>JAEAOA010001395.1:75000-745000 GCA_016746295.1 Potamilus streckersoni
TGTGAGTTCATTCATTCAGTCAATACACAGTTGCCCGTAGTCAGTCTTAATTCCGTTCACACGCAAATTTGTTTAATATCATACTGATATAAATAAAATATTTGTGTAGTATGTACGCTGTATCAATGATATACCACTCGTATCCTATAAATAAATTATGTATGCATAATTGATTTAGCTTGCATACAATATATATATATATATATATATATATATATATATATATATATATATATATATATATATATATATATATATATATATATATATATATCTGCTTGTAGAATTATTAAGTTCAATACATCATCAATATGAGTGTTTTCTTTAATTCCAAAAATAATATCATTTTCATTGTTTCAAATTATGTGTGTGAAAACACTTGCTTGTTATCAATTGTAAGGTGTCATTTAAAAACGTCTTTGTTATCAATAAATCTCAAATACATGAGTTATCGTCTCTGTATGCAACATACAAAAAGAGTAGAGCTCCTTGGAATCATGTTAATTCGTAGCCCAAATTTTATGTAAAATTTTAAACCATTTAAGGTTTCAACATGTAGTTTTTTATGGTAGTAAAACACATGTGTGCCAGTCATTTTCTTCTAACTCACCTCGATATCAATTTTATATTTTTATAATAGTATGCACAACGGTATGTATAGAAGCGTTTTGTAAATATGAGCCGTAATTGATTCTGAATTTACTTTTGCTTGACATTGAATATGCTTTGAAAGTCTATGAAATTAATGTCAATAGAAAACTTAGTTTTAAAATTATCTTATCCAGGAACTATCATTGTTAATAAAATCATTCAAAAATATAATGCCTTTCTGAAACTATTTTCTAACACAGACTTTTTCCATCATTTATCATATAAGGATTACTCCGTATCTTTTAGTAGTGTTAGACTGGGATTGTTTCCCTTTTTGTCTTTTTGGGCCCACTGATACACGTCACAGCCTATATCTCCCTTGACTTTGGCAAGCGAGCTGTATGCTATGCGAAACTTATGGCTGATCAGCATTACTAATCCACAAAAGTGAGCAGTCATGGAGGATAGAGGCTTATGACGTGTACAGAGCCCAACAGGGCATAAAGGCAAACCAGATCAGATTAGCACTATTTTTACTATGTATAACCATTGCAATGATTAGCACGCCTTTGAGACTGCATACGGTATCTGCAGACATCAGTCAGATCGCTAGGCTGCTAGTACTGGATAGATCAGTACTTGCCAAGATTATGCAAAGTTGTCTGATTGTGGCGGAGACAGATTGTATCAAAAGGGCCTATCTTACTAGTCTTTCATTGTAAATCCACATTCGCGCGATTTGCTAGGAGATGGTGAATTTCCTTTTCCGATAGCACTGTATCTAACTGGCCATTGTTAAGTTTTATCCTCGATGGCAACTCAATTCAATTAACTAATCGTGTTGAGACGTTTTTGTGCCACTGCAAGCAACTCTTAATAGACAACTACTCATAAATGCAATCGTATCGAAAATGTTTTCTAGTACTACCAGATATACCAATTACTAAAGGTATAGCCCCGACAATAATTCCTATTGGTGCACCTACGGCGTTTATCGTTTCCATAATTCCAGCCACACCAAGGCCAACCGTTTCTGACCATAAAGAGCAAATACATCCAAACACGCGCGTTTGTTCTTCACAATCAACGCGGTTCTCGGTGATTTCATCTCGTAGTTGTTGTTCCGTTTCGGCTACTTTTACACGTCGGTAACATTGAGGGTCTGTCACAGTTCTTCTATTAATAATACAATCGCGTAGTACAATTGCGTGACAGGCAGATGTTGTCCTGACTCATAAAGTCCAGGTGAAATACGTACACACACTTCTAGCCATTTAGCCGTTTTTACTGATACAATTATCATACAAATATAGAAAACCTTTTTGTGGATTACTTAAATTCCTTGGCGATTGTATGTTCTGGTGGTTGAGCACCCTATTTAGTTAAGAATACACTTGTAACGATCGTGTTTGCCCAATAAATATTACCCGATCAAGTACATTCTTGTATAATAACAGTTGCGATTTTTTTGGTCTCAGATGAGTTAATGTTGGTTTAAAGAATTCATTGGTAAACGTAACCGTAGTGGATATATCGGTGAATAATACTTCGCCATCATAGAAACAATCCTGGAGTGATTTCGTACCTGGTGGTAGTCAAAGACAAGGTATTTCAAAAGCTAATGCAATTACATAAGTTTCAAAAGCTAATGCAATTACATAAGTTTGTATTCGACCGTTTTGAAGCAGATATTCATTGACAAGTAGAACAAAATCACTAACGATATTGGTATCCACTGTCAGCTGATCCAACACATCTTCATTAAATTCCACATCCTCATCACCACAGTCATAATCCATTACTTATATAAAATGATAAATCAAATTTAAATACAAGCACCGAAGACCGTTAAGTTTAGTACCTGGAGAAATTCCAGTAAATAAGATTGATCAAGCGAGTCACATTCATGATGTCGCGTATTAAAGTCCAGATTTGCAACAACAGAATCTCGCAAATATAAAATTGATTCACGCGTTAAATTCTATAACTAATAAATCTCTCAGAGAATATCTCGCTAAAATTCTAGTAAAATCTGCTCTGACAGGTTAAATAATGCTCGGGGCTGGTAATTAATCAACTGATTATTATAATGGAATCTGTTTATTATTCCCCGGGATGATATTGGAGAGGTAAAGCAGCGATTAGCAAACTTGCCGCTTCAGCAAAAGTTTCGCGTGATGTTGCTGCAAAGTGGTTAGCACGACAGGCAATATGGAAAATCTTTCTAAATCCATCTAAAAAAAATCCAATACGCACATTTCGATGTCACTGTTCCTAATGAAGTTCATCAAGCAGATATCTTGTTTTTGCCACACGATACCATTAAAACAGGTAGACGTCAACACACATATAGATACGTTTTAACCGTCGTTGACGTTGCGAGTAGATATAAAGAAGCGGAGCCGCTATCAACAAAGACAGCATCTGAAGTTAAACTGTGTTTAAACGAATTGATCAGCGAGGGTCCTTACGATGGCCAAAACTACTACAGGTTGATCCTGGCAGGGACAATATCATTTAACACATGATTTTGTATTCGGACAGTGTCTACACTTAGAGTCTCAACATCAACAATTTGTTGTCTAGAATCTGATGGGCAATAACACAACGGTACAGGTAACATTGGGAATTTTTCCTTGTGTAACGTAAATAACTTCTTTTGCAGTTCATCACGAACTATTTTTCTACTTTCAACTATCAAATCAGCAGGTTTCCATAAGGTTCAAAAATCATTCATGGATGTTTCTGGAATTACGTCACGCATTACTTCACACTATATTTTATCTGGCTGTAGTCACATTAATCTTTTAAATTCTTTTAGCGATTCATCAATAGCTCTATGGTCATCAGATATTTCTTCGTAATAATCTACAAATGTTTTCAGCCACTTATGTGGTGACTGCCCAACAAAGGGTAGTGGTTGATCATGATCGCCACACATAATCACAGCAGTATTCTTTAGCAACAGCCAATCAAGAAATATTTTTAATACCTCCAGCAACACCGTTTATATCTCGTCCCATATAATAATTTTGAGTATGTATTTTTCACCCATTCGTGATGGGGTCCATGTATCTCCGCAACATCTAAAGAAACTATGATATGTACACAATTTTACACTTAGTTGATTTATTTCCTTGGCGAGTTTGTGCGTTGGTGTCAAAGCAATAATATCTAAACTCATGAATAAGTTAATCGCGCGTGTTGTTTTACCTGAATCTCCACACCCATTAAGATAAACAGTCTTATGTCTATATACAGGATCATACACGGATGGCGCAGATGACTTTGATACTTGTTTATGATTTCTGTAATATGTCTTCTCAATTTCAACATCGGCAGATTCACAATAACTAAGTATATATTCTTGTTTTATCCTCCACGTTCCCCATTCACGATTACCGAGTTTTAATAAATTTTTATACTTTTTTGTACATATAATGAATCTGTCACGACCCTAACAGCGTAACGAGTAAATCCGTTTATCATCATGATAATAGAGTTATCGAAACATAAGCTAGCATCGAATATCTTAAATGAGTAAACTGTGATGACTCGCCATCAGTATAGCTCACAATGGTATCTAGTTTTGTTTTGTTTGAAAAATAAGCATTACATCGGCTTATAAATGTGTTTTTATCCATCGTATCACCGATTATAAAATCGAGTTCAGCATCGTCCATAATCAATCTTGTACACGTTCGTTTATAATCATGTGATCATCCTTGTGTAAACTTACCGATTATCTTTCTACCGAGATCTTTTGCAAGTTTCTCATCATGTTCAGCATCTAATACATCAGATTCTGGCAACCAAACTTGTTTCTGCACGCGATATGATATAATAGCTTCAGTCACTTTCAACGATACTAAAATTCCAGCATCAAGCATATAACGCAATAGCACTATTGGACCCCAACGTCGCTCTGAAAATTTTTTCCAAACCACGCATAACAATTAGATGGAGATCCGAGTGTAACTCAAACGACTCTATACGGGTGAATCCGGTTACGTCAAAATCTGGTAAGAGTCCGATTATCGCAACAATGGTCATGTCATGTGTAGGATGTCCAATTCTCTTAAAGTATTTAGAACACTCTCGATATCCATGCAAACTCAGAGGATAACACGCTACTATATCAATCGAGATGACGTCGTTATAATTATATTTAGTATTCCACAATCTACAGTGCCCGTATTCGATACAACTTCTCACGACATAAATTATGATCGTGTCGGTTTCCATGAGTTTTTCTTCCTAAACTAAATGAGCAGCAACCGATGGCAAGGTAAAACAGTTACTTAGTAAATGTTTAATTTAGACATCGTCAGAAATATACTTCAGCGCAAGGTTTTCCATTTCCTCATCGAGAGATTCTGTACGATAAATATCGCCGTTAGGCCGTACAAACTGATTATAATGATCACATTCCGAACTCCTCTGAAACAGCCACACAGAAACAGGGTCACATTTGCTAATATCACCGATGGCATCGTGGTAAAATTTAACCATTCTTTCTCGTGGAAATACAGTTACAGCATTAGTCCATGCATGTGCGTTATGATAAATGATTTGATATAGGGTTTCCATTATTTATATATTTTGGTTTGTTCAAAATCTCTCTGTTAATGTCTTCACTGCTACTGGAAATCTTAATAACTGTTCTAGCTCAACAACGTCGCTGATAGACGCTCCAGTGTCTCTAACTTTATCAGCCCACTTATTTATTTTTACGCCTTAAATCTGTCAAACCGTTTCCCCGTATCGCGTTTGCGAAGTGTTCTATAACTCGCACAGCTTCACAATTTATTTTCGACGAAGTCAAGGAAGAAAATTTAATTTTTTTGAGATCCCCAACGTCAGGTTTATCATTTAACGGATAGAGCGCGTACACTACTGCAGTTACTGGATATGATCGCTCATAATACGGCTTATATATTCCAGTCAGTATTCCTGGTTTGGAATTTTCACCAAGGATAATATTATTTCCTGACTTCTAGATGGATTTGCACTTGTCTCGGATGATTTAAATATCATCGTCGGTCTTTACAATAAATTTTACTAAAATAATATATTTCCGAACATCGAGGTAGTCAATGATCTCTCTTCCTCGTTTGTCATTCATCACATAGATAGCATTTCCAATCCTGAATGTGGACCACACATGAGCCGCTCCATCGTTGTGGAACTCCTTCTTGGCTTCACGAATGCGTTTAGTTATATCTGCATTCGTTAAAGCTTGATCTTGCATTGAGAAACAAAATTTATGTAGTCTGTCAAGATCATACGTAGCGGCGGCAGGCTCAATTGCAGATAATTCCTGCATATTATAATTAAGGCAAATATGTATCTAAATTGAAGTATTAATCAATCTATATATATATATATATATATATATATATATATATATATATATATATATATATATATATATATATATATATATATATATATATATATATGATTCAACCAAATCACAATTGCCGCTGGCTTAAGACTGGTTATACATCTCCGTGTTACAAAAATAATTGCGTAAACGAGTTCTGCAGTTATCACATGCAATGCGTTAGAAACGGGAGTCTAGGACCTAAACCGTGTATACGGTGTGATGTTGTAGTGCGAGGAAAGACGCACTTGTGTGCGCAGTGTGGTGGTAAAAGATACAGAGAGTTGAAAAGATATTACAATAAAAAATATAACGCTGAATCTATTACAAAGGTCGAAGACGATTATCTAGCTAGATTTTCAAAACAATGATTTAAACAAATAGTATATAGTATATCAATGGAGCAAAATGAGTTTGTGTCACAGCCAATCATAACCAATTATGATGCATCTCGTAATGGTATCATCAGGCATTGCAGACTGAATAAAACAGTAGGTAATATTACCAATGCTGGTTATCTTGCGTTTAATACCAACGGAAATAAAAATTATTTATCACATTGGTTCATCTTTGAGTGTTATTTTGGATTGATCAAAGACGGGTATGTTGTTCACCAAATCAACCACGATAAACTTTACAACTCCCTTGCAAATCTACGTATTATCGCGCAAAGTGAAAACTGTCTGTTTGGGTACACTGGTGGGATACGTTCTGCAAGACCTGTTAAATCCGTGAATTCAGTGTCTTGAGAAGAAATTATGTTCAAGTCAATTTATTCCGCTAGTAAATACTTCAACATAGCACCCCCCTCAGTGAAACATTCGGCTGATGGGGTCATTAGATCTACGCTTTCGTTAAAATTTTCACAAAGTTTCATGTTCCAGTACTTAGATGATCATACGAGACAACCAAGGCAAGCATAAAACTTAGTATTGTAGTTATCCGCACTTATGTTACCAGCACGTACACTGTGTTATTTAGCTTGCAATCTGCATATCATTTAGAAAATATTATAAGATGTTAATATGGTTCTCCACAGAAAGATACGAAAACTGTATTCGATATCACGAAATATTCTTTACTTAATCAGATTTAATTATTTTTATAAATCTTTTATTTTGTTCGATATTTATTAAATTTGTCGTTTTTGCGCTAATTTGTTGATATTTTTCAGGCATTTAAGTCGATTTTATCATTGTTTTTCGCTGAGTTTGCTCGTTTTCGTTGGGTCAAAACCCTAGGAAAGTAAACGGAAATTAACATTAGGTTTTAAATTTGTTGATCAAATACTGTTTTTTTCTGTTTTTTATCATAATTTGATAGCAAAATGATCATAAAAATCTCCACAATACGAACAGTATTTGATCATCAAATTTATAACCTAATGTTAATTCCCTTTAACCTTCCTGGGCTTTTGATCCAACGAAAACAAGCAAACTCAACGAAAAACTTTGTTCACGCTGCAGATACAGGCACGGCAATATCATATGTTTTGTACAGATAATTCACAATGTTTGTATACAAACGTATATACCCATTCCAATTGATAGCGCATTAACAAAGAAACCTTTTACAAACCTGATATCACAATAACCTTGCCAGTGATCACATTCAATGATAATCGGCAACTCTCCCTAGGAACAACCAGTAAAAAAACCTGATAATACAGTATTCTTTGTTTACATAAAATCCGCGTACAAAATTTCTCAGTGCATACAAGAAGTCGATATGATTGGCTAGCTAAGCTGTCTGTATAATTAGCTCTTTTATTGATAATTCCATGGTAAACGGCTATCCTAGTGCGAACAGAGAATTTCTCTGTTTAAGAATCGGCTATACATTTTCACATTCTGAACCAAAATAGATGGGTTTTGTATTTTGTATAATAAATACACTTAATGCCTGTGAGGATTAAGTGACTTTATTATAATAAATAGTTCACCACAGAAGAAAATGTATGTATGCCTGTATCTATGTGTGACCCAATTTCTAATGAGTAATGTTATTTTAAGAATCTCCTTGGTAACAGTTTACGCAGAGCCTTAGCAGTATCATTCGTGTTATGCAGAATTATAAATATTTCTATAATTTTTGGAAACTGAAAAAAATAAAATACCAGAAATTGTGGTTTCTGTTAAGAAAATCAAACACTACTGTTTTTATGACTATTGTGTTTTGGGTAAGTATATATTAATTAATTCAATATATTTATGTAAGGTGTCCGTAGCTCAGTTGGTAACGTGTTGAAACTCTGATAGTGGGGCCCATGGTTCGAATCCCGAGAAAGGCAAATGTGTTTGGGGGCGATTTTAAGCCAGGAAATATAATCTATTTAGTGGGAGACTCGGGGTAATCCTCGAAATTCAGCAAACAAAACATAACTTCCTACTATGTAAATACATAGTGGTGCTACTTTGCACTCCTAGGTGTCGCCATAGTAGGGAGTTATGTGCGTTTGTTGGACGTAGACAAGGTTCCCCCGCCTTAGATGTTGTCTTGTGTATATGTTATGTGGTGTGCCGTCTTGTGCCGTCCAAAAGTAGGCAAAAGGTACCCACACAAGGGACATTCTAAAGACACAATCGCAAAACTAAAATAAACCTAATGAGATTCCAGGTCACAAAAACCATAACCCTTTGAGTTTCTCAACTTTCGGATACGGATAATCTATGAATTCTTGCAAGGGTAAGAAATTGTCGCAAAATAAGACCTACACCTCAGAAGCACTCTGAGTTTTTAACATTTCGTCTTATAGTTAGAAACTTCGCCTTGGGAGTGAATGTCTAAACAAAAATTCGGGACCTCATTAGGTTTATCTGATCAACTATGGAATGGTAGATCGATTGTTACCTCGCGTTGTCTATTTTTTATATTAAATGTATACATTTATTAATTGTAAAAATATAAATTTCATTGCTTCTGCGATTAAAATTTACAACATAATGGTATCAATTTATCTGACAATCTTAATGATGAAAAAATTATATTTGATTTTGACTCATTACAACAACGTCAAAACGAAAAAAGATTTTCGCTATCGACCGATTATAAGTTCATGAATGAAATCCAATATGGAATGTTAAAGTCGCTGGCAGCAGTCACTGATGATCAGGTAAAGTTGTTTGTGCCTCTCTCAAACGCTATTGACAAAATCAAGTTAGAGAATATGGATGAAAATGACAGTGATAATGAAATTGAGGGACCATTGACTGTTGTAGTGGCTAAACAAAACCCCTGGGAAAACTAATACATATTCTTCCTAGTAAAAAAAACATATGTTCTGTAACATACACATATGTATACATCAAACTATTAACAAGTATATGCATTACTGCATTGTATCAAAGAATACGGACCATCCATTATGTATGAGGTACTGTTATCATAGACAAGTACCGTGCATCCGGATATTTTTTTGTTTCGCATTGTTCATAAAACGCATTACGATCTCACATACAGATTTATACTAAGAGTTTCCCCCTGTAAATCAAGAGTTTTGTTGCTTTGGTCTGTAAGTTTGAAGTGTATTTTTGATAATAACGAATTAGGTACACGCAAGTACACTGGGTTTATTGGCTCTGATACAATCAACAACCCTGGGGGGACTAAAGAACTGAAACTATATAATATATACCCTTGCTGGGCCTGGCTAGACTTTAAAAGATCTATCTGAAAACTATCCTCAACTGCGTCGCAAACGAGATTGACTGCAATTGTTGTTGTTATAGTTACAATACCTGGTGATATATGACGGCCGGCACCAAAAGGGTCATTATGTTTTAAAATAGACAGTAGTGGGGCTATTTTTCTCGATGATTCAATTACTCCAGGATAATATTCTTCAATAAGATCAGTTAATGATTTCTTCATGTTTGTAATTGTTCTTCTGTTATTTTGTAATGATTAAGAAATAATTGCTTAAGATTTTTATTAGTATAAAAAGAATTGAGTGTTTTGCAATGTTTATACTACTATAACTGTATAAATCGAGTACGATTCTATTTAAGTGTTTTATTGACTCGATTATTTGCTGTTTTACACAATAATCATAATACTTTGCTAACAAAATAAGTAAATTTCTTTAATCGTTAAACGTTTTTTCATATTCAGGTTTAAGAGTATCTAAAAAATCTATAAAAAATATTTCATCAACACCATCTCGATCCTGCGTTCCTAGCGTCCTGATAATAGTAAATTCTGATCTAAATATCTTGGGCGTCCTTTTATCGTTAAAATTGGTAAAGTATATCTATCATTGTTTTGATCAAATTTAAATCTGATATAACTCCATGGATGTTATTCTCGATATTCTGGATTTTTAATAAATTTTTCTTCACTCATTTTAAATTCATTTTTAGTTGGTTCTGAAAATCCATTATAAACAGGTTCAACTTTAGGCCATCCTAACACTGATCTGATCAAACGCTGATAAATATCTACGAGGTAATCAGGGGATTTTATTTCAATCGCCTCTGATAGTGTTGGTTCGTGAACAGTAATCATTATTTTAGATTCTTTTCCTGTGATAGATTTAATTCTGCGTTGGAACTCGTCATTAATCTGTTCTATTTGATAACTGCCCGTTGAAATTCCAACAACTTGCCAATCAGGTGTTCCATCCGGTTTATTCTTCTTCGCAAATACCAGTGAATTATTTGCTGGTAATCAACCGAATGGTTTCGACCTAATATTTGGCCAGCTATTATAAACGCGTAACTGAGCTAATGTTATCTCGCTTGCTGGAATTGCAGTTGGAAAATTAACACTAAATTTAGGATTGGTCGATCTTACTGATATCATAGTAGTTTTTTATGGCGTCGTATTAGTGACAATCTGTTGCAATAGTTCTCTTGACTCTGACATTATTGTTATCGTTATTATTCAATTCTCTATTTTTCCGCAATTATCACTAGAGAACGCGTTGTGTTCCATTATGAATGCTTCATCGTAGGTTTTGATTATCGTTACTAACTCCTCATCAGATATTTTACCATCATTAAGATACAAGGAAAGATGCGAGCATAATTAATATAGGCGGCTGTTGCTGTGTGTAATTTATCCATGTACTCGCGTAATTTATCGCTCGCCCATGTAGATATTTTCTTAGCGATAATACTGAGAATACATGCACATGTTGTCGTAGAACGACAATCGTTAAAACCGCAGGAGCCGTCATCGTTAACGTTTATAATGATAATCCAGTTCCAGTAACAACAGAAAAAGCGAGTAAACTACTATGTCAATAACAACCATGCGTCTGCGATATTTTTTTACTTTCACAGTGTAATCGTCAATGATATTTTTAATTCAGTCTGACACTTACACACCTGATTATATCTGTCACGTTAAACGTCAATGAGTAACTCTGTCATTTGATTTATTATACGTTCATCTATGTAATACAAATTCCAGATACCACGAGTAATTAGTTCTGAACAAACTTATATCCGATGATTCCAGCGTAACCGTTACTTCAACATCTTTATCCAACATCACAGATACGGTTCTAGACAATTTATTGGTTCATGGAGGTGTGGTAATTATGTTAAATTCTACACCGCTAAACACAGACAGCCTATATACAACAGCGACCAGTGTGGTGTGTTTGATACTTTTATTTTGTTGTATCCATATGGCAGATTCTGACGCGACGACATATAAGGTGTTGATGATCTGTTTGTGAGGAATTTTAAAGATTATTTTTTAACAATATCAGGAATTCCACTAATAATATCGTTTAGTTTCGTGTTAATGTCACCGAGTTTTATATCAACGGTTGGTGGAGTTCCAAATAATTCATTAATGGATCTGTTATCTTTCTACGAAAATTTAGAAACGTTTGAATGTGATTATTATAATCAGTTTTGAGTGTGATCGTTGTTATTGCTGTCACATGATCGCTACTGCTATCGTCGACGTACTTTTTTGTTGCTGCGTCAGGATTTGCGGTTGGGTTTCCGAGATAGGTAATTTTGTTTCCTGACAATATTATGTCACCGGTAAATACATCGCCGGTTTTCTTAACATAGTCGTTAACTGACTTACCGGAATCCTGTATTTTACCTTCATCAGCAAAAGTAACGATATTATTAGTAACCGCGGTGGGTACTCGTACAAATACATCTGGTAGTTGTATGTTGCTCGTTTTTAATCGTCCTTGTTTATCCTGAGAAACGACGATTTAGTTTTGATCCACACTTGTAATATTTAATAAATCGTCGATCTCACTTCTGAGCTGATTAAGAGTTGCGCATTTAGATAAATCGACACACTTATCTTTCTTCTGAGAAGATCTTCCATAAATATCAACCATTATGTTTACTAGTGTCTGTTTAAATGCGACATCGTGGTATACTCATGCACGATTTTATGAGGTGGCGCTGTTGATTTTGATACAGCATCAAGTATATTAAGTACTTCACGGCCACATATTAGGGGATCAGTTAATGCTTGTGTTGGTATCGTTGAATACCAGATTGGATCAATTTTATTTCTGACATAATGAAGAAATTCTTTTGGTGGCGCCAAACCATACGAATAAATAATTCCACATGGATCAATTGCATATACCACGCAATGCGTGCCCAGTCCAGAGTTTTTATCAAGATTAATAATACCAGTTTCAGCATCGTTAGGTTGTTTTTGGTAATTGATCGCACATAAAATCTCCTCTGAAATTTTTAATATTTAGTTTCTTAGCTGCATCAAGTAAATCAAAATTTGATAGTGGGACTATCATCGAACTGTTCCTAGTCTTAGACCGGAAGTATTAGACCCTTTCCGTACATCGAGGGTTGGGTCCACGGAAGTCTTAAACCGCTTCCCTTTTTTGGAGGGTTTAATTTCTTTTCCGGTTGTTTTTTTTTTTAAGCCATTCCAGCAGCAGTTGCTTTTGCAGCAGCTGGGGCTACAGAGGCTTTTAATGGTGGCATATCTGCGAGAAGTGGAAATATACCACCCGATTTAGCAATGTCGCTGATAGCACATGCAGAAAGATTAAGTCGTAACCCAGTCTTTGATCGCTTGGCTTCATTGAAGTGATTATACTGACGTTCGGTCAATGATAGCTTATTCGGACCACATGCGATTTGTTCTCTTTTTAATGATATTTTTACCGCACAATTCTTTTTTATGATGATTTTAGCTTTTGAATCTGACCAGGCGTGAGACTCACACTACCGTGATGATATGACATTTATAATATTATGAGCAATCTAATTACATATTCTCTACTGAGGCATCAATGACTCCCATTTGTCCACCAGCACCTTGGAGTAACATTAATTTCTCGCTGAGTATAACTGCAATTGCTCTATAATTAAGAATAGCTCCAGCATCTCTATTAAAACGAGCTCTGAAGTGTATATCAACTACTTATTGTCTGGTTAAATCTAAATGTTCTAGTGAAAAGTAATAAATCGGATACAGCGTTGTAAAATCTTGTGATATTCGTAAACCAGTATCAATGTTTTGATCACGCCCATAAACGACATAAAACGATACGCACATGCTACATGAGTTTAATCCAAATTCAACAAAATGTCCTCTGATGGTTCTTGATGTCCATTTATCCTTAATGAATCCTTAGAAACACCGAGCTTATCAAATATCATAATAATATGCGTTTGCAAGTTTATTTGTGCAGTATCTTGAAATGAGATAAATATATGTCGCGGTGCAGAAACACCTTGCTGAGAAGCTATTTGCCATGTAAATAGACCATCAGTTGCACTTTCAAAAGTATATGTAGTCATCGTTAACCATGATAACGTTGATTTACCACCATAAAAGATAGCAACCTGTTTTCAGATATCAATGGAGTCATTATCGACATCCATAGGAAAAGTTTGGTTAGTACTACTTTATCAGGATCACCAGCGGGACGCCATATTGCATCATCATCGGTACTTTTTCGTACGAGTACAACTGTGTGTTTGGCTACGAAAATGACTTTTCTGACATTTCTACAGAATCCAAAAATATGTGACAGTGGAAATGCACATGAAAATACTCTTCTATTTCCTTTTAGCATCCCTTGACGTGATCTAAATCCTAAGTTGAAATATGGATCTACATTAATAATCAATATCTCTACGTCTTCTGCGGCGTTTCTATTAAAGTTCTGTGGTCGTCCTATTTCATATTGTTGGCACTCTGGAGAATTAGGAGTATCTTTTACAAACATCATTGATGGACCAGCTGATCTTGAGTAATCGTCGCTGTATCTTGCAAGACCGAGTATTGTCGTGGCAACGTCGACGTCTTTCTGAATTGATTCAATATTTTTCCGTCAATCATGTACGCAGCGCTGTCAAATAACGCCACAATACCATTATTAATAAAACCAACACTAATATCGGCTGCATATTCAGTATTATTATCTTTTAAAATTTCACCGTCGATTTCAATAAATGCTGCAACGGGTAAGAAATATCTACTTGTATCCTGAACCTGTAGTTCGATTCTTCCATGTTGATCTGGAATTCGTGCGTCATAAGAATAATACTGATAATCCCGGACAGACTCATCTTTGAGAACTGATGCATTCATGTCAAAAGCGGGGTCAGATATGCGCTTAAACATCTTTATTATTATCATCTTCGTCTAACACGAAGACCACTTCCTGCTATCAGACTAGCGGTTATATTTTTTTCCTTTTCCGACATTGGGACATCAGCCAACTCCGCTAGTTTTTGATTAGCTGCTTGATTTATTATTTTACTTACACTTGCGGACATCACTTCAGTGCTGGCCAATTTCACAGGTTGAAGTCGGACCTCTTGTAGTCTACGTATTAATCGTGATAGTCTATCTTTGATTGAGAATGCTTTGCTATCAATATTATTAGCAGCGCCTATACCTTTTTCACGAACAACATCAATAGCTTTTATTCCTAGTTGCTTTGCAATCGGTATTGCTTTTGGGGCTATTCTTCTAAACAGACCCTGAACAACATCACCTAGTCCATCTCCGTAGGTTGTTTTTTTATACCGGTAATCGAGAGTTTATTACCTTGACATGGTAGGTCCACATTGAGCACCATGCAGGATCATTTTTATTATTAAGTGACTTTATCACTAATTGTATCTAATCACTGTGGTAGTCATCGGCGATTTCACTAATGAAGGACCGATATGCATTAATATCCATGATACCGCCTGTGAATAATCGTTTGCAAATATCAGCTGCTTCATTAATGATTTCTGATGAATTATTACCAGCTCGTTTTCCTCCAATGAGTAGTTCTATTCGATCAACATCAGCAAGGACATTTTTGGGGCAAGCAATAAGACCACTTCCTAGACCACTTCCAGTTACACCGAGAGCGTCTTGAAATTCATCTTCCTCCTCTTCACTGGGTTTCGGTGGTGCTTTTTTACTTGGCGTAGGAGATAGAATTGGTGTTCGTGATTTTGGTGATCCTGAATAATCACTTTGTGATTGCAATAGTTTCATTATTTCTTGTCGTTGTTGTTCTCGTTGTTTTAGCAATTAATGTTTTAGCGCTTGTTGTCTTCTGGCGGCAATTGCACGAAGGTAATATAACTATCTATTGCATGAATATATTGTATATATCTTGAATCACTATTTCTGACCTGATCTAGATCATGCTTTACGTGAAATATCCATCTGTACCATATTCAGATTTTAAAAAAGCGTTTTCTATCACTAAAATTTTTCACATCAATCTCAGCTAATCTTCTAGACTTTCAGCATTTTTAATATCAGCAATATTATCTTCGACAAATTTGTCACTTATGTTAACTCTTTCTTCTTGTTCTGGTACACGTTCCTTTATATCACATATTTCAGCATGAGCTTAGTCTGCATCCTCAGGCTTTTACGGGACTGGCATCGCAGCAGCTATTTCTTCTGAAAGTTTTTCAAGAATCCTTTTTATTTTTTTTTAGTTCTTCTTGCTATTTTTTCAGTTTGTTTATCGGTTTTCTCTAACACAGGTTGAATATCCTTAGTGGTCTCAGTGATAGGTTTAAATAGTTGTTTTGCATCCTTTTCAAATTCAAATCGAGATTCCTGACGCGATTGTAGTTATTGCTTAACAGAATCACGAACAGGTAGATATTTTTTAATTGCCTCTATCGCTCTCGAGCTAATTTAGCTGAATGTTGTTCTCCAATACTCATTATTGATAATATTTAAACTGGCATTTAATTTATAGCAGCAGAGAGGCTGAATGAAATACGCGTATTGACCAGATTGCGAATAAATCGAACAAAAATTTTGTCAATTAGAGAAGTTTTCTTGTTAAGGCAAAAACTGTTTTTCGGTCTTCGTAGGAACCCTTAATTTTCAAAAATAAGGTCTCTAAAAAGTTGTATGGTTCAGTCTCTATGCTGCTCAACAACAACAACAATAACTTCTGTTTGCTGATTAGGACTCACATTTTCCGTTATGTTAACCCGATCATTCCGTACAAGTGACGGGAAATCCTTTAATGTAAACTTAGCGGGACTATTTCCAGACGACTTTGATGCAAGAGCTTTAACAAGCTCTTTATAAATATCTTTCTGTCCAGATGCTACATTTTCTTGGTTAACAGCTGGAGAGGTACCATATCTGCTCTCCTTGCATGCTGAAAGTTCCTTATTTTCGTGATTTTCTTTCATTTGCAATTTGACGTTTCTTCTACTTCCTTTGTTCGGCTGATTGTATAAAAGTATGTGTCTTGTACAAATTGAGTCTAACTTTCCCTCAATACAGTTGATCCTATTCAAGTTCGCATCAAGATATAGATGTACATGAGAAGTGATTCCTATTATCTCGGTCTCCAGGGTTGTCATTGTTGACTTCTGGATATAGATTCCTCCGTTATTCATTAATTTTTTCTCTTTTAATCTAAGTTCTAAATATGACTTTAAGTTTTGAATCTCATTTTTTTCTATGTGGCAATATCACCTAGTTGGTTTTCCAATGCGGACAATTTTTCTTCAAGCCTCTCATTCATTATCGCTATCTGCGCAGATATTGCGTATTCTATCAGTTTCTTTATCTGTTCTTTGTAAGGCGTATTCATTGACTGAAGCTTTGGTAGTCACTGTAATTATTCTGTCCTTCAATGAAACAGAATATAATATGAATATCTTTCGATAACGTATCCTCCACAGGATGAAAATCAGATAGACCATGGTGATAACAAGAGAACAACCAATACCCTGCATTCAAATCCAATAAACATGTTGTTTACAAATGATCTTTATCTTATAGTATCTACTTATATAACATTTTTGTAATTAGAGAATTCATTCCGTTTCGTCTCCCTATATTTTAATTATAGCCCTTAGAGTGGTAGGTATCTTACATCATGTATACAGAATATATGTATTGACTTTTTTGTATTAGATAGTCCGCTTCACCTCCATCCAGATTATTATGTACATTCTACTACCACATTTACTGAAATAAGCATGTATATATCACTGCAATCGGCATTGGCAATATTTTTCCAAATCACAAATATTTACGCGCGGACGGTGTAATTTTGGGCTGGAAATTTTAAGGTATGTTGGGATTACATCATTATCATCTGGATTGTAATTGTGTCGGGTAAATACTTTTGGGATAGAAGGTTGCGTATGATTGATAATGGATTGAAGTTAACTAAATCAAGAACAATAACTGCAAAAACAACGGCAACAAAAACAACAACAAGAACAACAACAACAACAACAACAACAATAATAATAATAATAATAATAATAATAATAATAATAATAATAATAATAATAATAATAATAATAATGACAGTAGTAGTTGTAGTAGTATGGTTACTACTTGACCTATTTGGCAAAACATAATCTGATGTTGCTCTGCATCTTGTGGTTGGGTGACCGGATTTGTAGTTTCTAGATCCCAGTCTTACGTTCGCAATCGTAATTTAGTAAGTCTTTTCCAGGCCAAGGAGAACTAAGATGATCTGAGATCGAGGTATTGTACGATTAGGTTATGTGGTTATCAGATTAAATATTTCAGCCCAATGCAATTTGCGCGACATTATGCAGCCTGTTTACAATCAATCGGCCCAGTCAGTGCGAATTTTTAACAAAAAACTGTTTGCTAATGACGTATTTTAATTCTGCATACATTTGAGACTACTTTCGTTTTCGATTTAATTTGTTCTCTTAGCAAGTTGAAGTGTTTATATTGTGGGATACGAGTTTTTCTTGAATAATGACAGAATTATCGTGATTAATTAAGGGGGAGGAGAAGAGGTTGTGCGGCTGAGGAGTTCTGCAGAGTAATGTAGTGATTTAGCGAGACGAATGAATAAAAAAATGAATCAGTGACTTCAAAAAAAAAAAAAAAAGATTTGAAGCGATTGCTTGCTTAGAAAATGAAATAATTTTTTAGATTCAAGCCTAAGGAATATTTTTAATTACTACCGATTTCGATTTAGTGTGTGTGTGTATGTGTGTGAGTGTGTGTGTGTGTGTGTGTGTGTGTGTGTGTGTATTATAAGCATTTCTACGATTTGCCAGTGTGTGTGTGTGTGTGTGTTATTTTGATTTTAACGTAGCTTTCACAATTATGCACTTATCTTGAATCGATGTCTGCGGTGTGGCAGTTTATAGTGATGTATAGTACTTGGCATCATGCCGCCAATATGTAGCATGATGCCCCACCCAGTCCCATTATCCTGACATCAGGACGACCGGTCGTAACAATAACCTCTTAATGCTGAGCACCTAACGATGTAGCTTTAAGTACTATTTTTATGTTTTATGTCTTGGTTCGATCCAAAAACCTCCAGCATCCAAGTGGGACGCTCTCTCTCTCTCTCTCTCTCTCTCTCTCTCTCTCTCTCTCTCTCTCTCTCTCTCTCTCTCTCTCTCTCTCTCTCTCTCTCTCTCTCTCTCTCTCTCTCTCTCTCTCTCTATATATATATATATATATATATATATATATATATGCTGTTAAAAAAAGAATATAAGCAGCAGAAGAGAGTTAAAAGTAACATGCGTTGTAGAATTTAATAAAAAATATTTCTCTAAAAAAAAGTACAAGTGTAAATGTTAAAAAAGGACAACAATGGTATTGCGAATTAAATCCCAAATAATCCAAGAGATATAGACACAAGTCCTAACAGTAAAAACTCTGAATTAACTTTAATGGAAATCCAAATTAATATCAACGCTGAAAATGTTGATATGCCTGTAACAGCTCGTAAAGTCATTTTTGGATCAAAATAATATAATCCAAGAACAAATCCTTATATGAAATTTACGTATAAATTGAGGTCTCTATTTCTAAGTATGTTATCTGAGCACTCTTGTATTTCCAAAGAAAAAATAATTTGAATAATTCAAGATCAAACTGTAATCAACATTAATTTGATTCTGCTAGATCTTAAAGCACGAATGAATAAGTACTCTACTTGACCTTAGATCACAATTAATTATCTCTCTTTTAAAAAAAAAATTGCCTAATGGAAAATACCAGTCTAGATGGTTGATGATGTTTACAAAATAAAAATGATATTTATAATTAGAAGATATGTTACTAAACTTATAATATATAATCTGGACCATGTCAGGTACGCCAGGGGAATACCAATAACCTAGACCCAGACCCATATAAACAAGCTTACTTCTATTAATATTGATCATTATATTAAACTCATATACATAAAGAAAATTTTAGTTGCGTATTAGTTGTTTACGAAATAAATAAAATCAAAACTTCAGGTCAAGTAGAAAATACTCTTGATTTTGGACAAGGTTAAGTCCAATATATCATGTTACATTACAATAGCACATAATGAAATAAAATTTAACAAACAAATAACTAAGAAACAATTCAAATTAAATATACTCACTGCAGAGGTCATTGCGATATGACTGTAAAATTGTTAAAGATACGTTATAAATCCAAATGTCTCTCACACACACATTAAGTAAAAAGCTCACACTTAGTAGAGAAGTTAAGTTTTGTCCCAAGCTTACACACTAATTTCCAAGGACATAAGACACATTACTTAAAATAAAGGCGAAAAAAAAAAACAATAACACCATCTTGTCGTAAAGTACGTTCTGTCATTTTATTACTTTTTAGGTTGATTTAGTCCCATCACTTGTGGTTGATCAGCATTCCTGAAATATCGTTCACATTATCAATAGTCCATGTTCATACCCAATATTTTAAAAAATATTTTCAACTATGTCGAGGGATTTTTAAGCGTGCACGCACACAAACTCACGCGAGCCTTCGATTGTTAGAAGCACACTTCATTTTTTTAACGAACTCCAACGTTTTATAGACAGCATTTCTTAATCGTCGTGCACATTATCAAACCATCTTTATAAATTTCCCAATAATTTATTAAATATCATCAATTTTCGTGACATTTTACATGTGAGCACTTAAGCACACAAACTCGTGTGCGCTCGATTGGCAAAATCATATAATTTCATATTTTTTTTTAAATAAATGCTGTGATTTATTTTTTAAAAAAGAACACAATACATATGGCAATTAATTCTTATTTAAGTCGTGGATTAAATTATTTGTAATCTTACTTTATGTAGTCGGAGAAGGAAACAAATGCAAATATTGAAGATTTAAATTGCATTAGAAAATGTCTTATCCCACGATGTGTTAGGTATTGAAGTCCCAGATGACTTGACGACTAATAAATCCAAGGAAATCCACTAAGCTTAGGTGAATGATGCGCAACAAGAGGAGAAAATTGAGTTGAGGAAAGTCTGTATAGTTTCGGGCGTACAACGTTAAGGCAAAAATATAAGAAATGTTGTTTTCACTCACAGAGAGAGAGAGAGAGAGAGAGAGAGAGAGAGAGAGAGAGAGAGAGAGAGAGAGAGAGAGAGAGAGAGAGAGAGAGAGAGAGAGAGAAAGAGAGAGAGAGATGAGTTGGGTGGAACATATAACAGTCGCCATGTTCGTCTGTCCGATTATATATGTCTGTTCATTTTTATGTAAACATTTCTGAACCGTTCGGTGTCTTTCCACCAAGCTTGTACTCATGTCAACCAAGTGACCTACAGATGACTTACATTAGAATTTGTAAATCATAGGTAAGATAAATATGGGTAAATACAGACCATAGGGTAGTTTAGGTGCATAGAAAAGCAGCAACAGGGAGGGCGAACCCTACAAATTCTTGCGACAAAATCGATTAAAGCCTCAGAATGCCAATGGAGCCCTTCCTACGAAATCTCATATTATAACCAAAAAAAAAAATAAAGACCCCATTTTACAAATGGAGCCTTAGCAATTTTGTCGTAAATATGTTGTCATAACCACCCTCAAATTGCTGCCAATTGCTATCATTGTTGTCATAGCCCTCCCTTCTGCTGGAAGGATTTCAAGGTTAATACAAATGATTTAACCGAATATTTGTTAGCTTTTCACAAACAGACTAATCGATAATACTTCACCACGTAGATCAATTAAATTATTTGACTGATCGGTGAGTGTAAAATTAATTCTAGTTAGCGAATCATTTTGACATTGCATATAGACTAGATTAGTCGGATTCTCAACAATTAGAAATCCTGGAGGAGCTATTGGCGTAAATGAATAAAGAATGTAACCTTGTCGGGCTTGATTTGATTGCTCGAGATTAATTTGATAGCTTCCTTCGATTACATCACACGTTAAATTAAGCGCGATCACGAATAAAATGTCCACATTGTTCGGTGCGATATGTCTACCGTCGCCGTCGGGGGAATTATTATGAGTGAGGATAATAGGTTTCGGCTGGCTTTCTTTCCATGATTGATGAATTCTATTAAATCCTTCGTCGATGGCAGCTCTGAGTTTTTTCTTTAACTCAGGTTCGTTATATCCTGGAAATTTAAACGTTGGAATATCTTCGACGCGGATATTATATTTTTCTGCAAATTTTATTCTAGACAATCACCGTACATCAGAGAGAATCCATTGAATAATTTGTAAATTAAATATTTCCATGTCATCCATAATTTTATTGCATGTTTTTACTATCTTGATAAATTCATCCTTTGTGAGGACGCCGGATTTAAGGGATAATAATAATAGTGAAAAATCATTATTTATTGCTGTAAAATTTTCAGTAATTTTGGATTCATCGACTGTCTCATACAACCCCGGGGGTTCTCCTAGTTTAAAATTGAATCGTGTAAAGATTTTTATAAAATCTATATTATCCTTATAACTTTTTATAGGATTATCGGCTGCTATCTCATTAGTGATATAATCAGACTTTACCGGATCGGGTATGGAAGTGCTAGCATTTCTATCAGGTGGATCTTCGGGCCATCCTAATACTGTTCTTATTGAACTGTTAAAAATATCTACAACATAGCCAGAAGAGATTATTTCAATTGCAGATGATAGTGTTGGTTCATGAACTGTTATCGCGATTTTTGATTCCCTTCTAGTAATAGATTTTATTCTACGTTGTAATTCATTATTAATTTGCTCAATTTGATAGGACCCAGTTGGTATTAAAACAACGTTCCAATCTGGAGTGTCATCTTTTTTATTCTTATACGCAAATACCAGAGAATTATTAGGTCTCTGACCACCAAATGTAACCGATCTGATATTAGGCCAACTATGATACACTCGTAATTTTGCCAACGCGATTTCCTTTACTGAAACAGGGGAAGGGAAATTCACACTGAATTCAGGGGTTGTTGACGATATTGATTTCATGCTTGTTTTCCGCGGAGTGGTATTTTCTGCTATCCGCTGAAGTAGTTGAATCTCTTGCGACATTTTTATTATTATTTACAATGTCTAATTTTGCAATAGATGAAAAAACGCTAGCGTTTTTAATCGCAGTATCATAAATACGTACCATCGCAGAGAACTCGTCTTCGGTAATTATCGTATCATCAATCGATGATGACATCAACGAGGACAATTGTGAGTAACCGTTAGATACTGTTTGATGTTTTACTGTATAGTCGTTAAGTTTTTCTTGAGAACACGATATTTTTTTAGTAATAGCATTTGCAATCCCAGCAAATGTTGTCACCGCGGAAATAGCAATTGGGACAGCAATCGGAGCTACCATTGTTACTGAAGATAGTATAATACCAGCACCGGCCATTATACCAGATACAGAGTATACTGTAACATCAATCGCGGTAATTCTCCTGCGATATTTTTTAATTTTATTTCATACTCATCAATGAGTGTTTTGAGTTTTGTTAAAAACTCTTTGACGGTATCATAGCGATATTGCGATGACGGAGTCATTATTTTAAAACCTCAAGTGGTTTCTAATTGTTAAAAATTCTAATTCAGATCAGCTACAAACTCCATGTACCATACAAATGATGTCTTATTTAAATTAGGATCAGTGCTTGTTATTGTAAACCGTTTGTATTCACCCACGTCAATAGTCGTTGAAATCACGTTGTTGTATCCATATGAAGTCGATGATGATATATTAAACTGATTCAGTGACACTATTGTTAATCGATAAATACCCTTGTTTGACATAGTGAGAGTTATTGTATTCTTTTTAGGTTCCCAATCTAATGATCCAGAGAGAACTGTGTATACCATATTTATGATATTCTTCTCATGAGGAATCTTTATTTTTTCAAGTAGCGGAAGATTGTTTTTGAACGTTGTAATATCCGTGTTGATTGCTTCCAATTGCCGATTAATCGCTGGTATTTCTTCGATGGATTTTTTAATATCCGGAAGTTTGATATCTCGTTTATCAAGTGGACCTCCCAAAAATTTATCAACAATGTTTTTACGAAATGTTGAAAACTGTTTTACGTGTTTTTCATATCTTGATTGAAGTGTGCAATTTCCAACATAGATGCTTTTATCTCTGCAATATTCGGTGTGGTTACTGGTGGATTTCCAAGGAATTCTAGCAGCTGTTTGTTGATTTTGTCTACGATTGACTTTTGTAATTCATAGAATTTATTGAATTCAGCTTTATGATTGTTATATTCATCATTGAGTGATTTTAACGCGTTTGCTGTGCTATCTACTGTTGTTAGTTTATCCGTGATCGTCGAAACAAATACCCCGGGTTTGAGTTTTCCATCGTTTGAATATAACGCTATTGTATTTTCAACGACGTCACGTCTTCGTATTAAGATATCATCCAATGACACATTACTAGATTTCAATTTGCCCTGGCGATCTTGAAATACAACTATTTCCCCAGGATCTACACTTGACAAGTTTGATGTCTCGGCGATTTCATCTTCGATTAATTTTTTATACATCTTCGACAACGAATTTACTATCGGTTTCTGTTTTTTTTTTTTACTCTGATAGAGGTCGTCCCCAAATATCAATCATTATACGAAAACGTTAACGTTTTTCTAAATCATTTCAGATTTTTAATTGTAAATAATTTCTAATTATGAAATCATTGACGATGGTGAAAACGCTAGCGTTTTTGCCATTGCCCGCCGGTATATTCATTAACAACAACTTGTGGTGGTTTCCTTGGAAATCTAGATATCTCTGCAAGGACGTTTAATACTTCACGACCAGATATCGGTGGATCATTTAACTGTTGTGTTGGTAGCGTGGAATAAAAAATTGGAGCCAACGATGACTTTGTCATTGTAGATACATATCGCATAAATTCTTTTGGTGGAGCTAATCCATATGAATCAAAAAAGACAACTCCACGGGGATCAATTGTATATGCGACCCAATGAGTTCCTTCTCCGCTGCTGTTATCAAGATTGATAATACCCGTTTCATTTTTCATTGGTTTTGACGGTAATTGATCTCTCATTAAAAATCCTCTAAAGATTTTTTTATTGATAACGATTTTACAGCATCAATTAAATCAAAATTGGACATTGGTGAAAATCCAAGAGATTTTTCCACTAATAAGCCGTTCCTGGTATTCTTAGGCCCGCGCCCTTTTACCAATTGTGTGGGGTTCCTAGTAGTCTTAGACCCTTTCCCTTTTTTTATAGCCATTCCCAGTAGCTTTTTTCAGGGCCATTCCTGCAGCAGTACCAACGGCTCCTAACGCTGCCGCCTTCGCAACCGCTGGGGCAGCCGCTGCAATCAATGCTGGAATAGCAGCTAACAGCGGGAATATACCACCTGATTTTATCATACTGATGATTGCTGCTTTCGAAAAATCAATTTGAACTCCTCGTTTGTTCTTTAGCGCATAATTGAAATGTTTTATTTGACGATCTGTCAATGATAATTTATATGCACCACCGGACATTTGAGTGGGTTTCAGCGTTATTGTGGTTCCACATTCTTTAGCCGACTTTGATTTCAATTTCTTGACCTGACCATCAATCAACTGGACATTAACAATACTATATGTCATTCTATTCTAAAACGTAATTTACACTTTTAATTGATCTTATTGTGAAAATCCTATGGATTTTATAACTACATGTTTTCCACTGGTGCATCAATAAGTCTCATTCGTCCGCCAACTCCTTCTAACAACATTGATTTATCACTGAGAATGACAGCAACTGCTCTATAATCATCTATACCACCAGAGCGTTTTATCCGAGCTTGGAAGTATATATCAACAACAGATTGTCTCATCATGTCAAGATGTTCCAATGAAAAGTAATAAATCGGATAGTGTTTTTCAAAATCAATTTGCGATATTTGCAAACCAGTATCAACATTTTGATCACGACCCATAAACGACAATATTCTATGATATACACGTGCTACGTTGTTGTTATTATAATCAAGCTGTACAATCTCTGCTGGCTCTTGTTGTCCGTTTATTCTCAACGAAACTTCACTTACTCCTAATTTATCAAATATCATATAACTGGATAATTGACGACCCACTCGATTTGCATCCCGTAACGCTATAAAGATATGACGTGGAGCTGAAACACCTTGTTTTGATGCTAAGTGCCATGTAAATTTGTCATTTACATTATCCTGCTTCATATCAGTCGTTGTTGTTAGCCAACTTAGCAATGATTTTCCACCTGTGTCCATAAACGATAGTAATTGTTGCTCTATTGCGACTGATGGAGTCAATATTGACATCCATAGAACCAATTTATTTAAATTGACTTTACCATTATCAACACCATTAGCACGCCAGATTGCATCATTGTCATTCTCCTTTCGCACTAACACGACTGTATGCTTTGCTCCATAGATGACTTTTCTGACATTTCTACAGAATCCGAATATGTGATGTAACGGAATTGCACATGAAAACCGTCGATGCTGTCCTTTCAATGCTCCCTTTCGTGTTGCAAATCCTAGATTGAAATTATCATTGACCCTTTTTAAAATGTCGAATTCAGCGGCTGGTCTATCTTCACGGTCTAGATTATCTGCGAGTTGTTGATCAGCTTCTGCAGTATCTCTCGCAGTTCGTACTTTAATAAACTGAATATGGTCAGTATGATTAGAAGTATCCTTAGCAAACATCATAGACGGACCAGCCGACCTTGTATAATCATCAGAATATCTCGCAAGTCCGATTATTGTTGTTGCAATATCAACATCTTGTTCTATTGATTCAATTTTTTTCCATCAATGATATATCTTGCACTGTTAAATAACGCCATAATGCCATTATTTACGAAACCAACTCGGATATTTAGGTCATCCTCATATGGTGTATCAGCTGCAACATTTGTTACAAGCTCTCCTTCTACTTCAATAAACGCCTCACACGGCAAAAAGTATCTACTTGTATCTTGAACTTGAAGTTCAACTCTCCCCCGTTGATTAGGCTCTCTTGCAGGATAGGCATAATACTGATAGTTAATTTTAGAATCATCTTTATTCACCGGTGCTGCCATATCAAGCGCTGGATCAGCGATTTTTTTAAATGCCATTTATACTAAAACACTATCATTTTTCTAAATGTAGTAATGCTAGCAATTTTTCTACTATCATTTTCTTTTTTGTCTGAAATTTTTACGATTTCCTCCAAGACCGCTTCCCGCTATCATACTTGCAATATTACTATCTGGTGAAGTCATTGTCAATGATGCTAGTTTTTGTTCCACTGCGTTATTTATCACTTTACTGACATTTGCAGGCATTGTTGAAGGTAGCGGTGAAACCATTTGTGGTGGTTTTAGTCCGAATCTAGATTTCACCAATGACGTTATTCTATTCTTTGCGGTAGAAAAGGCCGTTCCTGCAAGGTCTCCAACAGCGTTAATTCCCTTATTACGAATAACATTAATGGCTTTTATCGCTAATTGTTTAGCAACTGGTGCTACTTTTGGGGCTATTCTTGTGAATAAACCCGCTATGGTATTTCCAAGGCCGTCTCCATAGTATGCCCTATAGACGGGCAATCGTGAGTTTACCACATACACGTTTGTTGGTTTATCGTGATTATAGTGTACTATCATCTTATTTGAAATTACTTTGTAATTTCTAAATGCAAGCATTTCAGAAATTTCAATCGCTATAACAACCACTAAATTCCACTGGAATTCCGTCCATTAACTCATCCAAGAGTTCTCGATACGTATGAACATCAATTATCCCCCCTTGGAATAATCGTCTGCAAATATCAAATGCCTCATTAGTTATTTCGACTGAGTTATTCCCAGCTCGCTTACCTCCCATAAGAACCTCAAGTCGTGATATATCATTAATGATATTACTAGGACACATATGAGAATCATGATGAGAACTTCCATAACCCTCTCCTAAAACACTTGCTGGTTCGGAAACGTTTTGAATTTCTGGAGATTGTCGTCCTCGTCCTCGTCCTCGTCCTCGTCCTCGACCTCGACCTCGACCTCGACCTTGTTGTTGTTCTTTTCGTTGTTGTTGTTGTATACCATACGTATCAACTCCCATTTTAAAAGCTCTGTAATCCAATGTATCCCTTTTTAAATTGCCGGGGTCTTTTTTATTAATTTTAAATATCCAATCCACCCAGTCATCTCGTTTTATTGTGTTTTTTTATACTCGTCTTTTAAAAATTCCTCCCTTGTATAATAACTTTTGATAGCGAAGTCACCAAATGACGTATAGTCTTTAAGTTTCAGCAATGGAATTTGTCTGATTTTTGCTATAGCTTCATCGGTGAATTTCTCGTTAAAAGGAACACCTTTTTTAGTGGAAACTTTTTCAATAGAATCACTAGTGATTTCACTTGCACCTTCAATGGGGTTATCATCAGTATCAATATCACCCATTTGTTGTATTTCTCGCTGAGTTTGTAACTCACCTGAAAGCTGTTTTATTCCCTCCTGAGTTTTTTCAGTCTCTGTAGCAATCTTTCCCAGAACATCAATGATAGGTACTTCTTTTCGTGTTCCCTCTTTAGGGATGTCGCCGTATATAGCACGTTCTGTTGCAAGTTTCATATCTTTAGTGGCTTTAGTTACAGGGGCAAAAAGCTGTTCACTCCCAATAGAAAAGTCAGTCTGCGCTTGCTGTCTAAGTTGTAGTTTATCTCGCACGTCATCTCGAATTGGTATAAACTTTTTCAGTAATGCTAGCCTCTCGCGGGTTAGTCTGGTAGTTAATGATTCTGATGTCATTATTGGAAATGTTAACGTTTTTTCAATTGTGGGTTTTCAGTGGTTTTCAATACTTGCATTTCCATTTTCGCTTCCAGACTCATCAATCAAACGTCTTATAGATTTCACTTTCAAAGCAATCTCTGACCGAACTTGGTACTGTTCCCCTAGTTTCTTTCTAATTGCTTCAACTATACTAAATAGCCGAATGAATAAATTAATATCATTGTTATACAAAGAAACATTAACCGCTTTTTGGATTCTTTTTATCCATGAATACATTTTAGGTAGGACATATCTTCCATGTTTCAATTGTATATTAATTTGTTCAAATTTATTCAAAAGTCTGTCTTCATTTAAAAATTCAGAAAGTACGATTCCTTGATTTTTTAAATTTGATATTTCTGTGATGATAGATGTAATATCTTGAAATTCCATTTATTGAATATTATTAATAATGTATTTTCTTATCTTTAAAATATTATTTAAGCCCTTAATACCCAATCCAACATACAAGAAAGGGACAGATACAATGCTTGGTCATCTCCTTCGAGTTAATAGGCATATAGTTAAGCATACTTTAAAGACTTATACAATACCCTAACCCCCTAATCGAGTTCAAGGGCCGGCTATATGGGTATTAGACTCAGAAACCATAAGCGGTTTCACACAACATGTAACATATAACTTGGAACTCATTTGGTTGCCTTCGCGTTCAAATAAGCCCAAGGGCCACAAACATAGATCTCCGACGGAAGCTCTAACGTAATAAAGATTATATTAGATCTCCCAGAAGATACATATAGGATGGTATATATACAATGCGATTATATATCATGGTATATATATACAATGAGATGATATGATATGTGATAGGGACAGCACATTCTTGGAACTCATTGGGTGCCTTCGCTTTCAAATAAGCCCAAGGGTTACATATAGGATGGTATATATACAATGATATGATAGGTACAGAACAGGATGATACAGACATGAAACGACGGGGCGGACTTACTACACCCAATCTACCAATCAAAAGCAACCCAAGAAATTAACCATGGTTGCAGTTGAGAAAATTCAACCACACCATGTCACTGGCGTGGGTAGTTTTGATTGGCATATTGGGCTTCGCTTAACGCCCCAAGCTTATACAGCTCATATTATATATAAGGTGATAATAAGGCCAGTGTCGATAAACGAGTGTGTGTATTTATTTCCCTAGCATTTCATAGTGAAAATTGTGTAGTAATTTCAATGGAAACTAAATATTTAAATAAAACATTAAAAAAGGAATACAACTGTTAAATAATAGCAAAATTTTTATTAATTTCTATAATATTACGTGTTTATTTAATCGTAATAATAATGGATTCATGACGAGATAACTCTGTCATGGGACCTGTCATACTATATGTATTTATACTAAAAAACTGAATTACATGTAATGTGCTTTACTATTTTGACCTCACATACAATCTATTTTAATTTGTATTATTCCTTGTGGAAATTACAAAGTAATTTGTAATTACAAAGTAATTTCATTTTCATCCAAAATCTAAACAGCTGTTAACGTGCGTAATTGGGATTTTTAAAAAATCTATTAATAGAACCTTGACAGAGTGTCTTGTTTACGCGCGCGTTCCGGTACAACGACCATATTTACTACCTGTTTGTGTGGCTGTTCCAGCTACTGACCTTGGCTGTTCCAGCTACTGTCATTTACTTTTTTAATACATGTATGCGTGGACATTGCGTGTGAAACTCACTATTGAGAGTTATCTTGTAAATAGGAAAATTTTATTCTATGTCCATTTTTCTTTGAGATAGCTGTTTGATAAATCCCTTCAGCAACATATCGTACTGAAGGCATACATATTCCAAAATATTTCCCTGCAGCATTCATTGATTGAAAAATTCTTTTTTCATTCGTCGCTGTATCAAATGACTGTACTGGTCTCTTTCCAACTGACTTACAAGTCCCTGTCTTTCCCTTTCTTGTATTATCACTTTGAGAAATGCATTGCAAATTTTCAAGAGAATTATTTTGAGGAACAGAATCAATGTGATCAATAACACAGCCATCTTTGATCGGTCCCATATAACACTCAAAGACTGACCTATGACAGAGATATACCTTTCCTCCAGCAGTAAAACACAAATATCCCTGATTATTAACAAACCCCACAGGCTTCTTTAGTCTACGGTGTCTAACAAAACCTTTACGAGATATTTCATAATTAACAAGTTCGGAGTGAGGTCTGAATTCTTGCTCCATTTATATACAATAATACTATTTGTCTAATTCATCATTTGCTTTATTTATAAATCTATTAATGTAGTCTTGAGGGGTTTTTATGATTTTTTCTTCGACAGAGTCATGGTTAGGGTCAATGATAGCGTTTTTTATTCGTTTATCATAATAACGTTTCAATTCTCTAAACCGCTTACCTCCACAATTAATACATAATTGTGATTTTCCTCTCACACCCACCCCACAATTTATGCATGGGGCCGGGCCTGTCGAATTATTTCTAACGCTCTGTAAGTGATGTCCACAGAATTCACCTATACACGATTTATTGCATGGGGTTACTGATCCAATCATAAGCCATATTCAGTGATTCATTATTTATAAACAAAATTTTCTATTTAAATGTTTGCTTTATTTGTATGAATGAAGAATTCAAGAGATTATCAACAATCAAGCCTTATAAAAATATTAAATTCAATCTCTATAGAACCCTTGAAGACGTACCAAAAGAGAGAATAAATAATAGAAGTCTGATTAGAAAAATACGAGATTGTGTTAATGAGTTTAAACAGGACGGCGCATCACACACCTGTTCAACATTTAAAATTGAAGGTGTTGTTGATGCTAGAATGAATGATGAAACAGCAGCTATAATACTATCACAACTTGACAATAAAAGGTATTTTCTCAGAGTGAAATTCATTATCAATTTAGAATCGGGCTATTGGATTATACGGGACAGGTTTGATACAATTCTCAAAGATAGAACAACAGTCATTGTTAGCCGTGATTCCAGACCAGGGCTGTTAACTGGAATTGATAAGCCATACTATGAAAAAGCGTATCCTGAAACAGCAATGTTTATGGGATATATCCGTTAAATAAGAAACCTGACATCGGAAAACTAGCACCAATGAAACAGTCAACGTCAGTGGTAAAACCACTCAATTGTGTAGCAGAACGTGTAATAGAACACTTTACAAATGCACTCCGTGGGAATAAATTAACCGATCTAAGACGTAAAAAAATAGATCAATGGGAGCTAACAGTGAAAGAGAACGGAGCAACTATTTCCGATATAGCTAGATTGGAAAAGTCGCTGAGATTTCCGATAACCGTTTCAACGATAACCGGTGAAGTATTATACGAATCGAAATACAATAAAAACGGAGCTCCAATCAAAATTATTGATCATAACAAACACGCATGGACATCCGCGGTTACAATATTCCCGCGAAACAGAACAGTGAAGTATATCCCAGAAGAATTCTCCAAGGATGGTATTCTCACTGAAGAAAGATTATTCGATGCTATTGCTAGTTTGTGTAAAAACGACCCTGTATCAGTATGGCTACTTCATAGTTTTGAAGATGAAAAATGTCGATTCAATCAATTTGTGAGACCTAACGGTGAATTATATCGTACTGAAAGTCTACATAATAGGATGAAAAAATTAGCAATGAGTCTCAGTGCAAACGCTAGCGTTTTTAATGGAAAATCCGACGATTACGAACAGTTACTTACAAATTGTTTTACAATTCCATCGGTTGCAGCTCATTTTGCAAGAAAGAAAAATAATTGGAAACCAACACGAAAAGAGTTTTTACAGGATGTTCAATCCAGCTGTCTGGAATATTATCATGGCGGTCTATGGAACGTTAAGTACAATCGTGAAAGTATGATATCAGTTGATATCGTTGGCAGTTATCCAGGAAGTTTTTAGGATATGGATTCGCTGGTGAGTATTTTAAACGGTTTGGACATCCCATACATGAAATGACTCGCGTTGCTATTAATGGACCACTGCCTGATTTTGATTTGACCGGTTTTGCTCGCGTAGTATCATTTGAATTCGCTGAAGGACTTCATCCGTGTTGTTATGTTTGGATTGGTAGACACATGGCTGAAAGGATGTGGTTACCAATAGTGTTATTGCGATATATGATTGATTGTAAAATGTTAGTTTCGTTGATTGTCAGCGAAGCGATTATCTCATATCGAAAACAAACCAATGTCTGGTTACCAGAACCAGAATGTCTTGATGGTATAATCGATAAGTCTAGAAAACATATTGATGCTGACGAGGAGTACATCATTGAATGGTCAAAAAAGATTTTTAATCAACGAAATAGTGAAGCAAAGGATCTCGGCAGAAGAATAATCGGTAAACTTACACAAGGTGGAAAAAAATTCAACTTTAAAAGACAATCCTCACAATTGATTATAGATGATGCCGAATACGACTTCGTTATTAAAGATGCAGTAGAGAAAAATAGGTACGCAAATTGTAAAACAGCCTTCTTGTCCAATAGAACAAAGTTAGGTAGAGTTGTTACTTACAGTGATGGAGAAAGCTCTGCATATCTACATTTGAGAGCTTCTATGCTGGGTTATGCATCTATCAATTTATTTGCAATGATAAATAGATTTCCTAGTATAGCAGTTAGAGTTGCAATGATTCAATGTATGTCGATAAAAAATATATCAAAGAGGTAACTAAATTTACTAATAGCGAAGAGACTTGGGGAACATGGCGAATTAAACGTGAAATACAATGCGATTATTCTAAATCAGCAGACGTTGAGATTAAAAGCAGTTACCTGAAAAACGATAATTCTATCAGTGAAAAATCCGAAGGATTTTCTATGTCTAAAGCACCACCGATATCAGATCCAATTTGTAGATATAAAACAGTTTATTTAAATGGTTGTGGTGGGTCTGGAAAGACAACACGTGTGATAGAATTATATCGAGAGAGAACGTCCATGATTATACTCACACCAACCAATAGACTAGCGAGAGAGATAAAACAACGAAATGTTGAAGCTTGCACGTATCATAGTTTTTTTCGATACAAGGGCGATGCCTGGACTCCTGAGCGAATGGGTGAGAAATTTATTCCAGCGGTTATTATTTGTGATGAAGCATGTACTGTTTCAGAAGATGTATTAAAAATGTTTCTTGATTGGTTATTGCAAAATAATACAAAAGTTATATTGTGCGGCGATCATGGTCAACCACCACCATTTGTTGGTAGAAGTCCACATAATTGGTTAAAAGGATTTGTTGATTATTACGAAGAAATTGATACTGACTATAGAGCACTCGATGAGCAGTTACGTGAGTTTAAAAAACTAATTAGATTACAACCCGATAGAATTCAATGTGAAGTAGCGCGTGAAATAATTTCTGAAACACCTATGAATGATTTTTGGGAAACATGGAGACCAAATGATTTTGTAGTAGCAAGTAGAAAGATAGTCAGAGACGCATTTCAGAAAAAGTTGTTTGAGCTACACAAGAAAAAATTCCCAACGTTTCCAGTACCGTTGTGTTATAGACCATCGGATACACGAAAGCAGAATATTGAAGTTGAAATTCCAGGCCGGACGGAAAAACAGATTCTAGTGTTAAATGATATTGTGCTAGTTGATATCAATGCTGTAGAAGATGCATTATGCGCTGATAAATCACCATGGACGCTTGGTTATGTAACAACAATACACTCGTCACAAGGAATGCCCATCACGGATACAATTGTTTGGATAGTTGATAATCGCATTGAATGGTCAGATTTAGTTTATCTCGCAGTGTCCAGAGTACGACGAATAAATCAACTACGAAGGATTGTTTTCGATGATGATTTTAATGCAAACGATGATAGCACTGATATTTACATCATTAATAAAAAAACTCTCTGGTTACAAACAGCAGGACAAAAAAACAACGAGAATTTGATATTGATGCTGAAGTAGTAATCACATTAAAAGAACAACAGAGTAATCACTGCGCCAGTTGCAATTGTATAATGCACTGGCAGTATTCGGATAAAGACCCTCGACAATTCACCGTAGACAGAAAAAATAACAGTCTTGGTCATGTCAGAAACAATGTGATGTTGACCTGTCTTGAGTGTAATAGACGTAACGGAGCTAGTTAAAACCATGTGGCGGTAATTGAGTATCGTCCGGAATGACTTGTAGTTGTTCGCGTGTAAAACCACGCTGAGGTGCAGTTGAATCCAATCTGTAGATTGGAGGTCTACCAGTTGATCGCGTTATGGTTGAAATTTTATGCGTAGTAACACTCCATATAGGATCAGTAGCTCTTCTTTTACCACCTTTAAATTCTCCTGGTTCGTATAAATATCTCACAGTAACATCACTGAGAAGTGGCTGAGTGCTAACCCGCTGTGGTTGTTCGGGTATATATATTTTTTTATTGCAATATTTGGTTTCATATTAATAGTTCGAGTAATCTCGTTATTTAACGCTGCAACTACACTCGGTAACCTTTTGACCCATTCACGAGATCGTTTTTCTTGGATGAATTCTTTTGCATATTGATATCCAAATAACCGTTCTGCAAAAGTTCGATTAAATCGTTCAACAATTGCCTGATCACGATGTAACGCAGTATTTCCCCGTCGTATTGTAACATTATGAGTTTTCATTGTTGATAGAACAGCACCTTGAAACTCTTTGCCAGGATCAACTTGTAATATATTTGGCCATCTTAGAGGACCTCGTCGATAAATCCTTTCAAATGCAGAAGCGACGTCAGAAGCTGACTTTGTTTTCAATGGTTCTGCTTGTTTAAATCGACTCGCAATATCAACTACAGTTAGTGCGTATTTGTAACCATGGTCATGTGGTAAAAACAATAAATCAGCCTGATGAACTTCATTGGGTACGGTAACATCAAAATGAGAATAATTAATTTGTTTAGGCGGTGGTAGATAAATTTGCCATATAGCTTGTTTGGATAACCAATCTTCCGCAGTGGACTTTTTCACTTTTGCAGCGTTAGCGAGTTTACTGATTGCTGCTTTACCCCTCCAGTATCCTTTCGGAGAATAATAAATAGATTCCATACTATAAAAACACTAGTGTTTTCAATTACCAGCACCTAACATCAATTTGCCTTTCATAAATTGATTTGACCAACCATGAAGCCAATTTTTCTTTGAAGGATTTATCGGGAATAGCATTTAACGCATGAATTAATTTTACATCCGCGAGATGTCTTTGTTGCCAATTATTGCTTTTATATGCAACATCATGAGCATGACATGCCTTATCAATAGCATTTATCGGATACCCACCAGGCCGGGGCTGATTTTGATCATCAAGTCTGAGATCTAATCTCGTTCCGGGACCACAGTAGCTATATCCTGGAAGGTGTTTTTCTCCAGGGTATTTTACCCATGGGGTTTCGGGGAGTTTTCCCAATTTGGCTGCGATATCAAATCCGTGTCGCTTTTTTTAAAGAAATAAATCGAAATTTTTTTGTACCACATGTTACACACTTACCAGTAAGTGCCGATCTGTTATTTTTAGTTGTAATCGTCGTCGCATCATTTGTACTAGTACTCTTTTTACATTTAACACAATATAGATCCATAATTTATATATAGCGTTATGAATATAATTGATTTTTCAGCGACTAAAAGAAGAGAACAGGTTAAGTACCACGCAGCGCTTCCGAATTCTGTCTGTGCCATTATAATCGGACCATCTGGATCGGGTAATACACACTTGCTGCTTAATTTGATAATGCGATTTATGAAGTGGGATAAATTATATTTAGCTGCTCCACCCGTAGATGATCAACGGTGCTATGAAGTGCTAAAAGATTATATTGAGAATGCATCAGAAATTAAAGGTGACAGTGTAATCGACTTTATAACAGATATTGATGATGCGCCTAGCGTAGATGACCTCGATAGAGACATAAACAATCTTGTAGTGTACGATGATGTGATGTTAGATAATCAAAAGAACCCTGCTAGAATATTTTCACGAGGTAGGCATAAAAGCACTGACGTGATATATGTCACTCAACGCTACACTCAGATTCAAAATGTGATTCGCGATAACTGCAATATTCTTGCTGTTTTCAACGGCGTTGATACACATACGCTACGAAATATTTGGCAGACATTGTGTTCCGATATGGACTTCAGTGGATTCAAAAATTGCTTTAGTCATGCTCAGTCAGTCCCACATGGATTTATAACAATAAATTTACACGACCCTCGGTCACGATATCGTATTGGACTTGATCAAATATTCGGTTAAATCATTTGTATTAACCCTGAAATCCTTCCAGCAGCAGGGAGGGCTATGACAACAATGATAGCAATTGGCAGCAATTTGAGGGTGGTTATGACAACATATTTACGACAAAATCGCTAAGGCTCCATTTGTAAAATGGGGTCTTTATTTTTTTTTTGGTTGAAATATGAGATTTCGTAGGAAGGGCTCCATTGGCATTCTGAGGCTTTAACCGATTTTGTCGCAAAAATTTGTAGGGTTCGCCCTCCCTGCTGCTAGAAACGTCATGAAAAGTTACTCAAGCTACCAGGATGGTTTCATTTAATTATTCTACAATTATATTCTCTTCATCTACTGTTCTGACTGTCGAACATACGCTAAACATAGGTATAAATGTCGATAGCGTTGTTGTTGTTCTCAATTAGATTTCAATTCCGTTTGGTATGGAGCTTCACACCGACATAAATTCGAATGTATAAATATACGCCATCATTATTACTCCCTACTCTTCTGTATGTAATATGGGTTATGTAGCGGTCGCGTGTCCCTCTATACTAGTGTATGTCAATAATAAGTTCTGTTACTAGAGTTTAACCCTCGAATTGTTCACTATTTTCAGCTTCTTTGTTTAAGTTTGCGAACCAAGTGGTGTAGAGGTAATAGTTAATTCTTTTCTTTTTTTTAGCGAAAAATGGGTGTAGTTGTAATATCGGTATCGGCTTCGAACAGGAAATTTTAAACCTAAGTCATCAAAGGCTACAGTTTGTAAATTGTCCTTTCCGGCGTTTACCTCACTCTGTCAGGTGGCCAATAAACTCAATCTGTGAAGAAGAATCTCTAGCATACGCTGCAAGGTGTAGATCAGTCTGAATTACTATTTATTTCCAGTTGCAACGTTAAGTGTGTGCGTTTAGGTTCTGTTTTAGACAGTCACGAATCTTGATGCTTGTATGCATTTTATGGCGTTCTACCTGACCGCTCCGGTGGCCTAGTGGTTAGAGCGTCAGGCCGAGTCATATCCAAGACTTATAAAAATGGTACTAACAGCTGCCTTGCTTGGCGCTTAGCATTAAGAGGTTAGTACTGGTTTGCCTGGTGTTAGGATAATGTGACTTGGTGGGACATCATTCTACATGTCTGCGGCATGATGCCAAAGTGCTAGACATCACTATAAAGTGGCACACTGCAGACATCGTAGCGACATGACTGAAAAACCGTTAAAGTTACGTTAAAACTACAACTCACACACATCACAAATGGGTTTCTACTCTACCAACTCTATGAAGTTTACTGTATTTGGCTTGTACGGCTCCATTTGCAATATTCCGGTTTTGCAACTTTTGCATTACATCGCTCATAAATGAAATTTAACATATGCTGGGTTTTTTGTTTTTTGTTCATTTATTGTGAATGATACACATGTTAGATTTTAAATCCAGTAATTTATATTCAAAACTGTTTTATGCATCAGCTTACCTTTAGCCTTCCATATTAAATGTTTAAGTAACTGATTCGTAATAACCCATATTGGTGCCAGTCGGCAGGACATGATATGAGCAGGAGCCACCTGGCTCGTTTTCTATGTCTTCTTCCTCTTGTAAACAGTATATAAATGCTAAACGTTCTATCCAATTGGCACTGTTTATTACTATCCACAATTGCTTTTAATTGGAAACATATTCTCCCTCCTTAGTTATTGAAAAGTTGAAAGTAACATTTTTCTACCAACGGATAGCACAACCGTACGCCATGCAATAAATTCACATTAGCAGCTTCCAAATATACTTACAATTAGTGTCCAAATACTACCATGTATTATATATGTCACACGATTACCGTTAAAATTACTCGTTTGCATAATATATAATCTACTTCTGTTGCCTTTTATTCTTATTTCCCATTGTAGTCTTCATAGATGGCACAAAAGTTAACTAAGAAAGAGAAGAAGCAGTTGGAGACCTGGATAAGGCAGGGTCCAAAAACATTCCAGTTGCTGTATAGCATTCAAAGAGATGGGTGCTCCGCAATAACGTTCCATCAGCGGTGTGACAACCAGGGATCCACAGTGACTGTCGTTTACAACACAAGCAATTCTGTATACGGGGGCTTCACAACCAAGACTTGGGCATCAACTAATAACTATGTAACTGATGATCGAGCATTTTTGTTCCAGTTGAGAATGAATGGCATAGAAAAGTTTAACCTATTTCCAGTGACCCTAGCCTACGTTATCAACGCGATTTATCCTCACAGTAACTATGGCCCTACCTTTGGCGGCGGACATACTCTGCATACCTTTACTGGCACAGTATCAAGCAGCGGATCTGGTTTTTTCCTTAATGGATACACAAAGTTTCAAGCTGGCTATTATTCGTGTAGTCTTTCAGACAGTGATATTACCAATGGCCACCTGAATGTATTTGACATAGAGGTTTACAAAGTCATAGGTAAATTTATCTATTCATTTAGGTCTCCGTGCACCATCAAATTAAATATTTTTGTACATGTTTCCAAAATACTGCAGTTTATCTGAAGGTCTTTTTATTGCTTGAAAACAAACGACGCTGAAGACAACAACTACTACTACAATTATGTCCTCTTTCTGCAGTGAACTCCTTTCTTCTGAATTTAATATAGTTTTACAAATTCTCCTTTTCTTCTTCTTAATAAATATATTATTATCAAATACATTGTAAAGACATCAGGTAAAGCTAATGTCTCGTAAATGCATTTTATTTTTTAACAGTGTTAGAAAATGCTGCCTTGCGGGATAGTCCTATAAAAGTACAAGAATACTTGCATTAGATAGATATTTTTTTTAAAAGATATGCCTAATGTACTATTGTGTAGTAAACATAAGATACATTACTAGAATGTCACTTAAATTAAATTTATGATTACTAAATATTCAGTTTTAATAATTACTACTTTTAAGCATCTTTCATTTAGAATAATTTCACTAAAGCGTTACACGATTAACTAAGAGTTCGTGACGAATGCTATATAATTTGCATCATAGTCACGTGACACCCCTGACCCTTGCTGCGAGCGCCCATGAATGCTAAACAATTTGCATAATAGTTTGGCAACTTTAACACTGATTGATATAATACTAACTTAATTAATGTCTGTTTATTTCCTTTATTAATAACGTAGGTATTTAAATTCTTAATTGCTGTTTAAACTCTGTATACTACTCTTTAATTTTAGTAGTCATGTGAAGAGCATTATATGGTTATTGTTCTAGTTTGTTTTATGTCGAATGACTATTCGTCGACCCTGGGCATATGATATGTATTTGCACTATTCTGTCTGAGGCGATGACACATGTTGGGGACAATTCGACACTTAACCTAACAAATTGACACACTCGAATCCATTCATTCTGATTGCTGAAACACCTTTTCAATCAACTAGTAGGTAAACGGTCGCAAGTTGATGTGACGGTACAGTGATGATAATTTAACGTGATGTCATGTGGAGATAATGCGACCTGACTTTGAGGGTAATAAAAGGACATCCAACGCTACTGTGCATTTTTGGAGAGTAGAGCAAAGGTTAAGTGTCATGTGTTTCAATTTAGCTGATGACCAATGAGATATATATATATATATATATATATATATATATATATATATATATATATATATATATATATATATATATATATATATATATATATATATATATACAGCTGCAGTCCTGATGGATTTATCCAAAGCTTGCTTCCATCATGATTTGCAAGTTGAGGGTTCATGTTATGTCAAATGATTTCTTAGTGGAGCTCTTCCTACACTGTCTGCTGAATCGTAAGCAGCAAATTATTTTGCATCGTGATTTGAGCAGTTGGTCTGAAATTCAAAAAGGGATTCTTGTTGGGTCTAAAGAATATTACTTTTTATGTATTTAGCAAGGACAGTTTGTGTTTTATTATATATGGCTATTTATATAACTATGCTGACCATAAAACTTTGTTCTTTTTGTCACCGGACTTTGTCTCTGATTAACACCCTGCAGTCGATATATTGTGATTGACTGGTTCACCACTAAGAAAAAGCAAGCCAACTTTAAAATGTTTCAAACACCAGCTGTGGGTACAAAGCATTCAGTATGAAGCCTGTACTAATAATAAGTAATGCTGTCATAAATTGTGAAGCAATTATTAAACTGGTTAGAATTGACATTGACCATCAGCTGCAATTCTATTCACGTGTAAACAAACATCTGTAGGAAAGCTTAATGCAACTGTCATACTGGTCATAAGCTAACTAAACTCAACAAACTGACATGTACATTTATCATCTCCAATTTCATTTTATGTCCCCTTTAGCCTGACATTTCTGATGTGACATAAACACTACATGCTTGAAAATTTATAAGAGTATGGTCTGGGATTGGTGTATGATACAGCTATCATAAACTTGTACCTGAGGCAAAAATGCTATCTTAGAAGGTGCACAGACTTCGGGTTAAGGCTCTAGAGTCTTGCAAATACTCAATAAGCGCGCCCCGAGGTTTATTGATTTAATATGTTCTAAATTGCAATTTTCGCCAGTAATTTATTTAGTTTTAAATCCTAAAATTTGGGTTCTAATTTATCCATACATTAATTTTACTTTTACTCAGATTTTTCAATTGCTTTGTGTGCGCATATCCAAAGTTTTCGTTATATGTTTTGTCTAAGTTTGCATCCTTGTCTTATGATATGTTTATATGTTTTGCTAATCATACTAGTTTTAATGTCTCACTTGTTGTATGTAATGTCGGTAAAAAGTTCATTAGAACTTATGTTTAATCGATGTTTTAAATCATGACGACCTTAAATACATCTTATCTTGTCAAAGGCTTGATTCCTCAGTTATGTTGAATGCCAAATATGTATTCCCAAAATAGAGGGTAAATTATGAGTATGTTTGAATCTATGAAATAAACGCTCTCTCTACTATATTTCCATTTATGGCAAAATAATGCATTCATCGCGGATACGACTATTTACGATTGTGAATGCACTGATGCATATCAAATGATATATCACGTTTTGCCATTTCTGTAAGTTTCTTGGAGAAAGTTAGACTGACGATCGTAAACAATTAGTATTACTGTGAACGGCCATACTACTACCCTTGTTAGGAAATCTAGGATTGTTCGTTAGTTTCAAAGAAGATAATTATACACGCCTAATGCCTGTTGGTTTACATTCAACTCATCCATTGTGTCTATATACATTACTTAAAGTGGTAGATGTTGCTTAGTAGTTACAACTGTAAGCCTGGGAGAGCGTGATAAAAAAATATCAAAGTACCTGTCGAATTCAAAGCGATATGATACATGTTAGATGTATAATTATTTTTAAAACTTTAAATAATGGACATATTAACTTTCATTGTTGTCTTAACCTGGAAAGGCGCTACACTGAAAAGCTTTACGTTTATAGGCCACAATGACCATTTATATCTGCCTCTCTAGCTAGAAAGCAGGAAATGCAAGAAAAAGACAGAACATCTCATCAAAAGATAACTGTACTGAGAGCTCAACTGTATTGCAAAGTTGGCATCGATAATACATTGGACATTCTTTCTTCCCCTACCCTGCTGGAAAACATCATTTACCTGTGTGAAATGAAAGTGTCACATTTCCTAATTAAAATGTGATGCCCTTCATCATCTTGGCCAATTTCTAAGGCATGATCGACTTCTTTGGAACATATACGATTTTTTAATGCATGCTTAGCTTCATAAAGATATACTTATATTTAATGCACGGGTAACGTTCGTGCAGTTTCAGAGGATGTTTTTAGTCACTCTAACATTAATTCCAGTATGTATGGAAAATTTTAAAGAATGTTATGCAGTCTTTTAGTGGAACTTTCATGCGATTTACGAGAATGTTGTTGATTTTTTTATTACAATCTGATTGCATTTTGAATGCTTTAAATCTTTGCAAGAATTAAGTGGTGGACATGTTATGTGACGTGTATTAAAGGTTTCTTAAAATTAAATATCTTGTTTACAATTTGGTCAAAATCGATCCGTGTTTGGTCTGTGACTGATTCTTCCGTTATTCGTAAATGATACGGTATTTGGCTTCCGATTTGAGTTAACTTTAAATAGAAAGGTTAATATTTCTTATATGGCTCGTACGTGTGTCGCTTATAAACGTATTTTAACATTTTGTAAAATCAATGCAGTCAAGTGAGCATTGTCAGTAATGTTGTTAATTCATTATTTCCTAGAAAGCTTTGAATTTCTGTATTTTTCTTTTCATATAGATGAACCAGATCCAATTGAACGACCATGGAGAATGGCACCGCCTTTGAAAAAAGAAGTAACGCATTTTAATTTTCATAATAACAATGTTTTCCATTCAAATAGAAACGAATATATAGATAATCTTCATTATATATGAACAGTCGTTTAAAGAATTATAATATGCTGATGGTATGGGAGTACTACTGTGAATGTTTAAATTATTTAATAAATCCTAGATCACTAACAGACTAACAAATAAGTACAAATATCCATACGTATTTTTGATCCGTATCATGACTGAAAATATATTAACAAAATAGATATTTGACTGATAATGGAAGAAAAATTGTCATCAGGAATTTTGAACATCTAATCCAACTCATGTGTGAAACACACACAAAAAGAATTTTATTAATTATTAGGCTGAGACAATTGAAAACAGGACAAAATATTTTAGAAAATGTATTTTTCAACCTTTATAATAAAATACGTTTCTTTTTTCTACAAAATGGCTATGGTCCAAGCGCTTATGACATTTCTTATCTGAATGTATATGTTCTTATGTGATATGTACTTTTGTTGGCCATGTACAAATAGAACCTCTCTTACAAAATTTGTATCAACTGTAAAATATACTGTTTAAACGTTAATTCAGAATTCAAAATTTAATTTCAGACCAACAGTGATATAACTCAGACGAAAATATTGTAAACAATATCTTTCGGAGTTAAAAATTAAAATAAACTACGATGGTGGTGATGGAATATTTTTAATTCCAACTAATATGGTGATGAGAATATGACATAGAGATAGAGGGTTTCAAATGGTTTAATACTAAATTTAAGAAACGAGTTGAATAATGCCCAGCTTTGGGAGCCTTGGCGAGCAAAAGCTGGACATAATTCATAAATCTGAAAGAAAAAAATTAATTTTAAATCATCTCCCTTTTGAGATTCTTCTTATGATATGGTGTTCATTTCAGTGGAAATTATTTACAGGAAAAATTATTTATATGGAAAGAAGAACGAATAATTTTGTTCATTCTGACAGACGTTGCACCTTTCATTTGTTGTGCGTAAAAAAAAATTAGTCCCAACCAATGTTAAACTAGTATTTACAAGTAGATTATACTTTTCATACAAACTATAAATCAGCGTCCTAGAACATTGTGAACAGACTGTATCATTTATCAACACAGAATTTCCAATGTGCCTTATGTAGGATTGTTTGATGCGCTACCCGTATACATTATACATGCAATTTTCTTTTGAAAGAAGGTTTACTAGATGTAGATATTCCAATACTTACTGTAATGCATTGGTGACCGGATATTTGCTGTGTTTGATTTGGAACAGTAGACCACATAATATGCAAACGAATTTCATTTTCACCCCAAATGGCATTACATATTTACCGCGTAAATATGCAAGGGTTGGACAACGTCTGTCAGTTTGGAGACCGGTTTAAGTCCACAGTCTTCTGTGAACAGAGGTGAGTTTAATTACTTTTGTAAGCTAATATTGACACCACGCTTGTATAGGATGGATTTCATGCTACTGATATACCACCTCTCTCAAACCCCAGTCCACACAAGCAATACCGACAGATTTACTCCTTCTTGTTATTGTTTGTGTATTGTGGTTCTAGTCATTTTTCATGGTACGACATGACATAATAAACCCATATGGAGTAAATTCGCCAAATTAAAACAGACGAGACAATTTTTCCCCATTTCTTTTTCGTCAAATGGCTGTCAAAAATGTTCATTGAAACAAACAATTCCAGAACTTTGGGTTGTAATCCAACGATCGCAAAACCAATCAAGAAAGAGAATGCAGCGCAATAATTTCATGGATCAATCACATAAAGCGATATTTTAACGTGTGGTAATATCAAAAAATTTGAAACTGTACATACTATAGTAAAACTTTGCCTTTTGTGTGGTAATATGCTGTAGCAAAAAAAAAGTATTTTAATTAATTACGTATTGGTGTAAATATTGATGCTGTAAAATCTTAATGTCAGCTGCTATTATTCAATATGTAAAAAGTACGAAAAATAATTTTGCATGTTTTCTCTATATATTTGAGTTTAATTACAAAGCAACAGATCAGTTATTTCAACAAGATAAATAGCATAAATAAACATTTGAAAGATAAAAATTAGAAAATCCATTTAATTACAGGATCTTGCGTTATACACTGCTACTTATTCCAGAAAAGGCCTCAGCAGCTTTCTTTTGTTAAATTAAACATGTAGGCTGTAATATATATATATATATATATATATATATATATATATATATATATATATATATATATATATATATATATATATATATATATATATATATATATATATATATATATATATATATATATATATATATATATATATATATATAACCTTTATTATATGCTTCAATTACATTCTGTATTTTGACCTTCACTGACTCCACTGCTTACCCCACCATTATGATGTTCCCCACCACGATTAATCATATTACATAATTAGCTACAGATAAAGAAACAGTTGTTGCATTCTTAGATGTGGCTATAAAACTAGAACCAATTTGTTACACCTTTTTCCCGCAACAGGTGTTTGGCTTTTCACATATTAGTAATTTTCATCTAAAATTTTGAGTTCAATTTTTTTTGTAAAAACTTTTAAAATAATCTGTTTAAATTTCGAACAATTTAGTGCTTTTTAGAAGAATGCATTATTTTGTTCAACCTTGTTATGTTACATCATTTGCGTCACTGAATTTTTTTTAATTCCATTGTCTTTCTGTCGTATATTTTAACATCTTATTTAATTGAAACAGTTTTTTATTATTACTACGTCCATTACATCTACATTACCCCCAAATTTCTCTTCTTCTTCCGTAGAAAATAGTCCGTTACAATTGCGATCGTTTTAATTTTAAATTAAAAAAAAATTCTTAATGTATCTTAACATAGCAATATTTCCATTACTGAAATATTACAACTCTGTGGGCTTAAAGCAAGTAAATGAAAAGAGAAGCTTTGTAAAATTCAACAAATAAGTTCTTTCTCAAGATTAAAAACTTAAAATATAAAAACAAAGAATAAGGTACTGCGAATTAAATCCAAAAAAATTCTCGAATTACAGACATAAAGTCCTAATTAACATTCTGAATAAACTTTAGTGGAAATCCAAAAATAAATAATTCAACCCTGGAAGTATGGATCTACCCGTGTAGAAGTAATGTGCCAACAGTCTTTTGTTCGATCATTATAATACAATCCAGGAATGTAGCTTTAAAATTTTACTATAAATTCAAGTCTCCATTTCCAAGAATGTTATATTTCATAAGCGCCTTTTACTTCCAATGAAAGCACTAATTTGCATAAATATATTTCGAGCCAAAATTAACTCCAATATTTCAACTGATTTTACTGAGATCTTGCATCACAGATGAATAATTTCTAAGAAAAGAAGATTATATAGTCCGAAACTTGACCTCAGGGTCACAATTAACATTTTTGTTATTAAAACCAAAAACAACCTACAACCTAAACACAATCTCATTGACTCTTGCAAAGATAATAATCCAAATAGTTATTCATATTCATAGAGAAATTATTTAGCAATATATTATTTGCTTACAGAATAGAAAAATTAGGTGATTCAGGTCAAGTGGAAAATGAACTTGATTTTGAGCATGGTCAAGTCCAAAATACAATTATCCATTACCAATAGCATATAATGAAATGTAAGAAAATTTAAAATAACAAGCAATGCAAATTAAATGTGCATAACAGACAATATCATATAATTCTACTGAATCATTTAAAAGTTCTTGTAAATCTGTTTCATCATAATATGTTTATCGGCTGTCTATTAATAACTACTATTAATAACTACTGGCTCTTTTTACTGTTTATTTTCTTCCTTTTATGTAGGATATGCGTCATCGTCAAAGGTAAAATGAACAATCCTTCAGACTTTTGTTTAATAAATTCATTCTTCTTCTTTTCTTCCTTTCTTAAACTAAAATCAATCTGTCTTTTTATTTCATCATATAATTAGGTGAAAATAAACGTTTTGGTTTATGTTTCTAAAATAAAATTGTATTAATTCTTTGTTTATTTGAGAATAATATCAGGCTCTATCTTTAATACACAAATTGAGTGTTAATGAGTTGATATTGAACTTGCTCTTTTTATTCATCAAGTAAAATTTATTTTGCAAGAGCAGTATTTGTAAAGTCTTCCGTTTAGTAATGAAGATTATCAACATTTTTTGCTCGATATTTTCTAAATTGCTTTGATAATAATCTCCTGTGAAATCTTTATCGTAAAAGTAATAAAAATATAATATTCTTCTAATTCCGTTACACCAAATTTTGCCTTTTCTGCAATATTTAAATGAATTAAATTGACCTGAGAAAATGATTTGCTTATTGCAAATACCAGTGATCAAGTACTTGAACAAATGTGAGTTCAAGAAGAAGAATACAAGCGAATTAAAACCATAATATTTAAACTTTGCGTATAATGAAATACCAGGTAAAACGTTAATTGAAAAAGACTTGGACAAAATGGATAAAAAAGAGATAAAAATAGCAATACAAATTTTGCTCAATCGGCAAAAATGTCAGTCATTTTCAGCTTTGCAATAATTAGTAAACTGCTTCCAGATGACAATTTTATTGAGCAGCAGTTTAAACAAGATTACATACCAACATATGGAATATACATTTTATGGTAATTTCAGCATTAGCCTAAGATTACATCTACTTGCGCTGAGTGCAAATTTAAAAAACATTCAAGTACATTCATTTTAAGAATGAAAACAATTGAACATGGTTTAGCTAAAACGTTGGCACACGCAAGAAAAAAGTTATTGAAATTAATATATAAATAAATGGCTGTGTGTACTGGACGTTTTATGATCAACACATTTTTTCGACATACAGTTGAGTCTGTCTATCATATAGTTAGGTATTGTGTAACACAAGTTATTCAGTAGATAATGCATAACATAATAATGACAGAATGGAATATGTCTGTAAGCAAGTGATCAGAGAAAAAGAGCAATCTTTAGATTCTTCATTAAGCTACAACAAATTCCTAATGGAAATTTTAAACAAATCTTAAGACTAAACTTTCACTAAATCATTTTACTGTAAATTTAGTTGAAGGTTGTAAAGACAAGATTATTAAAGTTCTAAGAGAAACTAAAAGTTCTTAAAGACAACTTTTTCAGCGTTATAAAGAAATAAAAATTCAGAAGCAGAAAAACTTCAAACTGTAATAAGATAGTAACTAATTTTCTAACGATAAGCTAAGTAAATATTACTTGATAGGTATGACACCTCTTTTATTTCAAAAATTTGCTTTTCCCAAATAGCAGTGTTCATAAAATGTTCATATATGTAAAAGACCAAAACCAAAAATTCAGAACGTTCACAAGATTAGAAACTGTTGTACTGATAAATGCATGTCCTGAAATATTGTAACTGTTGAATGAGACAAATGCCAAGCACTGAGCTAAAATTGCAAATTAACATTAACTCTATGACAAATAATAAATGATATTTGATTTACTAGCTGTAAAGTAAAACCGGATTCAAGGGAACAAAAACTGACATTAGGAAAACGTATGGACGATTAAAACCTGAATAAACACGTTGAACATAATTAAAATAAACATATTTAGTAAAGGTAAGAGAAAATCTATTATATACATGGAGAGAGAGAGAGAGAGAGAGAGAGAGAGAGAGAGAGAGAGAGTAAGAGCAAAGTAAAGCGAGTTTCTCTTTAACATTATTTCTCTTTAACAATATATCTAATTCGTGTATAATATGGTCCAATACAGTTGCACTATGGTTAACGCACTATAATGGGCAAAACACCGAATATTAGTAGGAAATTTTGGTTTTAAAGTCATCTGATTACACGGGTAACATTGGACAGCTGGACCAGACGTATCTCACTTTGGGTGTATTGGTCACAATTTGACCCATAAAATCACCCCATCTTAGAGGAGCTATATTTATATACGATTATAATAGAATAATTTACAAATGAACAAGAAGCGGATAGCAAGATTAGTGAGAACTCTTGCTTATTTGTCCTATCATATTAGGTATATTTATTTCTTTTAGTAATTTCACATTTTTTAAAAATGGTTTGATTAGGAATATACAAGTTTTCATAATTCAGGTAAAGTGAGAAATTTTCTGCTTTTCACTTTTTATCACTTGTTTGATTTGACGATGTCCCATTATTGCCTACCGAAAGTTGAAAGTCACTCATCTATTCCTTCTGATCACTCCAATGATCACTGATTTATATAATTTGCTTTTATTCTGTTTGATGTGACATTTAGGTATTCACAAGTTTGTGTTTAACGTCGATTGGTTTGGAAAGAGGGTTTTATTTGCAGCTGAATTCATAGTGTGTGTATCTAAATTGTATTTGTATGGTCTATTAAAGTTGTCACATGGTATATTTATTACGAAGTCAAAAACATAAAAAAAACATCTACTGCTTTGGTTTCCATATGATAGTCGGTTGCTTGTTTGTTTGGGGTTTTTTGGGGGGTATGGTATTTTTGGGGATGTTCATAATTCACTCATGCAAATTTATTTATAAATGAGATTCCTCTGATAGTTTGATAAGCCATGTCGAATATTATATATCGTCAAAAATCAGTCGGGTACTATTATTTGTTTTATTGCCAAGTTAGTAATTAAAAATGTTGAATAAACGTTCAGTGACATTTTCCATTTTGGCTCTGTTCAATATATTTAATATCCATCTTCCTTATTTTAAATCAAAAACTCTACTCGACGTATTCACCCTCTTGATTCGGTCGTTTTATAAGATTGATCCTAATCTCAATTTACTTCTACAGAAAACAAATTTGCAAAATTTTGAATGATGATCTTATTTACATATTTTTCAGTGCCAATGCAAATTATGTACTCATTTAAATGAATCTTTAATGACCTTAAAGTCAAGAAGTTGGGGGCTCTTAAAATTTATTCAATTGTACCTTTTTTCTATAAAAAGAAAACGAGCCACAAAAAACGTTAAATTCTTCTTCCTTGTATAAATCAACCAATAACTAAACATAAAACACTAGGTAATAACTAATGCCTTATATAAGAAGCGATGACAAACTTACTCCTAATATACTTTTGTATGCTGACGTTATACCATTATATTCAAAGCTAGAATTACAACTACACCAATAAATCATCTAGTTTACACATTTTTAAGTAAACTTCTTTTATAATATATAGCAAAAAATGTCGACCTTCTAATAAAAATTTTATTTCCTAACTTTCTCTTTACTTGACACTCTCCTGTTGAATATTGACCATCTTGTGACTATAATTAGATCGGTACTTATTGACAAGAACTGATAGCAAGTTATTGGACAGTATTGCACACTTTTTCGAACAGAATAATTTAAACGGGGATAAAATTGATTGAATACGTACGTAAAACTCTATTTCGTGCAACACAATTTCAAAATAATCCTTCCAGAAGTCTATCACAAATAGCCATGAAATGTTTCTTTTGAACATCAGACTCCAAAGCATGCTCTTTTCGATATTTTGATTACAAAATATAAATATTTATAGGTTACTGCATTTGTATAGAAAAATATGAACGAATTTTTCGAGTGGTTATACTGCATGACCTTGGGAGTGCATTATATCCATCCAACAAAATAAGTTAATATTTTCCCATGCAAAGGCAGTAATCTTTGTATTATTTGCTCATTTTCATTTTCAATCTAATGTTTAAATTTATAAACAAAAATACACTACAATAAATAAAGTAACCGAATGTATGTCGTATTCCAAACGAAATGTAACCGAATATACAATATACAAATATACAATAGCTTCATCATTGCACATTATTTTCTTTCCTTTCTTTTCTTTCAAATGTTTGTCTTGAATTTAAATCGTTACCCTTTCTCGTAAGGACAATAGAGACAATTGATGTCTCTTGCACTTGATAAGTTATTTGCGCAGACTGTACTTTCATATCTTTCATTTAAAACACGGAACCCTATACAATAATTCCTATTACAATCTACTATAGATAAATTTTGGCATGCATAGTTCTAGCAAAACACTCTTAGTGATGAAGAAAGAGGTCATAACAAACTTTTACGCAAGATTTGATTTTCATAATATCCCCGCTCCTTGTTTCATGCGCGAGAATACAATACTTCACATACCTTTTACTATTCTTACGCTGAAGGTGGTAAGCAGTTTGCCTAGTGTACGTGTAATGTGGTAAACAATTAAATATAGGATCCATTGATATGTCTTCAACTGATGGTTATAGGAAAGCTTGCTTACAATAGAAAATATTCAGTAATATGTGCTAAGAATGGACTGTTATGCAAAATCTGGACTCATAAAGTTATGTCACGGAATGAAAATACTTGTTTTAAAATAGTAATCTTCCTAAGATTTGCTTTGTTTTGCTTTTATATGATTAAATTGTAACTTAAAACTAACATCTGGCTTCTACTAAATTAAGAACGTGTTTGTGGTCACACAGAAACATTGAGTGATACTCTTCTTGTAATCATATTATAAATCAGAAAAATAAACTGTTGTCCAGATCTGTAGAATATATCTCATTTTATGTAAGTTTTAATATTTTAGGAAGAGACTTTTACTTGAGTAGTATCCTTAGCTTATTGTTTCTTTTTTATGATTAATTAGATTTCTTTATGTACCTCAGCATTTGCAACAATTGATGGAAAAGATAGAAAACTACTGTCCGCCATCAGTCCTGCCTGTTTCTTATGCAAAGATTCTGATGATTGGTCCTGTTGGAGCAGGAAAGTCAAGTTTCTTTAACACCATTAATTCCGTATTTAAAGGCCGAATCACCTACCAAGCATCTAGTGGCAGCGCTGAACACAGCTTAACGACAGTGGTGAGACTTTTTATTAGCTTCTATATACTTCCATAAAGAATTAGTAGAAAGAAATCCGCATCACAATTTCCTTTCTTTTCTTGTCCTCTTACATCCAATCTTCATTTTTAAACTTCTGCCGTATAATTCATTGCTTCTTGTACTTAAGAGGTCCTCGTTTGAAACTATATCGAATAACAAATTATGTATGTGATGCTTTCGTGATAACGAGGAAAAAAAATTCCACATGAGTGTTTTATAGATTGGCGATCGAGAATGTAAAATCGTTGAGCATGTATCAGAGCTTGATGATTAAACAATGAAAGCTGTTGTATTATAAACAGCCTCATCACATAGTCTAAATGTCATATACACGCTTGTAACAGATGTTACTGAGCGAGTTGTTCACACCCAGCCACACACATACTGTTTTGTCTCCTCCTTCCTTTACAGTATATGCAGTACCCGGTGAGGTCTGTGAAAACAGGCTTGGAACTGAAATTCCGCCTGTGCGATATGTGTGGACTTGAAGAGAGTTTTGGTCCTGATGTGGTGGACCTTCATTTCCTTATTTCAGGAAACATTCCAGAGAGGTACCAGGTAAGTCTCTCAGCTTAGAAACCTTTCTTCAGTTTAAATTATCGTTGACCGCGCGAAAGGAAATATTGCCGCCTAGTGATTGATGGTATAATTTTGCTTTTGAAGATATTGTTTATCAGCCATTCGGAGATAAGAAATTAATCAAATCTGCAGCATATAGGAAAAATATTATTGGAGTGCAATGTAATTAACCGATATGTCGATAAGCCTATATATTTATATAATTATACTTAAATACCTTTAATCTTTGTTTTTGAGTTGATGTTATTCCCATTTTATCCACAGTACAACCGATTACTATGTTAAAATGCCCACTAATAATAAGTATTTTGGCACTATATTCCCTATATATTCTTCGAAATTATTCATAAAACCAGAATCATCGGTATTTGGCCCATAATTGTTTATAATAGTAATATATAAATCTTCATTATTTCCTTGTACTATAATAATTATTCCTTTTAACAATTCACCAGAACCATTTATTTAAAGCTAAAATTTAGAATCAAAGAGAATCGCTACCCATTGACTATTTTTTTTCTAATATTGAGGCAAAATGCTTCATAGCCAAATTGCATGTTTCGTGAGACGCGATGCATCATTTACAGAGTGCGAATCTTGCAGAAAACATTTATCTATTTATCACAAATCCGTTTGAAAATCTTGTCCTCTTTTTTAATTTACATTTAAGGTTCATGTCTTAATTATAATTTTACTCGTTATTGTTCGACAACGCATACCTTACGTAACAATGCGAAAATAAGAGAACAGAGCAAGAAGGAGGCTGAATAAGGTGGGAAAAATGTTGGGTGCAGAAATCACCCCATCCAATACAAAAGAAAATGTATAAGAGCAAAATACATATATTGGGTATAAACAAAACATCTTCCTTCACAGCTTATGTGCATAAAGAATAAAAACTAATGACTGTTAATATTTCTTAAGATAGAATAAACCACTCACAAGATGCATAGAGTTATCACGATTAAAAACTCTACAAGAATGATATGCTATACGAGATAAAGAAAACTATAGATTAAAAGGAAAAGCGAAAAGGAGAATTGTAGATATATATGTGGAAAACGCTAGCAAGGATAGCTCTTTTTATCATAATCGTTTTGTTTTGTATTCGTTATTGTTAAAAATGTGATTGCTTTCCATATGGTTAAGACAATATTATACCACGTAAGGGGAAAAGAATAAAGTCCCAAAACGAGCTTTTCAAGTTTACAAAGAAAACGTTGTTGTTATTGAAATGGCAGATTTCCTAATAGTCATAAAAGTTTCAAATTGTACTATTTGAAGGCACTTAAGAAATAATCTATCCCGCTCTTCGTGGATAGCAACGACATTAAGGCACTGAAGTACTTATCTGTCCCACTCTTCGTGGATACAGTGCCGGATTTCGACAAAGCTGGGCCCTAAGCTACGAGAAGCTATAGAGGCCATATTTGGTATAAAATAAATTTCTGGAGCCCCTTCAGACTGAGTTCAGACTTTGGGGCCTTAAGCTGTAACTTGTTTAGCTTATGCCTAAATCCGGTACTTCGTGGATAGTAACGACATTAAGGCACTTAAGTACTCAACTATCCCGCTCTTCAGTAATAACCACATTAAAGCACTTACGTACTCCTCTATCCCGCTCTTCATGGATATTAACAACATCAAGACACCTAAGTACCCCTCGATCCCGCTCTTCAATTATAACAACATAAAGGCACTTATGTGCTTTTTAAATTCCACTATTTAATAATAATGACAATTAGTCCCTTAAATACTTGATCTTCCCGCTCTTTGTGAATGTTTATTTTTGCATTAACTATGACTTAGCGTTCTCTTGTATGCTTGTCTCTGCTTGAGAACTCTTTCTTGGTCAAATAGAAGGATTAGATTATATAATTGTCATCTTTGTAAATGAAAAGGTGCACATATTTCCTTATGTTGAACATTTGTTACCTTTTCCATTACTTATAAATTCTTATACAGGTGTATGGTCCTTACAAACACGTATACCTGTAAAATGTGTCACGTGGTCAGTGAGGAGATCTTAAGCTCTGGTTTATAGCTCCAAAGAATAGGATTCTACAAGATTACTGTCAACGTTTGTATTGTAGTTTATCATCCGTTTTTGCCTCTATTATTATCCTTCTAACAATATTAATCAGAAGAATTTCACCTATGCTTCATTTCCATTATGAAATAGTTCAACCCTTCTTCGCCGGTGTCGGCAGATATTCCAGGCTTCATATATCAACCAGAACTCAAGGACAAGATCCACTGTGTGGTTTTTGTGCTGGATGGAAACACGGTAGATGATTTTCCCCAATCAATTTTGAGCAAACTCAATCATGTGCAACGTCGGATGAATCTGATAAGTATGAATTACATTTTTACTTAGACATTACTTCTACTCCAGTTCAACAATATGAACTTTAAAATAGCCCATTTTATTTGAAATTGTGGAGTGAGAAGGTTTGAAAATCTTATATCCAACACCATAGAGTTAATATATTTTATTTATATTCACCACATCGTTTTGGTTTTTATTTTCATTAATTGTTTTTTATGAGGAATTAAGCTAATTTTGCATTAGCCATTTACAATCAAATCAATAAATAGGATTGTTGATTAAAGTAACGATCAATATTATAGCCTAGAAGCAAGGATGAATATGACCTTTGTATTTTCGAATAAGAATAAACTTAAAATAAGGTTATTTGATAATGCTATATCTAAAAAAAGTATATCACACACAGACTTACCGAGAAAATGCAAATTATCCTACATGGTGTTTATCAAGGCCACGTTAAATACATAGAACACAGACAACTCGATTTATCTTGCGGGACCGAAAATTTATTCAAGAAAAAGTTTATATATTCAAATGTACCAAATGTAAGCTGAGATAGACAGCGAAGAAGCGAGACTCAACTCATTATGATTATAATATGAACATTAACAGACCTCCCTCGAGTGGTCCTGCTGACGAAGATTGACAAACTGTCAACGACAGTTCAGCCAGATGTGTCCAAAGTCTTTGAGAGTGGAAAAGTCAAAGAGGCGGTAGATAAAGCATCAGAGATCATGGGTGTACCGCGAAGCAATGTCATTCCCATCAAGAATTACGAAAATGAAGTACGCCTAGACGACAGTACAAGCTGTCTGGCACTCTTGGCTCTGGATCAGATTATTGGCTTTGCAGATGACTTTTTGACTAACCAGAGAATTGTTGTACAAAGTTAGATTTTTAAAAAAATAAGCAATCGAAATACTGATTAGTTTAAGTATTTCATAATATAGTGCTGGTACCAGAGATGATTTCGTGTAAACTTATTTTTCATAATAATGTGTTATCTTGTGTATATCCATAACTAATTTTTTCTTGTTTTAATTTTGTTTGCATTTATTTGCCAACAATAATCCAGTTGTGTAATATAATCAGTGTTGACCTATTGAAAGGCAGTGGATATTGGTTCTCATCCGACGTAACTCCAGATCATTTACAGATCTATAGCAATTAACCAGGCATGTGTAATAAATGTATTAGATTGATATCAACTAACATAACACATAATAGTAGTATATTCATCTAGAGATGGACTTTTCTTTTAAACTCTAGATTATGTATATAGAATGATTCTAGCATTTACAGTGATTTGTGCAAAGATAATGATCTATGACTGGCTTTAGTACAAGAAGATTTATGAATTTATGAAGTTAATAAATATATGAATTAGAACAAATTAGTATTCAAATGTAAAAACTGGAATTTGCATTCGCAATGTTTTGTCTAAATCTCAAAGGAGTTTCATCACACACAAACTTTGAAAATGAAGAAAAGTTTCTGAATGTACCAGAAATTGCTTGTAAAAAATGTTTTCTTCTTTAGTATAGACGACAAAAGCATTCATTTTTTTGACACCAACCGGTTGACTTGATGAAAGCAACATTCCTATTTCAAATGCCTCAATAAACACTTAGTGGGTGTTATGTATGTGAAATTTAATTGTTTGTTAGCTTTTCTAAAATTATTTTTATTTAATTCCAATACATGTTATTGAAATGATAATTTTATCTACTGGATTAAAATTTATTTTTGAAATTCAATTCAGTTCTCTTTGAACTGATAAACAACCAGTAGTTGATACATTATATCCTTTGCTGACACTAAATCCAGACCAGTATGGCAGTTCTATGTAAACAAATTGTTTTTATTTTCCAGAGTAACAAAATCATTAATTTTAATTGCGTATTAAATTACTGTATAGCTGTTATCTTAATAGAAAAATAGCGAGTTGTGTTTTAACCTTTGAAGCTCAAAAATGTTTTGTTGTGACCAGTTTAACTTGATGTTTTCTATTTTTCTGAGTTAGTAATTAGTTTCTCTGGAAAATATAGATATAAGTGATCCTCATCAGAATTCTTAGACAAAGACATTTATTGAAATTATTCAGAGTTCAAAACCTGAAATATTATTCCTTATGATACAACAAGGAACTGTTGACAACTTTTGGAATTTTGTCGAGATTCTAACTGCGATTCACTTAGAACTTTTTATTGATATAGCTTATATATTTTAATTCTCAGAATTATTTTGGATTTGATTCATAAACCATAAGTACTTTTTCTCATTTTTTAACCTTGTGTTTCTAGGGAAATAAACTATTTGTTAACTTTTTCAAAGCTTGTTGGTCTCACTCTTTTCTTGTTACTTTTGTACGAGCCTAGACACTTAGCAAAGAAAGATGGGGCCTCGTCCTTGGGATATATGAATTTTGGCTAAAATATTTCAGAAAAAAATTTTTTAAATAAAAATTCCACTAGTTTTCAGAATTTTTTAAATCCCAAGTATTATTTCACGATTTTTTTAAATCATTAGTGCAATCAATAGACTTTATACAATGTCATCAAAAGTGGAATTGTTTTCAAATCATATCCAGGAACTGTTGGATGGTTTGAAAACAAAAGATGAAATACTTGAACATGCCAGAATATATAATCTTTCTGAGGCAAAAGCTTCTTTCGCTAAGCAAAATATGAAAAACATTTTACTTCAGTATTTGGTAGAAAATAATGTTTTGGATAAAAGTGTTTTGGTTTCGATCAGTAACTTTTTATCAGACTGACATAAAAGTAAAAGAATTAAAATTAAAATACAAGAAGGAATTAGAGTTAAGGAAACTGGAACTTCAGAAAGATAAAGAAGAAAAACAAATTCAGTTGCAATTGGAGAAAGGGAAAGAAACAAGGCATTTACCGAAAGAAGACAAACAAATTGTATTGGAAAAAGAGGAAAGAGAGACACAAATGCAGCTACAATTTGAGAAAGAGGAGAGAGAGAGAGAGAGAGAGAGAGAGAGAGAGAGAGAGAGAGAGAGAGAGAGAGAGAGAGAGATGCAGTAACAATTTGAGAAAGATGAGAGAGAGAAAGGTGCAAATGCAAGGAGGGAAGGATGAAATGGAAAGAGAAAACGAGCAGCCATTTGATAGATGGTTCTTAGCCAAGAAAGTTAAACAAGTTTATGAAAGTCTTAAATAACTTCTTGTATTACCTCAAGAGTTCAAGAACTGTGTCCATAATGACATTATGACTTATCTTGATGAACATAAAATCGAAACCATGGAAAGTGCTGCTCGTGCTACTGGCGAGTATTTCTTAACACATAAAGTTCCTTTTGTGGGTAAGTCTTCCACACAGCAGTCTTTTAGTTAGAATAAAGGTATTTCATTCTAATACGAGCAATTCTAAAACTCAATCTGGCACAACGTTTAAAAATCTTTGTCTCTTCCTACGTGTACCTATTGTAAGAAGACATAACACGTATTTCGTATTGCTTCAAATTGAAATATAAGCATCAGAATCAAGACAGACCTATCCCAAATGCTTTTATTCATAAGAGGTCAAGGTCACAGTCATCTATTGAAAGCAATACACTTGGTGGGTCTAATAAACACCAGTCTGCTTTTATTTTGGAGAATTATGAACCATTCCTGTCGAAGGGATCTATATCACTCTTGGGTAATTTGGCCAACCTTATCCCTGTTAAAATTGTAAAGAAAACAAGAGCTTTTCAGAGTCTTTTATTATCAGTTACTTTGTCGTTTTCTGAGAAGTCTTCTTCTAATGAGAGTGTTATTATTCAGGTAGTAGATTGCGGCTTTGTTGCTGCTCCTTTCCATTCTGTAAATTTATCGTCAGACGTAGTCTCAGGAACTGTGACAATCGGAATAGTATTGTTTTACTTATTGATTATATTCATTTATTACTAGGCAATAACCTAGCTAGAGACATGGTTGTGGTTGATCCACTTGTAACTGACAAGCCTTGTTTAGATCAGACAGTTGAACCTATTGAAAAAAGAATTCCCTTATTTATACCCAGCTTGTGAAGTTACTAGAGCAATGGCAAGGAAAGCTCTTGAGAATGACGTTCATAAGGAAAATATTTCTTTACCTCACACATGTAATGGTCAGGCGCTTTTGATGAGGTCACTTTCACTTGTTTGGATCAATCAGAAGGTATTGATCACAGTATTCTTCTTTTAACTACTCATTCATTTTATTTCTAATCAGGGTGACAAACGACAATCACTTGTCCTCGATGCTTGTATTACTACAAACCTTGTTATACTTGTCAAATGCAGGATAACCCAATCAGACGATAAGGCTCATCTGCAACTTATTCCTGCACTTGACGAACCATTTAGCACTATTATGGTTGAATTTGTTGGTTCCTTATCTAATACCACGTCAGACAACCAATAATTTTGTTTACCATTATTTGTGCGTCAACAAGATTCCCTGAGGCTTTTCCTTTGAGGAATATTAAAACTAAAACAATACTGAGAGCTTTGATAAAGTTTTTCTTTACTCAATTTAACCTTCCCAAATCTGTCCAATCAGATCAAGGGTAAAGTTTTATATCTGGAATTTTCCAGCAAAATATGTATGAATTATGCAGTCAATATTTCAAATCTTCTGCATATCATCCTCGGAACCAACGGGTTTTATAAAGATTTCATAAGACATTGAAAGATATGATTCGATCATATTGCTTTGATAAAGTTAAAGATTGAGATGAAGGCATTCATTTACTGTTGTTTGTAATTTGGGAGTAAGTTCAAGAATCTTTAGGTTTCAGTCTTTTTGAAATGCTTTTTGGACACTATGCGTGGACCATTTAAGTTGTTGAAAGAGAAACATCTTTCTAATAAAGATACTGAACTTAATCTTCTCGATTATATTTCCAATTCTAAGTAGAAGTTATCCAAGGCTTGTGAGGTTGCAAAAGCGAATCTGCAATCAACTGTGTCAAAAATGAAATTAAGGTATGATAAAAACTTAATAGAAAGAAGTTTACAGCCTGGTGATAGAGTTCTGGCTCTCTTGCCCATTCCACAAAATCCTCTTCAGGCCAGGTATTATGGTCTGCACACGGTTGAAAAGAAAATAAATTATTTAAATGACATGATAAATACTCCCGAGAGGCAAAATAAAAAAAGTGTCACATAAACATTTTTAATGAGTATATTGACAGAGATATACATATAAATCATGCAATTAATTTAGTTGTGCCTGTCCCACTCACTGAGGATTTAAGTGAAGGAATTCAATCGGACACATCTTCGAAATTCAGAAATTATGAATAATCTGGACCAGAAACTTTCACATTTGCAACAACAAGAAAGGAATGAACTTAGTACTTGAATATGAGTACTTGTTTCCATATGTTCTTACAAGAACAATCACATTTTTTCATGACGTTGAAACTGTAAATTCCAAACCTGTGAAACAACATCCATGAACCCTCTCAAATATGTATACTTGAAAAAAGAAATCAGTATTCTTTGGATAATGATTTCATAGAGCCCAATAAAAAAGTGACTGGAGTTCACCATGTATACTTGTTTAGAAACCAGATAAAACTTTCCGTATGTGCACTGATTATTGGAAAGCAAACAGTGTGCCTAAGACAGATTCATTTCCATTACAAAGAATTGATCACGGTATAGATAAAATTGGAAATGCTAATTATGTCACCAAATTTGACCTTCTGAAAGGATTTTGGAAAATTACAATAACGGAAGGGGCAAAGGAAATTTCAGCATTCGTGACTTCAGATCGACTTTATCAATATAAAGTGATGTCGTTTGGGATGAAGGGTTGCCCAAGTACATTTCAACGTTTGATGAATATGATTACCTCTTGTCTAGATAATGGTGATGCTTATATCGATGATGTCATCATCTACAACGAAACCTGAGAACATCTAGCGACAATTCAGAAATTCTTTCACAGGCTCACTGATGCAAGTTTGACAATTAATTTATCCAAAAGTGAGATCTGCCCTGCTTGTGTAACATTTCCAGTACATATCGATGGACTTGGACAAGTTAAACCTATAGATGCTAAAGGCTATCTCTGAGTTCCCTGTGCCTGTCAGTAAATAGCAACTGATGCGACTTTTAGGTATAGATAGATACTATCGGAAATTTTGTTCCAATTTTCCTAATGTTGCTGAACCTCTGGCAAATTTATTGAGCAAGAAATAACAAGTTTCTTTGGACTGGAAAATGTCTGGAGGCTTTTGACAAATTAAAAGTGCACCAGTTCTTACAGCTCCAAATTTCAGTCAGTTATTTAAATTATCTGTTGATGAAAGTGATGTTGGGGTTGGAGCAGTATTGACTCAAGAAGACACAAATAGTGTTGATCATCCAGAGTGATATTTTTTGAAATGTTAAACAGCACCAAAGAAATTACTCAATAATGGAGAAGAAATGTTTGGCTTTAATACTAGCATTACAGTATTTTGAAATTTATGTTAGTTCCGCTCCTTCTCCTATTCTTGTGGTTAGTGATCACAGCTCACTTACTTTCATCGACAAGATAAAAAAAAAATCAAAGTTTATTAAGGTGGCGTTTGTTGTTACATGAATATAATAATGACATCAGGTACATCAAGATAAAAGACAATTTAATAGCAAATGCACATTCCCTTTTTAAATAAATATTATTTCATGTACACTTTGCATAATTCATAAGAATTCTTCATATGTATAATTAACATATGGTAAAAAAGCTTTATTATATAAATCTTTTGTTTTTCTTTATGCGGGATGTGTTATGTTTGTGTAATGTGTTATGTATATGTGTTATGTATATGTGATTTAATTATCTGTTTGTTAGGATTTTTAAAAAATATTTTATTTTATTACGTTACATGTTATTGTAATGATATTTGTGTCTACTGGATTATTTTTTTTTTTAAATTCAATTCAGTTCTCTTTGACCTGATAAACAACCAGTACTTGATACATTGTATCTTTTACTGACCTTAACGCAGGACCAGTAATGCAGTTCTATGTTCAAAAAATTATTTTTCATTTTTATTTTTCCAGAGAAAAAAATCATTGATTTTAGTTAAGGCTATACTAGAGTACGTGATTTTAGGCATATAATATTTCTACGTTGCTCTGTAGAGAATCCTGGAATCTGTTTTACGTCTTAATTTACTGTATATTCGTTGTCTTTAAAAATAGTGAGTTTGTTTTTTTTTTACCTTTGAAACTTAAAGTTGTTTTCTTGTGACCAGTTTGAGTTGAAGTTTGGTAATTTTAGGAATTAGAAATTCATTTCTCTGGAAAACATACATATATAAGTGCTCCTCATCAGAATTCTTGGACAAAGACATTTATTAAAATTATTCGGAAAATTAAAAACTGAAATATTATTTTTTATGATTCAACAAGGAACTGTTTGACACTTCCGTACAAGACAGACCATCAAAGCCGTAATCGCCTTCCATCTTGGAATTTCATCGAGATTCGAACTGTGATTTACTTTTTATTGATAGGATTTTTATATTTTAATTCTCAGACTAATTTTGGATTTTATTCATAAACCATATGTCTTTTTTCTTATTTTACCTTGTTCTTCTAGGGAAATAAATTATTTGCTAAATTTTACAAAGCTTGTTGGCATCACTCTTTTCTTGTTACTTTTGTCGGAGCATAGAGACGTAACATGGGTGATACAAAAATTGACAATCTGATTCAGAATATAAGAAAAGAGACTGTTATTTATTATATTAAAGGAGGAGATGTTCCATTTTAGAAATATCTTACTTGAGTCGATGTGGGTGTGCTTACATTATGTCCGCTGTACGTAAATGTGCAACATTGCTTTCTGTGAGGGTAAAAGCACTGATTTTGTTCAAATAAATGTCAGCTGTGAAAGATGTTATAAACGTAAATGAATGTATCCTCTTTTTTACTAAAACATTATAAGTTGATAACCGTGAAACAGTTTAGTTTAGTATGCAGCTCCTTACTGATTAACTTCATCAGTTAGCTTGTTTGGGGGTTTGTGCTGTTTTGAGGGGGAGGTTTGGGGAGAGGGAGGTCGTATTTTAATGACTCTTCTGATGAATGAAACAGCGAAAAATATTAAAACAAAAGATAATACTAACTCCAATAACATATGTGAATTTGAATATTGGATGGTATAATCTTCATATACAACACTTTTTGTATATAGCGGATGGAAAAGTAATCTTTTTTGTATGGTTGATGCAACTGAGAAGTACCGATTCCAGAATAACCGATAGCTGGTGGTTTAAGCGGAATGTATAATGTTAAATCTTCATTCTGACATGGCCGCCGTGGTAATTAACATCAAGTTGGTTACTTATTCCTTATTCGCAATTTATAAAGGAATAAATAATCAGTTCTCGATTCAATAAAGAATAAGTAAGCAGTTATTTTTCCCCAAATGAAAGGTTTTTACATCCAGTTGGCTACTTATTCCTTACTCACATGGAGTTAACTAATTATTTCTTATTTTTTATTCAATAAGTTATTGCTGAATAAAAGAATCCTACATCAAATTGTAACACTATTCATGGCAATACTATATCCTATTGGAGAAATACGAGTGTTTTTGTTGGTACAAACTATATAAAGCTATATAAAGCTGAATACAGAGAAATCACCCATTGTATGAAGATTTTCAATGACATGATCCCTTCAATAAAGTATTTGCATCCAAGCTCGTCTTTCACAATTTGGTTATGTATCTCCTCCAACATTAGAAAAAATTTACGGGAAATGCGTCTAGCCGATATCCAGAAATTAGTATACTAGAGATATAAGAAAGCTCACAAGGATATACTTTTAAAGCTCACATTTGGAACAACCCCTCATAAAAGGAATTTGACAAGAATACATTCTTCAAATTGGTCCTAAACGATATTTTCGGACCTAAAAAGAGGATTCGACGATAGTGGTTGAGAGGAATCAGAAATAGTTGTTCTCTTTTAGGTACGGATATTGGACCGATTTCAACAGAAATCTATAGCAACTGATACTCCTCTTGCCATTTTGATTACAACCCTTGTTTGACAATTTCTAATTAGGGACGCTCTCGAACAGTATCAAAAGTTTACTGAAAATTCGTTGAGGTCTTAAATAGATGGAAGCCATAACAAAACCCGTAATGACAATTACTTTTTAAAGCCTGTAAAGGCATTACCATTCAAGGTCATATATGGATCCTACTGTCCACACCTCAAAAAAGATCTTTACGTGGATCAAGCTTTAAAATATTAAACCTATGGTAATATTTTCCCAAAAGCGAAGCAATGACATAGCAATCGAGAGCATTCCGAGAAAAGAAACGGTCCTTATATATACCGGCAATATTAATCTAGTACACCGTAGACCGATAATATCAAAATTTTGCAATTACTGACCCTTTCTATGAGAAGATTTAGATCAACTCCTGTTTGACACATTCATGATAGAGATTTGTTCCTACAGCAGCAAACATTCTGTAACAAAACCTTAGATAATTATACTAACAAGTTATGCAAATCTGAAAGAAAACAAAGGCTATTGTGAAATTAGAGTTTCGTCATACGTAGTCAAAATGTTTTTAGAGAAGAATTGTTTGTACTATTTGCGTATTTAAAAAAAAAACTTTAACTTACATTGACTGTTGTCTTGAAATTCGTTTAAATGGGAAAACAAGCACATGGATACCTGGTATGAAAACACTAAAATGTGGATCAGTCCTATAAAAAAAATTGTTGTACTAATCAAACCCCTGCTTAGATGACTTTGATTTCTAGCTAGAGATTTGTTCCAGCAGTAGAAATGTTTACAGAAAATGTATCGAGCCGATTTCGAGACATTGGGAGCTCAGTATATGGTAGGTGTAAAAGAAAACCCCTCAAAGAGATTACCTCTTCAGTCTATTGTGGACCCTAAAGTTCACCCTGCAATGATTTTGATATGGATCGTTCTTCGATATTTTGTTCTTAGGGATATATTTGATACCCAAAAGACGTATTGACGAAGTTTGTCTAGTGAAATTAGAGAAACAGGAGCGTCTATACGGATACCAACAGTATTAGATAGTTACAGTATTTGGGCAGATTGTACCCAAATTTGCGATTCGTCAACTCCTACAAGTTTGTATATTTGTAGCATTTTTGAATCGGTAATAAGTAAATAGTAACCTATTCCTCATTAAACTGGGAATAAAGAATAAGGAACCAACTCGATCTTTAACTGTTTAAATCGGAAATAAGTTAATGGTTGCTTAGTCTTTATTGAATTGGTAATTATTAACTTATTCATCATTGAATCGGGAATAAGAAATCAACTTGATTTCGGTGCCCTTTTAGTGGTAAGTAAAAAGATATATTTTCATTACTCCTTTAAGCAAAATGCAGGGCCTAAGCATTATCATCCATGAAACAAAGATGGATTCATTGGAGAATTAACAGCAACTATAGGCATTGTATTTAAGGTAGAAACTTATTTTGTAGTTCAAACTAACCTGATCAATGCTTATGTACTAAAACACTGCAACAAATGAGGACTCAAATTACGGCATTATTTTAGCCTATACCTACTAAATCCTAAACAAGGAGCACGCACTGTTTGGGTGTCCTCCTGCTTAGATGTTAACTCACACTTGGGTTTAAGAACCAGCACAATCTTATCACTATAAGTTCTTTTGAGCTAAAGTCAAGAGACATTACTTAAGTGGATCTATTTAATTAATGTATTCAGTACATACTTATCTTGAACAAGTATGAAGTCTTGTTGGTATAATCGATTTGATCAACTTGTCTATTCAATACACACTCTAAAAATCGAACACGTAAGAGATAAATGAAACCTAAATGTTAAATGATCTAACATGAAACAAAATTAGGTGTCGGAGTCTACTACCTTGACGGTATTTTGATTGAATTGGTTGCAAATTACATAAAAAAATTCGCATGATAATGATATGTGTATTGGTGTATAGCTGAATAAAGCATACATATTGGTAGTTAATTTACGTACGTCAGAACCAGCATATTCAAGCACACGATCGCAATAACTTAAGAGGTGACTATCAGCAAGGAAGCGTACCTATCGGCACTTCTAATGGTCAATCAATTTTAGAACAATAAAGTATTCTATTCACGTGTCATATTTTGTGGCCTGAATCAGCTTTATCACATTATATACAGTAATATTCTTATGGTTTGTTTTCATATAACTATCCAAAAATATGGACCTTTTCAACCTCACTTGTATATTTTATTTATACAGGGCAGGTGAATGCGAGATAAAAATTTTAATTGAAACTGTTAATTGCACCCTAACATTAATTTTTTCCACTGCCAAATTATATGTTACCAGTAAGAACATCGTCTCATTAAATTCTATATCTATCTAAATTCAAATGGAAATATTGAACAAAGATATAGCTATTATTTCATGTGTTAAGTGTTGAGAGGCGTAAAGTGAACTTTATATGAAGCGTTTAACTTCCTAGAGGTAGCATTTTCGTTCAAGTTGTCATATCGAATTGCCTGCATTTATCTTTTTCTTCTAAAGGATATAATTCCAAAAAATAAACAATGAATAATATCCAAAAGCGCACCGTGTCCGTCAGTAAAAAAAATCGTTCGTTTCACATAAAAGGGGCCTCATACCAAGCAAATAAAAAAACTACGAAACATCGGCTTGATAATTCATGTTTTCGTCTATTTCCAACAACCTCAAAACAACGGTAAGTGTCAGTCTAAAGGTTCTTAAACATTCAAATAGTACAGTAATTAGTCTCTCATCATCAATGACCACACATCATGAAGTCATCTGTTCCTAGAGATTGTCCAAATGTTCGGGTTGATAAACAATTTTTTCAACATTGACTCCCCATACAAGCAACACAATAATTATTCAAGTCTAATGAACCTATAAACGGGGATGTCAATACAAATAACATATACGCTCGATTTATTACATTACCCATGATTCAGACAAACACTCGTCCCGGAGTGATTACAAATGTAATACGTGTGGTCATGGATCACAACTGAACACTCCCCCAGAACCAACCACCAACCCAATTCGTGATTCACAATCATTATTACATATATACAGATAAAGCATAATCACTCGCGGCCTAAAAAGGAAACGTAGGTTTACAATGAACAAAAACAACCTACATGTTAAACCAAAAATTACACTGCCATGATTCAGCAATCAAGGCTGCAAATTTTCCTCTATTAATGGCAGGTTATGGGTCGTTTCAAACAAATTACGATCTTTCCAGTATAGATCATTAAAAAAAAAAAACCACAAGATGATATACATCTTCTACCTCCTACTACAACGGCTATACCTCAAATCTCTCTTGTACAAAAAGCATTCATTGTCAACTGAAAAGTTCTTAACGTGCCAATACTACTGTAATTTTATTTATAATCACCTAAGGACCAAATATCACTATAAAACTATAATAATTTCACACTTGCATTTTTTTGTTTCACATTTGTACGATTCACATGTAGGTCTTTCTAAGCAAAATATAAGTACTTCACTCAATGAGATACAAAAACTATGTATTCATATTACTAAATACAAAAATACCTAAAAATATCCAGAAAGTTCCCTATAAATGGTTAACAGGACTTTTGTCAAGGAATCTAAACTAAAATTTATGTTTAAGTCACCGCTTTTACTAAACACGTAAATTCAAATAATGGTTCCTAATTGGTTAAATTCCATGACGACTTAGTGGTGCGATTATAGAGTATGCACTGTTTTTGCTGTTCACAAAATAATTAAGAATCCAGGAAAGTCCATATATCTCTTAAAAATTTAAAGAGGACTAATATTGCACTAAACCTGGAGTGCTTTTTTATGGGACTAACAATCAGTATGTTTGTAAATAGTTTGTAAATATAAAATCCGTGAGCATGTCTTCACTAATAAAAAGTGTGTTATTAAGCAAAAATAGTTCAATGTATAAATTATAACGTGTTTACAGATTTGCATTACTTTAGTTTTGCTTAATTGTCATGCATTGCATAGTTCCGGTTATACAAGCTTTTCTGGTCCAGTTCCAGATGTCGCGGATATGAATTACTTTCTGGCAGGAAATATTCCAGACAGCTATTAGCTTTTTCCTAACGACAATATAAACTGTAGATCGAGTTATTCAAGATAGTGTAGTACCATAAATAATTCAAGTAACACATGCCTTTTGTGATGTTTTTCAAAGAAGGTAACTTGTCAGATTCAAACTTATTTGAATATCTTATCATCCAAAGTTCGTAATACTTTCATAGCTATTAGAAACCGGACTACCAGTTGAAACTGTGAAATGTGAAAAGCTGAACGTAATACAGGGTTGATCACTTGAATCGGTTAAACGTAAGAGAAGAGTATCATTGTTAATGGTCAGAATTAAGTAATACTGAAAATTACAGGAAAACGCAAAATACTGCTAATACTCAGATTCATAGAACTGATGAATATTACGAAAATGCAAGTAAAAAACGTTCAAAATTTATTTACATTTACATATTCCAAATTTGGGACAATTTTTAATTCTATTTTTGAAAATTATTTTATGACTACCTTTCTAGTTGTTTTTGCCACCGTGCTATATTTATAGGTTACTGCATTTGTATGGGAAAATATAAACGAGATTTTTATTCAAACGGATGATGCACGACCTTGGGAGTGTAGTATATCCATCCGACAAACGAGTTCATATTTCCCCATACATGAGTAACCTTTATATTATATACTCATTTCCTTATTCTACCTAAGAGTTAATTATATAAACAAAAATACATTACAGGAAACAAAGTAATTGAATTTATGCTGTATTTTAAAATAAATAAGCAAGCGCAGATTCATCAGCACACAACAACAATATTATTGCGCACATAATTCCACCCATCAAAATTTTAACCAAGTCGCGCGTTCGACAATACTTTCAGAAAGAATTGCCGCTTTTTGTCTCCTAAAACTTGAAATTTAGAGTCATATTGTGAATGAATGAAGATTGCAACATCTTTTCCAGCTGGTCTGGAATGAGTTGATTTATTTGATGATTCTACTAAATTCTGCTGGATTTATTAGTCGTTTCAATTGCACACGAAATAGATGTGTCTATGATTTGAGAAGGAGCCTCGGACACGTTTTAACTCAACTGCATTTGTGTTTCCATTCTGTCATTGAATGTTTGGAATCTTAATGTGAGAAAATATGAACTCTTTCACTTGTATCAAAAAGATGCTATGAAATTCAACTTTCATTTCTTTTTTAGTGCAGGAAGTGGAATGCACTTGGAACATAGTCCAAATTACAGCATAATTTTACTAGCCTCGAATACTGTTATCGCGGTACTTAACAATATATTATTGCGGTATTTGTCAAACTTAAGCATGGTAGCAAGCAAGTATTTTAATAAACATAAATTGCAACTTACCGTTAAGAAGGAATGTCTACGCTTGCATCGGCAGAAGATTTCCACAAAAAAAACCCCCAAAGGATCCAATGATCAAATCGAACACACAAATGTAAAAAGTGGAAATCCATGAATAACAACATTATAAATTCAAAATAAATACATATTATTTACCTTTATATGAATTTAAAATGCAGTGGTTGCAAGAATTCGAATCGGTCATACTTATTTAACTCACTCCTACATACTAAAAGGAGAAGATCCGCCAGAATGCATATCTTGCAATGAACCATTCACAGTTAGGCACTTTATGCTGGAGAGTTTCGACCTTCAACCTACACGTAATCAATATTACAATGTGCAAGACATGAGAGAGCTCTTTGATACAGCTAGCATTTTTTATCTTATATACTTCATTAAGGAAGTAAACATTTATCATACGTTATAGCTTTTGTTATCATCTTAATCATTTTTATGTGATATATATATATATATATATATATATATATATATATATATATATATATATATATATATATATATACGTACGGTCGCTAGATTTTAATTGCCTTTCATCTGTTTTCATTGTCATACATTATTTGCAATCCCTGCTGATCGGAAAAACTTTATTTGTTATCACCGTTACCATTTTTATCGTTTTACCTTTAGGTATTTGGTTTCGTATCGCTGGCCGATAGGAAACCTTTTTTACCATTTGTACATAATGAAAGATATAACCCTTTGTATGGCGCTAAATGTCCTCATTGTGCTGCTGCGCCGTAAAAATTCAACCAACCAACCATATATATATATATATATATATATATATATATATATATATATATATATATATATATATATATATATATATATGCAATAATTTTCTTATAATATGCAATTACTAAAAATCAAAGATGACAGTTATTGACTTATTTACATGGTCTACTACTTATCACTAGCTAATCAGATATTAGGTCAGCCAGGTCTTAACTGAATAAATATATATATTATATATTGTATAGTTGTTATGGAATTATTGTGAATTCATTTAACGACAACTTGTGTCCTTTGTCAAATCAAATTAAATGATGACACTGGCACTAATTCAAAAAATAAACAATCTTTTTGACTGTAATTGTACACAAAACTTAAGAAAATAAAATAATTAAGTGGTAATTTATTAATTAATCGTATATAACACGTGTGTGTGTGTGTCCTGAATAAGCTTCAGGTTGTTTAACATTATGAAAGATATTATTTTGTAATACTGTTTCAATAGAGCTTTGTATAATCGTTATTGTGTATTAAAATATAAAAATGTAGTTTATAATTTTTATTTATACTTCAAACAGCCACAAACATTTTGTTTAATAAGCCATTAGCAATTATTGTAAATGGATGACATACAAAGACTAATTTACATAAGGTCAGTTGGTTTTGTGACGATTTGAGCCAGAAATCATCCAAGATATGGGTTTAAGCTTATTATCAAGCATCGGACACATCATGGGTCATGCTACCAGGTGAAGTGGACGAAAAAGTCGCCTGAGAAGCGTAAACTTCGCCTTCTTCTGTTAGGAAAGCGAAAACGACTTCGCCCTCTGATTTTTCGGACGTAATATGACTGTAGATTGCGACTTTGAGATGCTTCCTCGCTGTAGCCAGTAAGTTCTGGCACTGCTGTAACCCAACGCCAAATGTATTTACATGGTGTTGATACCAATCAGCTTATGGCGACAAAGAAATTCTTGCACATTCAAATGCAAGTTTTAATAGCTAACTGACCATTAGACCTTTTCCGGAGCAAGATGTCACTGCTTAATTTCCTGAAGTTGGGCCTACAGTGCAATGATGAAAATATACCAAATTCTGTTTAGAAATTTAAACATGAATATGTAAATTGTAATTTGTTTTGAAAATATGATCGGTGAAGAGTTTTTTTTTCTAATTTATATCCTATTTTTAATAAATGGAGATTTTAACGGCCGTATTTGCGTATTTTCTGTATAAAATCAGTTTGAAAACGTAAATAAAATTTTAATGGCGGACATCGCTGCGTATTAAACTGTGAAAATACAAAAATATATTTAGCAATGAAGCAAATAATATTTAACCAATGCATGTCATTATTTCCAGTAGGTAGACAAACCATAAATATGCAGAACTTTTAATGGATTTTTGTAACGAAGCAAGAAAGTGTGTAGTTCGAGAAAAGCCCTCCATCTAAACCTAGATGCACTCGCTCTGTGCAAGACCAATTCTTAGATTTTCGGTTAGGGTAAAAAAAATCCAATTTTGTTTAATATCGGCTTTAGTGATTCAGTGTGTTGTCTGTGAATAGTTACAGTAATGTTTTAACGGCAACAATGAAATCAGGACGAACAGCAAGGTTTGAAGTCACTTATGCATTTATTCCTATGTACGTGTATTAGGGGCTGTTTCAAAGAATGCTAAAAATCTTTTTGACTGTAATTGTACACAAAACTTAAGAAAATAAAATAATTAAGTGGTAGTTTATTGAGCATTTTTACCAACTTGCAGTTACAAGGCTCTAATCTTGTTACTTCTATCAGTGAAAATTAATTACAATGTATAGCTTCAGATGTGCTTTTTAAGTCATACAGCCAAAATACACTGCATTTACTTAAATTCAAACACACATATACTATGTTGGAATTAAAGGTAACGATAAAGGAGACAGCGCTGCTAAAATGGCCCTATCATTTAAATCATCTGATTTTAAAACACCATATACTGATTTTAAACGTTGTATCAAAGACTGTTTACGTCAGAAATGGCAGGCATCATGGAATGATGCCGTGAATAACAAACTTCAAACCATCAAGCCAACGTTAGGAGAATGGACCCCTTCCTACAGATCCGTCTGAAGAGAGGAGGTAGTCATTGCAAGAATTCGACTCGGTCATACTCATTTAACCCACTCCTACATACTAAAATGAGAAGACCCACCAGAGTGCATAGCTTGTAATAACCATTCACCGTTAAGCACTTTATGCTGGAATGCTTCGATCTTCAAACTTTACCTTTAATTGTTTGGTCTCCTCCAATCGCTGGTCGATAAAAAGTTTTTTTACTAATTTTAAATAAAAAAGGATATAAACTTATGTTTGGTGCTAAATAGCCTAATAGTGCTGGTGCACCATAAAAATATCAATCAATCAATCAATCAATCAATCAATCAATCAATCAATCAATCAATCAATCATATACTAAGTATAAATAAAATAGGTATGAATAAAATTTTTTCCATATGCGTACAAAATATATTGATACTCACAAATAATACATATCTTTCAATTTGAAAAAAAGGCATTGCTTAAAACTGTAAAAAGCATACCATGAAATATATACTACACTCAATATCTATTAATTAATCATTCAACAATAAAAACATAATGTTGCAGTAATTATTACTATTAATACACATCAGTGCTTACATCCATCCATATTTAACAAGATATGTGAAATATAGCTCAGTGATGGTGTTATGAAACTAACTTAAAACTGTGACTGTTGCCTAAGAAGAATAACAGATGCAGCATGGCTGTGCAAATATATATATATATATATATATATATATATATATATATATATATATATATATATATATATATATATATATATATATATATATATATACATATATATATATATATATATATATATATATATACACAAACACACACACACACACACACACATATATATATATATATATATATATATATATATATATATATATATATATATATATATATATATATATATATATATACACACACAAAAACACAAACATGAAAAGCATAAGACCCAGGAAGGACCCCTTTAAATCTAGATCAGGTCTCTCCTATATCCCATGTGAGTTGCTTGTCAGACTTGTAAAATTTTTAAATGATTCACATGAAAGAAATCTTGAGCAGACAGATGAAATGCTGCATTTCTATTTTCAAGTTCTTGAAAGACACTGGTATTTATTAAAATTCTGCCCACCTTGTAGATATCATCTGCCTAATTATATTAGAAGCTTTAAACTTTGTGTACAAAATGAAGCATGTGACTGATGAAAGAGGAACAGTACTATTTATATTCCATTACCAATAATTAGTGCTCACTTGTCCTGTATGAATAATAATGATCTGTCTCTTGCTCATTCTGACTTAGTAATGCAATACTAGTTAACTATATCAAATAGTAACTATGTGACTCTTTGACAAACAAGCATAACCATGGGATTCATGAGTCACACAAAGCCTCCAATCCAATGTTTTTCATCCTAAAGGAACTGAGATAATTACACTGTATTAAAATTAAAATTGAAATTGATAAACAAAGTGAGTGTTTCCTGTAATTGTGACACATCCAAAGTTCTATAACATGATCTAATTACAAAAACCTTGAAGGTACTGTTTTTATGCTTTTACTAATGGATACAAAACAAATGGCGATTTTACAGTGTTCAGAGAATAAAATTAATGAAAACTGGTTTGCAGTAAGATGGAGAAAACATTGCTTTTAATTAAATCAAATCAAATCAATACTGTACTCAAGGTCACACAATTTGTTCTTAATTGCACCATAAGTGAAGCTAACAAACACAAAATTATTCCGTTTAAAGCATATTTATATTTTTTCGCCATCTTCTAGATGTTCACCTTCCTCACATGATAAAAATTAAATCTGCTGTAAATCCGTTTAAATCATCACTAGATTCCACCATTATCACCACATACACCAAACCTGAGGGGCTTCCCAAAAATATGTCACTTCCTGAAATCCTATTATCACCAGAAGCATATAAATATTTCTGAGCGTTTTCCGTAAAACATTGATAAATACACACACTATCTTCATTTTCTTCTCTGTGAGTTAAAATATGAATTTTTAATGCACATTTCTGAGTTATTTAATTAAAAATGAACATTCTAATATACAGTATTACACTCTAGTAGACCTTTAAAGTATAGCAGTTTTAACAGTGAGTCAAAGTAAACAAATATGATGTCATGCAAATGGAAGGTTAGTTTTTAAAGCAACCTACTCTGGTCATGTGTCTAAAACTGTTTATCACTTAAGTCAACCATTCTGGCATAATATTGACTGAGACAGATAGGCATGAAGGTTGATAATCAGGAAACAGAATGGCAGATGTACAGATGACCAGACAGATTCAGCTTGCCTCCAATGGATTCAGGTGGTGTAAAAATCTAGAATTAAATTATCACTATCTAACTCTTGTATTTTTGTCTGAGTACCCTGTGTGACTGATAGAAGCTATCATTTGGTGAGATTCTGATGTTGACTGGTAAAGTGCATCATTATCAAAATATGAGTATTTATTCCCCCATGACTGAGACTCAGCCTGACTTGGTTGCCAAGGTAACTCATGTGAGGTGGAGATTTCTAAGGTTGATACACTGTCAATACTAGTAAGAGACAAATGATCTGACATGGAAGTTTTGTGACCCTGAACTAATGAGGATAAAACTATCTCTGGAGTGTTCATTACATAGTCTTGGTTTGATTGTTCTATTTGTTCCTTATGCTGAGATACTTTTTCAAAATCTGCTGTTCCTACATACCATAAACTAATTGATGGTTCCAACTGCATATGAATTTGTAAAGATAAAGAGGTGTCAATCTCTGGCAGTGTAGTAACCTGACTGCCCATCTGCACTGTATTCATGCCTGCACTATTATCTTTACTATAAGTAGGTTGCATATAATTCTTATCAGTCTTTCTAGTATTCACATCTACACTAGTCTGCAAAGTATTAACATTTACACTAGCTTGCAAAGTATACATGTCTGTCTGAGCATTCATAGTATTCATGTTTACAATAGTCTGCTTAGTGCTCACTTCTGCATTGGTATGTGAAGTGTGCATATCTGCAATAGGTTCAATGGTTTGCATACTTGCACATGCTGGCATTTTAGTGTTTAAACCTTCACTAGTTATCATGGAATCCTTATCTTCATCAGTTTCAGGTATAGTATTTAACTGTGTTCTAGTCATTGAGGGTCCATATGGTCTGTGACAAAACGTTTTCATTTGTGTTGCTTTTGAATTATCAGTAGACCTTATTTTGGTGTTGTCTTCTTTCAAAACATTACTAGGAAAACCATGTGTCTTTGTCTTAGAATTACTTGTGCCCATGTTATCCATATCCTTTACAACAATATCTATGTCCTTCTCTGTGTATATTATATCTACATCCAATGATTTACTTTTGACTTGATATTTAGTGGTGGGTTGATGGTTGTCACCAATATTAGCCATACTCTCAAGCCGATTGTTCTTCACAAGGATTGAATGAAACCAAATCTGAGTGGTGGAAGACTCTATGTTTTTACTCATGAAAGTAGATCTTTCAATCGCTGTCTTAGTACCTGTCTTCAAAATTGTGGATTCTGCAAGGGTCCCACAAGACATCTGCAAGTAAGATATCCACTGTCTTGTATTATTAATAACTACAGTTTTTGAAGGCGTTACATCAGAAACAGGTGTCTCAGTCTGAGGTATAGAATTTACTGTCTGATCATGCATGGGAAGGGATTTTCCAATATCATCCATGTGCTCCACAAAATCTACACTGGAAAATTCTTTATCTGGTTTAGCACGGTCCATCTCTTGCTGCTCATATGCTCTAACCTGGTCTATTACTCTCTCAACAGTATCAATCTGTGGAATACTATATTCCTTTGTTTGAAAACATTTTTGTCTCTTTTGTTTTTGAAAATAACGGCCTCCATCTCGTTCATGGACCACTAAATTGACATTATTTTGTCCAGCGGCACTGGTACCATCTGCAGAAGATTTGATAGAGTTAACTATTTCAGATTGATCTCTCTTTTTTTCATAATGAATGCTATTTTCATCATGTACTTCACTCCAATCTTCCTTAGTTTTGATTTTTTGTTCTAATTTCTTCATTTGATCTATCAAACTCCCACCTGTTTCCTCCATGAAATGCGGTTTCTCATAGAAGGCATTTTGATATTCCCTCTTATATTTATCTGCAGGTGTTTCTACATTTATATGTCCATTGTGACTACTTGTTTTAAACACCAGCAAGTTATCATCCATTTCAGCATTAAGTTTTTCAGACTCCCTTTCCCTTAATGCATCTTCAAAATTATTGTCATTACCATATTCTCTCTTCCAATCATCATCACTTTTTATTTTTTGCTCCAAAATCTTCATTTGATCAATCAAAGAACCAGGAGAATTATCTTCAAGCAACACTGAATGAGTTAACTTTTCTTGTTCATCTTCATTACCTATTTTGTGTACAAATGATACTTCAGACATAAAATCCCTACCTTCTTTTGAGAAGTATGCTGTAGGAGATGGGTTGAGGTCCTTTTCATCAATGGACTCTTTGGACTCACCTCTATTAGCAACTCTCATTCCAAGCTCATTGTTAACTAACATATGTTCACTAACAGCATTACTATGTTTCCAATTCTCCTGCTGTTGTACCTTTGTCTCCAATTCTTTCATTTGGTCTAGCAGACTTTTCTGAGTTCCTTCTGCAACAATAAAAATGGACTTAACAGGTGTATGACTTTCTTTTGCAATCTCATAATCATTCATATTTTCTGCTTTATCATACACTATTTTCCAATCATCCTGCTGTTTTATTTTCTGCTCAAGTATTTGAAGTTGGTCAATTAAACTTCCTTCAGTTTTATCGACAAATGATTCTTGATCAGTAGAAGTGCTTGCAACTTTTCTCTTTTTCTTAAGTTTGTACATTTCATCCAACTTTTCTAACTGTGTTTCTCTGTCTTTTTCAAGGTTATTAAAATCCTGGTTTTCTTTTTTATATCTGTCAACTGGTGTATCCATCTCAGGCTCATCACTGAATGCTTTATCTGCCTTATTAGAACATGCTTCATCTTGTTCATCACATTCTCCATCAATTTGATAATAAAAAAGTTTAGCATTGATATCATCATTGGCTATTGCAGATTTACTATTCACATTTCCAGCTACCTCCTGTTCATTATTTCCTGTATTTTCCATTTCCCTCTTAGAATGTTCTTGTGGAGACACTGTGGAATCACTTTTAGAGAAGTCAGCTTTTGGAATGTTCTTTGAATGTTCAAAAACTCTCTCATCAATACCTTCTAGTGCTGCAGATTTAGTACCCATTTCATTTTTTTCTTTCCATTCAGGTTTACTAGTCAATTTTTGTTCTAGCAACTTCATTTGATCTATTAAACTTTTATCAGATTTTTCAAATTCAAAAGGGCTTCCACCTTTTTTGTCTGATTCATCTTGATAACTTTCTTCATCTTGATCTGAATGACTTCTTTTCTGTTCAAATGCATCATGTTTTTCAATCTTCCTGAACCTGTTATCACCATGAGAGGTTAATTTTCCATCCAATACACTTTTTTGACCATTATGTTTTGTTGGATTATCTTTGTGCTTATCCTGGATTCCTGTTGAATGTACTATACATAAGTATGCCTCCAGCAATACTACAATTTGTAGCAAGAGATCAAGTCTCATGTTATGTTCAGCTGAGCTTTTGATTATGATGCTGAAAAAAAGGGACTGAAATTTAGACACTGTATAGCTAAGTAAGCTAACAGTTATACAAGTTCTACAGAAATAAATATTCTGGTCCCTCATATTTAAGATTCTCAGTTTACTGCAGACCATGTTAAAAGGTAGGCATAGTCCTAGTTCTCTTTGATTAACGGATTAACTTTTATAAAGTTATCATTCATAAAACTGTGATTTTAATGACACCTGTGAGCCAAATCAAAGTCAATGAGACTCTGGATCAGACATTGTATATTTAAGTCCCAGTCTTTGAGGAAAGTATGTAAGTCCTACTCTTGCCTTCATAGTCTTTAAAGAAGGTATGTACATTGTAAGTCCCACCTATGCCATCATAGTGTTTGAGGAAGGCATTCAAGTTCTACCCTTACCATCATAATCTTTAAGGAAGGCATATAAGTCAAACCCATGCCATCATATTCTTTAAAAAAGGCACATTCTGGCAACCTAACTTGCCTCAGATCACCCAGCTGTGCAAGATACTATTATCTACTATAATGTTAATTTGCAATGGACAGGCCTTCCAGCCAAAGGATAGGGTAGGGTGTGGTCAGCTTTTCTCAATTTGAAAATGACTTGGAAAAGGTCTGGAAATGGTTTAATATGCACTGTTCCTATCTACCATAAGGACAAGAAAGACTTCAGCCTATTCTAACTATATGTGTATAAAATATTAATCAAGGAAGTGTTAGCAGTTGCAACTTCAGTATCAATGAAAGTAGTCTTACTTTTCATCATTTTAATTAAGCGAGTCTTTTCTCTTGCTAAGGCAGAGGTCTCGCTAGGATTTTAAAACTAGGAATCCAGGACTCCTAATTTGGTAAAAATAGTAGTCCCACCAACAAAACTTGCAGTCCCACCAGCCAAAGTTGCAGTCCACACTAAGCCAGAAATCACGTACTTTCTTACCATCAGTTATAGAAACTTTAGCACAGTTCTGAATCTCATTGAAATCTTCATCATTTTTCAATTTAACTATAAAACACTTGTCTAAATTTGCAAATGGCATTTTGTCCAAGTCTCTTGATTTTGAGTTCACAGGCAATATTTATACGGCAACAACCATAAATGAAATCAATAATAGTGATTGCACTGGGCTTCGCCAATGTTGCAAGTTGCAATTATGTTTTACATATTGGCAACAAAATATACCATAAAAATGCACTGGAATCAATTGTTACATAAACAAATCCTTATTTCATATTGACAAACCACCCTAACAGTTCAAAGTTAGGTCATAATCCACTTATGCTGATATCTGGCCTTGATACTGTATGTTGTAATATAATCAAACTAGCCATGCAACTGACTAGCTACAATCGACCACCCATGAGGGCCGAAACGTGAAATGACTACAGTCGACCACACGACAGCAATTTTTAAAAAAAAAACACAAAAAACAAGAAAAAAATAATTTTGCTGCAAATTTAATAAAAACTGATAACCTCTGAAGCATCGATAAACTAAGGAAATTTTTTTTTAAATTGTATCAATGTTCTACAATTCATTTGATGTTGCTGCAGCAATAACAAATGGATATTTTTGTCCTTCAAAGGGAGCCTTTAGCGGCACCTTCAATAACACATGCACCTTCATCAAAGCAAGCCGGCAACCTTTGATCAAAGAAGTCAGCAACAAACTAAAATAAAATCATTGCTTCAATTTTCAGTGATTGAAACATTTATTTTGCTGCAAAAGTTTCCTCCTTGCAACAAAAATGTGCATATGGAGGACTCCTGTGTGGGTGATTTTCTGTGCCCCAAATAAAAAATTTGCATCCAAATACGCGTAATTAAGTGTTTCCAAGATCTATGTAAGGTTGCTGGTGGGAGCTATATACAGGTACTGATGAATGTACTAGCAAGGTACTGGTATATGAATAGACTAACAAGGCTAGGTTTTTGTAGTACAAGTATATGAATGTTCTAACAAAGCTACGTCTTTGTGGTACCAGATATGAATGTACTAACAAGGCTATGTCTTGGTTGTACTATGATATGTATGTATGAACATGATGTGGTCTTAGTAGTACCAGTATACGAATGTACTAACAAAGCTACTTCTTTATGGTACCAGATATGAATGTATTAACAGTACTAACAATGCAATGTCTTGATAGTACCAGTATATTAAAATACAAAAACAATATTTAATGAAATCAAATCAAATTTAAGTTTTGAATAATGTTACTTGAATTGAAGAGGCATTGGCTTCTGTACAGCAAGATGGAGCAAAAGAGGCATGATGTGATCAATTTATTAAAGGCCAATTGAACGTCATTGAAAAGCAACCTATGCCATAAAATTCAGCAGTCTGAATTTAAAAGAAACATAGACCAGCTGTGGAAATTTACTTATTTATCACTCCACAGCAGTTGTGTGCTCCCTTTGTATCAATCATATAGGAACAGTGTTCAGATTTGAACATGATACTAATCGGATGTGCTGGCTTGCTGTCGCATCCAATGACATTCACAAAACCAAAATACTGAATTATCTGATCCACATAGGTGAAGATAGGGTTAACACATCGGAACCTCGGCTAGCAAAGATGAAGGAACCTCCACAATCACCTTCATGTTCAAGGACCAAATATGTGATATCCAACTCGTGATCAGCACAACAATCCCACCTGCCTTTTATATCTACAAATTAAAACTAAGCCAAGTAAATCACACAAAGTGTGTGTGTGTGTGTGTGTGTGTGTGTGTGTGTGTGTGTGTGTGTGATCAAATGGGCTCTTATCGTTGCCTACAATTTACCTGTCATACATGTACTACATAATAACTACAGTAGTTATTATACAGTACATGTATGACAGGTAAATTGTATGCAACGATATGAGTCCCTGTGTGTGTGTGTGTGTGTGTGTGTGTGTGTGTGTGTGTGTGTGTGTGTGTGTGACTAGACTAGGAGTCAACAATAAAATACAATTTTAACAAAACTAACCCAGAGTCCAGATCTAGAAAGTACATCGGTATTATAAATAAATAGGGAACGGTCTAGGAAAAAAGTAAATAAAAATCATAACGTAAGTTCCCATGAAGACAGCGGTCATCCCCTGGTCATCTAACTTACTTAATTTTACTTACTTTTACGTTGCTCAAAAAATAATCGTGTCCTTAGTTGATTCAAACAAATAAATTAAATGACTATACAGTAACATTCATAGACACTGTACTTCGCAAAGGTTTTCTATCATAATCCATCATGACACGGTCCATGTCTTTCTTGTTAAGAATTTCATGTAATGATTACAATAGGCTGTTTTGTTCCAAAATAGACCAACGAAAAATTAACAAACCGTTATCAGTCGCAACTTACATGTCAATCCTTCTGAGGCAGAAATAGCCGTGGTGGTCCGAATGGTTGATACACACTAACACACTTCAGAATATAGGATCTAAAACTTTTGATGGGGATGAACTATGTCTGAAGTAGTGCTCGGCTCTTCGGCAAAGTGGCTATGTATTTTCAACTGAATTGTAAAGTTCGAAAAGTGAAAGAATAAATTGCAGAAAAATGTAGGAAAACATTATTATTAAAATTTTCTAGTTAGTTTACGGCCAAATATCAACCCTAAAAATGTGATCTACCCCACGACAGAACCAAGTCAACAGTCAAGATGGAATTTGGGATAATTGTGGGTACGATGTAATATGCAGAACCGTATACAGTTGTTGATTTCGAAAATTTAAACCAGTTTTATTCTGATTTTTGTACTTACAGTCTATCGGTATGCATACTCTTTTGTGTAGCAGATCAAAATGTAGTCAAATAACGAGCATTCAGTTCCTGGTTTTAAGGCATTTTACAATGACGTTAATTTTTATGTTAATTGAGTAACTGATAATATGAAATCCTGAGGTATACAAATTTATGTGGATAGCTTTCAGAACGGGCGCTGCCTACATTAATTCTTAAATTTATATTTTTAAAAGCATTGGAGATATAGTGCCCCATCGACCTAGGTTGAATAAGTTATTCATTATGCCGTACTTCCACGTGTTGTCATAAGCTTTGTCACAGTTGAAAAACATGGTAATTATATGTTCCTCGTTTGTGAAAGCTTCTTAAAACGAAATGAATACAATCTGACAAGTTTGTTTTAATCGAAATTCTCTGGCGTCTGAATCCACATTGAAAGTTTGATAGTAGTTGGATTCAAGATAGGAATATTTTATCATTTATCATCTGTTCCAATGCTTTGCAATTACACCTAGTTCATAATATGGGACAATAGTTGGAAAGGTTGGTTTGGTCCTTTCCGGATTTATGAAGTGATATTACTCTTGCTATTCGCCATATTCTCAAATCTTATTTTAAAATGTTTAATAGCAGTATACTTAGAACTGGGGGAGGTGTTCATAAGTTAATGTACAACATTTGGTGCTGCTTAAGTGTCGTCGGTTCGATCAAGACAGCCTAGCAACTGTTAGAAAACTGGAGGGGATGTTCATAAGTTAATGTACAACATTTGGTGCTGCTTAAGTGTCGTCGGTTCGATCAAGACAGCCTAGCAACTGTTAGAGAACTGGGGGGGGGATGTTCATAAGTTAATGTACAACATTTGGTGCTGCTTAAGTGTCGTCGGTTCGATCAAGACAGCCTAGCAACTGTTAGAGAACTGGAGGGGATGTTCATAAGTTAATGTACAACATTTGGTGCTGCTTAAGTGTCGTCGGTTCGATCAAGACAGCCTAGCAACTGTTAGAGAACTGGAGGGGATGTTCATAAGTTAATGTACAACATTTGGTGCTGCTTAAGTGTCGTCGGTTCGATCAAGACAGCCTAGCAACTGTTAGAGAACTGGGGGGGGATGTTCATAAGTTAATGTACAACATTTGGTGCTGCTTAAGTGTCGTCGGTTCGATCAAGACAGCCTAGCAACTGTTAGAGTGAAATACCTCTTGTAATCTTCAGCATTAGCAGATTTGAAATTTAGAGGAACCTTTTCTTTCAAGCTTTAAAGTGTTCAGAATATTCTTTTTGTAAAACGTTTGTCGAGAATGTTTCAGCCAATGATTTTGAGATTATTTTTAGTATGACCATGATTCTTTAAATACTTCATACAGCCGCTTTCATGTTTTGCAAATGATTTCTTGCACAACATTCTATTCTGATTTAAAAGAAAAGTATTTTGCTCGTGCTGTCTATTAGGGATCCGACCAGCTTTAACTTGATATATACGGTATTAAGATTTTTCAGCTGTTGGATTGACAACAAAATATGTAATGACCTTTGTCAGTTTTGACAACAAAATGTGTAAAGTCCTTTGTCAGTTCTCTGATGGCGTCTTTGCATGCCTCATCAAATTATGGTTTGTAGACAAGTTAGAAATTGCCAAAGTTGTTAGATTAATATCCCCAGCATGAACCTTTGAAAATAGAAACATTTGAACCACTCAATTATCAAAACGATCAGCTGTCAGATTTGGCACGCAGAGGAACTGAAACGTTCATAGTCTGCCTTTTTATATTCCGTCTCTGTCCGAGCGCTTGAGGTCGAGAAGTATTGTTAAATTTATTGCAAAATTTTGTTAAATTTATTTAGTGCTTTTAGGAAGATAATTTTGAACAAAATGACAACCTTCATGCAACAACACACAAATTGCCAAGGCCTAAAAATTTGAATTCAGTTTAATTTTATAGTGAGGAGTTTTATTATTTATGACGATTATTATTTATTATCCATCTCAACTTTCTTAAAAAGCTATTATACATGGTGAAGTTTTAAGATAAACTCTTTCGTTTCTTTTAAAAAAAAATTCTCTAAAGGTAAACGATTATTTGCTCGTGTTCTATAAATGCACTGATTTCATCTCTCTGCATTTAATCCTCAACAATTACATTGTACTATATATTTAAGAATGTGGTGGGTGGTACATGACTTCTAGGAGCATTCCCTAGTGATGTATCAGGGAGGCTCTCCATTGTCCATACTCTCTAGGGTCCCTAAACCCATTAAAGAGCTTGTTTAATCGTCAGATACTTTGGAAAGTCTAATACATGCTTTTAATCATCTTGGTTGGTTCTTAGTACGAATTTTCACTAGCATGCTACTTTTTTGGTGGACAGGATTTTTCAATAGGAAAGTTGGGAATCTTCTTTTGTGCCCAGATTCTTTGTCCATTGCGACCTGTAGTTTGCTGCTTGTTGTTCTTCAGTTTTGTAACGTTATGTCTTAATTGCTACATTATAACAATGACTACATTTGAGTTTTATACTTCACTGACTGTTTGGGAAGCTACTATCACTGATTTTTGTGGCATCCAGGCTGTATATTTGGTTTCACCTTGTGGACATTCAATGTCTGTCTAGGCACAAACATCATTTGTGGAAGGTTTGTTTCCCAGTTTGACAGCTGCATTAAGTGGGACAATGACTTTCATCTATTTCCTGACCTCAAGAAAGCAATCACCTTTATCTTATTTAATTTCTCTCTCATATTCTAATTAACCAAATTAATGACTGTGTAACAGAAAACCAGCCATTCTGAAGTAGTAGCGATAACAGGATTTCAATATGGCAAGTGTATCAGACATATTGGAGCTGAACCATTTTCATTTTATTTAGGACCAACTAGACATCATAAGAAGTCTTCTGGTGAAAACCTCAAGTCAATATGATTTTCTGTTCAAGCGTAGCAATAACAAGATTTTCAAGAGGGCTGCCATACTGGACAACACATCAGCACCATTTTCATTTTGGGACCAACTAGACATCATAACATATCTTCTGGTGAAAACACCATGTTGATATGACCAGCCATTTGAAAGGAGTAGCGATAACAAGATTTTCAAGATGACTGCTAAGGTAGCCATATTGGATGTCAGAGCAGTAACATTTTCACCTAGGACCAACCAGACTTGGGGATGAATGTGTGTAGAGTTTTATGGCTCTCGTCCAAGAGGAGTACTGATTCCAAATTTGTGCTTACAGATAGATGGACACCTGATGCCAAACAACAGTCTATCCCATAAACTCTTCTGGTCTATGACCAGGGCTAATAAACTGCTTTATTAGGGCCTGATTGCTGAGGGGGAGATCTGAATTAGAGGTGTAGCTTTGTCTAGAGATGAATGATTACAAATAACTTCACCAATGGACCCTGTGGCCAATTAGGATGATTTCATATCTTATGTGGTTTTGATAGGCTAGGAGTGGATGCAAGGAACAATGTTACTGGTCTCTCCAATCCTGAGAAGCCATTGAGGAAATTAGCACTTTGAAGAGTCTCTGCCTCCAGGTTACCAGCCATCAAAAGGTGTTAACTGTGCTCCAGTAAGATCTTGAATGTGTCCAGAGCAACATCTCTGCATATATGGAGCTCCACTAATAAAGTCATAGACAGTGACAATGCATTCCTAGATATCATTGCTTCCAACAAACAATGAAGGGCAGCTGTGATAGATGTTCCTCCTTCAGCATGCTGAAGGTGACTGCCAAAAAAGGTAGGCACAGAAGACTAGTTACTAGTGACCAAGACTTTTGTTCTAAAGTTCCCAGTGTTTAAACTGGAAAGCAAGCTCAGATAATGTGAAAATACCAACTTGTGCCATGGGTCTCAACATAAAAGGAGAGACAAACTTCCCCTTACAGTGTCAGACAAAGTCTTGGCCCTTACTAAACCTTTGTGAAGGCTCCTTGATCATAAACAAGTGAGGAAGCAACAAGAGATCTGGTTGAGTTTTTGCCCCAGAAAGGCAGGAAAGAATTTTAGTGTCATTGGAGACTGAAGGCTTGGGACACTTATCACTGGGTGCAAGATAGTAAACATCATTAACCAATTTGTCTAAAGACCAGAGCTGTTCCTCCTTTGCAACCTTCAATGTTTCATGGGAAAAAGAACAGGGAACCCAACAGGAGTGGGTTCCACATTGGATTTTCTGTATCAAATGTGTGTCTTCATTTTGCTTTTATTCCTGGAGACAAGACTGTGCAACACAATGGCTCTTTGTTAGAAAAGAGACTTAGAGGCAAGAGGAATTTCAAACATAATTTCTCATGTAGAGCTAATGGACTGTCCCTAGCAGCAGACACTGCAGATGGTTGATAATAACCTTAAATACCCCTGGAATGTTTGGGGAAAATAGGTTTGTCCCGATCCCTTTATTTTGATCCAAATTTGTAATTGGAAGCTGTATGTACATGGACTACAATATTGACCTCTCATCTATGTAGGCAAGGCCCTAAAAATCCATGGATGAATGATAGGAGAGGATGAATTACTTCCTTGCAGTGGAAGGTCTCATATCACAAATGGATTTTGAAGGATTATTGGAATGGGAGAAACCAATCAAGTCCCCTTCCCTAGTCTGGTGCTAATTCCCAATCCCCAAGAAGAAACTGCAGTTAGGAGAGGGAATTTCAACCCAATCCCTATCCCCATACAATAGGGGCTTCAATGACTGCTGACTGGCATCAGGACAATGTTACTGAGGAACTGGAAATGACTAACTTAGCAAAATCACAGCTAGGTAAGATTGCTAATAATAATTAATACCATCCTATACTAATTTCTGAGAATGAATGGGTGTTTAATGACTAAATGCACAACATAAAAGGAAAAACTGGCATGTGACTGATTTTCCAAGAAAACAAATCACATTAAAAGAAATGTGAATTACAATGATTCATTTTTTTAAACTGAACATGAGTTTTAAGGATGTTACATGTTCTCCTACATAACCACCTGATTCACAATGATTCATTCTTGTAATAAAACATTAAACATAACCAAGATGCAGACAAATTTCAGCAGAGATAGGGATTAACTAAAATACTGACCCTTACTAGAAAATACTTTTCAAACAATAATAATTATCTTAGAAAAAACTTGTAGAGTAAGAACCTAAATGCAAGGTTATACAAAATATAACCAGAAAAATTGTGAATAGCTCAAATGAAAGCTAAATTTAAACTGAAAACACGCCTCACTATGATGAAAATTATGCACATAAAGAAAAAGTTCAAATCACATGATAACACATGAAATGATGGTAATTTCTCTTCAATGTACAGTAATTTAAAACAGCAGTAATGTCTGCATCCAGAAAAAGAATAAGGATAGGGTGCATTGGTGAACAAGGGGTGTTCTAGAAATTTTGAACTTTCAAGTCAACTTCTTTGGGGATAAGTTTTCATCATATGGTCAGGGTATTTTCTGTCCAAAAAAGAGACAGTTGTGCAATAGCAACAGGTTACATATTACTGATATTAAAAACAAACATAGCATAGATCCTCTCTATGCTTAGCCATAATACATCAACATTTTCAAAAGTTGTCAATGGAAAACAAAATTTCTTTACTTATGCAAGGTAGAACAAAACTCAAAAGTATATACCCCCTCTCTATAGAAAAAAGACTGACAGCACAAAAGGAAAGAAAAAAAAACAGCAGCATCAAATCGAAGCTTTATACCAAACTACTGCTAACTTCCTGAGGGCAAGGAGCTAGCCATAAATACAAGAGACCTTAACAAATCATAAGGCTTATCATTTAAACATAAAATTGTAGACTCAAGACATGTCTGTCGTAAGATCTAGGGATTGAAAATTATGAAAAAAGAGGACTAAATAAAAACTAAAAAAAAAATATGTGCATGGGAAATAAGGCTACTACCTTCCGAATCCAGCATGTGTCATGGTTGTCTTCACTGGCCTTGAATTGTTTTACATTTAGTGCATTTGGTTGCCATCTCAGACTCAAACAACACAAATTAAAGAAAAGTAGCACAAATTAGCATAAGAAGCAGTTCAGAACGTAAATAATATGCCACTAAAAACCATTTACTAACATATAATAGTAAAAATTACATTGGTACACTAAGTTAGTAACACATGTACAATGACAGCTTGTTTACCATTTTGGTATAGTGAGTCTAAACGACTAATTGTGTAAATGGCAAATTCATCCAAAATTCTGAAGAAAATAATGTACATCACCTATGTAGTAATGATTAAGAAACACAAATATTTAACTACTGAAAAGAACATAGAATATTTGCTCAGATAGCAGGAGTTAATTTCATCTGTGTGTCAACACAGCAGCAAAGCTCAGTAACTGGCAACTATTGGAGGGGAAACAAGGGGAGGTAATGGACAAGAGTTACTGCCCTTTATCTTCTTACGAACTGGAAAAGACAATTTTCTTATTTTAGTAGGACTGTATTTGGAAGGTAGTAAGCTTATATCCTAATTTTAAAGGGATCAGGGAACATTTAAAGGAGAAACAATGACAATCTTTCCCTGAGGATGGCATTAATTAAAAACATACAAGAAACAAACTGAAAGATTTTATTGTGTGTTAAGAAATATACTGAAAAATTTTTATGCAAATTTTCTTCATTAAACTGCTTACAGTTTCATAATAATATCTTCAAAAAAACAATGTAATCACTGTAACAAAATACATTACAATCATTTCTCAACACAGACATTTTGACTAAATTATCCCCTGAATACAAAAACATTTTAAATTAAAAAAAAAGAAAAAAGTTATCTATAAACACACTTTAAGGAATTGTTTTCATTGAATGCTGACATGTGTATCAGTCAAATTAATTCTAAAGTAAGGTTCCATTTATATTTAAGACAGTACATAGGTATAATAAACAATCCTACAATGGCAAAAATGCATTGATATTGCAATAAAATAATTTGTTGAGCATAATAAAAATCAGATTCAAATAATATTTCTTAAAGACCAATAAATAAGATACCATGGATAAACTTATTTTGTCATTTATGTAAAAATGACATTATTCTCTGTCTCTGTCAGTTTTACTCTTTTTCATTCATAAATGCAAACACCCATAAAGACCACTTTTCACAAATACATGCTAAAACAATTCCACAATTTAATGAAAAATTTAACATAAACCTTTAAATGAAGTAATAATTGATACAAGCAAAAGCATTTTAAAAATACATCTTATAGGTGAATGTAATGAAAAAAATTTTCAGAACACAAGAAATCTTAATACAAATAGATGAATATTGAAAATAAGATTATTTAATAATTAAGATATATAGACATGTGTAGAATTAGTTCACATGTCTGACTAGTTTAAAATGAACCATACACATTGCTCCCTCTTAGTGACTGTTGATGAGAGAAATAAGAGGGAACCATACTATATGTCACAGCCTTATAATGAGATGTTATAACATGGCCGTATCTTCTAGTGCAAAGAATTCTGTATTTAATGATGTTATATCATACTGCACATTTTTTTATTCTTTGTCTAGAACTAAAATTAAATAAAATAAATTAAGCAGAAATGGCAGAACAAAACTGATACAAATTAATCTGATTATGGCAATCTTCTATTACCAGAGGGACAGCCATATACTTAAAAGCTTTATAATGAGTGACCACTGCACTGTATACACTGGACAATAACACACCCAACTAAACAGTTATGAAACCATCAGATCTTTAATTCAAAGTAATTTAATTTCCCTGGAAGTTACTAGTGCTCATCAGAATTCTTGGAAAAAGACATTTATTGGAAATTATTCAGAATTCCAAACTGGAATATTATTCTTGGTGATTCAACAAGGAACTGTTGACACATCAGGACAAAGCAGGTTATAGAAGATGTCATCACCATTCCATCTTGGAACTTCATCAGGATTCGAACTTGAATTAATTTAGAACTTTTTATTGATAGGACTTTTATTTTTTAATATTCTGGATTAATTTTGGATTAGATTCATGAACTGTATGTCCATTTTCTTATTTTTACCTTGTTTTTCTAAGGAAATAAATTATTTTTTAAAATTTTACAAAGCCTGTTGGCTTCAATCTTTCCTTTATTACTTTTGTATGACTTTAAACATGTAACAATATAAACCCACCTTAGAACTAATCAAGTTACCAATTAAAAAGTTTGTACCACTCACAATTCAACTTTTTTAAGCTATTCTATCTAGGAAAGCATTTTCACAACATGAGGTCAATGTATCCTTTTAGGTTGCTCATGTTGCTGACATCTGCCTAACAACCAGGTGCACGAGTAGTAGACCAAGAAACAGATGAATGTTTTCATCAGAAAGTTCTTCCAATGGTGTTGAACAAGTATGCTATGGAAATAATTGTTTCAAAGTTGCTCTATTTTTATTACTGAACCAATTTAGAAACACCATTATGCCAGGATGTTGTTAAACTTTGTCAAAATGTGTTAATCAGCTATTTAGGATAAATTTAAGTAATTATCTGTCTATTTCTGGAAATGGTGTCTTGCCATCACTTCAAACTATTTTTGAAAATGGTGTCTTGCCATCACTTCAAAATATTTTAAAACTCTGTAGACCAACAAGCTTTCTATCAAATCTCGTCAAATTTTGTCAAATATTTTTTTTAAGGATAGCCGTTTTAAAGTTTGATTTTTTCTGATTGTAGTAATAGTAGCCATTTTATGGCACAACTGATAGATCATCTATTCAAACTTGAAAGCTTTCTGTGCCAGAATGGTTGGGGTTTTTTTTTTTTTTTTAAATATCATCCAAAAATGTTAAGTAGTTTTGGGGAAGATGAATTTTAAATTAAAATTTGAAAGTTTAAGAAACAGCTGCCATTTATGGCAGATCAGTATCTTTTTCACAAACTTAAATGCCTTTTATTTCATGATGTTTCAATCAGATTTCAAAGAATTCTTTTGAGTGCTTTCTGAAAATATGTAGGTGTTTAATGTAATTAAATAATGTTTACACAAAGAATGGATTCCCAATAAAAGCAGACATACTAGCAACCAATCAGAAACAGGTCTCTTGTGCTGAGGTAGCTGACAGCAGTCATTCACTTTACAAGTGATCAGCGCTGAGAGTGGACAGTTTTTATTGCGTATATGAGAGGAAAGCAACTAATCACAGCAGTAGGACTGGAGAATCAGGTGGTCATTTCCACTCATAAGAATAGTGGTAAGGCTCAAAATTTTATAGAGACTCAGCAGAGTTAGACCTTCTATTGAGGATGAGGATTGCTCAGCCCATTCCTTGTGAGCTAAGCAATGACTGCAATGATTTGTATCTGTCTGCCTTGCAGACTTTGATCATCCCATAGACTCAGCTGGTGATGTTTGTCCTATAAACAAACAAGAAAGACAAATATGATGAAATCAAAAAGTTCACCTGAGTTGAAAGACCAGTGGAAAGTCAGGTGATCGTGAGCTGCACACAGCAAAACCTATTGTTCTGCTGACTAATTGCTAAGTTGGAAAACTGCTTGCTATATGTATATCACCCTATTCTTCTTATTCTTCTGCAGGCAATTGTGGACAATTGTGGACTTTGGTATATCATGGAAAAATTGCAGCAGCTTTTCTCTTCTCATGGATGCTGTGGTCTTAGAGCAAACAAAAGCAGACAACAATGGGATGCTCAGTCACCAAAAGATTGGTCAGTGGGGAAACTTCTTCAAAAAATATGTGAAATTAACATTATTGTGCCGGCTTCTCTAAAGAAGGCTTGTACTTATTCTAGTACAAGATCCAAATAATGCTCATCAACTGCACAGAAGCCATATTAGGAAGATATTTTTTGCTTATACTGGCAGAAAAAAACAAACATAACCATACATGAATGCCATCAATTGTACAAGTTTTTAAAAACATACATGTGGAAATTAAACTTTCATCAATAGTAGCACCAAAATGAATATCTCTAAATATTCATTTGCAGAAATTAAAAAAAAATTTGGCACAGTAGATATAAAGAATTATATAAGCAGACAAAACAAATGCCACATTTATTTTCCCTGAGTAGTCTTGCCTTGAATTTCCTTGGTGTTCAAATCAAAGTCTTCTCATATATCCTGTTTCTTCCGACCATGTACTGGAAATTGTTTTGCAAAAACACTTAATTTCTGACAAGAAACTCATACTAAAATACGCAGTGATTCATTGCGCTGTATTTTAAAGAAACTGTGCACACCATTGTGTGTCTCCATGATTAACTTCCAGAAAACAGCAGTTTATAGGTTTTCAATTCCATTGGTTCAACATCTAAAGGTGTATTTAGCCCAACCTTCTGCTTAACTTTGACACCTGTTAAATACATCTCCATGATATCTGATACTTGAACATCAGTAAGGTAGCTCAGGTCAAAATTACCCTGAAAAATTTAGGAAAGGAATGGAAAATGGAAAAGTCATAGACTGTCATTTAATTAAATAAAGAACATCAATGATATACTGCATAATATAAGTTTCCAAATAAATATCCCTGTAAAATAATCTATACAGCTGAATATTTGAGTCAATTTCTGCATCACTACTTTATCTAATACAAACTAAGCATGATATAAATTGTCTATTCATTAAACATTCAACCAAATAATTAAGCTGATCTACTCTGCATTTTCAGTGTTTCTATTTCAAAATGGTTAAAACTGTTCATTTTTAGAGGTTTGAGTTTAGATGTTCTTGATAACTGATTTCCTACAGTAACTGGAGCATAACGATAATGGGTCCTCAAGCAGTATTGCAAAAGTCTGTTTAATACAAGTACTGTTAAGATGAAAAAATTTGGCATAAATACATCTGTACCATTATTCTATTTTCATTGATTTATACAAATTTGTTAGGCCCACTAAACATATTGCAGTTTCTTGCCAGAGGGTCAAATGATGTAACTGAAGTAAATGGGAACATATTAGGAAAGTCATGACAGCTGCAACCATAACTTTTTTAAAATGTTAAAGTCTCACCTATGTCAAAGAACAATTATTTTGAGGCTGAATAAATGACCAAATAGATGCAATTTATACAAATATACAAAATGTCATGAAATCAATGATTTTATGAATTTAAAAAGAAAAGTAATTCAGAAAGAAATGAGCATTTATTATAATAAATGCTGGTCAAAATTAACTCTAATGTTATATGAGAATGGAAAAATTCAAGGTGCAGCTATTTTGAGGTTGATCAGAAATTCAAACATGTTAATGCTTTCATCAGGTACTTCAGAACATAATACAATATTTATTGTAATAATATACATGTCCACAGAAAATATAATAGTGCAGTGCAGAAAAAAAATTAAGGTGCTAGTGTCAAAGCAAATTAGATTATCTACAATAATTCTAGCACTATTTTTGCATTATGAAACACAATTATCATTTCTGTCTTTACAAATTAGTTTGTTCCCTAAATATCTATGGTTGGGGATACATTATCCATAAATATCTATGGTTGGGGATACATTACCCCTATATATCTACAGTTGTGGATACATTATCCCTAAATATCTATAGTTGGGGATACATTATCCCTATATATCTACAGTTGTGGATACATTATCCCTAAATAACTATGGTTGGGGATACATTAACCGTAAATATCTATGGTTGGGGATGCATTATCCCTATATATCTACAGTTGTGGATATATTATCCCTAAATATCTATGGTTGGGGATACATTACCCCTATATATCTACAGTTGTGGATACATTATCCCTAAATATCTATGGTGGGGGATGCCTTATCCCACATTCTTAGGATACTAAGTGCAACACCGCATATAGTAAAAAAATATATCAATAAATTTGTAAAACAATCAAAACAAAAAAATTTATTACAAGGGGTGAGTGGCAATTTATATTTAGTGACAGATCTTCCACTGTTGCTAGAAAATTTTAAAAAAAAAAAGATTGAAGGATATGAACAGTTTTGTGGCCATTATTAATGCAAAGATTTGATGGACAAGTTTGCACATATTTCATATAAGAATGTATACAGTAACAGAATTCTGAAATTAATATTCAGTACAACTTTGATAACCCAGACTTCATTCACTTGATTATTCATTATAACAGTTATAATTATTGTTTGTCTGCTTTTTTCCCAACCAACACTAAATGTTGGTTTGTAACAATGTTATCTGTAACAAAGGATGTGTTTTCATGGTATAGGACATCTGCAGTTTCATTGTTCCCCACAACTAATCTTGTCTCCTGCTCCGAAAAACTCAAAGTGATTGAAGGCTTAAAAAAATGTAGGGCTCAAGCTTTTGGTCTTTCTGAAGTTCTACTGTATAAAGAATAAACTGAAAACATTTAATAAAAAAATGTGCCAGAAATGCTTGAAAATAACAAAAAACCAATATGACAAGTTTAGTCATTAAAGTATTTTTAAATTATGTTTCATCCAGCCTGATTTGAAACTATCCCTCATAAACATCGCATTATCAAATTATATTGCTTGATGAATGTATTAGTTTTCAGGAATGAAAATTTAATTTTTATAGTCCAAAATAGTTCTTATTTGCCAAAGAAGACATAAATATGCTTGTTTTTCAGTAACACTAGCAAAATAGGTTTCATCAAATATGTTACCTAATCATAGTACAATAGAGATTAGGTAGGTGGTAGATGGAGTTACATTTCATTACCCCTTAGCAACTATCACAGTCCTGTAAGGTATGTGATAGCTTCTAGATTGAGAACCCAACTTGAGCATCAACTCTATATGCTGAAATGCAGCTTTAGGAAAAGAGACAATTTTCTCTCCCACAAATCCATTTGCCAATGAGCCAAGAAGAAAACTGCACTGCAGTGATAGGTCCCAATGGGTTTAAGTGAGCATTCCGAGATTAGAAATCACTGAGGTAGAAGCTAAGAAAGTTGACATTGACCTCCATCCCATAACCTATAGAATGTCAGCTTGGGAACATTTTAACTTGAATGCAATATATGTTGTAATTGCCCTAACTTCATCAGCAGAAAAATTTAATGAGTTCATGGGGAGGGGGGCAGATGGACAACTTATCTTCTATAGGACAGCAAACAATGCTCAGAGATATCATTCTTGTAAGAATAAGAATTTTAGGGAATTTTGCTCTTCACAACAGTTTTTTTTGGGTACCAATTCAAAGCTCTCACCAGTCTTTTTAATGACCTGAGGTTTCACAACATAAAGATTCATTGCACATAAAAGCAGGATCCATCCTGCTGGAACTGAAAATACTTCAGGTCAAACAACAAAGCATGTATTTTTCTGATTTACCTGTGGCTAATATGATTAGGAAGCAGTTTTGATACAGAGTGAAATTGGATCATACAATATTTTTTACATTAGATACAAGCTGATCTTTATTATCATAATAGTGCTGCAAATCAGATCATAAAGGAAATGTTTATATCTGCAGAATAAATTAAGTCAGAGGCTAATATCCTGAAAATAAGCACAACTGTGTGCCAAAACAAGAACTAATTACTTACAAAACCCCATTTAATTTAGCAAAAGAATGATACTGAATCAAATTATAGACCAAGGATTGAAAACTAGGCACAATTCTTATTTGGTGTAGTATTATACCTCTGAATGGCAGTTTTTATGCAACATTGGGAAGTCACAGTTGATTCCATGTCTGTGCAACATCATCAATGACTCAGCTGAAGATTCATTGCAGATTAGTGTCTTGAAGTTCACTAGATGAATTTCACAAGAGAAGGCCTTAATAAGGGGGAGATAATCTTGGAGCATATTCAACAAGTCATCTCCCTTATGTGCAGTATGAACAATAGTTATGATTGGTGGATTTTCCATTAACTGAGACATTTGACTGGCTTGTAGTGAAGGATGACATAAATTGGAGGTTAACTGGAATAAAAAAAAAACTTCATGAACCTAGGCATACACAACATTACTAACTGCAAGAAAAATAAAACAAACAAATTATTATTTTAAAACTGACCACTTCTTTAGCCTACTGGTTAGAGCATCCACCTCAGATGCAGGAGGTTGCAGGTTTGAACCCGAACACCCAAGCCATACCAAAGACTTTTAAAATTGGTACTAACAGCTGCCTCCCGTGGTGATCAGCATTAAGAGGTTAGTGTTAGAACTGGTCGGCCTGGTGTCAGGATAATGTGACTGGGTGGGACATCATCCTACATGTCTGTGGCATGATGCCCCACTGCTAGACATCTGTATAACCAACCACATTGCAGACATTGTAATGATATGACTGAAAATTTTTCAAAGCTACATTTAAAATCCAAATCACACACACATCTTAAAACTGCAAACTAATGTGCCATATCTAGACTTAAAAGTAAGTAACTACTGCAAATTACAAAATTTTCCGGACAAAAACTTTCCTTAAATTTTAAGAAACAGCTTACTGCATGAAAACTTTAATAGTAACATAATTAATACTGTGTACAGTCACACATGGCAGTAAGTGCCAATACATGACCTTATTCCAAATATCATCAACTACTGTGTGCTGCAAAGAAGCAACTTTGTCAAAATTAATTGTAGCAAGAACACCTAATTTACTGAATTCATTGTAATGATAAAGAATATAATATCTGGTATCTTTTCATATTTTGTACTTAATATCAATTATTTTATCTCTCTGTTATCAACTGATGAACCAAATGAAATAAACTTGGAAAAATTCATAAGAATCACAAGAATAGGTTATACTGGTTCAGTAGGATCCTAGAATGAGCAGATCTTAACAACCAATTAATTGACTAATTGGTTAATAATTACAACCCTTTCAATATTAATCTGGCACACTAACCACAGAGCCACTGTAACTCCCTACAGACAACAGAAAGTTTAATAATAATGTGGGGTACACAGAGTAAGGAAGTTGGAAATTTTGACAATCATAAAGATATGAGAACCTAATCTAAATTATGACATTATTATCTCTAGTGGTGTGGAAGGATTTAAGAAAAAATATGGCTGAAGTCTCAGCTCAAACCCAGGATATCTTGATGCAAAGTCACACATACACACACACTCCACTAGATTAAAAAGTGAAAGCCAGCTTAAGGTGGGTCAATACTGTGAAGTCACTACTGCAGGGACAGAATGAACAATCTAAGGTCAGTGATTATAGAGTTAATATCAATTACAGGACAGATTGAGCATAATACAGTAATCTGGTGTGGAACATAAATTTCAACAGTACAACATATATATGTAATTTATGATTTAGCTGTGCAGTGCAAATAAAACTATCTTGATAATTTAATAATAATAATAATAATAATAATAATAATAATAATAATAATAATAATAATAATAATAATAATAACAACAACAACAACAACAGATTAAAAAGTGAAAGCCAGCTTAAGGTGGGTCAATAGTGTTGAGTCACTACTGCATGGATAGAATGAACAATCTAAGGTCAGTGATTATACAGGCAATATCAATTACAGAACAGATTAGGCATAATACAGTAATCTGTTATGGAACATACATTTCAACAGTACAACATATATATATATATATATATATATATATATATATATATATATATATATATATATATATATATATATATATATATATATATATATATATATATATATATATAACTTATGATTTAGCTGTAAGGTGTAAATAAAACTATCTTGATAATTTAATAATAATAATAATAATAATAATAATAATAATAATAATAATAATAATAATAATAATAATACATAATGATAATATGATATAATAATAATGATATTTAGTGGAGGGCATTGTTTAAAAAAAACAATTTTAAAAGGTGAATGAGTGTACAAAGGAAAGTTTTGCAATTTTCCATAGTTGGTTGCTATCGACAGATTCAAATATATTTCAACCACCAAAAGAAAACATGCTTGCATCACAGAAGGTGTCCATACATATTTCAACCACCAGAAGTAAACATGCTTGCATAACAGGAAGTGGTTATACATTCTTCAACCACTACAAGTAAACATGCTTGCATAACAGTAAGTGGCAATACATTCTTCAACCACTAAAAGTAAACATGCTTGCATAACAGGAAGTGGTTATACATTCTTCAACCACTACAAGTAAACATGCATGCATAACAGTAAGTGGCAATACATTCTTCAACCACTACAAGTAAACATGCTTGCATAACAGGAAGTGGTTATACATTCTTCAACCACTACAAGTAAACATGCTTGCATAACAGTAAGTGGCAATGCATTCTTCAACCACTTCAAGTAAACATGCTTGCATAACAGTAAGTGGCAATACATTCTTCAACCACTACAAGTAAACATGCTTGCATAACAGGAAGTGGTTATACATTCTTCAACCACTACAAGTAAACATGCTTGCATAACAGGAAGTGGTTATACATTCTTCAACCACTACAAGTAAACATGCTTGCATAACAGTAAGTGGCTATACATTCTTCAACCACTACAAGTAAACATGCATGCATAACAGGAAGTGGCAATGCATTCTTCAACCACTACAAGTAAACATGCTTGCATAACAGTAAGTGGCAATACATTCTTCAAACACTTTCAGGCAAACATGCTTGCATAACAGGAAGTGGTTATACATTCTTCAACCACTACAAGTAAACATGCTTGCATAACAGGAAGTGGTTATACATTCTTCAACCACTACAAGTAAACATGCTTGCATAACAGGAAGTGGTTATACATAACTTCAAACACTTTCAGGCAAACATGCTTGCATAACAGTAAGTGGTTATACATTCTTCAACCACTACAAGTAAACATGCTTGCATAACAGTAAGTGGCAATGCATTCTTCAACCACTACAAGTAAACATGCTTGCATAACAGTAAGTGGTTATACATTCTTCAACCACTACAAGTAAACATGCTTGCATAACAGTAAGTGGCAATGCATTCTTCAACCACTACAAGTAAACATGCTTGCATAACAGTAAGTGGCAATGCATTCTTCAACCACTACAAGTAAACATGCTTGCATAACAGTAAGTGGCAATACATTCTTCAACCACTACAAGTAAACATGCTTGCATAACAGTAAGTGGCAATACATTCTTCAAACACTTTCAGGCAAACATGCTTGCATAAAAGCTTGTTTTTTATTGGTTTAACACCATTTTTCAGCACATGATATGTTATACATGGTAGCCAGTATATTTTGCAGAGGAAGAACTTGGATACACCCCTGGCAGACCTGCTTACCCATAGGGAACAAATGGCAAGTTTTTTCACATACCCGTTTAGGCCAAGCCCAAGACTTGGACCAGGGAAGACAGAAGTGAAATTTAGTGATATATAAAGGTGTGCCTTAAACCACCTAGCCACCCAAGGCCCCTCAAAGTATATAAAAATGTATAAGAGAATATAATGTAACCATTGACCATGCATGTATCTGTCCACACATTATATTTTATATTTATTTGCAAGCACTGTGGTGAAGCAAAGTCAATGAAAACATTTAAAGTTTCTTCTATTAGCAGCTCCATAAAAACAACATACATCTACAGTAGATCTTTTCCTCTCCTCAAGCTGAAGAATAAAATGGCTCCTAGTTGGCAGGTTGTCCTGTAATCCTTCTCCCATACCTCTCCAGTCATCCTGGACCAGACGTCTATCTAGTACAACTTCTAGCCAACCTAATGGAAAATAACAAATTCCTGTATTCTTGACAGTTTCATGTCAAAGTCCCCAAATCTAAAATTGTACAATTATACTATCTTCCCAAGAATTAAAGTAGAACAATAAAACCATTCAAGGATTTACTCTAATAAGTTTGGTTCCTTTTCTTTCATGCTAAATTTTGATGACATAGCTGTGACATAAGTAACATATCTGGTGTTCGGGTTCTGAGATGGAATGTAAGTTACAGTCAAACCTGTTATTTTGATTATGTTATGGATGTCAAAAAATCATTGATATAACCGAATCTTTAGATATCAGGGTTTAGTTGACAAATCTACTGCAGAACAATGATTTTGCATCTCAAGTACCAAAAATGAGAAGTTTTGTTTTTAGAATCATTTGGCACATGTGATGCACAGTAAAACTAATAATTCAGTCATGACAGGTTTTAAAAACAAAAGACTGCGGGTCTTTTATATGAGATTAAGTAACAAGTCAAACTTTCTTACAACACTTAAGTTAGTGTAACAATGTCAATGTTTAAAATCATCCAAAGAGGGTTTTCTCTCTATCTGTTTTCAGACTGCTGAAAATCATTTGTTTTTAGTTTGCATAAACACATCAAATTTTTAAAACTTCCAAGTACAATCATGCATCAAGATTAACATTATTCAATCATGCATCGAGATTAACATTATTCAATCATGCATGGAGATTAACATTATTCAATCATGCATGGAGATTAACATTATTTAATCATGCATCGAGATTAACATTATTCAATCATGCATCGAAATTAACATTATTCAATCATGCATTGAGATTAATATTATTCAATCATGCATTGAGATTAACATTATTCAATCATGCATTGAGATTAACATTATTCAATCATGCATCGAGATTAACATTATTCAATCATGCATCGAGATTAACATTATTCAATCATGCATTGAGATTATTATTATTCAATCATGCATTGAGATCAACATTATTCAATCATGCATTGAGATTAACATTATTCAATCATGCATTGAGATCAACATTATTCAATCATGCATTGAGATCAACATTATTCAATCATACTTTGAGATTAATATTATTCCTCCTGCACCACCAAGCAAATGTGATGAACATGTATCTGCTGCTGACTTGTTTGTAATATTAGTAATAAATAATAAAAAAATGCCCATTTCTTCTGCATGTATTTAGATTTTGCACTCAGTATTTTATCTGGTTTATAAAAATTGGTAAAGTAATTTTAAAGATGTTTTTGACCTTTATTCCTGTCTCTTAAACTTAGGTTTACTGGAACATTGCCAACAAACAGGTCATAGTTTTAAGATTAATGTAACTGACCATAATTGTGTGTGAAAACTGATCACTCTTGTTAATCATTTTTTTGTATATTTCTCTGAGATGGCCATTAAAAGTTGCAATTCATCAAAATAAATGGGTCCACATGTTACTTTGGGCTGAAACTTATGCCTGACAACTCACTTGGTCTAATGGCCATGTGTGGCAACAAACAAACAGAACTTTCTAAAAGGGACTGACGATCCACTGTCCATTTCTTCTCACCAGGACCATTTCTTCTTAAATGCTGAGTTTTAAAACGATTTCTGATATTCCTTAGTAATGAGATTTTCAAATTAGCTGCAGTGGTAGCCAAAATGAATGTAAGACAGGCACCATTTTCATTGCAGACAAAGTAGACACCATTACAAGACTTTTTTGTTAAACTTACATGCCAATAAAATCATCCGTTTGAGAGAATTAGTGACAATATTTCATTATGTTCAGTGAAGCAGCCATATTGGATGGCTGCAGAGCAACATTGTTACTCGGCATCATTTAAATGTCATAAGAAGTATTTTGGATAAAAAAAATATTTGTTATGACTCTGGAAGGGGTAGCAATGAAAAGGATTTCAAGATTACTACCAAGAATGTGAGAAGAAATCTTTTGGTGGAAACAAACTTTCATACAATTTTCCATTACACAGGAGCAGCAACATAATTGAGGTTATATCAGCACCATTTTAATTCTGGAAGAATATTGAAACTGCTTCTGCACTACAGTTATAAAGCAGTTTCAAAAGCAGGACATGTATGAGATGAATTTCATTGAATTTGCAACACAGTGGTGAGAATGTTGGCATACCTCTATGCTGATTGCATGTATTGTGATGGAAATTTCTATACATGTGACATTAGGGAAACAAGGTGCTGCCTACATCATCATCATCGTCGTCGTCATCATCATCATCATCAATTCCTAAACCCAAGAGGTCATTGGGGCATCACAGTTGACTTTACAACCAATTCTCTTCATCTTTCCTGTTCTCTACTGCCCTTTTGGAATCTCCAAATCCCATGCCTGTTCACTCCTTAATATTGTCTTCCCATCTCTTTTTCTGTCTGCCTTTTTTTCTGGCACTTTTTTTTACAGTAGTCAAGAGGTGTTCATAGGATCTGATGGCTCGCTGGATCCTGTTGTGGACTTCTTCATTGGTCACATGGTCAATGTACAAGATGCCCAAGATCTTGTGGTAGCATCTCATTTTGAAGGTCTTTATTTGTAGATCTGATGTGAGTGTCCATGTTTCAGAAGCATACAGAAAGATGGATATGACAATCAAGCACATCAGCCTTATTTTGAAACCAAGAGCGATGTTGATATATTTCCATATTGATCTCAATCTTGTTATTGCTATTGTCTGGGTAAACCTGCAAAGTAGTATTGGTTTGAAGCCCTCATCTGTGATAATTGATCCAAGTACCTGAACTTGCGACTCTTTCCAGCTTCTGTCCACTGACCTTTATTTCTGCACTGATGCAACTGGTGTTGTTTGTCATCAGTTTGGTTTTCTCTACACTAATCTCCATACCATATGCTATGGAGGTTGTGTTGAGGTGCTCATCCAAGTCAGCCAGTTCTTTTTCATCTCCAGCTATACCATCAATATCATCTTTGAAGGTTGGTGATTGTTCTTCCTTCAATGCTGATAGTGCCCTTGTGGTCATGCAAGGCATCCTCCACTATCCTTTGCAGGAAAATGTTGAAGAGTGAAGGTGACTGTATACATCCCTGTCTGACTCCAACTGTTGTTCAAAAGCAATCTCTTCTGCTGCCATTGATGAAGACAGCACTGGTGGCTTTGTCACAGAGGTGCACAATAACCTGCACCAGGTCTGAGCTAATGTTGTACCCCCTTATAGTTGCACATAAGGTTGCATGCCATACCATATCAAAGACCTTTTTGAAATTTATAAAGATGTGGTATAGATTCTGCTGATCCTAAAGGTATTTCTCACAAAGGAGTCCGAGATTGAAGATTTGTGATGCTTCTTCCTGCTTGAAAGCTTGCCTGCACATCAGCGATAAATGTTCTCTGCTCGAAGCATTAGTCTGTTGAGAATTATCTGCAGCATGACTTTGCTCAGGTGACTCTTCAGACTGATTAATCTACAGTTTTGGCATAGATGTAGGTTTCATTTCTTCAGTAGCATGATGAAAAAAGGTTGAGTCCATGTGGTGGAGCATTTTCCTGTCTGCCATATCTTGTTACAGATTGTTGTTAGAACTGTAAGTATCTCTTCTCTTGCGTGAATAAGCTCTGCTGTTATGTTGTCAACGCTTGCTGACTTTCTTTTCTAAAGTGACCTAACTGCAATTTCTACTTCCTCATGTAGATTGGGGTTGTCATCAATTTCTTTTGCTTAAGGGCAATTTAGTACTGCTGGATGTCCTTAGTTCTTATGATTGTACTCTTATGAGCAATATTCTGTCCACTGCTTGAGGATCTCTTGATCTTCTATGAGGCATTTTCCTGATTGGTCTTGGATGGTGGTAGTTTATTGGTTTATGGGTTGTGAGAAATTTTTGAGGTAGTTTATAGGTTGTGAGATTTTTCACCAGTTGATATGCCATTTTGATGTAATTTCTACTCAGACTGTCTTCAATTCTGCAGCTTTGTTTTTCTATCCAGGATTCCTTTGCCTTTTCCATGCTTTTCCTGATTATGTTGTTTATCTCTGTATTTTCTAGCTCCTTCGTGATCTCTTTTCCCTTTTTCAGTTCTCTTCTTTTGTCACATAGTTCAAGGACATCTGTTGTGATCCAAGGTTTCTTTGTTTGATATTTGCCAATGATCTCACAAGCTGTGCTAATCACAACTGTATTGAATGTAATTGTTAAGGACTCTAGGATGGTGTCAGAAAAAATTTACCACCTACCATTGCTTGGAAAGCTTCTGCGACTTTTACTTCTTTAAATTTTTCAATGTTAAATCTGATTTTAATTTGGTTAGGCTTTTTGATCATTTTCAGGTGGAGGCAAAACATTGTCATTAATAAATCATGGTCACTTCCAAAATTTTCTCCTGGAAAACTTCATGTTCTGGCAATATTCAGTCTGTGCAGAATTGTTTTTTCACCAAGACGTAATCAATCTGGTTGTGATGTTGTCTATCTGGACAGTGCCAGGTCCATCTTCTAGATGCTTTGTGAGAGCTGAACATGTTGGCTAGCACAAGATTGCTGAAGGCAGCAAACTCCATGAGCCTGCATCCTCTTTCATTTCTTTCTGCATTGCAGAATGGTCCACAGGTGCTTGACCAGTTTGTGAATAAACTCCCACCTTGCATTCCAGTCTTCTTGTACACACAGAATGTCTTTCTTGGGTGAGTTGTCAATTATCTATATTATTATAATCATGAAATGAACATGAATTAGTATAAAGTGCACTGACTTTAGTAGTAGTTAAAATTGGAATTTTGACTGTGTAGTAGCCTGGGAAATTATGGGGTTTTTTTTACAAATCAAACCCTTTGCAACATACAAAACTGTAGATCACAATCATTGTCTTTTCAGAAATACCCATGCTGATATCACTTTCTTTTTTAGAACAAGATTTTCAAGATAGTGGACATACGTGATGACAATTCAGCAAAATTTTCATCTGAAAACAGCTCAACACCATAGAAATTCTGGTAATACCCCAAAATTTGATATGACTTTCCATCAATGAGTAGAGATAAGATTTTCAAAATCGTCACCAGATATCAAATCTGCAAATGTTTCAGGATTCCCTAGACATCACAGGAAGTCTTCATGTCAAAATCCCATACTATCAGGACTTTCCATTCAGAAAAATTAGCATTAACATGATTCTCAAGATGTTCACTGTGGTGCCCATATTAGATGTCCAAGTAGAGATATTTTATTTTATGACCAACGAGACATTATAAGAAGTTTTCTGGTTAAAACCCAAAGTTGATATGACTTTCCATTCAGAAGGATTATTAACAGACTTCACAAGAAGTATTTAAGTGAAAACCTAATGTTCATATGTTTTTAAGATGGTTGCTGTGGTGACAATATTGGATGTCTGAGCAACACCATTTTGATTTAGGACAAACTATATGTTGCGATGAATGTGTGTGTAAAGTTTCATAGAAATCCTCTATTCTCTTAGGACACCCAGTGATAAACTTGTTCTAAAGCAAATGTGCCAAAGTGATTTCTATATTAAATTTCTGCCAAGAAAAGATAAATTACTGTATTTAATACTGATGTACTTTAAAAAATAGAATATGTCTAAATTTCATGAAGTTAAAACTCATAATAAGCTCACACCAATGATGTCACAAGTAATGTCCATGTCACAGGTATGTACTTGCTAGTAGAGTTAGCTCCCTTTAGGTTGAAATCTCCACTTCTGATGTTTATGCTCTTTCCCAACATGGTTACATCAGATCCGTTTGTAAAACTAAATAAACCCACAATGATAATTATGATCAAGTCATATTTTAGTATCTGCTTCATTCCAATGATATATGCTAGGATCGACTTGCACTCACAAGAAGCTGAGTTATGAACAAAATGGATGACTGGTTTAGGAAATCCACCACAGTACTCAGTTATTAAATGAACTATTCTCAAATTTACAGCATTAAGAGGCCTGAAAATATAATTATTTCAATTATCTATTGAAGTGGCTGATTGTCAGTTCAATTCAGCTTATTTGCTTGTACTTTTATATTGTATTCCCAACTCAAATTTATCGGGCAGTTGGAATTTATAAAAATTGCCTTTAAAGCCTCAAACCTTTAATTATGGAACTCAAGTAGCCATAACAAGGATCTCTTTCTTTTTCCTAAAATCAGTACCCTTTACTATTACATCTTACCAGGAACAAGACTGGCAACTCCATGGCTTTCCCATGTTAGAAGAGAAAGTCTGGACTGTACATCCTCTACCAGTGCCATGGTGGTCATTGGGTAGAAATTTCCTTGAATAGTCAGCTTCTGCCTGGTCTTCCTCCTATGCAGCTATTAGAAATCAAATCTGCCCATTGACATCTTCATTTATTACATAAAAGACAGAAGCCATAGATTTAACAAGTTAAATAAAATGAGTATCATGTGCAACAGCCATCTCTGGGACCAGGCAAAAGTTGCCTGAACTAGGATTAAGTTTTATATGGCATTAAACAAAAACATATTCAATAAAAATCTGACTGAAAACAAAATCATGTAGTAAAGACTTAAAACTCTTTTAGTGGTATTTTGTGTGAAATCTGTAAATATCAATTTCAACTTGCTGAATTCTCCTTAGACTTAATCTCTCTCTCTCTCTCTCTCTCTCTCTCTCTCTCTCTCTCTCTCTCTCTCTCTCTCTCTCTCTCTCTCTCTCTCTCTCTCTTAAATAAACACTGCCAAGAGTTTCAGCAATTTTTCACAACAAAATGATAGTACAACAACCAAAAAAATCCTGACAATAAATGTTATCTTCTGGTTTGCAAGTCCCAGTGAATTTATGGCCCTTTTCAGAAATATATCTATCTAATTGCTCTGATTCACATTACAAAGAGGGTTATGCTAATAAAACTCAGTATATATAATATCCAACAGAAAAAACAACATTCTGCTGTATACTTGCATACAAGGCAAATAACGGTCATTCTAAACTGAGACTGTATCAACTTGAGCTAATTCCACAGACTACCATGAAAAATCCCCAAAAGTTAATTAAATGTGTCTCCACCCTCTCTCTGGATTATGACCCAGGGGACACAACCCAAAATCTATTCCATATATATCTCCTCTTGAATACACATTTACAATGTTTGCAAAAAAGAAATTATAACATGTCATGGTAACTGCCATTTTTCTATATTTGGCATCTGATGGAAAGAGGAATGGCAAAAATTGTACTCCTGTTTTTGATGGTCATCACTATTCATTCATGTATCAAAATTGGTGAATTTCCATCCAACAGTTTAGAAGATGGTGATACTACTGACAGATATAGATCAATATTTGGAACAGTCCTCCAGACTTAAAATCCTGGTTGGAAAGTTTACTTTAAATCTCAAACCATGCTACAATATGTTTTATTATAACAGAAACTTGGATATAATGTAAACGTGACATTGCTCCCCCCAAAATGTACAATAACTTCCTAAATTTCTTAAAGTTTTAGTGACAAAATTAACAGCAACAGCAGTTTGATTTAATAATATGTCAATATGTATTTAATTATTGAAAACAAATAAATATTTATATATCATTTCAATTGTGTCAACAGTCAATCACTGAATGGCTTGTGTTTTAAAGATATGTTAAATTCAGTTACAGTACCTTTGAACTCTAATTGCAAGTTTTTCTATATGCAATGTTCAATTTACAGCATTTTACTGTCAGTAAAAATTAGCTTCTTTACACATGTCCAGCATATATAAATGCTTCCAATAATACAGTGTTTCATAAATTATGTGTGAATGTATTAGAAAGAAAGAAAAGTATTCCAACTATTTACACTTTTCAGTTACCATTTCTTATAAATGTATACTTATAAACTAATGAATTACTCTCTGGAAGAAAATAAGTATCAGATATGTAATCATGTTAATGGGCTTCAATTTATATTGGTAACAGTATCACTGAAGTGATGCCCCACCCATCACCCACTCTATATTGCAAGATGCATTACATAAAATGATGGCACTTTCAGGATCATGACCATAATGCTAGAGAAGGGTTTCAATGTACTTCTGTCAAAGATCTGATTATGCTAGAGCAGGTTTTCAATGTTCTTCTGTCGAAGATCTGATTATGCTAGAGCAGGTTTTCAATGTACTTATTTCAAAGATCTGATTATGCTAGAGCAGATGTGTGTTCTATGAACTTCTGTCAAAGATCTGATTATGCTAGAGCAGGTGTTCTAGGAAATTCTGTCAAAGATCTGATTATGCTAAAGCAGGGTTTCAATGTTATTCTGTCAAAGATCTGATTATGCTAAAGCAGGTGTTCTATGAATTTCTGTCAAAGATCTGATTATGCTAGAGCAGAGTTTCAATGTACTTCTGTCAAAGATCTGATTATGCTAGAGCAGGGTTTATATGAACTTCTGTCAAAGATCTGATTATGCTAGAGCAGGTTTTCAATGTACTTCTTTCAAAGATCTGATTATGCTAGAGCAGGGTTTCAATGTAATTCTGTTAAAGATTTGTCACTCAGAATATATCAGACAACTCTCCAGATGCTAATTTGTTTCTTTACCACAACTCAAAATGATGTGAAGTATGGCAAATGCAAAACCATGAACTAGTCTGTAAAAACTCTATTGGTAGGTGTAATACCTGAAAACCATTGACATCTGTGCACATGGTATGTGGAAAAGGTTTGATATCTGACTCTATCCTCATTAACAGTTCTTTATTGTTCCACTTGTCATCAAGGCTGACTATGTTCTCTATGTGGATTCCAAGTCCACTTTGACCTGAAACATGAAGATATGATGTTGAAGTTGCTGCATTGTTACAAATTGTAAAGTTTCTCTAATTTTCCCTCTATTTCTATAAAAGATATTGTTCAATCCAATCACATTAATGTAAATAAAACTGCATATGGTGGATGACCCAGATTACCGTGCCATGGGGAAACAACTCTATATTATTGCAGTATTTACCTAAATTATGTATGGTAGCACGCACATATTATAATAAACACAAATTTGAACTTGGTGATAAGATGTAACGTCCACGCTTGCAATGGCTGAAAATTTTCACAAAAATAAAGGATTTAATGACTAAATTGAATACACTAATGTCAGTCGAGTTGAAATCCATGACAACTACAGTAGTAACAAAAATATGTATTAATTTGTCTGAATTAAGTGCAATGTGGGCAGAATAATCTATACAAATAAATCAATTATTAATAATATTATTATTGAAATGTTGCTAATTTCAAAAGTAGTTTAACTATTATTGCTTTCCTATTTATGTTGGATAAGTAGACTCATTACCAGCATTGCGTCAATTTGGGTCCATAATGGCTACCATGAAATCAAATTGCAACATTGACCTTGTTATGACATGTATGTCACTATCAGAATATGACCTATAATTATCAAACATCAGATGATACAGTGAAGAATCGAATGCAGGTATAGCAAGTTTCACTGGAGTTTTGTTTACAGTGATCAATGTAATTGCATGCACTTTACAAAAAAGTGATGTTCATTCTTTTTCACTGTAAACTTTATAAAAATGTTGACATTTTAGATGAAATTGCACTATAAGATATTTGCATCCTTACTGGGTACATGCGTAAACAACCACTAGACGACACATGTCCAAAATTAATCAGAAAATTCCATTTGCCGTGATAATATAGAGCCTGCGATAATTTAGCGTTGGACTATACTCTGCATCAACTTACATATGAATGAAGGACAGAAAATTCAAAAAATTTGCAAATTCAACTTATACTCTGCATTGACTTGCAGGTCGGCAAATACACGGTTAACAGGCAAACAACTATCAAGTTGGGTGGGGGATTTTCACACAGCTGGAGATGGACCAAAGAAAGCATATTGACAAATTGTAATTTAATTGATTAAATATAGTTTAAGTAATACACAGTGCATCCTTCTCTGGCCCCTTGTTGGGCCCCTATTTGTCTACTAGTGTTTTTCTACCAGACGTGATGTCATTGTAGCCAGAATTTATGTTAAGCTAGTAACTAAATTTAGATAGGTTGTCATGTTGAACCAATCAGATGCTTAGTTGGAGAATGTGGTCAGTTGTTTTCGGCATCCATACAGCAGATGTGCTGCCTGTAGAGATGTGTGCTTTTCATTGTAGACACTGCATTTAACTTAAAATTATCTGCAGAGAGAACCACCCGCCTCCCCTCCTTTCACCATGTCATTTATTTGTGGCATTTCTTGTTTGGCATACTATTCCAGTTCTGTTCTCTGGCGCATTGTCAGTATCGCCTGATGTTTGTTGTCATGGCAATCCTCAAAATCGGACATGCTGAGTTTCGGTTTCAATGTCCCCATATACCTCGTATCAGCCCCTTGCAGCTCCAAATACAGGTGTTGGACTCTCTTCACAACCCTACAAACTCCCCGTTCTCTCTTCCTGAGGTATTCCTATGGAACAAGGGGCCATTGCAAAGTTTTCATGCATTCCCAACTTTGCTTTGAACCCCAATTTGGGTCAGTATTTAAATGTACTCAACTATCATGCCCATATATACTTCATACCCACTTCCTACAGTACATGCATGGAGTATCAGCTGATGTTTGTTATCACAGCATCCTCAGGATCAGACTTGTCGAGTTTTGGTTACTAGTGTCCCTAAATACCTCATATCAGCCCCTTGAGACTCCACACACAGGTGTCGGACACTCTTCACAACCCTACAAACTCATACAGGTCTCTCTTACTGAGATGTTTTGTAGAACAAATTCAGAGCTGGGCTGTAGAAGTGTGCTGTGAGAGGATTTGCCCCTGTTATGCCAAGAATTAATTTAAATTTGCAAAAAATTGTCTATTGAACCTATGTATTGTGTTTTATTTAAATTAATATTGCAGAGAATGAAGAGAAAGGACATATCACTTAACAGGATATTTCTTTACTGCTCTAAATGTTTATGGAATGGCAGTTAAAATAGATAATTTAATTTCTGATGTTTTTGAAATTTAAAGGTTAAGTGATGAAGTATAGAGATGTTACTATACATGTAAATGATCATACATTTAGAATTTACAGTAAGACTATATGAACAAATATTAGTAATAATAGTAGCATGCAAAATACCAGTTATACAGTATGTATTAAAATTAGTAATAAAAGTAAACAAAATACCAGTTATATAATATATATAAAAATTAGCAACAACATAAGCAAGCAAAATACCAGTTATAATATATATATATATATATATATATATATATATATATATATATATATATATATATATATATATATATATATATATATATAATAAGAATGAAATTAAAAATTAATTAAAAAATTTTAAAAAACCTGTAGTGTTGTAAATGGTCACTTTATGGAGGATGTCCTGCTGTTCTGTCCAAACCTCTGACAACAAAGGCCCCTCAATCACGGTTGTAAAAAGATAATATGCTGGAAGAATCTGCAAGAAAGTTGAATAATGTGAATAAAAAACATTTACAAAGCTGAAAAATTTTGAGACAAGTTTTTTGTTTTTTTCATGCAATATTAAATCCATGATTTTGATGTAGCCAATAGACAGATTAGAAGAAAATATTAAAGATGGAAGATGTCATGTTCAATACTGAAAGATAATTTGTACTAAATAATACTTTAATCATCTAACACCAAGTTCTATTAAAATCGGGTCAGAAATGCTGTCTTGTGAGTGACAAGAAACTTATTCCCCAGTCAGCTGTATTATCTCATTAATATTCAAAGATCTTGCTCAGAATAAAACTCCCTGGATATATTGATGATATACTAAATACTACCCAAATATTCTGCATATAAATTTATATGTATGCAAGAAGATTTTACAGAACATAGGCTCTTATACATATAAACATTTGTTGACACATGTGACAATTTGTAGCAGGCAGGAAAATGTTTACTGAAAAATGAAGGAAAAAGCAAGAGCAAAAATTAACAGTAATGTGAATGAAAGTAGAGACACACAAATTACAATTGATCCCAAACTAGTTTTCATTTGAAATATTTTAAATTTCTACTCAGTTTCTGTTTATGATTTGATTTTTCTAATGAGCACATGATGATTGTTTACTTATGGCACATGACTGCCTCCAACAAAAATGGCCTCTTCCATAACTCCAGGATCAATAGCACATATTAAATGAGTGGTGTTGCTCTGTATGTTGATACAAATGGTGTTAAAATCATTGGTAATTATGCTCACTTGGAAATTCACTGAGCTACAGTCAGGTATCATTCACAATGTTGACCTGAATGAACCACAGTTAGCCTGCAGAACAATACATTATAGCTACTGATACTTTATATTGCATCTATTCTTGACATATTGACAATTGTTTTATTAAAAAAGCTAAACATGACCCACTACTTTCTCCAGTCAATTTCTGAGTTGATGGAATATTCAGTAGATCATTTATTTCTTAGGTATGTAGCTAACACCATTAAAATAAAATCCATCAGAGTTAAGCTTTATGGCCAGAAAAATAACCTTAATTTATAACCACAGAATGTAATTGCATTAAATATTTGGCATTTGTTTCTGAGTCTTTTTTTGTTAGATTTATATACATAACATACGAACATAATTTCAACACAAAATGTTCTGGGGGCCCCGAGTGGCCGAGTGGTCTAAAGCGCTGTCCGTTACAGATCACTGCCATCTCACCTCTGTCTGCGTGGGTTCGAGTCTAGGATTCGGCAAATGTGGATATGTGAGAAAGCTTGCCAGTAGCTTCTCGTGGGTCGGTGGTTCTTTCTGGTGATTTCCCGGTTTCTTCCTCCACCATTGATACTGGCCGCCATGAATAGCCTATCGTGTGCTGAAAAATGGCGTTAAGCACAACAACAACAACAACAACAACAAAATGTTCTGAAAGAAAATGGAAAGAAGAAGCTAATCTATTCTATTTCAGAAACAAAAAGTTCATTCTACACAGCATCATGAATGATATCTGCATCTGTAGCTCAGAGAATTTTCAGGTTAGCACAACTACCTGTAGCTACAGCACTGTTCTAATTAACAGAGCATAACACATCTCATTAAATACATACATCAAATATTTTGATACTGTCATGACTTGTGAAAGTCAATTTTTTATTAGGAAGTGATCAACTTTCCTATTTGGCCATAATGTAGCTGCCTCCATTGATTTCTTTGCAGTATCTATATGGACTCGGTGGATTACATGTATACATACCAGTTTTTTTCAGTATTTAAAGAGTGAATGGTGTTGTACTTTATGTCTATATGAATTATGTTTAAATTAATCATGCACACAACAAATTCAGTAATATTAGCTACATTCTGAGACACTGACATGAAAATATAATTCACAGTGCTGTGCAGAATGAACTATAGTCTATAAGATCTATTTACAGGAAGGGGGTATGGTGGGATATGGGAGAGAAATAAAGCCAATAGACTAACAAAAAAATGTCAACCCTGATGCTGACACTGACTTTCAAGTACTTTGCCAGCATTCATTGAAGTTTACTCTTTAACATTTCCATGAAAATCTTTCACACAATAAAAGGAAGAAAAAAATTATTAAAAAATTCCACACCTTCAAAAAAGCCAATATTGATAGGTTTTCAAAATGATGACTAATTGGCAATATAACATTATGCAGCAACAAGGTCAGAAAATGAAACAGATGATTTACATACAAAGCAAAACTTACCTCTGCAGGACCATCTGGAAGAAATATATAGGCTCCACTTTTGTCTCTAAAAGGGCGTGAACTTGAACCAGTTTGATAAGTTACAAAGTTAATTTCTGTCTGGTGACCTTTACCATATAGTTTACTGTATACATGCTGAAAGAAAAAGATAAACATTTGTGAGCCAAATTATAGCAAACTAATACATATTTCTTAATATCCTAGAAAATTTTTGAATAATTAGAGCAATTAGCAATGGGTACATCACAACAGGTGCCACTCACTATAATTTGTTCCATATGGGCTAAGAAACCAAAGAAAGATGTGCATCAGGGTCATGACACACATACATAATCATGTGGAAAGTTGGAAATTTAACTCCTTCAAAGACTCTTCAACACAAGCAACATCCCAAGGCTTTTGAAGTTAAACGACAAAGGCTTTCAATATGTCCAAAATGCATTGATGAGACAAAACTCGTAAAAGACACATCTGAATTTATCAAAACAAAGTTCACATACAAATTTCATCTGAATATGTTGAAAAATTCTCAAGCTACATTCTTGCCAAATAATTTCATGTTGAAGGATACAAGCATTGAAGGATTGCAAGCATTATTCCAAGTGGAATTATTTTATCCTTTGTCAAAAATGGAGATGAAGAGACTAAATCCATAAAAGGCACATATAAATCTATTAGACAATGTTCATATCAAATTGTATCCAATGCTGAATGGTTCTTGAGCTATGTACATAAACACACCATGTAAAGATACAAAGTTATGTATCAAGAAACATGTAAGACTGAGCTCTTGAGACATGACCCAAACTAGGTAAATCTAAGTTTACTGATCAATATCTGTACCAAACTGCATTGAATGGTTCTTGAGATAAGCTGGTTATAAACAACATACTATGTGAAGATATGAAGTAAACTGTCATGGGCCATAACTCTGTATAAAAAAAGAGTTGATGATGCAAAATGCATAAATAGCACACTAATATATACGAGACAAAGTATGCATGAATCTGCATCACAATGATTTAGATGGTTTCTAAGCTAAACTGTTGAATTTCTGCAGCAGCAGAGATTTAATATTGATGCAAAAATGGAAATAAGTCCATCAAAATTGCACTTAGCAAGACAAAACCTTTAAATGCACATCTACATGTAAAAGGCAACCCAAATGCCAGACAGTCATAGTATGTGATAGGGTTACAGAGTTTTGGTGGTTATATAGTTAGAATAGAGGGATCAATAGTCAGATGGAAAGAGAGATTACACAGAGAAATCACATATCAGTGGATGACTCTAAAATTATTATTTCATATTTGTAAAGATTCTGCCTGTAAATTTCATATGTGCAATGCAAAGTTACATGAACAAAAGGTTAATGTGTGTCATTCAAATAATTTCTTGTGGGTATTTTGCATGGAAATGGTTGGTTAAGTATGTTATGACTCTTAAGTTTTTACATCCTCCTATGCCGCCTCAGCTGATGCCTCCTATCCTATTTTATTGAATCACTGACTACAGTGAACAATCCATGTGTGATCTGTCTGCTTTTCTTTTCCCCATTCAATGGAATCCATGTAATGGCTTCCTCACCAGTAGGGAAAAAAATATGCACACAAAGTCCAATAAATTGAAGGCAATTATGTAACTTTGTATGTATCTTTTGTATCGTATGTTATGTCTTTTATTTCAATTCATACACAACACCTATTTTTCCCATAAAAATATGTGCTCCCACATGCATAAAAGAGAGAAGAATCATGGCTGTCAATTCAGATTTATTTTAGTTATATTTTATATCATCCTAAATTATCATTTTGAAGAAAGGTCATATATACAAGCTAAGAATAAACTTATTGTGTGTTACTCCTCTATCCCATTCATAGCTGAATATCTATAAAAGAGATGTATGAAAATTTTGCATGACTTCTTGTTTACATGAATGTACTTGATTTACATGACTGTACTTGATTTCATGACTGTACTTGATTACATGACTGTACTTGATTTCCCTTCCACTAGTAATTGTTCAATCCAATATCAACTTTCCTGACCTAGTGTAATGAAACAATGCTATGGTAAAAGTCCACAGTGATCAATAATTCTCTTCTGGAAATTTTGTTGTGACAATTAATGTGTAGATCACTCAAAAATCACAACTGGATATAAATTTTATTAGAACAATATTATGATTAAATTTTAAACATATAATTAGTTCTTAAATTGATATTAGTAAATGTGCTTACATGACCCATGTGACTTTTACAACACTTAACAACTACCTAACAGCTAACTGCAAGTCTAGAGCAGCTGCCTGAGAAATATTTATGGTTTAGTATGAGGCATTTTGATATTTCTAAAAGGAAGCCAAACAACAACAAATATTGACATAGAACAGAAATACACAGCAGACAATGCATGCTGCATACCACTACATTTAATAAACTCACTTGACCTTTGTTCCAGGATGGCTTAAAATAATCATTATAAGTACAACTACATTCAAATTTATGCATACTGGATTTCTAAATGTCTTAATCTGTAATGATTATAAATACAGTGGACAATATACACCTAACCTGAAGAGTTAGGTTTGCTTCTCAAAACTAAATTTCATCCAATATACTAAGAAAATATGTATTAATTCCTCTTAATCATTCAGACTTTTATTCTTCTGCATTTATAAGCTTTGTTTTTACTGTACATATCAAGTTTTTTGTAGTTGTTCATCTGTATGATTTACATAAAAATTATATACAAACCAGTATGTGATATGTACACAGCTTCATTTTTCACATAAACTGTTATAGGTTGGATAATCTCTGTGTCTGTTGTATATTTTTCATTTGCTTTATGCAAAAGGTTCTCTTCTCAGAAAATATTATTATAGAGTATTAAAACAAATGAAACAAAAGCTTTGCTAATTAACATTATCTTTACTGAAATCTCCTATATCTCTTGCAGTTCTTTCTATTTTACTAGTCCATTCTTGACATCTTACCAAATTTTTCTGTTCAAATTTCTTTAAGAAACAAATTATCTAAAATAATCACATTGGATAATTTTTTAGAATATTGATTAGCATAAACACTCATCCAATTTTCAATTTTTTCACTGGTATTTTAAGGATTTTTTTTATGGGATCATAGGAACTGCATTTGCATTTTGGGTTTTATTTGGATAAGAAATAGTAGTAGTAGTAGTAGTAGTAGTAGTAGTAGTAGTAATAATAGTAGTAGTAGTAGTAGTGGTAGTAGTAGTAGTAGTAGTGGTAGTAGTAGTAGTAATAGTAGAGGTTGTTGTAGGGTTTAAAGTCATGTAAGAACAATAGTGGCCACATAGTACCAATTAAAAGTAAATTTCTAAAATTTTAATTTGTACAAAGAAAGATAAAGCGTTCCAAAGAAACATAAATGAAATATACTCAATGATAAAAGTTAAAGATATTAAAGTGTCTGGTGTATATAAAATCTAGAAGAAAAAATATTAAAATATACAATCTTTAAAACAGAGTATGAACAAAGGTGAAAGAGATTCATAATGTAATTACCTGCAGTTTGCCATTGCATGTATGGAAAGTAGCAACAATAAAGCTATTTTCCAGGTGAAAATGATCTAATTCTAATCTTGTCACTGCAAACGGACTCTGAAATAACCTGAAATGAAATACAATAATTTTTTCAGTATAACTGCATGAATATAGAATCAAGTTTTATAATCCAATGCAAAAAATGATTTGTCAATAATTTCAAATTAAATTGACTGGTCAGTAAAATTTAATTTAAAAGACTATAGACTTTTAGTATCAACCATAAAACCTGCTGTGTAGGACCGTTATCTTAAATTCACTGATCAAATATTTTATATGTTGATCCATTGATCACCTGTTCAAGAGACCATATTTGAAGGCATAGTGGTAAATGGTGACTGCACAATAGAAATCTTACTGTCTTTAAACAAGTTAAATTTTGCTGAATCACCTGCAAATAGTTACATTTATGGCTATACATTCATGACACAGCTGAATAGATGGAAAATCAATTAAGCAAGATCATGCTAAATACATATGAAACAATCATAGTTATGGTTTTAATATTTTATGTAACAACACAGAAATAACAATTTTAATATTGAAAGATCAAGCTTAAGTGCTACCTTTGAACACCAAAGTACTACATTGAACTAAAGGTACTTAATTGCATATAAACTGACAATAAACAGTTTATTATCTTGGCATAATTAATTAATTAACAGATCTTAATAGATACAAATCTAAATTATCATTAAGGACATGTTAAAACCTAATTTTTACATTTTTTACATGCAAATACATTTTATTTAGTATAAATTAAAAAAGCACTAAAAACTTTATTCAAACAGTGCAGTTTTGTGACCATTAAAATCATGAATAGAAAACACTCCTATATTATAAAATTAAATAGTTTCAAAATCAACTGTTCAAAGGCTGTTTACATAGATACTTACTTTTCTTCAGTAAAATTTTCATTTGCATGATAAAAGACCTTGATGGTGGCCTTTCTTTCCTTCCATTTTTCTTTTGAAACCCTCACTGTGAAGAGTATGGCTGACAATCCAGGAAGATCAGCTTCAAATGAAATCTAGAAACACAAAAATTAAATATATTTTATGAAAGATGAGAGGTATGATGAGCAATCTGCATACACAAATATATCCACCTACATTCCATTCCTAAGCCCATGAAGAAGATAAGTGTATAGCATGTCTTTGTTGAAAACTGAAACTCAGCTGCCTTCAACTGCAAGTAAGAAAGGTTTTCAACCGTTATGAAAATCATGAAGCACAATAACTGGTCAATAAGCACATCATTATTTTACAACTGTAATGTGCATCACATATCACTGAAATGCATCAAAATGCATGGATAACTGACTTCCAGGATTATTCATGCATCCTGATGGAAAATAAATCAAACAATAATCATTTAGAGATCACATTCTGTGTCCCATCTTATGTAAAGATACTTACTGAAAGCACTTTATGTCTCAGCACTATCAATTTGTATACTACTCATACCATACATGCCATTATTCATAATTTATACAGTATTTATGATAAAAATTGTTTCCATGGCAACAAAAAAATTACTAAATGAAGAAAATTATGTATCAAAAGGAACCTTTATACAAACTGAATGACATGTATACCAAGTTAGATTGAAAGACATTTACCTATTAGAGAGCTATGTTCCAGAAACAAAATTGTTTGTGGACAGGCTGACAAATAGGCATGGTGACATTATCAACCATATTACATACCTGGGGGATAAAATATAACAATCCTGCTTGAATAATCACTTTATCAGCATATGTTGTTCACACTTATGTTAACTTTGATCAATGAATGGCAAATGTTTCAATAAAACTTGCTGAAATATCAAAACATCCTGTTCTCTATTAGTTCATCATCATGTAGTCGTATCAAGCATATTATATACAGAAACCATTGATTTCTCATGACACATCTAGATTACATGTATGATAAATACACCAAATGTCATATGGATTATTTGTGTGATAAATACACCAAGTATTATAGGGATATATTAAAGGGTGATGTTGTTTTGTTCCATGTATAAAAGTGTGCACTGTACATGATGGATGTAAACAAAATTAAAAAATATAGAAATTAAAAAAACTGAAGAAACTAAATGCATATATAAACCACTAGTCTATAATGTATCCAAAGGTTCATTAATATATCTTGAATGATTCAGAAGCTTGACTCTAAAATGTAACTGTTAAAGATGGATGAATAGAAAAATGGACAAAAAGACATTAAAAATATAAACTCAATGATCTTATGACCAGATCTTCATCAGAGGAATGAAGTCTGGAATGGAGTTACATGATCAACAAGTCATGATTTTGTTTGATAAAGAAAGGTATCTATTTTTTTTTCATTAATTATAAAGAGCTCCACTCCAAAAACATGAAAGACATTCATACTAAAGAATTGCGAATAGCAGATCGAATATCTATACCAATAGTCTAATGTGTACATATCATGTTGATATGAGTTTTAGATCTGTACTGGAAGAAAATACCAGAGGGACAACAAAAACAATGCAGCATCTCTTTTAAAAAATATTTTAAGCACAATAATTGGTCAACATCTCTTGGTGATGACCATTATTACACTACGCCTCACAACAATCCACCAAAAACTGCAAAAGTAGTTATGTTCACAAAATTCTGTCATTATTACTTAGAGAGTGATTCTTGTTAATATAAAATCTTCAGATTATGACCATAGTAGTAACAAAGTTTCACAGTAATTCATTAAAAGAGCAAGACAAGCCAAAATAACAAGATTTTGTCAGATACTGTATTAAGCTGAATACAAAAAAGATATTAACTTTAACACACCGTTTGTGATCAAAATGATTTATTGATATACATAACGTATAAAGTCTCACAAAGATTCATGGAAAACTGTGACTACTTGTATTCACATGATAGTGTCAATCAATACATCCAGCTCCAAGTCAAGAAAGGCAATAACTCCATATGTAATAATTAATTACAGGAGCACAATAATTTGACCATACCAAGTTTCATTCAGATCCATCAAAACATGCAACTAATTAATTACATTTACAAGATTCTGTTATACACTATATTCAGTGGCAAGACAAAAAATGGCAATAACAAAACCTGCAGGAGCATTGTGGCTTGAGCATGTTCTTGTAATGAGTATAATATTTAAAATGTCCATTAAAAACTGTGGGATAATCTGAGTTCACAAGATTGTGGGATGAATGAGGATTGACTGATGGACAAAAGGGATCCTCTAATGCAGGTAGAGTAGAAGAGATACATTCTTTATTAGCATAAGAAAACTTTCAACACTGTAATTAAACATTCAAATAAACATGCAAATTTAGTTGAGATCTAATTTAAAGAAAATATTATTCACTTCAAAGTATGTGATGCAAACTGTATTGTAAACCTGACATACATATATAATTACAGACCTTTGCTAAGTTGAAGAACACGTTTTATGCACCAATATGTTTCATATTGACTTGCGCAAAATAGAAGTCAATATGATAGGTTTATTGGTTTGTAAACTTCATATTTACCCTATGTCTATAAATTGTTTTGCTGATGTATCATAATTTAGTGACAAAAACAGTGAAAATGTCAACATCAAATCTTTGTAACATAAACATTAAAAGTTTGTGACATCACAACAGTGCAATATAATGAATCAAGGCAAAACTAATAACCTTGACTTTTGAGCTTGGGACTTTGACTACTGTGTGTAGACTTTGACCTTGTGTGTAAACTGGACCCACTTGAAACTGGACTGGTTTACTTAACTTGGTTAATATAAACTTCTATATCTAAACGACTGACATGGATACTGTGTACAATATAGTGTGGTCCTAGGTAAAATTTCATCCAAATATCTACAGGGTTAAAATATGACACGTCCAGCTTCACCTTTAAATATTTTTCATGCTAACATCTTTTTATTAATTCACACTCAAAAACTTTATAGAAATACAATAATAATGTCTTTAACAAAGAGAATGACTAACTGTGACCCCCTACCAGCATTACCCTATGATGCCTCTACCACAAAATGCACAAATCAAGCTTCATGTCTGACAGTATGTCAACCGACATGTGTTCATTGAAGTGACAATATTTGTTTAAGGTTTTGTGTAGTATAGGTGTCCTTGCAGTGTATGCCAAAATAAATTACCAATAATGTATACTACTGCATACCTAACAGCAGTAGACTTTAATACAAAAAGACTCTAATTCTGTGATATAGCAGAAATCACCTGGTAAAATGAATCCATGAAGTTAATAAATTTTATATATTTATTTATATCCTATGTTGTTTAAGTCATTCTCTGGGAGAGTCACTTCACAACCTTTCAATATCTTTATATTTAATCAAATTGCATCAAACTAACAGAATAAATGAGCAAATGTTTCAAACATCTAACTGAGCCAGGGACAAAAATTCTTAAATTTTCCATGTTAATTTTTTTTTTAAATCAGCCATTTCTTATTTGGAATTGTTTCTCTATTAGGTATATTTGACATTATCTCATAACAGATAAAGATATATTCCAGACTTCCTTACTAATCATTCTTTACAATGCTATGAACTTCATATGCTTACCTTATACTGCTTGTCGCTGATTATGTGACCTTGTGTGTAGACTGGACCCACTTGAAACTGGACTGGTTTACTTGACTTGGTTAATATAACTTCTATATCTAAACGACTGACATGGATACTGATGACCTCATGTCTGGACTGTACAAGAGAATTGCTGACCAGTATCAGTCTGTGGAACAAAGAGTGATCAAATAATCACACTTCAGACAGAACCAGGACATCAAATCAGTAGCATTACAAATTTTGATCTGATGATTCTCTTCTAAACCAACAGATTTTTTTATCAACATAAATTTTACATGCTTTATGGGGACTGAAAGAAAACAGGTGTATTTCTGACATATGTATTCTTGTTTTGTAACAGGAATCAGTTTCTATTGGATAATATGATAACAATAATTAATATAATAACAAAAACTAATATGATAATAATTAATATAAGCCAGTGTATAGACAATTAGATTCAACAGAAGAGTTACTTATCTTAAAGTTCGCTACACATACTTTTTTAATAAATTCATGAGTATTTTTTGGTTTTTTTTCACAAGATCACTGACTGGTGACTACTGATACCATTCATTGTGATTATTAAATTTCACATTTAACAGGCTCTCAATACGTGTAGTGTCCTGGTCTTAATTCCCCTTGGAATCACTTTGTATTTTTGTGAATTATGGAGAATACACTGTCTGAATCATGCATCAAAATGTGACAAATGACAAAACAACCATGCTCAGTCTGCAAGCAAGTTTAAACTTTAGTTTCTCTGTGGCTGCATGTATAAGGCTACTGACTGCTCTCCAATAACTCCTCCAAGCCAAGTTAACCATGAGTAGGAAGTTCTTGAGTTGGACTTGAGATGTATTCCTGAGCCTCATATTTCTAAGTCAGTGCTTTTTTTATTTTGGGGAAAAGCACTTATCTTTATTTGACATGACCTAAATATATGATCTGCCCTGAAATATTCTACTAAAAACATTTTGTTGTTGTTGGTTTTCAGTACACAACAGGCTATACATGACAGCCAGAATAACTGGTGGAGGAAAAACCCAGAAAACCCCAGGAAGAACCACCAACTCATCAAAAGCTAAAGACATGTTTTCCCACATACCCACATTGGCCAAGCCTGAGACATCACATTACCCTCATGTGACTAACACATCACATTACCCTCATGTGACTAACACATCACATTACCCTCATGAGACTGACACATCACATTACCCTCATGTGACTGACACATCACATTACCCTCATGTGACTGACACATCACATTACACTCATGTGACTAACACATCACATTACCCTCATCTGATCATCAACCATATTACCCTCATGTTTACATCAAATGTTACTGCCCTCATGTGACTATCAGGTCATATTAGCCCTATGTGACTGACACATCATAATGTCTTCATGTGACACTCATGTCATATTAGTCCTATATGACTGACACATATTACCCTCATGTGACTGTCATATAACATTGTCCTCATGAGACTATCACAGGATATTTCCATTGTGTGACTATCACATATTACCCTAACATCATACTGTCCACATATGACCCTCATCTCATATTAGCCTTATGAGACTGGCATGTATTACCCTCAAGTGATTGTCACATAATATGTAACCATCACATATTGCCCTCATATTACACTGTTCTCATGTGCCCCACAGGTCATATTTCCCTCATGTGACTGTCACATCATATTACTCTCATGTGACTGTGGTTCACCTCTCACGTGACCACTACATTATATTTCCATCATATTACCATCATGTCATAATTTTGTCATGTTAGTGTTACTTCATACTGCCCTCATGTGACCACCACATCATAGTACCTGGTACTTTCCTGAGTGCTTGAACACCTATAATCTGGTTTGCTTCCATAAAATATGACCAATGTTTGCTTACAAGACTTCCCAAAGGAGTTTGACCAATCATGGTAAAACAAATATTTTGCCTGTTTCTTCACTAAGCGAATTTCACTTTTCCTTGCTGTAACAAAACCATCAATGCACCTGTTCTGATGTTAAATGATAAATTTTCCACACACAGCATGTCATGTTATTCCAAGGTAACATTTCAAATAACATTGGTGTATAATTCATCTTATAATCTGAAGCAATGGCAGGAACTTTTTTATTACAGAGGCATTTAGTTTTAAAAACTTTTGTGCTCCAGCAGTTAATGCTGATAGTTCTTGAGTGGAAATCTCCTGTAAACACATACTTAAATACAAACAATTCAGAGTGATCACCATAGAAAAATTATATCAATGCAATGTAACTAACAAGAATGGTTCTTGGTAAATTGCAAATAATACTGTATTTCTTCAAAATTTCATACGTGAACAAACATTTTTTTCACAGAATGAAAAATTATATGCAAAAAAAGGAATTATCATTTTTAAGGAATAAACCATGCATAATAAATGAAGGACACAACAATGAGGACTCCGGATATCTACATGAATCTCAATATTAAATTCACTTGCATCAGACATGCAACAGTGACTAGCTCTAATGAATGTACAGCATATACCATTGCACAAAGATATTTTGCTATGCAACTCTGGCATAATCTTTCACTTTACTGTATAGTTTGTCAAAAATGATATATGTGTAAAAAGTACATCTTACTTTATGACTTTGTAAGCATTTCTGTATCAATTTTCAAGTCTTTTTCTCAAATATTCTTCTGACTTATCTAATCTTTTTAACTTGACACTATACATTATAAAAGACTTCACAATATCTCCCAGAAATGGAAAAAGTCTTTTAAAAAAAGAAAATGTATGAGCTTAGTTCATCAAAACTTAAAGTCGTACTGACATCTGTACTTTACATAGGTTTACCCGTCTTATATTAATTATAAAAATAATCTCTTCAAAGAACAGTGTTATGTATTCTACTCAATAATTTAAAATGAATCTTCAAATTCTGCATATCATTGATATCTGATGCATGTCATTTACAGGGACATTTATGACTGTTGTATTCTTTGCTTGTAACTTATGTCACTGAACCATAAACAACAAGTATATAGTAAGTATAGATGATATACATGCTAATGCAAAGGAAATAATTTTCAAAGGTGTCAAAGCTACTTTTACAATACATAGATATATTGCATTATATGATACAAAAAGGTGACATTTAATGAATGGAAAAGCCAACGTTAAATATAGTGTTTTTGGTACCACAAGATGAAATATATCTCATATTAACATATATTGACAACTTACATTTGTGTAGTACACTCAACAATGTGTTAAATAATGTACATGGATCTGAAAAATCCATGTATTCCAGTATGAGTCATATGTCAGAAATATCATGTATCAGTCAAATCCCATTAGAAAAAACAACTAACATGCATGCATACATACATACATACATACATACATACATACATACATACATACATACATACATACATACATACATACATACATACATACATACATACATACAAACATACATACATACATACATACATACACACACACACACACACACACACACACACACATACATACATACATACATACATACATACATACATACATACATACATACATACATACATACATACATACATACATACATACATACATATAAAATGGTAGTCTTCATTTCATATATATCCTATTGTCAACAAACAAGTTTCACAAAATAATAACTACCATTATCCTAGCAGTACATGGCTGTATAGCTGTTTATATGCAACATGTATGTACTTAAATTGGCCTAGAATCTGGTCAGCCAGAGACAATTACCATGAGGCCTAGGCTACCAAAGGGACGAGGCTATTCATAGAGAAATGAAAATGTGAACAAATTAAAAAGTTTAACAAACATTCTTGTGAAATGTCCCACTTTAATTTAACTTGATGACCAGATATCTATTTTTCTGAAATACTGGAAATTTACTGAGTTTTAAGCAGCTACTGATAATGACTTTAAGCAAGAACTCTTTTGTTGCAAACAGGAAACTTTCATGGCATAATAAATGTGTTCCAAACACGATGAAAAATGAAACAATTTTTTTATTTAAGTTTGTAGCTGACTTCTTTTGATCAAATGTCATTGGCTTTCTTTGATGAAGGTGCATGTGTTATTGAAGGTGCAACTAAAGACTATTTTTGAATAGCCAAAGGAATGCCTGTCTGTTATTGCTTCAGCAACATCAAATAATTGTAGAACAATCAGACATAATTTTTTTTTCATTTGCTTTATATATTATTATGTATCGGCTCGTTCAAAGTAACATAAAAGAAAGTGAAGACAACAAGCTTTGTAAATTTTAACAAAAAAAATTTATTATCCTAGAAAACATGAAGTAGTGTAAATTTGTTAAACAAGACTTATGGTTTACAGAAATGATCCAAATTGTTTGTTCAAAATAGAAACATATGTCCTGTAAAATGTTCTAAACACAGTCTGAAGTGTCTGAATTTCCGGTCCAAAATGGCAGATGACCACAATAGACGAAGGCTAACAGAAAATTCCAGAATTTACACAATAAAGCAGTTTGTGTTGTTCCCTTCCAATTTAGAATATTTTCGGGAAAATGTCTTTGTCCAAATCAGTAAAGCTGTTCTCCAGGAAAACAATTATTCAGAAGAAACGAAGTAAAATTAGCTCCTCTAACAAAACATGTTTTATGTAGACATATGAACAGACAACTTCTTCTAGCACAAAAATACTTTTTTAAAGTAACAGAAGTTTTATAACTGACTTTATGACTCTATGACTGTGTATGACTCGACTACGACTGACGATTGTTGACTCTCGACTATGACAGTCTGTCCATGACTGTGTACGACTTACGAAATTCTCAAACTTATAAATGAAGCTAATGTGTTGTTTGAATTGCACGCACACAAGGATGCATGCAATTTTGTATTACTTCTGGACATTTAGGAAAGCCTGACCCAGTATCAGCCAATCGTTTTCATGGCTATATCAGAATGAATTTGTTATCATACACAGCACGTGCTCACATGAGTCACATTTACGACTCAAGTAAACACTGTTTTTTCAAAAACATGTTAGACAATATTAATATAATTATATTAATAATTACATTTAATGAAATAAAATGAAATAAAAAGATTTATACAAAATTCATCCTTAACACACACATACATTAACTACAGGATTGTAACTATATAACTATATAACTATATATGTGTATATATATATATATATATATATATATATATATATATATATATATATATATATATATATACACACACAGACATGTGTGTGAGTATATATAAATATATAAATATATTTTTTTATATATATATATATATATATATATATACACACACTCCAATTTTAGTTGAAATATAAAAAAATTAAAATGAGTGTTCACTATTGTGTACATGAACAGACAACACAACAATGTCCATTTCTCAATATATATATATATATATATATATATATATATATATATATATATATATATATATATATATATATATATATTCCATTTTACCTGTCCTTGTTGATATCAATTATTTCTGGTTTAGGCAGGCTGGTATCTGTTTTCATATCCTCTGCCTAAAAATATAAATACATCTACGGTCGTGGAATCTGGGAATAACTGACACATACAGGAACTTCCACTATTATGTCTACCTAGACATTTATATTGCATTGTCAAGAACATTAAACACAGACCTAATATCAGTGTAATTAACAAGAAATACAGCCATCAGAAGACAGCAGAACTCAAGTGCACAAAGGTAAAATTACTTAAGATATTAGGGTTGACCAAATCCTATAGCCTGTCATACCAGGCTAATCATTTTCAAAGTTGGAAAAGTAAAACTTTCAAAGGTATTAGTCTGGGTATGAGTATTTTTCCCCATTTTAAAATAAGTTGTGCAAGTGATAATTTTCATTCTCTAGTCACTTTTAAATCAATCTATAATCACTTTACCTCTCTCTCACCTACTGTAAGCAGCCATTGACAACTGTTTCATCTCTGTACATTCTAATTACTGCCTGACATAAAGAACTAAGCAACTAAATTATTGGTTAATCAAAATACTTCAAATAAATCAGAGCCAGTATGACTAGTTAGTAGTGTATTAAACAGCCATTTTACTTAATCTAGATACTCATGAACAGATCAATCATTGCTTTCAATCAATCAAGTCAATGCAATATACAAATTACTGACATTAGTGTCAAATTCCTTTATGAACTGATTAAATGACAGTAACAGGGACCCATTGTCTATGTGTGATAGTGTGATTGAATTGAAAAACATTTTAAGGAGATGATGGTGTTTAGGTTAAAATTAGAAAATGTTTTCAACTGAGGTACAGATGAGTTACAAAATTATTCTCACAAGAAAGTTGCTAAGGAAAATTCACATGAATGATGAGATACATACAATATGGCTGCCACTGAGTCTGAGGTAACTATTTCTTCAAAGAAACATAAGCGGCAGCAAATGGCCACAAAAAGTGTTCAATTTGACAAAAATAAAAGACTATGAAGTTTTCAACCATGATGATCCATGGCTTGAAGTCTGTAACTCTGAAGGAAAGAGGTTTTGCAGTTATTGCCAACAATGTCTCACATTTGTCTCACAAGCTGCATAGTAAATTTGGTGAAACGCAAACCAATTAAGAGAGCTGTGCTGTTCAAATAAAAATAGGTGGGTCTACCAATCAAGGGCTTTAGCTTTGCTAAAGGACAACACAGTATGCTGACCCCTTATATTCTGCCAAGGGCTCGTCATATAAAGCAGCATATCAAATATGCTTTCAATCAAGCCACTTATTGTGCAGATATGAAAAAAGGTATGTCTGACAACTGGATGGCCTATAACTACGTAAAACATATTGCTCACAACAGAACTCACCCAAGGTATCCAACTCAAGCTGCATACTAAAATTAGTTAAAGCCAGTAATAAATCATGGAATTATTGTGCTGAAACAAAAAGCAGGTGGGTCTGACAATCAGAGGTGCACACACTATAAATGATTTCACATAATGCTGAAAGTGAAATTCTGTCAAGGTCTCATCAGTATCAAGAGGCATGCCTGGTACCAATCTGGTTTGAATCAAATGATAATTAAGAAATTACTGTGCAGAAACATAAGTGTGATTGATTGATGGTTGGAATATAGTCAGACCTAATATAACTGTACTGCTGAGAGTTAATATGTACTTTGCATCATTCCCTGATAGGCCTTAAAAACATCAATAATCTGTGACTTCGCATGACAATCACATGTATCAAACAATAACAATCAAAGCATCAGTATTGCTCTTCAAATCAAAACAATTAAGGAAGTCTTGAAATTCATCTAAAAAACAGGAGAGACCATGTATCTTACCATTTGCAGTATAATATCTGGTTCCATGTTTTGGTTTGGCAGAAAAATTAGTGTCTTCAACACCTCAGTGATAACATTGCCTGCCTCCATAACAGCTGTATGAAGCCTAGAAATAACGGAACACATGTTTTTGATCAGAAATATAACTCTGGAAGCTAAATGTGCATTAGTACTAGCAATAAATGCTTCAGTGTTCATTACTTATTTTTATCAAAGAATACTTATTTAATGCTGGTAAAAAATGCTTTTTAATGGTTGTGACCTCTGACTTTGAATTAAAGAAGTAAACTTTTCACTTCAATAAATAATATACATGTGATTATTATAAAATTTCCAAACAAAAGAAGAAAAAAAATCTTTATAGTGTTTTTGGAACACTTATATAATCTAATACTGCCAGTAAGCAAGTTCAGCTCCTAAACTTGATAACTGATTAGGGTAAATCGTTTAAGTATCCCACTTTGATAAAATTGTTTTCTGAGACATACATTCTCCTATGTTTCTTTGGATTCCAATATCTTTCAGTTTCCATGGATTCTAACAAAAATCTTGATAGCAAAATTGATATTATGAAATGAAATCAACATTTTGATTAACTAGTAACATATGAAACATTATAATGCTATTATTGTCCATAGTTTGTCAGTGATGGAAACAAAATTGTTTTAATATACCATTAATAATAACCTATATTTATAAAAATTGTACATAATATTTGCTTGACACAATGACTCTATATATCAGTTTTACACCGAAAATTAAATTCAATGTTTAAGGAACAGTACTTTTTCTGTTATATTCATCTGCATGTCCATTTGTACATTAGGCTACCACCACAGAACTGACCACCATAATGAAGACTATATTTCCATAAAACTGTTCATTCCATAAATGAAATGATTTTACTATGGCCTTCATTTCTTGAATGCTGACATGGACAGATAAGTTTTCTGGGCCCCCAATGTGATGAAGCCATATAACAGATAGGTTCAACAATTGTATAACGTAGTGTCTGTGTAAAGCTTAAGTTCTGACTAGGGGTTTTGCAGAGAAGTTCCTGCTGCGAGTTATTGTTTGCTGTGCCACAGATACAGGAACAATACTACTTCATTTAAAATCATAATTGGTTGATAAGTTAAAAAAAAGTGGTGCCATTGGGCTAAGAAGGGTTATCTGCAAAGGATATATGACAAGGTGGCAGAACAGAATCAAATCTGCTGCTGCATAAAGCAGAAATAGGAGTTGCAAAAGTTTTTTGCACTGAGATAAACTCCCTGTTTGAAAATTACTCCAAGACCTCAATAATTGGTGCCCAACAAGTGAGGGAGGCCAACAAAGCTGAGGTTTATAAAAATTCCATGTCCAGGTGGACAACATGCTGGAAAAAAGTGATGGCTGACTTCTCTTGACTCATCAGACATCTTAACAGACTCAAAATAGAAAGAAAACTGTTTCTGCCACTGACCAAATAGCAGTGGGTTTTTATGTCATTAAAATATGCTGCTACTGCTGCTCAGTCTATGACGTTGGTGTTGATATTATGGCACAACATGAGAGTGAAAAATCAATAAATGGTTCCCTTGAAATCAAACAAAATGGAACTTACTAGACAATGTTAAGTATAAGGAGATGAAAATATGTGCCAGTTAAGCCTAAACTGACTGCAATTCACCCCTTTTTACTGAAAGACTGACTTGACTGATCTTGTCATATCCATTGTGAACTATCTTCATAAATCTGTACTTGTTAAACAAGCTTAAATCCTTGACAGATCTGAGATTCCTGTTGACTTTGGGTATTAAATACAACTCGGTGTAAAACTCAAAAGAAACAGATTGATCCACACATGGTTGGAAAATGAAGGAGTCTGGCACCCACCAGAAAGCTATCAGCAGGCAGTGAGTGTGGCAAGGCAAGCCAGACAGCTTGGTGAAGAAGAAATCTTTTTTTTTTCTTCCCTTTTATCAAATTGTCTACAAAATTGAGGGGCATGCTGCTGCTTGAAATTGGACTGAGGTTGAAACTGTTGCCTTTTAGCATTATTTAGAGGCAGGTGGCCAAGCAGGCTGAAGAGGCAGTTCCTATGATGTCTGATTACATATTCTTCAATTTGTCCACCAAATCCCAGTGGTGTTCCAAATGGTGCCAACCAAAGGACCAAGTCATGTTGCAGCTTAAATGCTGATTAACCCATACAGGTATTTTATCTCATGAGATCCAGGTTAGTCAAAACAATCAGGGTGTTACCAATCTTTGGATGCAATCACCTTAGCAATGTGAGCTGTGGTCTCAGACACATGAACTCTATCTGCTTTTTCAGCCAGTTAATGAATTGATAGCAAACCAAATCTAACATCAAGGATTTTGTTGTTGTTGTTATAGGGTTTAACGCCATTTTTCAGAACACAATAGGCTATACATGGCAGCCAGTATCAATGGTGGAGGAAACATGGAAAACCTCGGGAAGAACCACCGACCCATGAGAAGCTACTGGCAGACTTTCTCACTTACCCACATTAGCAGAGTCTGGACTTGCAGTGATCCATAATGGGCAGTGCTTTAGACCACTCAGCCACTCGAGGCCCCCTAACATCAAGGAAGTTGTTGTTGTTGTTGTTGTTGGGCTTAACGCCATTTTTCAGCACACGATAGGCTATTCATGGCGGCCAGTATTAATGGTGAAGGAAAAAACCGGGAAATCACCAGAAAGAACCACTGACCCACGAGACATCAAGGAAGTAATAATCTTGTTTCACACCATCTTGGCATGCAAGACATTTTTTAAACAGAGGGTAGGTCATACTGACCACCACAATGTTTTTGTCCAAGAATGACAGTTCATCAATGAATGACAGCAAATGTGTTTAGTACCAGCATGATAAGAATGATACTGGTAGTTGGGTATCTGAAAAAGTCACAGAATTGACTGGACTGCATATTTAATCAGTCAAGTGGTCAAAAGATTTCCTAAACCTTTGCTGACTGTAGAAAACAGAAGGATGGCTGTTTGTCTTTGTCTTCTGAATCCACATAAGCCTTGACCTATTATGCCTGGCTTGCAGCTGACTGCACTGGACACTCTCCACAACCATGGTATAACTGTATTCTGTATTCTACACTGTAGGATCAACATACCATAAAAGTCTGAGACAAAGGTACTAATGGCAGCCAGGCATGTTCGATGGTTTGCATTATGGTGTGATGGCCAGTTGGCTCAGCTATCAGCTGGACAGATGGCTTGGTCACTGACTGACGAGTCAGTTTGGGTCCTGGCTGTATGGACATCCCAGTTGTTCATCTGGATGGCCATCTCAGTCACTGCCCAGTTAGTTTATAAACCTATTTAAGAGAGGCCTTTTATTATGTCACAGTATACCCTATTGCATCAGAATTTTGTAAAACATTGTGTATTACACAATGAGGCAAATGAGTTCTATTTTTGATACAGTATGCCACCATTAGTGTGCAGTGTGGGCATTTAGCACATAGCTGAAAATTCAGTGTAAAATTATATTTCTTGTATGCTTTTGTTTCTCTCATACTGGTGCTTGCTGCTTGGAATTAAATCAAACTTGATTCCTTTTTCTGAGATCTATGTAACATACTATGGTGCTGGAAGCAGTGACTACCACAAAGACAACGCATAAAATGTTTTGAATTTTGAATAAAATGAAATAAGGTGGCACTATTTAGAATCAAACAAATTATTATTCCGTTAGGACTTATGTATAGCTACTGCTCCTTTTTGTGACCACGCAGAGAAAATGCAAATCATGCTGTTTAAAATATACTGGAGATGTACATAGTGATTATACATTTGAAGTCAGAGAATAACTTTAAAGTAGCTTAGGTCAGTAAAAAGTCTTTGATACATATCAATTTAAAACTGATTAAATTAAACATTTATGATCTGAAAGAAAGAAAAACATGAACACAAAATAGACCCCTCCAGTTATCATCTCTCTTTTCCACTCCATCTCTCTTGCAGATACATGATACATGTAAACATGTTAACACACACAAACACACACACACACACACAAATGTGCATGTGAAAAAATAGTGACTTTACAATGATTTGTTTTAAGAAAATCATTTTAAAAAGTTTAGCAAGTGCAAAATCTGCAAAGTTTAAAAGTCTGCATTTAAAAATATATTTTCATACAGCTAAAGTTTCTCTGAGGTGGGGTTCTACAGTTTCAATAATTTTGCATAGGGTTAGATTTTAAGGAAAATGAATTTTCAAGCTTTTCCTCACTGGTTATACTGGCTATTTTGAAAAAAAAACTTGTATTTTTAGATACTGTTTTAAGAACTTTTAATTCTCTTTATTCTGGTGCTTGCCTTATTGTAATAATTGCTCAAGATAACCTCACACTGTTTTTTAAAGTACAATGGAACAGTCATTTTGATTAACAGAGAGCTTAGAAAATAATACAATTTCCACAAGTAGAATATTCAAACAAATTTCAGGTATAGTACATGAAAGTTACATAGAAGTATGCCACCATTCTCTCCAATGTATATGGTTCAAATGCAAACTACTTCATTTTACCATATTTCATGGGGGTTTTTTTGTTCCTTTTAATTTTACATACAAAATCCAGTTAACAAAATAATTATTATTTAAATGTATCATAAAATTTTGTACATATCACATTGTATTTTTCGAAAAATCCATTAAATTATCGAACATAAAATCTCTATTAAGAAGATTTACATTTGCAAAAAGTGTCAAAAATATCATATTGCCATTTTGTTTTAATAATTATTTGTTGGTGAGAAAATACAATAATTGATGCATGTGCATGGGCGCCTGCAACACAAGTTGAGGTATATATATTATTTTTCCAACAAGTTTAATAATGCAAATGAAACTGAAAATATGTCACAAGAGTCTGCCCAAAATGCTTAGTAAATATTAGCTTTAGTTTCAAACTGCTTCCTATACTAATTCTCCGGGCCATGACTGACTGACCCCATCCTACCCCTGCAAATAAAATCCTACATGAGCCTATGTGCATATGCTCTCTCATTGTCATTACATTAATATCTACTGGTGTTTATTAACAAATGGACAAAGTACTTCACAGACTATATCTTTAAATATTATTGTTCGTTAGTTCTCCTTATTAAGTCCGTCACTGTAACAAAACACCACATGCATTTTAAAACAGTTCAAAACCCCTTTTATGTTTTCTTATCGAACAAAAATTACATCTCAGTACATGCTAAAGTGAAGATCATACACCATTGTTTCATTATAGTCATACAAACATAAAATATAAAAATCTTCTCATTTTCCATTGTAAATTTGAAAGTCACAGACTCCATTCATAATATCTATAGAGCACCCCTTCACACAAAATTTAATTTTAAATGTGAATTGTATTACTTGAGCATCATAAAATTTATCTATTTATGACCATTTTTTATTTGCTTTTTGTAAATGCTTTTAAGAAAGAACTATATCATATTATATTCTCATGAAGTTTTAGTGATTAACATTATATACCTTTCAGCATAATCTTTCATAACCTGGGCTTTACTGGTTCCAGTGATGGCATCATGGTGCTGGTGCAAAGCTAGACTGTGTCTCACAATGCTTAGCCTGGTCAACATGTCTGAAGAAGATGGTGGGGAACTAGTTTTACCCTGAGCCAAGCTTCTTGCTATGACAAGAGTAAACCAAATTTCTGCTGATCTGGAAATAGATCCTTTTTAATTTTTGTTTCTTGTCCATATTCTTTGCAATTGTGTTAAAATAACTTCTTTTATCAATACTTTTTCAGTACATAGATACACAGACAAACAGATTTCACTCTGTATGGACATAATAATATAATGTAAGGAAAACTAATTCTCATTTAATATTGCAGTATAATTCATACATATAAATGACCATCATCATTAATAATGAATACATAAACATAAAACATATTTATTGCCTTAATAATATACAAACTCTATCACCTGTCCATCTGACTATCTACCACAATGGGTTTATCATTTATAACTGTGTGTTTACTGAGTTTCTGCCCCTTTCTGGTACTGTATGCACATTGTTCTAGTGTGTCTGCTTTTGAGAAAGCTATCTAAAAAACACCTCCATCTCAATAAATATTTGAGACCAGAAGTCTAAGAACTAAACCATTTGTTCACATGACAAGACATTAGTTGCTGCTACAAGTCTTCTCTGCCAATATTGTCAAAATTAAACCAATATCAAATCTCAGTGCTATCCATAAGTATCATAACTGATGCAATTATTATGTACACTGTAACTTTTTTTACAACAAAAAATATATTTTGTATTGCCTGTTAATATGTCCTGTGTTCCTGTCTAAGTTTATGATTACATCCAAGTATAATTTTACACAATTTCTGCAATTTTAAGAAGGATGCTTTAATGTTTAAGACATTAAAGGTGTTTATACATAAATAAAAAACCTAGAATATTTTATCTCACTTCCCTGATATAGGAAACATAGTAAGGGCTGGAGATAGTTGGTAGTGGTGGGGTGGGGATAGAGAACATTCCTTTACAACTCTCTTGTTGGCACATGGTTGTTAAGTTAGAATTTACAGTTGGAAGACCCAAAGAAATAGAAGTAAACTAATATAAATAGATGAAAAAGCAATTATGCTTAATGGTAAAATAAGATGTGATGGTTGTTATGATAGAATAAAAATAATTCCTTGATGAATTTATTTTAACAGATAAATAACCATTTTCAATACTGCAATTCTGAACATAATTTGCTTGCAGTTGTATGCTCACAAATTGTTTAAAATTGCAGCAATGAAATTTGGTATTTATCTAATGAAAAAGATGCCTCTTTTCAAGTCATTATTTCTCAAATACTACAAACACTTTTAAAAGATGCATTCAGTGTGGAAGTCTAAATAATGGAACATAAAAGAAATAAATCTGCAAATTTTTTTAAATTAATGTTGAAAAATGTGAACAGTTCTGGTTCCCATTCTTATTACAGTAATTGTAACTTGCTGAAAAGAATGATTCTTCAATATTGAATAAAAAGTACAATCTCAACCTGAGTAAGGCTTGTAAATGTCTGACAATCCTCTTATGAAAAGGCCTTGATGTGTAAAGCCCACTCCAGTACTGGTCAGCACGATCAGTGTAAGGGAAGAAGTCACCACTAAAGGAGGGATAAGGCTGGTACCGAGGACCCCTGCTACTCCCTTCTAATGCCTGAAAATAGTCCTTTAGAGTCCCAAACTGAATCTGAAAATTCAGGAGAAAAGGAATCAAGACACCTTTTAGAGTCCTTTCAAGAGACTGATGCGCTTCAGTCTAAAATAAATTTACAGGAATCCACAATTTACAGGAATCCACCAGGAGTTTATTCCTTTCTTGTCTTCCTTGTAACTGCTGAATAATGAAACAATCTCAAATATTTTGGAAGCTCTGATAAATTAGTCTGAGTTATCATGTTGACAAAACAAGTTTAGCTCAAAACCTGTCATGGCATATCTAAAGCCAGATACCATGCATGTATTCTCGGTGAACTCATCTTAGATGCAGTCAAGATATACCCACATGCTAAGTTTGGTTTAATACATCATATTTTTTTATTAACAAAAGTTCTTGAACTTTTATCATTCAAGGTATTCTTCACATATATCCACAAACTAGTTTTGAAGGAAAATATTACTGATGATCAATGTGTTTATTGACAAACAACTGAATATAATATCTTGTCTAGATGCAACTGCATATTCACACATTCACTTCAGTAAAGTACAAAACTGCAAACTGTGACAAATGACATGACTACAGGTCAAGTAGGTCTGATTTTCAAATTTATTAATGATAGTATGAACATAGTGGTCAGATTTGCATCTTTCATTGCAGAACCAAATAAATATAGCATAAAGAAATTTAATTAAAAGAAACCATGTGTCAATGCCACCATTAACTCAAAAGGAGTAGTGATACCAAAATGTTAGAAGATACATATCACTTTCATTCAGGACCAGCCATGATATCTAGTGTTTAAGTGAAAAGTCCATGTCAATATAACCATCCATTCAGGACCAGCCATGATATCTAGTGTTTAAGTGAAAAGTCCATGTCAATACAACCATCCATTCAGGACCAGCCATGAAAAGCTAGTGTTTAAGTGAAAAGTCCATGTCAATACAATAATCCATTCAGGACCAGACATGAAAAGCTAGTGTCTAAGTGAAACATCCATATGTCAATACAACCATCCATTCAGGAACAGCCATGAAAAGCTAGTATTTAATTAAAAAGTCCTTGTCAATACAACCATCCATTCAGGACCAGACATTAAAAGTTAGTGTTTATGTGAAAAGTAAATGTCAATACAACCATCCATTCAGGACCAACTATGAAAAGCTAGTGTTTAAGTGAAAAGTCCATGTCAATACAACCATCCATTCAGGACCAACTATGAAAAGCTAGTGTTTAAGTGAAAAGTCCATGTCAATACAATCATCCATTCAGAACCAGCCATGAAATCTAGTGTTTAAGTGAAAATTCCATGTCAATACAACCATCCATTCAGGACCAGCCATGAAAAGCTAGTGTTTAAGTGAAAAGTCCATGTCAATACAACCATCCATTCAGGACCAGCCATGAAAAGCTAGTGTTTAAGTGCAAAGTCCATGTCAATACAACCATCCATTCAGGACCAGCCATGAAAAGCTAGTGTTTAAGTGAAAAGTCCATGTCAATACAACCATCCATTCAGGACCAGCTATGAAAAGCTAGTGTTTAAGAGCAAAGTCCATGTCAATACAACCATCCATTCAGGACCAGCCATGAAAAGCTAGTGTTTAAGTGCAAAGTCTATGTCAATATAACCATCTATTCAGGACCAGCCATGAAAAGCTATTGTTTAAGTGAAAAGCCCATGTCAATGCAATAATCCATTCAGGACCAGACATGAAAAGCTAGTGTTTAAGTTAAAAGTCCATGTCAATACAAACAATCACTCAGGACCAACCATGAAAAGCTAGTATTTAATTAAAAAGTCCTTGTCAATACAACCATTCATTCAGGACCAGACATTAAAAGCTAGTGTTTATGTAAAAAGTCCATGTCAATACAATAATCCATTCAGGACCAGACATGAAAAGCTAGTGTCTAAGTGAAACATCCATATGTCAATACAACCATCCATTCAGGAACAGCCATGAAAAGCTAGTATTTAATTAAAAAGTCCTTGTCAATACAACCATCCAATCAGGATCAGACATTAAGAGTTAGTGTTTAAGTGAAAAGTCCATGTCAATACAACCATCCATTCAGGACCAACTATGAAAAGCTAGTGTTTAAGTGAAAAGTCCATGTCAATACAAACATCCATTCAGGACCAACCATGAAAAGCTATTGTTTAAATGAAAAGTCTATGTCAATACAACCATCCATTCAGGACCAGCCATGAAAAGCTAGTGTTTAAGTGAAAAGTCCATGTCAATACAACCATCCATTCAGGACCAGCCATGAAAAGCTAGTGTTTAAGTGCAAAGTCCATGTCAATACAACCATCCATTCAGGACCAGCCATGAAAAGCTAGTGTTTAAGTGAAAAGTCCATGTCAATACAACCATCCATTCAGGACCAGCTATGAAAAGCTAGTGTTTAAGAGCAAAGTCCATGTCAATACAACCATCCATTCAGGACCAGCCATGAAAAGCTAGTGTTTAAGTGCAAAGTCCATGTCAATATAACCATCTATTCAGGACCAGCCATGAAAAGCTAGTGTTTAAGTGAAAAGCCCATGTCAATGCAATAATCCATTCAGGACCAGACATGAAAAGCTAGTGTTTAAGTTAAAATTCCATGTCAATACAAACAATCACTCAGGACCAACCATGAAAAGCTAGTATTTAATTAAAAAGTCCTTGTCAATACAACCATCCATTCAGGACCAGACATTAAAAGCTAGTGTTTATGTGAAAAGTCCATGTCAATACAACCATCCATTCAGGACCAACTATGAAAAGCTAGTGTTTAAGTGAAAAGTCCATGTCAATACAACCATCCATTCAGGACCAGCCATGAAAAGCCAGTGTCTGAGTGAAAAGTCCATGTCAATACAACCATCCATTCAGGACCAGCAATGAAAAGCTAGTGTTTAAGTGAAACGTTCATGTCAATACAACCATCCATTCAGGGCCAACCATGAAAAGTTAGTGTTTAAGTGAAAAGTCCATGTCAATACAAACATTCACTCAGGACCAACCATGAAAAGCTAGTGTTTAAGTGAAAAGTTCATGTCAATACAACAATCCGTTCATGATCAACCATGAAAAGCTAGTATTTAAGTGAAAAGTCCATGTTAATACAACCATCCATTCAGGACCAGCCATGAAAAGTTAGTGTTTAAGCAAAAAGTCCATGCCAATACAACCATCCATTCAGGATCAGCCATAAAAAGCCAGTATTTAAGTAAAAAGTCCATATCAATACAACCATCCATTCAGGAGAAGCAGCCATAAAAATATTTTCAAGATAGCCACCAAGGAAGCTTTTCTGGTAGTCAGATGACAAACTACATGTTACAATAAATGTTTTAGTCAAAACTGCAAAGCAATATGTCTGTCCATTCAGAAGCAAGAATAGCCATAACAAGATGTTCATGATGGTTATCACAGCAAAATTTTCAAAATAAGGTCAGAATTGCACCGTTTTCATCTAGGCCTAACTAGATATTATTAGTCTATCAGTGGAAATCCCATGTCAATATGACCCTATATTCAGGAGGCTAGTTGGCTGGTTGGAACTTAATGGCACAGTAGTAATAAGATTGCCAAGACAAAGCTGATCCCTCTATGAATACCCCCTTCTGAAGTCCAATCAATTCCTTCTTGTAGCACATAAAAATAACAAAAAGTTTGCAATTTGTGACCCATAAAATAGCCAAACTGAAGAAAATCATAGAATTTCTGATATAAGATGGTGACACCTGCACCCTAGATATAACTTTAATGAAGAAGAGAGTTGACCATGAATAGACCGATTTCACACATGAAACACTAATTCTGAAAATTTTGGTAATTACAAAAACTGAACTGAGACAAAATGTGCAAACTGCCAATGCACATTGTAGGACATGTGCAAAGAACATGAAAGAATGCATTCTTGATACCACTGCAAATAAATAGGAGAAACAAAATGATACATCATGGGTGACTATTAAAATAAAGTATGATGAAGTAGTGCATTGATGAATGACAAACTGAACATACATATATACAGATGATACTATGGATGCAATTTTTAACTATCAAGTTGAAATTTGATTATTTCAAATTAGTATTTCTGTTAATTTTATGAGAATAATATGATACTTTATTGAAGACTGATGGTAAAAAAGCACTTCTTGGAATAAAATCTTGCAATTTCTGCTAAAATATGAAACATTCTTAAGATAGTAATATTTGTCACCTTCCTCACCTGAAGTGCACAACTGACACTATCATTGACATAAGCATACTAAAATATACCTCACAACTGACACTTGTCTATCACTGACATAAGCATAATAAAATGTACCTCACAACTGACACTATCATTGACATAAGCATACTAAAATATACCTCACAACTGACACTTGTCTATCACTGACATAAGCATAATAAAATGTACCTCACAACTGACACTATCATTGACATAAGCATACTAAAATATACCTCACAACTGACACTTGTCTATCACTGAATGTACCTCACAACTGACACTATTATTGACATAAGCATACTAAAATGTACCTCACAACTGACACTTTATATCACTAACATAAGCATAATAAAATGTACCTCATAACTGACCGTGTCTATCACTGACATAAACATAATAAAATGTACCTCATAAATGACACTATCATTTACATGTGCATAATATGATGTCCTATTTTTTACTTTATAACTTAAATGGCACTCTCCAAAGTTCAATTCAGAGACAGAGCAATAAGAACATTGTCAAGACAGCAGACAAGATGAACATTCATTTTTATCTAGGACCATCCACATATCCAAAGCCTGTCAGTGAAAATCCTAATCTAATATGACCATCCACATATCCAAAGCCTGCCAGTGAAAATCTTAGTCTGATATGACCATCCACATATCAAAAGCCTGTCAGTTAAAATCCTAATCTGATATGACCATCCACATATCCAAAGCCTGTCAGTGAAAATCCTAGTCTGATATGACCATCCACATATCCAAAGACTGTCAGTGAATGTCCTAATCTGGTTAGACCATCCACATATCCAAAGCCTGTCAGGGAAAATCCTAATCTGATATGACCATCCACATATCCAAAGCCAGTCAGTGAAAATCCTAGTCTGATATGACCATCCACATATCCAAAGACTGTCAGTGAATATCTTAATCTGGTTAGACCATCCACATATCCAGAGCCTGTCAGGGAAAATCCTAATCTGATATGACCATCCACATATCCAAAGCCTGTCAGTGAAAATCCTAGTCTGATATGACCATCTACATATCCAAAGCCTGTCATTGAAAATCCTAGTCTGATATGACCATCCATATATCCAAAGCCTGTCAGGGAAAATCCTAATCTGATGTGACAATCCACATATCCAAAGCCTGTCAGTGAAAATCCTAGTCTATGACCATCTACATTATCCAAAGCTGTCAGTGAAAATCCTAGTCTATGACCATCTACATTATCCAAAGCTGTCAGTGAAAATCCTAATCTGATATGACCATCCATCCAGGAGTATTAGACAAATTAGATTTTCAAGATGGCTGCTTTAATTACTATCTGGGATTTTTAGTGTACCGTTTTCATTTAGGAAACAACCAGATCCTACAAAGACTGTTTTTAAAAAGTATGCCAAGACAAAGCTGATCCTTCAGTGCAATCATCATGGATGTTTAGGAGGGGTGACAGTAACAGATCCCAGTCAATGAAAAATAGACCATCAAAAAACCCTTCTGGTGTTTAAGAAGCAGAGGAAAAACAATACCTATTCCATAAACATCACAAATACTGACTCTGTATATTTAATACAAATAAACACATTCTGGGAAATAGTTTAAATTTCTATACCAGCATCTTCCTAATTAAATTTTGTGATATCCTCTTTCTTTTCAAGTCTCTCACCTTGGTCTTCATATTTCTGTTCTTATTAATGTATTCCATGATCTTCTCAAGATTCTGAAACTGTGAATCCCATTCACTTGCATCTAAAAAGCGGAAGTCATCCCCATGAGGAACCAGGAGGACATTGCTCCGGTATAACTCTGACTTCTTCTGAAACTGCTCCCACAATTGCCAAGAACTGAAAAGACATTCTCATTTAAATTAGGTATGCATAGATGATCTGCTGCATTTAACACTGCAAATATTTGTGAAAGCCTTTCTATCAAAACAACTAAGAAAAAGGCCGACTGTTTTGGTCTATTAACCATTATCAACACCAAACAGTAAAGACATTATTCAAATAAACAGGTCTTCAAATAGAAAATATTTTTGTTAATAATATCAAGATTTAGAATTCTGCAAATATGTAAATCTGGTACTGAACTGGTAATCATTTTAGTATCATTCTATTTTTCACCTATTCAGTATATTAGTATAATCCACAAATTCATTACTATATAAGCTTAATCCACAAATTCAGTAGTTGGCATAACCCACAAATTCAGTATATAAGCATAATCCATAAATTCAGTATAAAAGCATAATCCACAAATTCAGTAGTTTGCATAATCCACAAATTCAGTATATTAGCATAATCCACAAATTCAGTAGTTTGCATAATCCACAAATTCAGTATATTAGCATAATCCACAAATTTAGTAGTTTGCATAATCCACAAATTCAGTATATTAGCATAATCCATGCATAAAATATTTGCAATCAGCTTTTTAGCAATAAGCACACTACACTTTGCTATTGATATCAATAGCAATTTTTCAAAATAAAACAGTCTTGCCAAATTTATTACAATATTTCATGGTTTGTAAAGGTAAAAATATTGTGATTTGAAGGGATTCAGTTCACATAATCATTATGATTAAAATTCTTACAGAGTCTCTAGGTTTTTTTTATTAACAGATAGTGCATCAATAAACTCTGTCCCTCTCCGACATTTCTTCTTGTAGAAGTCAAACTGGCAGCAGACATGCTCATCAGGCCCACAGGAAAATGGGATGCCATAGGATGAAAATGGCATCATGTGACAGAACATTCTATCCTTTTGCCCCTTACCTTCTGTAAAATAAAATATAATGTGCTAGAAACTACTGTATCTAACTTAAAATCTTTGAAAATACAACTGTAATGTACAATTTTAACAATGACAGAAATGCCATTGCCATTAGAAATACAACTTTAATGTATGATTATGACAGTGATAACAATGCCATTGCCATTAGAAATGCAACTTTCATGTATTTTAGTCAAAACAATGTTATTTTCATTAGAAACATGGCCTTACTGTATGATTGTCACGGTCAAAAGAATGCCATTGCCATCTGAAACAACTTCATTTTATGATTTTTACAGTTACAACATCATTGCCATTAGAAACACTACTTTAATGTATAATTTAATGTCACAACCATGCCAATGCCATTAGAAATACAACTTTAATGTATAATTGTCAGTCACAATAATGTATGATTTTACAGTCATAATGATGTCAATGCCATTAAAAATACAACTTTAATGTATAATTGTCAGTCACAATAATGTATGATTTTACAGTCATAATGATGCCATGGCCATTAGAAAAGGTATGCCTATGTCTAAATATATTTATGTAGACAAAGAGAATAAGTTTTGTCCAATAACTTGTACCCAAGTTTGCATCAACAGTGTCATTAAGTTGTAAGTAATTAACTGAAAGAGTTGATTAGTCAAGATCTATACTCTGACAGCATAAAAATTTAATAACAAATACAATTCTTCCAACACTGCCACATTTTCCAGTCAGCTTCACAGGTTGTTCTTGTAAATGTTTGAAACACAAGTTTTCATTATGTTTGGAGCCAGCTATGAGAGCATACACTGAAGAAAGGGAGACAATTTACACTTATTACACTGCTACATGTACTACACATGAGCATTTGCTAAAAATAACACATCTGGAAACAGTATACAACTCCAAAAATTTTAGTGGTAAGAAAATGAAGAAATGAAATCCTGCCCTTACATGGCTGCCTTAGAGTCATGACATTTACATTAAGCCATCCTTATTTTATTGAGTTCATTTAGTTGATCATTAAAGATAATTACTTGTTTTATAGTTGTTTATTTGCATATTCATTTACCAAATGCTACATATATATTTATATCTGCATCTTAGTTCTGATAAATAAAAGATGGAAAAAGTTTATACAAAATGGCAAAATCAAACCCAAAAATGAAGGTCAATGAAAACATAAAGGATATCTACAGATTTTTTTTGTAGATGTACGGGAATATTTCATAAGTGAAGTGGGAAACACTGTATTGTCATGAGCTACTTTGCCACTTAAGGCAACACAGGTCTAAAATATGGGAATACAAATTTGAATAAAATACATAAGGACAGGTACATTTTCTAAATGGGAAAATGAAAGCAGTTCCACAAGTGATATCACCATGTGAAAATACAATTGGTAGATTTATATTAAAAATTCAATAAGCATGCAATTCAATAACACCTAGGGGTTGGGAGCAAGTGAGGTGTCTGAGTAAATGAACATATGTAAAGATCAGGATGCCAAAATATTAAAACTATTTAAAATTGTGATGCTCCATACACCAGGTCAGGTGGTATGTACAAATAAAAATTTTATAACAGCAGTACTACCACTCTTGCAATATTTTTAGTCTCCCACTGACATTTTTCAATATCTCATTATGAAATATGAAATAAAATATATTTCCTACTTTTCTGACCTTAAAGCTTACTGATATGATCTATAAAGTACAACATTGCCAAAATAAAAAATGTGGGACTATGAATGAGGCCGTGCAAATGCTTCTACCTTCTAGAAGCATTTATACAATGATGTACTGTATACATAATTCAAAAGAATTAGGAATCCACTGAAACCCAAGGAAGCTTTGTTGGTTAAGTGGTTATGGTGTTGAACATGTGAGCTGAAAGTTGCAGGATTCAGAATCACGGTCTGATCAGCTTGAATTGACAACCAAATTTCCCAATAGTGTTGTACAGTTATGCATTACTTTTCTCTTTGTAATTAAATCTAGAAGTGTTTCAGAAGGAAAGCATATTTAGTTATCATATACATAACAAAACAACTGACAAACAACTGTGTAAAAATAATGCAAAACCTACCATGTGCTTTTAAGTCCACTGATTGCTTTTTCAAGGATACAAAACCACACAAGATAATTATACAAACAACAACATAACAAAACACAAAAATGTGAGTACTATACAAAGTCTGCATTGTGTTTGCTGTAGATACAACTAAATGCAAAAAAAGCCTGAACAATTTTGAGTGTTGCTATTTTTTATTACTAGCAAGGCAAGAATGGCTAAAACAAATGACCTCAAATTATATCCTTAGTATATCTGCAATAAAATGTTTGCAACATCTACGAAATTATCCATTCCAGATATATTTCCATCCTGTACATAATATTCTGATCATCTGGCTATTTGTTAAATCTTGCATCAATGAGTTGGTAGCATATAACAGCTTAACAAAAGCTTTTTAATAAATTTATCAATGTTCTTATTTGTAATTTTTGCATAAAAACGATAGTGTTTGAGAAAGTGAATAAATCTTTGACAGATTTATCTAGCAATTATGAATACATGACATATGATGCATGATGGATGCATAATGCACACACCATACCATACATGACATATGATGCATGATGGATGCATAATGCACACACCATACCATACATGACATATGATGCATGATGGATGCATAATGCACACACCATACCATACATGACATATGATGCATGATGGATGCATAATGCACACACCATACCATACATGACATATGATGCATGATGGATGCATAATGCACACACCATACCATACATGACATATGATGCATGATGGATGCATAATGCACACACCATACCATACATGACATATGATGCATGATGGATGCATAATGCACACACCATACCATAAACTTACTTGGTCCTAAGATTAAGTAGGAAATTTTTAAATTTTCATCAATTGGACATTATTGTCTGAGATTTTCATTCGACATATTTTGCTAAGTATCATGAAAGTTTATATATAAAATCTTTTATAGAATCTTCAATTTATAAATAAATGACTGTATGGCAACATTGACTGCTTTATCTGTCCCTTCATGGCCTTTTAGGCTGGGAACAGCACAGAATACTTTTCTAATACTGTATCCACAATCCACATGTGATGTTGCTATAATGTCTGGGACATTATTGCATCTGTCAGATTCAATTATTTCCAAGGCTTTCAATGTGGAAAGATAATTCAAAAAGATGATGAAATTTGTTGGGTGTTTTTGATCTTTCATTGCAGTTTAAATTCTCTAACGTGTCTGTAATTCCTGCAGTAAAAACTGAGGCATAATCTGGTAAAAGGTTTAAGATGGTGCTTCAGGGTGTTATAATGGCAGCCCCAACTTTATCTGTTTTGAACAGTCTGTATACAGGGACATATGGCTGTGATAGAAGGCATTGATTTTACTAAATTTATTTGCTGCTGACTTTCTGAATTGACAGAGAGAAAAATATATAATTTGGGTTGGTGGTGATAAGAAAGATGGTAATTTGTGAACACAAAATTTTGCAGTATTTCCAACAATGATTTTTGCAGCTTGCAAGTGAGGGCAATTTTGAATGCCAAAAGGTGGAATAAAGGTTGGTTTCTGAGCATTCAAAGCTCAATATCTGGGCCAAAAGACTACCTTCTATGCTCACTTAAATACTGCTCTAGTGGCCTAGTGGTTAGAGCATCTGCCTTGCATGCTGGAGGTTGCAGGTTCAAACCCTGGCAGAGTCATACCAAAGACTTTACAAAAATGGTACTAACAGCTGCCTCACTTGGCACTCAGCATGAAGAGGTTAGTGTTATGACTGGTCAACCTGGTGTCAAGATAATGTGACTGGGTGAGTCATTATGCCACATGTATTTCCAACACTGATTTTTGCAGCTTGCAAGTGAGGGCAATTTTGAATACCAAAAGGTCTGTGGTATGACGCCCCAGTGCTAGACATACTATAAACTGTCATACTGCTGACATCGTATTGATATGATTTAAATTTGTTATAGCTACACTGAAAATCTAAATCACACACACACACACACACACACACACACACTATACTCGCTTAAAAGTCAAGTTCAACTCTGAACAGCACAGACCCAGATCTACAGTCATATAATGTTATACTCGCTTAAAAGTCAAGTTCAACTCTGAACAGCACAGACCCAGATCTACAGTCATATAATGTACAGGCAAATCTGGATCTATACAGTTTGTTATGGGTAATCAGTAGAACAAACAGCAAGAGACCCTCATGTGCAGTCACTTTATGTTATGGATCTTTTCTGTCTGCAGTTTGACTCAACTCATAAACAAGTAAAAATGGTACATCATAAATGTGATTTGGCAGTTTCAGAGTAAACTGAGGAACTTACTTCAATTGTTTGTGATAAAAAGATGATTCATCTGCCTCTGAAGGGAAAGTTCTAATTACTTTCAGATTGAATCTTAGTCCCTGACTATGTATTAGATTAATCATCTGCAGGTAATATTTACCTGGTTTTTCTTGCACACTACCAAACAAATCAAGTTTAGGTATTACTAATGACATGTAGAGGCTTCCCAATAATTAGTCATTTATGCTATCAGCATGTATTAGTTAATTAATTGGTGTAAATAGAATCCACTGATAAGTAGTCTGCTCTAGGTGGTGAAATGATTTATCAAAGGCAATGAATGGTAACTGGAATGGTCTGTAGGTAAGTCTTGAGATCTATAATCAAAGCAAATACCTTCCTTTACCATAGTCTTAAAAGAAGCCTATTTACCAACAACCTCTTTAGAGGTATTAGATAGTTTGGACCTTGTCCTCTGAATTGACACCATCCCTAAATTAAAAGAATTTTCTCTCAGTCTCAGGGGTGGTCTTAACTGGAAAGTTTTACTGTTATGTAAAATGACCAAATTACAGTATATTGACAAAATATGGAGTCCAAAAAGCTGATAGTAATAACTGCAGGAACGAGACAATAAATATTAATAAGGAGAAAGAATGCAGACTGCCCAGTTAAATTCCTTCATATTGTAAATACCTGTGATAAAATCTGAGAACCAGGATAGACTTAATAACTAAAGTACAATGCAAGTTCCCATAATCATCATCTCCATTATAAACCTCCTATTTCCATACAGATGCAAATATTCACTGTTCTTCATGATATCTGTGTAATTTACCTTTCTTGCAAATTTGTCCTGCTCCATTGATGGCTGATTCAAAGAGAATGCAGTGTAATATGAAAGAAAGAAAACTTACCCCAACCTTGACGCCAAAAGAATTCCAAACTTTTTAAATGTGCTAAGTGCCGTTTTACTGCAAAGTGGACCCTTTGTATAACCATATGTTGTATTCCAGATTCATGAAGTAGATATGCCATTGTGGACGAATGGCCAAATGGATCAATTGACCAACTTGTCTGAACATCTATAACTGTTAAACAAAAACAAAAATATAGATGATAATGATGATGAAGCACAAAATTAATAATGATTATGATTATGGTAAAAGACAAAACTCAAATCTATTTTCTTGTTTTAAAATGTACATACTGTACATTATCTTAAATGTACATTTATTATATATTGTTGTATGTTGATTTATTCTATGTATAATTATGCTATTAACAGACCAATAAAATAGTTAAAAACCAACATTATCTAAAATGTGATGATGGTTATCAAGACATACTGAATGCCAACTGAAAAAATACTGAGTGCTCTTCAAAGATATATTTTTCCTCCTTATTTTCAAATATGTTGTCTTTGGCTTTACAAAAATAATATTTACAAAGATTCTTGCTTAGCCACTGATGCCCTTCCGTCAGCTGATCTAACATGGCTGTGTAGTGTGATGTTGCTTCATCTGTCATCACCCATCCTCCAGTGGGTATCTCCAACTGACCCCTCTCTATTAATCTATAATAAAATACAATTAAAGCATCTCATCTCATTAATGCATTAAAAACTTTCTCTTTCAATAAAATGAAATAACAATAACAAAAGAGCATCAACAGATTTTAATTTCACTAATATTAATTAAACAAGTCCTGTTTTGCATCAAATTAATGCCATAGTCAGATACATATATAATGAAAAAATGACACATCAAAACATGCAAGCTTCAAACTTTTTCAAAATGAACCTATTTTTATATGTTCACTCATAATTTCTTTGCTACAAACATGTTACAGTTTGAAATGTAGTCCACATTAACCTAATTTAGTAATAAGGATGCAGTACTCATGAATATTCATCTAAATAAAAGGATGCATGAGCCTATAAATGACACTGAATATGAAATGCACTGTTACAGTAAAGTATTCATAACCGAAAAACAGATACTCAGTCTAGAATTTATTCCACTCTTACAGTTTATGTGTCCAAAACCGAAAAACAGATAGACTCAGTGTAGAATTTTTTATTCTTTCATATTCATGCAGGGGTACATGGAAATAATTTGTAAAATACCAATGGCCCAGGCAAAAAAGAGAGATAATAAATTCTTTACAACATGTTTATTAAGTGTAAAGTTCTCAAAATACTCTTAAATACTCATTATGTTAAATGACAATTGTAGAAACTTAAAAAACATCAACCCATCAGCATTTCTCAGCAATTTATGATATCTATTCTTTTAAAAAAAAATAAATTCATGAATGATAAACAAAAAATGACTGTTAAGGAATGCAAATACTTATGACAGTGCCTAAGAAACTTACTTAACCATAACAATTAACCAGTGTGTTGGAATGACATAAGTACAAATTACAGACAAGGGTAACATTGTAAACTCCTGATAGACTTTTTTGTAAGGCATTGAAAAAAAGACATTACCATGGAAATAAACACAGGATTTATGCATCCTAATAAATGGCCTTTAATGCTATTAAAAATATTTCTTGCAGTTCATACATTTTATTAAAAAACAAATAACAAATAACAGCTCTTTCAGCAAATTTAATAATATTATACTGTAGTATAACTAATCTGTATGGAGTACCAACTTTCATGGATTTTGTTGTCCTGATCATGAATTCAAAAACCCATTGATCAATCAGGCACATTTAAGAAAGCACCACCACCTCCCCATTTTCTTTCTATTTCATTCAAAGATCTGAATTATGTTCGGAAATACACGTATAAAAGAAACAGTGATCGCCGAGATGCAAGTAATTAAATTAATAATCAATGTGCAGATGGAAAATTGCTGATTGGCTAAATATTCAAAAGTCATGAAATTGATCCATATTCATATAATATGACGATTTATTTTATTGCATTTTATGACAAAATAGCCCAACATGTCTGCAATATTTTCAAAGTATCTAGGAATAATAAAATTATCATAATCTGCACTGCATTATATTTTTTAGTAAATATGAAGTAATATCAGTCTGCTTTTGTTTAATCCAATGTTGATTTGTAACGAACGATTCAAAAGCACTTGTTTTCTTACATATGCTCCGCACCCATGACACTTTCCATAAACAATTTCATTTTTTTTAAATGCATTCAGCCATTTCATAAAATGGCACATTCATGGAACTGTCAACAGAAAATAAACAGAAGAAATTTATTACTAGGTGAAATATCTCTCTCTCTCTCTCTCTCTCTCTCTCTCTCTCTCTCTGTATATATATATATATATATATATATATATATATATATATATATATATATATATATATATATGCTTATATATATGCACAGGAATGAATAATCTCAGGCTCTTGGCTTCTATGCAATGGCAGTCGAGGCTCCATATTCAATTTTCAGGCTTGAGCTCTTGTTAATTTTGTTTTTCTTATTTTTAATATCTCTTCTTTCAGTCTGGCAGAAAAATTGGCTTCCATTGTTTAAATTTATTTTCAAAATTCCCATGAATACCTGAAAAAGGGAACCAGAGTTGGCTGAAACAAAACCAAAAAATGAATAAAAGAATCGGTACACTTAAAAGAATCCAAAGTCAGTTTCCAGGGCTGGTTTGCTTTGCAATAAATTAAGTTTTTGCATTTGATATCATGCCAGTAAGTTCAAAGAATGAGTTTACTGCTAGCTACCGGATTTTGATTATTCACCACCCAGGTATCTATTTGTTTGTCATCTGGAATCATAATTGATAAAAACTCGCATTGATGCCTGCAGGGTAAGTAGTATTCTCAACATCAACTTGCTTTAATAATAGTCTTTGTAATCCATGCTAGAAAAAGGATTGTCATTTGCATTCACAGTGAATGAACATGTACATGTATTTTCAAAAACATGATACTGTCATATATTAACCTGGATATAATACAATCTTGGTTATTTTACACCTAACACCATGTTATGTGTTAATGGCGGGTGCCTGAAAGCATTCCATTGATGTTTGCAATTTTAATGGATCCATTTTTTAGTCATGATAACATATTCAAACCTCCGAGTACAGCCAAACATAATTTGTTTTTCAATATGTTGTGTGTTATATGGCATAAGTGATGCACGCTACAGTATGAATTCATATGCTACATGTGATATAGGGAGTTCATATTTTTAAAAAAATAAATTGCACATGATGACAAAAAAGGAATAAATAATAACATCAGGTTAGTTTCTTTCATTTCATTATCAATTAAGCATTTTGTTTATTTTATTGTAACATGCAGTGTGAGGGTATGCCAGTTAAACACAAGACCAAGAAACGGGAGTAATGGTCAAGGACAGCTTAAAAATTATGTAATTATGTTACCGGTTTTTATGAACCCGGATATCTTGGGACTCGGTTATGTCAACGATATTTTTTACACCCTCGATATAATCGAGATAACCGGGTTTAACTGTATGTCACAAGTGAATTTATATAGACATTTAAAAAAATTATTTGAGGAATTTCTTATTTAATATGGTGATCTCCATTTAAAAGCATTTTCCACATTCATTTGAAGAACCATTTTTAGTGTCAGTGGAACATGTCCAAAGGGAGATAACTACTATCAGAGCTAATCAACTGTATGTATTTGATATGTCTCCTTTGGCATAAAAATTTACCTGAAAGACCCTCTTTGTGTCTAATTTTATCAAGACCTACAAGATTTTTAATACAAGAAAGAGAATGGGCTATGCCACAAGTATAGAGGGATTGAACTACCTCCAATCCAACAATATTTTAAAAAACATCTAAATGGTGATTTCATTCACTTTTCCAACAAACACAAATTCTGCATAAATTTTTGCAAAATGTAATAATTGTAGTGAAGTCTATATGGTTATGGTATATGGAAATACTATGACAATATGAATACTGATAAGGTATATAAAATGAAGGCACAATTTTAACCTTCTAATTGTTTGTCTTTCTGTCTGTGATGCTGTCAGCCACCATTTTTCAAGGTATGTCACTAACTCCCAGATGAACTTCCAATGGGGATTGGCCACAAGTTTTTCTACCATCAAAGATAAAGTCTTCTTTGTTTTTTCATAATAATACTGATCATAAGTCAGAGTCCAACCTGTAAAAGAGTATATAAAATGCTGAAAAGGATACAAAATGTTTATATGTGAGGCTCTGAAAGATAATTTAGAAACATGTGATTGTAAACATTTTACAAAATTACTCTGCAAGGGTATAATGGTTTGAATGGTGTTGATGTGTTCTCTGTTTCTCACCATATATATATAGAACAGCTACATAGAGATAGATAAATATTTATACTGATTAATTCTGAAGATTGCTTTATAGTGGGGTAAAATCAACTGAAATCATCCAATGAGTAGAGAATCATCATAATTTATACCAAATGGATGGTCCAAGTTATAAATTTGTAATACATAGTAATCGAGAAGAAAATTTTTTTAGATATTTGATCAGAATAGTGGAGAAGTTTAAATACCAGACATGCTGTCACAAGTTACTGAACATTTTACAACCCAAAGTCAGGAATGACCTAAAATCACCATGTATAGTACAATAATACATTTTGTTTTACTCTCACTGAAAAACAAGCTCTTGTGAATAATTTTAAATTCATTGTGGTCAAATTAAATTATGGTATTTTCATCATAAGATAATATCATGTTGGTATTTTGATCATAAGATACTACAATGCTGGTATTTTAATCATAAAATACTACAATGTTGGTATTTTTATCATAAGATACTACATGTTGGTTGTTGTTATTGTTAGGTTTAATGCCAAATTTCAGCACAAGATAGGCTATACATGGCATCCAGTATAAATGGTGGAGGTAGAACCCAGGAAAAACATGGAAAGATCCATCAACTCACGAAAAGCTACTGACAAACTTTCTCACATACCCACATTCACTGATCCTGGGACTCAAACCGATGCAGACAGGGGTGAGATGGCAATGATCTGCAATGGTGAATGCTTTAGACCACTTGTTGGTAGTTTCATCATAAGATAATACAATGTTGGTATTTTCATTGTAATATGATGCTGGTAATTTCACCATAAGATGATACAATGTTGGTATTTTTATTGTAATATGATGCTGGTAATTTCACCATAAGATGATACAATGTTGGTATTTTTATTGTAATATGATGCTGGTAATTTCACCATAAGATGATACAATGTTGGTATTTTTATTGTAATATGATGCTGGTAATTTCACCATAAGATGATACAATGTTGGTATTTTTATTGTAATATGATGCTGGTAATTTCACCATAAGATGATACAATGTTGGTATTTTCATTGTGATATGATGCTTTTATTTTCACCATAAGATAATACAATGTTGGTATTTTCATTGTAATATGATGCTGGTAATTTCACCATAAGATGATAAAATGTTGGTATTTTCATTGTAATATGATGCTATTATTTTTACCATAAGATGATACAATGTTGGTATTTTCGTCATAAGATAATACAATGTTGGAATTTTAATATAGTGTTGGTATTTTCATCATACTACAATGTTGGTATTTTCATCATTAACAATGTTGGTATTTCCTATCAGCCAAAACTAATTTATTACATTAGTAACTGCACTTGTAATATATTCTTTAATGTATACAAATGTATTTGTATGAATTTGCAAAAGTATAAAATGATCATATATATAAATACAGTTGCAAGAATTGATATATAAAATGGAGTTTATGATATAAACTTGAAAGGCTGAATTAAGGGAGATTATGAATTGTTAACAGAGGATGATTAAGCCTACAAAGGCAGTATATATTTGTTATATAATGGCATGGCATGAATAAGCCTACAAAGGCAGTATATATTTGTTATATAATGGCATGGCATGATTAAGCCTACAAAGGTATATATTTGTTATTTAATGGCATGGCATGATTAAGCCTACAAAGGCAGTATATATTTGTTATATAATGGCATGGCATGATTAAGCCTACAAAGGCAGTATATATTTGTTATATAATGGCATGGCATGATTAAGCCTACAAAGGCAGTATATATTTGTTATATAATGGCATGGCATGAATAAGCCTACAAAGGCAGTATATATTTGTTATATAATGGCATGGTATGATTAAGCCTACAAATGCAGTATATATTTGTTATATAATGGCATGGCATGATTAAGCCTACAAAGGCAGATATATTTGTTATATAATGGCATGGCATGATTAAGCCTACAAAGGTATATATTTGTTATTTAATGGCATGGCATGATTAAGCCTACAAAGGCAGTATATATTTGTTATATAATGGCATGGCATGATTAAGCCTACAAAGGCAGTATAAATTTGATATATAATGTCAGAGCATCATTAGTTCTACAATGGCTCCACATATTTTACAAATATGATAAGCAGTAAACAATAAACATATATTAAAAGATGCTTGTTAGTATTAATTATATGTCTCTAAGTAAGCACACATTCAAGTAAAAACCTTCCTGTATGTTTAAATTTATTTAAAACCAGTTTTACCTGCTTAAAAAATAGCTTTTCATTGATACACACCAAACATGAACTTGAATCCCTTTAAGAGACTTATACTGAACTGGCCCAATTGTTTTTACAGAAATCCACAAGACAGTTTCTTTTATTCTTCTTATATTATATTCTTTCTAGTTGCTAAATGCAGAAACCATGTTGGATATTTTTAAGAAATTCCAATATATCGACATTTTACCATTCACAAGACACCTGCAAAAGAAGTACAATTGATTTTTTCCATGGACTTTTGTTGTTGTAAGGTATAACACCATTTTGCAGCACAAGATAACGCTATACATGGTGGCCAGTACAATTGGTGGTGGAAGAACCCTGGAATACCCTGGGAAGAACTACCGACCCACAAGAAGCTCCTGGCAGGTTTACTCACTTGCCCACATTAGCCAAGCCTGTGACTCAAACTCATACAGACAGAGGTGAGATGGCAGTGATCTGTAATGGTGAGAGCTTTAGACTGTATGGACTTTTGACTTTGAACCTTATTTCATGCATATAAGATGTGTGAACTTTCTTGAACACTGTCAGGTTATGGACATATTCTAACTTAGGTTAAATCTGTAATTAATATTTTGGGCTAAAAAAAACAAAGTTATTCATCTGGTACCATTTAAGGCAGCTTCAGACATATCCATAAACTGGATTTGATATATAAAAAAAAAAAATTGACACTTGTTTCTGTTATAATGTTCACAAGTCAGTAAATCTAACAACCTGTTGCAAAACCTTTGAACTTTGAACATTATTTCTTAGTGCTAACTATAAACTTGTTTATTGGAATACAATTAAATACAAATGCTGATCAAAATTCATTTCTATATCTACGAGTGACTGTGTTCATAATTTCAATGCACTGGAATAAAGCAAGCGATGACCTTTTGATTTGAGCCCAAAATCAATTGAGTTAAGTCCATATATTGGTGGTTAGATTTTCACCATTTCTATTTAAAACCAATGAGATACTGCAATATGTGACAATATCTTCTTTTTTAGGTTTCGACATAGTTCAAGATCTTATATATCAGGTACAAAAATGTTGTTGTTATCTAGTAGATGACTAGAGATTTTGCCACGGAGTATTGCAATGTCAGTTTCACCCTGTCTCTATTTTTCAAACCCATCTTCACAAAGATCTCTTTTGCAATATCTGCAACAATGGCCTTTCCTGCTTCTAAGTGTGGCTGGTATCTGGGCATAAAAGCAATATCACAAGCATGATTATGAGATGGATCCAATGACAGTCTTGTAGAATTTCAAACAGCCAATTTCTTTCATCAGAGATAAAGTGACAGTTTCATGCATCTCAACATAAAGGTTTTCTTAAGGACAAGTACTGAATACTGCCAGTCCAAGCCTCTAATTGTGCTTGCCTGATCAAGCATTTGCAAGTTAGATTTACAAATTTCATCTGTACACAATCATGTTCAGATCTTACAAAAATCCCATATGGTCAGAGTTAGACCTTTGGCTTTCCAATCTGTGTTTGCCACACAATATAATAAATCCAGGGCTTTCTGACATTTATCTATGAGGCCTGTAATATGCTAAAAAGAGTTAGCTTACAGTAAATTAAGCCCAAATATTTATTTAGTGTCCTCCACAATAGGGATAAAAGAACCAACAAGATAAAGTTTGCAGTCATCATGAATTTTATGTAGTAAGAAAAAGTGCATTCAAACAGTTAAAGATTTTAAAATTTGTACCAATTTTTATCTGTCTGTTCCTGAACTCTGTTTATGTATATATGTGACCCAGACTCCACAATATAATACTCATGGTAAATTAAATAGCCATAAACATACAAAAAGCAGTCAGTTCAATGGTTTATTCACTTAATTGTGATGTTACAAAGTGCTACTGACAATATGCTGCTCACAGTACACATACATCCTACAAATAGCTTTATAAAGGATGGTCAAACTTTAATTCAGAAATTTTTTATCTTTCAAAATATTCATAAAAAGACAGGTTGGCAAACCTTTAAATGTAGGCTGAATAGGTCATACATTATCATACTTGACATACAGGATATCAATTAGAACCAGCTTGTGGTAATGGACACATGATAGATAAGTGGCAATCACATTCGATTTTCCAGGCTAAAAATCACTATATAACAGCATTCACACTTTATATTTCAGAATTTTCATGTTTATTAAGAATACATGAAATATTCATGTAGGGAAATCTCTTAATAAAATTCCCTGATGCAAACAGCAATTATTAGCAGTAAAATGCAAAGCTTATTTATCTGAAATTTGCTGAAAGATTGACTTAGTGCATCTATAAAAGCATGTTATTGTATCAATTCACATGTAACAATCAATTCACACATAACAAGAATATCACACACAGCATATCCCAATTCACACATTACAAAAGTACCACACAGCATATTCCATTTCATATATAACCAGACAACTAAACAATTTACAAGAGTACTAAACATAGCATATCCAAATTCACACATAATAACAGTAATACACACAGCATATCCATTTATCTATTCACATCACAAGAGTACTACACAAAACATATCTCAATTCATATAACAAGAGTATCACACCCAGTACATTTAAATTCACATAGCAAGAGTACAACACATGCATATTCTAATTTACACATAACTAAGGTTCAAAATGGCATATTCCAATTTACACATAACAATCAACTCACATATAACAATCACTTTACACATAACAAGAGTACAGCACACATCACATCTCAACAGACATCAGGTTAGTTGTGAAAAGTATAAATTGCTAGAGCAAGTGCAGATCTCTTATCTTTACCCAAAAAAAGACAGTCAACACCGGGCTGAAAGGAACAAATATAATACATTTGTTGAAAAGTTCTGGTGTGTCCAAGCATAATTAAATGTTCTATTTTTATTGAAAGGTGACACAGATCTTAAAGCTACTAATATGAAAATGAATTAACTTAATTTACTTGGGTTAGAGGGAGATACCACATTTCTTTACCCTCTACCCCCGAATTATGGCATTCAAATTTCATGCAAAGGCAAACTATACTTTGATATTCATGTTCATAAAATGGAGGTTTAAAAATATACAAAAAACAGAATAGCTAGAGATATTGGTCTTTGACATTTTCAAACTCATCATCAAGAGTTCCTTCATCACTGCATTTTAACAAACCTGACAATGCCATAAACCTAAACAGGATGTATTACCCTCCTAATCCATTCTCTTTGCAGAAAACTTTTGACATTAACAGAGCACCAGTAATTATCCATTTTTTCAAATACCATTTCAAAGTCAAATTTCTCTATTTATCAACAAGTGTTCAGCCTCCAATGTATAAAATGCAAACTCAAGTCATCACTGACATTTTCTATCCATTATGCAACAATAAGTATTCATGTCTCCAACTTCAACACTTAATCTTCAAACATGTACACACAAATAAGGTCCAATAATAACCATGGTCTCATTGGAAACTTTTTTCCAATAAGAATAAATGGACCATGCCAGCATATTTCTATACTTGTTAATTTCTATAGTCAATATGGACTTAATGTTTTATTGTGTCCTTCTCCAGACAGTTTGAACTGAAATTGGGGCTGGCAATGATGAATTTATACTATAAGCCTAATTGGTCAACCTTTTTCTCATATTTAAATGTATGGTCTTGAAAATGACTCCATGGCTCTGATCACCTGTAAAAGTCTTTCTTCCACTTTGTTCATTATTTTCTGCTAAACTGATTGATCAAAAATGTTTCTGAAACACAGACAGTATTTAAAAACTGATATTCACAACTGCTACAATTAATCTCATTGACTAACCATCCTTCCACAATTGCAAAGTTGTTTCTGTATACTCATTTAAAAATTCTTTCACTAATCAAGGTAAGGTAATTGGAAACAAAAAGACAGAAACAAACATACCCACAAGTTTAAATGAAAACCTAAATTCTTGGCTTTTGGCTGCATTTATCTTTGCATCATATGTTTACACCAGTAATTTATTTTTACCAAATCTTGATTTAATTCAGTGCTAATCTCATGGCCTGTTGATCCAACGTTATATAATATTGTGTTATCAGTAAACATGGTGGTGGATAGCTTAATGTGATATAGTAATTCATTGACATCAAGCAGTGAGAATAATGGTCCAACAGCTGATTCCTTGTGGAAAATCTGACTTTATCATTTTCTTATCTGAAAGTTTATTTAAAATAGAGACTTGTTGTTGTGTGCACTCAAGATTGGTTCGAAACAAAGTTAAGCTTTCATAATTAATTTGATATATGACGAGCTTTTATGGCTGGATTTCCCTATTTACAAAGTAGAAAGCCTTTGTAAGGTCAAGAAACACTGTACTTACAAGGTTACCTTGATCTATTACTGTTAACCAATCATCCATTACTGTTAACCAATCATCCATTACTGTTAACCAATCATCCATTACTGTTAATCAATCATCCACCATTCTTCATAGAAGCTTGATTGTCCTGAATGTAGTAAATTAAAAGATTTCATGTAGTTGCTACATTCATTACAAACATGTCTTTCTAATCTCTTTGCAAGGGAGATAAAACTAATATAGGTCTACAGTTATTCATATCAGAAAGATCTCCCATCTTAAATACTGAAGTTACTTTTGCCAGTTTTAGAAAGTTTGGAAAAATACCTGTGGAAATAATTAGATTGAAGATATACATAAGTGAAGGTTTTAATAATTTGAGATGAAAGTTTTAGGAATTTAGCACTTATATTATTCTATCCACTTACTTAAATTACTTATTCAATACTATTAAAGGATGCCTGTCTGAAAAGGATAAACATGCTTTAATTTAAATCATTTCTTAGTCCTTTATAACTGTGACAAAGAAAGGTGAAGATAATACCAAGTCAATGGATCAAGCAAATACTAAATCTTTAGCTGCTTGCTTAAAAAATAAGAAATCTATCAAAAGCACATGGAGATGAAAATCACTAATTCTTCATGTACCATATTTTATGTATTTTTCATACCCTTTAATTTTTAGTACACAATCCAGTTACCAAAATATTAATTATTTAAATGTATCATAATTTTTCATACATTATCACTTTGAAAAAAGTGATAATTATTATTAATAATTAATAATTAATAATTATTAATTAATTAATTAATAATTAATAATTATAATTATTATTTGAAAAATTCATTAAATTATTGGATATAACATTTCCACCATGATGAGTTATGTTTGCAAAAGAGATCGAAAATAACATATTCCCACTTTACTTCTACAAAAATTAATGATCATTTGTTGGTGAGAAAATATAATGATTGATGCATAAACATGGGCACCCACAACATAGGTCAAAGAGGGGTGGGCCACTTTGCCAAAACTACAAAAAATAATTACACTGAATAAATATGGTTTTGTACACTGAAAATTTTTTTTTTATTTATCTCTCTGATGAGCGTGCACACGCATAACACACACACGTGCACATGCATTAACTTAAGCGTTGATTTCAAGTTCTTTATTTTGTTTTTGCAATTTGATAATGAAATTAATATTGCAGTAAAAAAAAAACAACTTGCACCTAATTTCCTGAAGATGTTGTGTTGTATCGTTGCATATAATTTGGCTATAAATAATACCCATAATGTATACATGTTCAAACCATCTTAATCATTTTGCACAACATAACAGGTACATATGTTCTAAATGCAGATGAGCTTGCATACTGAACATAACTCTCTCTCTCTCTCTCTCTCTCTCTCTCTCTCTCTCTCTCTCTCTCTCTCTCTCTCTCTCTCTCTCTCTCTCTCTCTTTTCTCTCTCTCTTTCTCTCTTTTCTCTCTCTCTCTCTCTCTCTCTCTCATAACAAATGTACATTTGATTTATGAGACAGAAAATATATGTTTACATTGTATGTTTGTACCATATAACTTTTGTACTGTAGAACTTGTTTTGGTACAATCCCTATATTTTTCGTACACAGACAGCACCACCAAATGATAATTATTTTTATTTTACATTTAATTTTTTGTACAATGAAATTAATAATTATTTTTTGTGTATGAAAAACTACATAAAATATGGTACTCACCTCTAAATCTTTTTAGAAGAAATCAATTTTAAAATTTAAAAATTGTTTATTTTATAATAACTTTAACTATTCATTTATCTTAATCATTCAATATTTTATTGAGCTGCATACCAAATCTGGTTTAAATTCATGTGATTCTACTGGTGGTAGGCCAAAAATAGTTTTAAACACTGTTTACTGCACAAATTGTTTCAGAGAGCTGAAATCTAGAGCTTTGTAAAAATTTTAAAAAATCTCAAAAAAATTAAGTTTGAAAAGCAGGCACAATATTTTTATTTATTCTATCAACACTTTAGAGAAATCAGCCAAAACCAATCAACTGAGACTTTAAATGTTCCAAAAGTGCAATAAGTGGTGTGATGATACATGGCAGAGCAATAGGATTAGAATTGTTAAAGAACAACTGACATGTGTACACATCAAGCTGTTAACTGATTACCTCATTGTTGGAATTTAGGGAGTTTAAGACAAAATGCAGTGTTTCTTTGGTGTTCTATATAATAAAGGATTTAAAGGTGGTCCATGCTGTCATCTGAGCCTTTTATGGAAAGTCTGCCAATCTCTGGCAGAGAGGACATAAAATGGAGACCAATCAAAAACAAATGATTTGGGGTAAGTATTTTGCTTTTTTCATGCTAAATTGTTATTGTATTACTCAAAATGTTCTAAGAAGAATATTGAAGTACAACTCTTAACATTTTTTTTCAATTCATGTCCACATGCCCAAATGTGTACTTCTGCCAATGCAAAGAAACCATCAACTATGAAATTTTATAAATAGTTCATTAATGCTTGTATTCATATCACAGTTTAAGTGTGTGTCAAGAATAAGTTCAAAGAATTAAGCTCTACATACATACATACATCACTTTTTAACAGTCAAAAATATAATATAAGACACTTAATTACATAGTTAGGAAAAATTGTTCATAAAAGCATAAATATACCAAATGCATCATTTCTTTTCTTAATTCTTTATTTCAAGTCTAAATTAGTCATTATTTTCTTTTAAACTTTACAGTGGGAACACTGGCCAGCTGATTTCCAGATCTGAGTCATGACGAGAAAGAAGTTTATAATGATGAGACTCAGGAATACATATTAAGTCAGGAATTTTCTTCCTGAAGTGAACATAGCTTGGAAGAGCATAGGAAAGCAGTCCCAGCAACAGGAATACATATTAAATCAGGAATTTTCTTCCTAAAGTGAATATAGCTTGGAAGAGTATAGGAAAGCTGTCCCAACAACAAGAATACATATTAAGTCAGGAATTTTCTTCCTGAAGTGAACATAGCTTGGAAGAGCATAGGAAAGCAGTCCCAGCAACAGGAATACATATTAAATCAGGAATTTTCTTCCTAAAGTGAATATAGCTTGGAAGAGCATAGGAAAGCAGTCCCAGCAACAGGAATACATATTAAGTCAGGAATTTTCTTCCTGAAGTGAACATAGCTTGGAAGAGCATAGGAAAGCAGTCCCAGCAACAGGAATACATATTAAATCAGGAATTTTCTTCCTAAAGTGAATATAGCTTGGAAGAGTATAGGAAAGCTGTCCCAACAACAAGAATACATATTAAGTCAGGAATTTTCTTCCTGAAGTGAATATAGCTTGGAAGAACATAGGAAAGCAGTCCCAGCAACAGGAAACTGAAGCTAAAACTTCTTTCCATGCCGAGTGTCCTGTCATTACAACATTCCAATACTGAAACAGAGAGGACAGTCTCCATTCTTTGCAAAATACAAAGTTATTTAAGGGGAAATCTGAATGAGAGAACTACTGAGAACCTGCTAAATGTGAAGCATAAGTACAATAAGCACAATGTTATCCGCAATCAATAGACAATTATAATGTGAATGAAACCAAAAGTGCTATTGGATTTTATATTTTAAAAACTGTAAGACAAACAACTTTTTTATTAACTGACTGCATACTGACTCATCTTAATCAATTATTTTATTTTAGTAACACTTTCCTTTAAAATCCAAATCTGACTTCCATTCAAATATTTCAGTTTTATTGTAGGATACAGATAGAATACATATTATGGCAAGACAAAATCCTTGCTTTTGTTTTCAAAACCAATAAAACATAGAATTTATGCTAATAAAAAATCTACTGGTTTAGAAGCCAATGAACTGATCAAACTTTGTAAATCTACTGGTTTGAAATCCTGGTTGTCATATGTATGCTTAAGCTACAGAAAACAATGTAGGATGGAAAATCCGAGACAATAACTCTGTTAATGCTGACTTATAACAGATAGATGCATACCATATATTCTTATATGAAAAGTCCAACTGCACAGACCCAGATCTGTCATCATATTATGCATCGGCAGATCTGGGTCCGTGCAATATGTTTGGAGTATTCAGAATAACAATAGCATAGATCTTGATCAGATCTGCAGGCATATTATGCTCAGGACTTTTGTTGTTTGCAGTTTGACCCAACAATGTGCGCATCAGTTATTATGTACTTTCGAGAAGGTGACGTATGTAAGGTGAAGTTGTTTGCATTTAAAACATTTAGAGTGGAGAAAATGTTGGCATACTGTATGCTACTTTGATGCAATGTGGCTGACATTTCTTTGAATGTTGTATTTTTGGAAACTGTATGTGATCTAAGCACACAGTTTAACTTAAAATGACTGCTCATTTGTCCTAAAAAATCATTCTGAATTGGTCTAAGTACACTGTACTTAGCAGCTTTTAAAATAGGGAAAAATTTCACTAGACTAGACAATATCAGCTTCTGAAAGTGCAATAAATGAATTACCTTACCAAATGTATAAAATTTTAAAAAAAAGTTATCACCTCTTTTTTTTATAACTAACCTCTGATGTTCAGGAAGTGAAAATGACCAAGTGGAGCTAGCACTTTTTTTTAAAGGTGCATATCTGGAGTAAGGCCAAGTTGTTTATGATATAACCCATATTACACCCATCAATTATATACCAAAATAAAGGGAATTAAAGGTTGTTTGAATAATATCGAATATCTAAGATGCACAAGGTTTTTTTAAATAGCCAGTATAACCAGTGTGAAAACCCAGGGAAATTCATTTTCTTTAAAATTTCAACCCTACAAAAAATTTTAAACTGTAGAGTGCCACCCTAATAAGCTAATGTAAAATTCATTGAGTTTATAGTAAGTTCATCTGGTGGAAATTTAACTGGTGATAATGACACACTGCTGCCAACACAATGTGAGCATTCCTGTAATTTTTGGCTGCAACAATAAGTGCAGACATCTGTGGGAAATACAAAATAAAAACCAAGTCTGGGATGTAAAATAAGCCCTTTTGACACATGTATGATTATTCTATTTACCTGTTGTTTATTTTGAATCTACTTAGAGCTGTTCCATTTAAGCATGCATGGTACCCAGGGAAGGCACTTTTAAAAAAATATATGCCAATGTACACCACTCCCTCGATAACTCGCGCCCGGATAACTCGCGAACCCACTTATAACGCGGTGTCAGGCATGGCTCCCGATTTTTTTCAAAGAAAATATATTTTAAAATGTGTTGAACAGTGAAAAATGTGATAAGAAATGGTAAATTGGTAAATTAAACCTTGATATATAACTCGTTTTTATCATGAAAATGGTGATTATTGCCCGTAAAGATAGAATCCATAGACACTAATTAAATATTGGGCTAGGTGAAATTCACATTATAATCCTTTAATTTTGTCTCCACTTTATACTGGCAACCTACCTATTCTCTTCTATGAAAGCATGAAAAGAGTCAGTCAACCGTCACATCGAAACCCTCGAGTGAGAACCTAATTACAAGCCGGCTTTGTTTGGATCAACTGTGTGGGAAGTGTTTGTTACAATAAAAGAATCAATTAAAAGAGACTGGTGTTGTTTTATCACTTTGAATATGTATTTTGCATCCAATCAAACCAGGTAAATACCATAAAATAAAGTTCAAAGGCATGCCAATAGGAGCATACGTTCTCGTATTCGTTACCGTTATCAAATTTAATTTTACTTCACCAATCAAAAATGTTTTCATATTTTATGTATTAAGATCATTAAAGTATATAATATCAGTAATGTATCTAGGGCTGTCATTGGGTAAACCGGTATAGAAAAACCCAGATATTGAAACGTAAACACGGGTACCTATAAAAAAAATAATAAAAAAATCGACACACTCGCCAACCACTTCAAACAGGTGTGACAGCTATGGCTCTAATTAGAAACCATAGCGCTGCTTAATATAAATAAACAATACGTCAGACCGTCTGTTTTGATTAATAAAATTCCTTGGCGTTGTGCCACTGGACCAACCGTTATCCCCGAGGCATTATATTCCAAGGTTAAAACATTTGTTCGACGGGTAATAAACCTCTTTTTTGACGATAACTATTGAATGTGGGTGCTAAATGATCGGTACCTTGCAAGCTCTTTTAAAGAAATCCAGACGGATACCTTTGATTTCCGAACAAACATGTCAAAGAAATCCCACGAAGTATATTAAGAACAATCATCACCTAGACCCCTTGAAATCTTCGTAACGCATCAAAGTAATCTTTGCTCGTTGTTTTTTTAGTCGACTAGCTCTGCGAATTTCGAAAGTTAGCCATCGTACATGTACCGATATTTCTATTTGCGATACTACTACGTTTTTACCAATAACTATCTTAAGAATAATAATTCCAAAATAATAACATTTATGTGACTGCGTGGTCACGTGGTATAACTGGGGCACGCATACGTGGGTGATTTAAATCTGCGGTCAAGGTCAAAACGTGAAGTCGTACATGTGCTAAGCGAATGAAAACCACGTGGAATAATGTTTTGATGATCAATATACAGCAAGTTATCCTGAAATTAATGTTACTCTGAGGAAAAAAATAATATATACCGATATGAAGAGATATTTATTCACTATTAATCATAGCACGTTTATTAATTGAGTATTCAACACTGTAACATGCCAAGCCAACCCCACCCCCTTTTGCCTATACGTCGATCCCTTTGTTAGTTTTGTTGTATGTTATAGGTCCCTCGATAACTCGCGCCCTCGATTATATCGCGGTCGATGTTTTTGGACCCTGATGTCCGCGAGTTTTTGAGGGAGTGGTGTACTCTGGTTACCCAGAAAGTCCATATGAAAATGTTACAAAGTTCTAAATTGTGACTACCCCACACTAAAAGTGCCTTCCCTGGGTAACAAGTACATTTTACCGAAACAGACCTTAATGACTTAACTGTAATACATTGTTAAATCTTGATTTATAAGTATATATATATATATATATATATATATATATATATATATATATATATATATATATATATATATATAAAGAATACAAATCATATGGCGAATAACAACCCTTTCAAGTGTACTGGATCCACCAAGGGATCACGTGTGTCAGGGATTAATTAAAATAGATGCAATAAACTGACGACAAACAGTACGAAACTAGTATATATATATATGTATGTATATATGTTAAAAACTTACAGCATTGTATTCAGATTCATTTCACTTTATGAAGATATAATTAAAAACAAATTAAATGTATATACAACAAATATGAACAAGAATCATGTGTAAATATTATGTAGATTTTGCAGTGAGTAAGCTATGGCACCAAAAAGGACTCTTACCAGGATCCTGATGAGAAAAGGGGATAATAAATACATTAAGTTCCTTTGGAGTCCAGGATTTGATTTGTAGTGTGTTCACCCATCCACTGACAGTTAAAACAAACTGAGGATAACCAACATGGATCTTATCCCATTCTTTTTCCATCTGAAAAATTGAGCAAAAATATATTAAAATACTCCAGAACACCTATTCATGTAGGAAAATAAACAAAATCAGGATCACTGCCAATAAAAAAGCTCATGCATTTTCTTTATCTTCTTGGAAAAAAACAAACAGGAAATGACTGACTGATAGCACATATATACTATAGTGATAGTATATATCACTGAAATAAAGAACTGAAAGATGAAAGAAACTGGCCAGTTATGTAGTAAAATAAAACAGTACATATAAACACAAAAAGGTGATATTATATATGCTGTGGAAAGATCACAAGAGATGAAATTTGCAGAACATAAAGCATTACAAATGAACATGAGATCATTAAATCTCTCAACATGAGATTATTCACTCTATCATTCAATTTCTCAATGAGATCATTCACTCTCTCAAGTACACCTCTGCCTCAATAACTCACACAAAACAAATACAGATCACTGTATAAGTGAGCTCATGAATTACCAAGGGATCTCTGAATATATAAGACAGAGATACCATCTTGGCTGGACATTGACAATGAGAAGACAAGGGGTTGGCTGATAAATGTTTAAATACTTGTTTGATAATCACATTGGGAATAACGGTCTTCCTCTAATGAAGATATTCCCTTTGCTGTATAAATTACCTCTATTTTCAAGGTAATCAACCTTAGAAAGATTGATGAAAATATTACTCCAGATGTTTTGACACGTGCCACAAGTACCTCAAAAAACACAGTCTATTACATCACTCCTTTGCATGTGAATATGGGTATATTCAAGTGTTATTGTTATTCCACAACAAAACAAGATTTCTTTATTTCCAAACCTATGGACATTTAATTCATGAAAGAACAACCTTCAAGAATGAAACTCGATTTTTTTTGTATAGTTTTATTAGTAAAATACTGACATGATTTTACTGATAGTAACAATGAAACTTCTACTCATGTTTGAGCTTACCTTTGCATGCCAATTTGGGAATTTTAAGTTCATTACAAACTTTTTAGAACTCAAGTCTCCATATGAAACTGTATCTCAAGAAAGCTTTTCATGCACCAAGTCCACCTTTAACTTGCTTCTCTTGCCATCATTTATCACATTTGTGAATTAGAAGGTTAAACCACTGATTTATGTTACATACTTTAATTATATCATTTAAATGATGATATTATTAACAGCATCCAACAGTTCAATTGAAATCTGTTGACCTGACACACTCTCTAGACCACTAACTCTTATGCAGGTAGGATTTTCATGCCTATTAACTTTTTTTATTCCATTCCCTTCAATTTTTTATAGGATAAAAAAAATATCATTAACACAATAAAACAAAACAGGTCTACTTTTTATTGAATGCAACAATACAAAAAAGAATTTCAAATCAGAGATTACAAAAACAATTGGCACTTAAAGAGTAACATAAATTTCTGAAGTTTTTATGTCAGAGATATCTCAATAGGTAAGTAATATAGTTAACACAATTGGTCTTTGTTATGTTATCACTGCAAATGCCCTAAATATACCCCTTTCTTAATAACCCACACAAAATGAAGACAGCACTATAAGCATGGGTGCGAGTTACCAAGGGATCCCTGAAAAATGAACTTGGGTCTGGCTAGACATTGAAAACACTGTGGAACTGTGCATGTTTAGAGTGTAGCACTGCTGTTTAATGGTTGAATACTCATTTTATAATTGTATTCAGAATAATTATTACTAAGCAGTTTTTTCGAATGAAAAATTATTTGCCTTTTTGGTATAAATTACTGTTTGAAAGACCATAAAATCATATCTCCAAAAAGTTTCAACACATCAAATACATGTATGACACACTATGTTCCTGCCAAACACTGTCACAGCTCCTAGCATAACAAAATGAGATTCCTTTTTATTCCAGAAGTAGAAACATTTGTTTCATGAAAAAACCATCAATGTTGAAACTCAATTTTTCAACATTGTTTTACTAGTGAAAAAATGATGCCATGATTTCATTGCAAATAATAGTGAAACTTAAGATCATCCTTTAGCATATCTCGGAGTAGTGCCAATTTAGGAATTCTAATTTTATGTCAAACCTTGGAACTCACTTCAACTTCATAATGAACCATATCTATCACATTTTTGAATTTAATTGGTATGCCTTTCATTTGGATGCATTGCTATCATTGATCAATTTTGAGAAAGATGAGGATCATTTAAGATAGTCTAATTGTTACTTAAACAATAATATTTATAGCAGTGTTCAAGTGGTCAACTGAATAAGTTGACTAGACAAATGACCATGACCACTAACTCTTTTTCAGGTATGATTTTTATGCATTTAAAATTTATAAACTCACATTCCCTTTATCTGATAAGATACAAAAGTGATAATTAACATGATAACACAAAAGCAGGCATGTATTTAATTGATTGCAACAATAAAACAAACAGGTCTGAAAATCAGAGATCAAAACATGTATACAGATGATTATGGTGAAAAAGAAGCACATAGCTGTGAAAGTAGATTTACATTTTTTCACATCTGAATAAAAAAATATTACAGTATTGATGATTACACTGAAAACCAATTGAAATATACAACTAAAACATAAATTTTACTTGATAAGACTTATTCATTGCTATTTATTTCTTAAACTGTTGCCACCAGAAGGCAATAGTGACATTTTCCCTTATTATAATGTCAAAGATTGTTATTTATGATGTACTGGCATTTTTTGAGTAAAAGAATGTAACAAAATATAGAACTCTTTATAATAAGCTGAGAATATCCTAATGGTGATTCAAATTTCTGGCAAAAAAAATGCCATTTTGGAAATAAAACAAGCATCAGGGATTGTTAGCAATTTTGATCTCGATTTTCTTCCTGTTGAACAAATATGGGTCAACTGTTTGGATATTTTCAAAGGAAATAAAAAGGATACATGCCTGCCTCTGCAAAATAAATAGGTTTGAAAGCCATCCTGGATAAGTTATCGAGGGAGCACTATTTTAGTGTTATTCCAAAAATACTACCATCTGAAAACAAACAATAAAATACAAGTAAAGCAAACCTGAATCTTAAATCCAAAGTCTGATCATATCTACACATATGTAATAGTACATACTATTCTTTATCACCTTGGACCTTGACATCATAATGTGAGAAAAAACAAGTGTTTATCAACAATGAAGTATATGTTGAGTAAAGCTAAAAGACTCAAACCTGTATATCAACATCTTCACTTTCTACATGGACAGGACATACATCTAAAGGTGACTGCCATGCTTCTTTTGCTTGATTCAATGATTGAAATTTTTTGTTGTTTTGCAGGAAATTCCAGGTATCTGAATCAAAACATTTGTCCAACATCTTGCTTCCAAAAGGATCATCAAGCTGTACATAAAAAAGAAATTGGTATCAAATTTTCTAAAGTTTTACATTTCATATTAAAGATTATTTTCACTTGAATGTGAAGATTCAAATAAGTGAGGACTTGTGCAAAAAAATCTAACCTGTGTACATGGATTCAAATTAAAAACATCAAAGCAAGACAATAGCATGTTACTTTATCTCTGGTTGTGTGCAATTGTTTTTCTCCTGTATGTATAGCAGACTTATTGTTTTGTGTGACACAGTCATCATTTGGATCTTGTCAGAGAGTGTTGACACTCTTACTTCAAACAACAGCCATAGGGGTAAGTGTCAAATTTTATCCAAATCCAGTTTGTAATTCTATTTTTTGAGTTTAAATGCCTTTTATCAATTTATTGCCTTTATTTGTTATTCTGTGGGTTTAATACACTAGAAAACAATCAGTATGTTACAATTTATCACTATGGGTTTTATTTGACATAAAACAATTTAGTAACATATTTATAGATTTTTCTTTTGTATTTTGTTCATTCCTAGTTATGACCAGATTGATTTATTTATAGCTGTCTGTCTGTATGTATGGATGGATGGATGGGTAGATGGATTGATCCACTAAATGAACAAGGATGGTGAAGCTATTATAAATAGTGTGGCAGTGAAGCCATTTCAACTGACAGTGTATCTGTTTTTTGGTGGGAATTGTTGAATATGGACATAAAATTCTGGAGAAGGACAAGGAATTATTATACTAATTTTCAACTTCTGGATAAGTACCATTACACTGTGTTAATGCATGCAAGGACATGTGGTTGTGAACCATATTTAATTTGCTTTGTAAAATGGTTATTTAAACCATACTTAATTTCCTTTGTGGCATTTGGTTGTGTGAACCATACATATTTTTCTGTTATATTGTTGTGTGAACCACTAACTTTTCATTGGCTTTATATGGTTGTGTGAACCATACATATTTTTCTGTTATATTGTTGTGTGAACCACTAACTTTTCATTGGCTTTATATGGTTGTGTGAACCATACATATTTTTCTGTTATATTGTTGTGTGAACCACTAACTTTTCATTGGCTTTATATGGTTGTGTGAACCATACATATTTTTCTGTTATATTGTTGTGTGAACCACTAACTTTTCATTGGCTTTATATGGTTGTGTGAACCATACATATTTTTCTGTTATATTGTTGTGTGAACCACTAACTTTTCATTGGCTTTATATGGTTGTGTGAACCATACATATTTTTCTGTTATATTGTTGTGTGAACCACTAACTTTTCATTGGCTTTATATGGTTGTGTGAACCATACATATTTTTCTGTTATATTGTTGTGTGAACCACTAACTTTTCATTGGCTTTATATGGTTGTGTGAACCATACATATTTTTCTGTTATATTGTTGTGTGAACCACTAACTTTTCATTGGCTTTATATGGTTGTGTGAACCATACATATTTTTCTGTTATACTGTTGTGTGAACCACTAACTTTTCATTGGCTTTATATGGTTGTGTGAACCATACATATTTTCTGTTATATTGTTGTGTGAACCACTAACTTTTCATTGGCTTTATATGGTTGTGTGAACCATACATATTTTTCTGTTATATTGTTGTGTGAACCACTAACTTTTCATTGGCTTTATATGGTTGTGTGAACCATACATATTTTATTATGCATCATATGATTCTATGTCATGTCTGTTCATTTGTCTCATGATTCCATACATCATATCCTTTTCACTGTGCACACTGTGATTGTGAGAACCATATTCATATTCTTGTTACACATACAGGGATCTGTTACATGTTCAGAACAGTAGTAGTGTATTATATGTAGTAGGTGGGTGTGTAAGTCAATCTGCATATGTGTTGTAATGAACATTTATTTATCTTTTATTTGTTTCATAAACTTTCATACCCTCATTGTGTTGCATTATCATTCAATCCAAGCATCCATTCGGTTTCAATCCTGTTACATAAACATATAGACTGCTGATGCAGTGTGTCTTACTGAGCACTTCACTGCAAAGTTAACACTAATCAAGCCATTGATAAAATTCTAACCTTGGCAACATGTCATTACCTGTGTCTACAATCTCTTTTGGCTCAACAGATATAACATAGTTTTCCTTTTCTAAACTTTATTACAATGTCCACCAATAACAAACAGATGCATAAAATGAGATTCATAATTTTGGATGGTTCATTTTTAATATTTCTTTCAGCAAAATATTGACTTTATATAATGCAGAGCAAATAGGAGCTGAATGCTTTTTGAAGTAACAATTTAACATGCATGCAGCTGACATAGGCTGCCCTTGGCAGATATTGAACACACAACCATTTGATCAGCAGTTTAACCGACCAATTGAGCAGAGCTATCATGGCTTCCTAGCATTTAAACTAAAAACAGAAAGAAAAGTATGGACATTTTATTGTTGATAGTTTGACTATTATGACCTGGATTGTTTTTCTCCATCTTTGCAATTTGAGTTCTTGAGAAGCACTACATTTTTTGACCAGTCTATATTTTCATCCCTTGATGCAAAGAAGAAATTTTTTATGGGAAAAAAAGTACCAGGGCATGTCATGTACAGTTAAAAGACAAGTCACTGAAATGTTTGGCCCTATATAACTCTTTCATGCAGAAAGTCATAAAGTAGTAACACTTTGAAACCTAAGAAAAACATTGTAACTTCTGTCCCACCTTTAATGATTAATCTTGATGCCTGACATTTGAGCTACCATATATTTAATGCTATACATACCCTTGTCTCTTCATGAGCATGGATTTCAAGATTCTTCGGATCCATATGCAGATGAAGATGCATCCATATGCCTGTGGCTATGTAAAGGCAAAATATCACCAAAAGGGTCCGAAGAAAATGTTTTCTTTTCATATCTGTCAACTAACCTTGTTGAGTTCTCAGTCCACCTCTAGAATTAGCATTTGTTCTCAAAGGCTACAAAAAAAATTTAAAACATAATAAAAACTTAGCATGGTTTTAGACCAATGAAAAGCTTTATGAAAAAATGTTATATTTTACCCATGTCAACTAAATGTACTCCATGCATGAAAAGACACTAAGTTTTAAACAATAAGTAATTTGTATTGTACCTCAACACTTGGTTACATATAAATTTTCTACCAATTATTGATTAAACAATAAACAATACTGAACCCATCTCATTGAAAAAGATCTATCTGATGGAAGTATCATTTGTTTTCTATTCATTATAATAATTTCTATGTACAAATTATAATGAATTTTCTTTAATTGTGTTCTTTATTAATTTTTTTTTAAAATTATTATATTTTAAGGATTATCATGGCATTTTAAATTTATTTCTGACTCATCATCTGGTCAAGACTGAAGAAATTCATGCTTATGATAAGTCATGTATTGGTTCTGAGTAACATACTGTATGTACTCACTTATAAAACTAGTTTAACTGCAAACTGTATAGACCCACATCTGCCATCCCATAATGCACCAGCAGATCTGGGTCTGTGCTGTTTGTTAGGAGTAATCAGCAGAATAAACATTATAGACCCTGATCTGCAGGTGCATTATGCTTGAGCATATCGGGATCTTGTTTGCTGTTTGACTAAACTTATAAGCATGTATATATGGTAAGACTGAAATCAAGTTCATGCTGAGTGTATCAAAGATTGAGACAAGTGCTTTGTTAGACTGTGTGAGCTCATCATGTCTGATCATTTAGACACTCCACTTAATTGCATAATAAACAAGACTCAAAGACGATTTGCCACTTTCTATTTCAGCAACACATATCAATACAATAGGTTATCTAAAGAAACAAATATGGTGGTGTATTGTTAACAAATATATGCACTGCATGAAGATGCCACTTAGCCATTACAGAATTATGATGACAAATCTTTGTGATTGATACAATCACTTTTTAAAAATGCATTTTAGTATATTTAAGACAAATGCTTAGAATGCATTGTAATATTTTAATAAAAGATTTCAATGTCAATCATAGCACAGAACATGACTCACAATTACATGTATATCTCTGGCACAGCATACTGGCAATGTACAATTTTCCACTATTGCCTGATTTTGAATAAGAATAAATCTTTTAAAATTTTAAAACATGTTAAAAGAAGGATTTGTATTGGTTCTGAAAATATTAATTATAAACCAAATATTTCAATTATCTGAACATCTAATAAAAAGCACGATATTAAGTCCAAAAAACTCTATTTATGATCATAACTAACAGTTAATAGTTTTTAAAAAAAAGCACTACATGATGTCATTCCTTCCACTGCTAATTTAATTTTTCAAAAGTTGTAGAAGTAATATTGTATGAATTTTCATTATCATCCCCAGAGTCTGCTGCTTCAGTGTGTCTTTGGGAAAATTACTTACCATGTATACTTGCTTATATGTCACATCAAACTACTAACTGCAGAGACTTGGATCTGTCGATCCATAATGATAGCAGATCTGGATCTATCCAGTTTGCTTGGACTAATAAGTAAAACAAATAACACAAGCCCTCTCTCTGCCAGCACATTAAATGCTTGGTGTGATTTTAGTGAAATATTAGGACAAAGCTATCACTGGACCAGATCCAGGATACATTTGATTTGAAAGTCCATGACCAGGGGATCAAGAAATAAATTTTCAACCCCTGACTGAACACAAGAATGACTGTATTCTTTGTGAATTTAGGTTTATAACACAAGTTGTATTGATGTTTACTTTCATCAATCACTGGAAAAGTTTCAAATCATTAGAAGAACACATCCAGTACAAAGCAAGTTTCAAATCTGCTCAGCTTCATTAAAATCCAGTCAATCCTAACCTGGATTAAGCATTTTGTACGATTGTACCCGAACTGGCATATTCATCTTATCCATCATAACCTGGATTAAGCATTTTGTTATAGTGTAAGATTGTACCCTCAATGGCATATTCATCTTATCCATCATAACCTGGATTAAGCATTTTGTTATAGTGTAAGATTGTACCCTCACTGGCATATTCATCTTATCCATCATTAACCTGGATTAAGCATTTTGTTATAGTGTAAGATTGTACCCTCAATGGCATATTCATATTATCCATCATAACCTGGATTAAGCATTTTGTTATAGTGTTAAGATTGTACCCTCACTGGCATATTCATCTTATCCATCATTAACCTGAATTAAGCATTTTGTTATAGTGTAAGATTGTACCCTCACTGGCATATTCATCTTATCCATCATTAACCTGGATTAAGCATTTTGTTATAGTGTAAGATTGTACCCTCAATGACATATTCATCTTATCCATCATAACCTGGATTAAGCATTTTGTTATAGTGTAAGATTGTACCCTCAATGGCATATTCATCTTATCCATCATAACCTGGATTAAGCATTTTGTTATAGTGTAAGATTGTACCCTCAATGGCATATTCATCTTATCCATCATTAACCTGGATTAAGCATTTTGTTATAGTGTAAGATTGTACCCTCACTGGCATATTTATCTTATCCATCATAACCTGGATTAAGCATTTTGTTATAGTGTAAGATTGTACCCTCACTGGCATATTCATCTTATCCATCATAACCTGGATTAAGCATTTTGTTATAGTGTAAGATAGTACCCTCACTGGCATATTCATCTTATCCATCATAACCTGGATTAAGCATTTTGTTATAGTGTAAGATTGTACCCTCACTGGCATATTCATCTTATCCATCATTAACCTGGATTAAGCATTTTGTTATAGTGTAAGATTGTACCCTCACTGGCATATTCATCTTATCCATCATAACCTGGATTAAGCATTTTGTTATAGTGTAAGATTGTACCCTCAATGGCATATTCATCTTATCCATCATAACCTGGATTAAGCATTTTGTTATAGTGTAAGATTGTACCCTCAATGGCATATTCATCTTATCCATCATAACCTGGATTAAGCATTTTGTTATAGTGTAAGATTGTACCCTCAATGGCATATTCATCTTATCCATCATATTCTGGATTAAGCATTTTGTTATAGTGTAAGATTGTACCCTCAATGGCATATTCATATTATCCATCATTAACCTGAATTAAGCATTTTGTTATAGTGTAAGATTGTACCCTCAATGGCATATTCATCTTATCCATCATATTCTGGATTAAGCATTTTGTTATAGTGTAAGATTGTACCCTCAATGGCATATTCATCTTATCCATCATATTCTGGATTAAGCATTTTGTTATAGTGTAAGATTGTACCCTCAATCGCATATTCATATTATCCATCATAACCTGGATTAAGCATTTTGTTATAGTGTAAGATTGTACCCTCACTGGCATATTCATCTTATCCATCATAACCTGGATTAAACCTAGAAATTCTCCCCCTCCCCAAAAAATGTAAAAAAATGTAAAGGACTAGTAACTTGCTCTCCAAGATAATTCACTACAGCGGAGATATTACATTGAGTTGTAATGTCCTTCCACTGAGATTCTCCTGCCACTAAAGGAATGCTTTCCATATGACTTTCATTTCTTCAATGGCCTCCCATAATGTTGAATGGAGATGTGTATCCCAGCACATTGTGGTTGCATACATAAAAACTGTCAATTTGAAGGTTGTACCTGCAAAGGACCATCTGACAAGAGTCAAGTTAGGTTCTCCCATTCCTGAGAATGGACCTCATATGAACTGTTTGTTCCAAGGAGCAGAGTTTCATCTGCCATTGGGACAACAGTCTCATTGAAATGGTTTAATAAAACACAAACCTAGGACAATGATGTCTACTGTCACACTGAGTAAATCCTGATAACAAAGGACACCTGGGATGAGAAACAGCTCATAGTAAGAACTGAAGCAATTGGCTCTACTGATTCCATAACAGGAACTAGGCACAAAGCAATGAATGGCCATTGAATGGCATGGAAGCATCATGGTACTGTACAGTATGTCTCCATGAACTTGATGTCTTTCCCAAGTGTTGGTATATACAAATGTGGGGATTAAGTACATGATAGAGATTTGAGAGAAATGGGGAATGGGGACATTTCCATTTTCTGTTCTTTTATCACAATGATTCTCATGAACCCTGACTTTTGACTTGTAATGGATCTTCAGGACTATTTTGCCAAAGAAGTGCCTATAGTAAGTAGCACAACTATGGCACACCTGGCCATGATAGGTCTACTGAGCTATAATGGATAGAATGAGCCTTAAGAGTGCCAGTGCAATGACAGCACACAGGATGATCATCATGTTGGTAAGGGTTATATAATATATACTCTGCAAGATAACATAGATGATAAGTGACAAGGGCTTTGCCATTTCCATGTCTGCAATATGTCATAATGCTTTCCATGTCATCACTCCTCAGGACATTAATAACAGTTGAATGACAGTTAGTCTTTGTTGATTAGCATGTCCACAAATTCCAGAACTTTGGACAAGCTGTTGATAGAGGAGAAGGACAGCAAAATTCTGGGGACAACAGGCAAAAGACTTCTTTCAAAAGACAGTCTTATCATGTCACCCTATCAAAAATGATAGAGCTCATGAAAATACTTTGTCATGTCTAGATGAACACGGCACATCCTGTGTAGTCTGAGATGATACTGGAGAAGATTGTCTAAAGGATCAGCTCATCATGCTCACTGATTGGGATTTGATCACAATGTCCTTTTGAGTCACACTGACCTGAGAATGCAATAACTCCATCCTGTGGCTTGATTGTTCACTTAACTAGGAAATGGGTGCATTGAGTGACCTGTGACTGATCCATGAAAGTGCCTTGTGGTGTGGAGTTGGCTAACTACACAAAGACCAATCTGTCTTTTGGCTTAAATGGTAAAATTCACTGTGATAGTGACCTGTAGCAATCTGAGACATGTCTCACTCTCATTTTGATGAAACAGTGACATTTTATTTTTCCTTATACTGTGCTATTAATTGTGATGCAAGAGTTTAGTGGATATTTGAGAACAGGTCCATACAGCTGAAACAAAGACCTTCTGTTTTATAATTGCCTGTGGTTGTGTTCTGTTATAATCTTTGACATGGCAGAGACAGATTTTAACACAGCAGTACTATTTAATCTGGAATGATAATGAACAATTATTTGTGTTGAAAAAGGTTAAGGGATATATATAATCCACAAAAACCCAATCCACACACACACATACACACACACACACACACGTAAAGAAAAGAATTGAAAATATGTTATATTGATATATGAACATAATAAATAAAAAATTTAAATGGATATACTCCAACTAGGTACATTGTTTACTGACATAAGTACTGAAACAAAATGAAAGGTTAGTTAGCTTATATTTTAAGTTGTAACATATTTGTTAAATCGAACAGGTTCCACTTTTCATCCACTGATTTAGATTATAATTAAATGCATCTATAATTGTACTTTCTCTAATTAACTTTCAGATTCTGTTTCAAATTAGTAATCCTGAATATTAAAAACTTTTCTTAAAGAGTTCTTTATCTTTTGGGATGAAAATGTGTTTAGCTAAAAGTAATCTAAATTGGGAGTGTTGCCTTGTTTTCTAGCATGGAATAGTTCATTGAGATAAAATGAGGCTATGATGTTTGAAACTCTGTGCATAAGTCTAGTCTTTCTGAAAACTATTTGTTCACTTACTGTTAACATTTTAATATCATTCATTGCATTTTGGATGTTTTCAGCATTTTCTAAGAGAAGTCTTCAAGCTCTTTTCTACAACAGAATAATTTGTAAACCTCCTTGTCAGAAGTATTTCCCGTTATGATTACAGTGATCTAGTATGGTTTTAAATACCATTTGTAATATACTGACTTGTGTTTAGTTGATAGATATGGCCTTATCTTGCTAAATAACCGCAGACATGAACTGACTTCATGGCATATGACTTGAATATGTTCATTCTATTGCAAATTATTGTCAACTACCACCCCAAGGATTCCGTCATGGGTAACCATTTATATACAAATTTCATTAAACTTAAGATTCAAATTGTTACTTTCCAATTCTTTTGTTAGGTAGTAATCATTGATTCTTGAGTCTTTTCTGCATTTTCTTTCATGCCATTTTCCATACAACAGGAATCTATATAAGTCAGTAGATGAAATACATTTGCCTATTTTCAGTGGAAGAACATTTATGAAAATGAGAAAGAGGCCTAGGATTGATTACTGTGGTACTCACATTATTAGATATCATGTAAAAGAATTAATCATTAAATTGATAAATTGATAAATGCTCAATTTGTTGATAAGAATATCATGAACATGGTCAAAAGCTTTTCTAAGATCAACTAATTTTTCTTAATCTAAGACAGTAATCCATCTATCATGAAGACCACTGCTGTCTTACAGGAGTGGTTTTCTCTGAGTCCTGATTTTATGCATTAAATTATAGTTTGATAGGTATATCAAAAGATTGTAATGAATATATTTTTCAAGTAGTTTGGACAAAGATGGTAAGATAGATATGGGTCTGTAATTAATCACATCTTCTTTGTTTCCAGAATTGTGAATGGGATTACCAGCAGTGTCCCCAATGTCCGTCTTGAAACAATAGATGAATTATGTATCATCAACTGGGCACCATCTTTGTAAGCCTAGCATCTGTTGCTAAGGTGAAACATTTCAGTGTTTGCCTTATATCCATATTCCAAACAGTCATGGTAATGAAATTTTATGCTGTCTGCATGCATCAAAGCCACGCCATGCTTCAGAGCATTTATAGCACCTTTCCAGCTTGTCTGGTGTTTTGAAAGCACTGTCTTGGTCCTTATCATGCCTTTGAGTATTGGAATATGTTCATTTATTGCACACAGTGTGAGAGTCACTTTCTCTTTAAATGGGTTCTGTACTTAGTGATGAGGTTTCAAAAATCAAGTGTTAATTCTTGGAGAAATTGTGTAAATGAATACACTATAAGCCAAGTATTAATGGTGGAGGAAGAAACTGGGAAATCACTGGAAAGAACCACCGACCCACAAGAAGCTACTGGCAAGCTTTCTCCCATATCCACATTCACTGAATCCTAGACTCAAATCCCAGGCAGACAAAGGTGAGATGGCAGTGATCGGTAATGGACAGCGCTTTATACCACTTGGCCACTTGGAGCCCCTGATGACTATGTAATTTTGAATACAATACCATTATCCTAATGATCAATTCCTTTTCCATATCTAAGGTTAATTTGGAATTCCATTCAGTTATACATTTTATATTAGAAACAGTTACACAGATAGCACTGTATTTAAAATTAAAATAATTTCCATCAGGATTTGTGGTTTGTTTAATTAAAGCAGCACAGGTAGTGTCTAATTCACGTTTTGAAAATCTGGAAAAACATCTGCTCTCAAGTAAATTGTCATGGATTAAATACAAAGTAGTGACAGAATAATCCATGTTGAGCAAATTAACCAAATGAAATAGGTTGATTAAGTTCCAGGTTAGCATGTTTTGGATATATAAAACTTTCTGATTAATTTAGGAATGATATGTAGGAAAATGATTATTAGCTTATGGCTTAAACATCATTCAAAATAATGAAGTGTAACAACTTCATTTTTTCAACACATGTCCTTGATCTACCTAACTTCAAACAAACTTGGTTCTGCCACTCTAGGTTCTAATAACAAGGTGAGTTATATTATCAACTGAATCAAATTAGCCTAATGGACTCTCACACTGCAGTGCTCAAAGGACTCTTAAGCTCATTTTTCCCCTTTGCTATTGTCAGCCATTCAGTAACCAGTTATTTATCTGTCCACCATAATTTCATAACTGTCTGAATGATAATCAACTGTAAATTTAATTTAACTGAAGATAATTTTTGGTTCTTAACTGTTCATAAAATGATACAAATTTCTAGTAGGGGAGCACTCAATTCCCCTGTAACAGGCAAGAAAGGTACTAAACACATTACTGGTAACTGCCAAATTGTTCATTTCATCTCTTACTCTTAGTATCACTTCATCGTACAAATTTGTATCATACAATTCTTCTAAATTACTGTTAGTCAAAAGTCTGATTAGTGTCTGTGCACTGCTGCTCTAAAAATCAAAAACAGAGGAATAAATTTGTTTAATTAGGGAATCAACAATCATTAGGGAATAAATAAGCATTAGGCTAATACCAGCATTAAATTCATGTAAGTACCTTCTGCTTCATGGTTTGTGTGGTTTTTAAGCATTTGGTGACTAAAATACTATTTGCCTTGAATTTTAGGTCATTCCCAAGGGTATTCTTGGCAAAATTTTAATTCATCATTGCCAAACCAAAATCAATATGTAATTTTTTCATTGGCTTGTTAAATATCATTTTATTTTTTATTTTCATATTATAACAATATCCATTTACTATTATAGTTCATTCAGCTCAGCAGTGCAAATATTTGCATATGTACACAGGGGCGCCTGCAGAATTATTTTATTTTCGGGGTAGACCAACAAGTAGGTCTCTGCTTTTTTTATATCTGAGATGCTGTCAGATATAAAAAATAAAGCAGAGACCTACTTGTTGGTCTATTTTAGGATCTGGTGTGCAAGCAAGTTAAGGTCAGCCATTAAGGAAAATCACACTTAGAAGTGAAATAGGAGGGGAAGTAATATACCCCCTCCCCTTGCCTCTGTGTGCGGAAGCCTACGTCTATACCTGATACTTTTCATGTTCGTTTCACACATGAATTTCAATACCCTTTGTACCAAGTTATAGAACTAAACCACTCATTCAATGCATGCTCTGACGTCGTAGACAGCATCAAAAGTGAACAGTGAACAGAGGGCTGGGGTGTCCAAACTTGTAACAATATAACACTTGTTACAGATTTGGACCCCATCCTCTGTCTTCTGATGGACACTATTAATTTCATTTGTAACGAGCCACTGCGCATCAAACGGCAAATAAACCAAATACCTGTATTGTTGTTTACGTATGCTGGGGAGTACTCCTAGCTCCAGTTGCAGGAGATCCAAATGTTAGTTGAGGCTACAATATGGATTTATTGCACATAACTCAACAAATATGTCACGTCAGTCATTTAAATAGATTGATTCGCGTGTACTATGGCACTAAAGGGTTTAGATGTTTACATTCAAAACCAAACATATCAATGTAATGACACATAGCAAAACATCCAAAGTATTCCAAACCCTCGACACTACTAAAACGCAGACTAACTTCCGAATTCGCAGCAATCTTATGAACATCTGTAGCAACTTTAAGACCAGACATGGGCGACTTCTCGCATCTGACTGCTAAAATTTACCAAACTTCATTTTAAAAAGTGTGTATTCATCATTTCTCAAAGGTTTTATATTCTATTGCAAATTACGTATTGGGAAGGTGTGGATTTGAATGTTTGTATGGACGAATATCTCTCTCTCTCTCTCTCTCTCTCTCTCTCTCTCTCTCTCTCTCTCTCTCTCTCTCTCTCTCTACACACACACACACACACACACACACACACAGGGGTCTGCAGTTTTATCAATAATTATTTTATATAATATTATATTATTATAATATTATATAATACCGTTAAGGATTGATAAAACTACAGACTCCTGTGCGTTCTCTCTCTCTCTCTCTCTCTCTCTCTCTCTCTGAAAAATAATAGGCATTATTATCCATGTCCTGTGCCCATTCAGACTTGTGATTATTGCCTATGTTAGCCCTACAATGTAAGACGCCTCCCGTGATATTTGTTGCTTGGGGAGGGTACTGGTTTGGTTTCGGTTTTGTTGTTGCTTTGTGGAAATTTTATGGTTTATGCTTGTTTGCTGGGGTTTGGGGTGGGTGGGTTTGTTTGGAATTTTTTTATAGTTTTTTGTGTGTTTTTATATTAGAAATTGATTTTAGGTCCCCATCTTACTGCGATGGTAAAGGCTCTATGTAGCGTGTTTCGAGGTCGACTAACATCGGAACGAGAAGTAAAGGTGGGGTTTTTTTTTAGCAATATCTCACACTCTTGCAAGCCCTTATGGATACTTTTCCACAAATTAAAGCATATTGCTTTAGAGGGACTTTACTTACTCTGTCTGTTTTTCTAATAAATTAAAATTCTCACACAGGCAAATAATGTTTTCAAGCTCCGTTAACCTAAGGATCCATTTTAAAAAAAATTATTCCCCTCAGATCCCTTGGGCCCTAAGCTATAGTCCCTCACCGCGAGATAACCACCGACAGCATTACACAGGATATATGGAATCAGAACACAATTAATAATTCCAGTTCAGTACCCACGAATGTAGTCCAATCTATTTTTAGAACATTTTTTTCCTGTCTCCGTTTGGTGGTGATACAAGAATTAGATTTTGGCATTTTTGGTAAGGGTTTAAAGGCAATTGTTTATTCTTTAGAATGTGAGCTTATGGTGCGGTTGTCTGTGTGTATTTTGGCGACAGTGCACAGTGAGTAATAAGGACATGGTGATGATTCGAAAGTGAAATGTATTCCGTTGCATGTTTTTTTTGTTTTGTTTTTTTGGTTTACAATTCAGCCTCTCAAAAAAATGCAGGTCAACCTTTGACAAAAACTTCACCGTAAAGTCATCTTTGACTGTATTTTAGATTAACATATGAGTTGTATTGATTGTCACACAGTGGAAAGCACATGACTGAGAAACAAATATAGAGACTATATAATAAAATTAATTGTGTTTTATGGCCATATACCTACCCAAATTAGTACCACGTTTAAAACACATTCAACACAGATACAACATGCTCTGTCGTTATCGCTCACTACGTCACCCGTTTTAAGCCCTTCACACCTTTTCATCTGAAAATATAACATCTACAACCGTGTAATACCTGTGAAACGGTCTTATACAACATGAATTACATACGCAACACATACGCTTAATTAGAGTTGATTATTTCTATAAAAATCAATCATTGGAACTACCAGAGAGGCTCGTATCGTTGCTACAATTTACCTGTCATACATGTACTATACAATAACTACAAGTCCCTTGTAGTTATTGCATAGTACATGTACGACAGGTCAACGATACGAGCCCCTGTGGGGACTACTGTATCAGGTTATCATAATAACCAGGTTCACATGTGAACCTGTATGTGACGTACTTGGATCGACCACGTGTAATCTTCCCGTGATCAATGAAGTTGGATGGCTTTAATATAGATTCAAGCGTGTATTTGCAGACGATACACGATGATATCACTGCCGTAAAAGATAGTTTCATTTCAACCATCAGCGATACAATGACCAGAAAGCTCGAAACGAACAACACAATTGTATTTGTGCACTTAGCACACAATGACGATGAATCAGCTAAATAAAATTTAAAAAAAACAATTTAAAAAAAAAAACAAGCAAAATAAACCAACCAAACAAAAAAAAAAAAAACGTTGGCGGCGCAATAACCGCAGCCATTGATAAAATAGCACACTTAAGGTGGCGCTCACCAGTTATTATGTACTTTTGAGAGAGTGATGTATGTAAGGTGAAGTTGTTTGCATTTTAAACATGCATAGTGGAGATAATGTTGGCATACCCTATATACTACTTTCATGTAATGTGGCTGAAATTTTTTTGGATATTGTACTTTTGGAAATTTTAAATGATCTTAGAACACTGCTAACTAAAATGACTGCTCCCTTGTGCTACAAAAATCAACCTGAATTTGTCTAAAGTACACTATTCTTCGCAGCTATTAAAATATGGAAAATGAATTTTGCCAAATTAGACAATACCAGCTTCTAAAAGTGCAATGAATGAATTACCAAATACATTAAATCTAAAAAAAAAAGTTATCGGCTCTATTTTTTACAATTTACCTCTGAAGTTCGAGAAGTGAAAATGAGTAAGTAGAGTTAGCACTTTTTGAAAGGTGCACATCTGGAGTAAGGCCAAGCTGTATACTCTCTAACTAATATTACACCCATCAATCATTCATCAAAATAAAGAGAATTAAAGGTTCTTTGAACAATGCCTAAGATATACAAAGTTTTTTTTTTAATATAGCCAGTATAACTAGTGAGGAAACACGGGGAAACTCTTTTTCATTAAAATCCTAACCCTATGCTAAATACGAAACTGTAGAGCGCCACCCTTAAAGCAGAATACAAGAAAAAAAAACTAAAGTTACAACGCTGCGATACGATGCTAACGCGATCAACACGATTTTGGGTAACGTCAGAGATTCTATGACATTCCTGGACATGGTGGCGGCGCTACAGCGAGACATTAATCAAGCGCAATCGACTTCTTCACAAGGATCCCTGACATCGCTACTAAAATGCATGACATGAGAAAAATCACAGACAACGCAGTATACACTGTCTAGTCTAAATCAGCAACGTGTACCAAACAGACTAACAATATCGAACACTGGTGTGTACATGCTTTATATTTTTAGTGCGCTCTAAAAAGAAAAGTTACAGCAGAGAGAGCGATGCATATGCCGTTGTTACGAAAGCATTTTCTCCATCATCAGCAACGTTTCCAATCACGTCACCGCCGAGGTCAACGGAATCGTTGGAAATATAGTTCAATGAAAACCGTTGCAATAAATTGATCATTCGGGTTATCAACAATGACAGCATATTGACCAAGAAAACGATATTCGCCCAAAAACTCCATGGAATCAGCACTTTCACCTGTTATGTGGGGTGAGGTCTTGTGGGATGTATAGCTACAATGTCGTAGCCTCAACTTGTTTTGTTAGGGTACTAAAAAGGGATATATTGCTCATTATGAGTCTTTGCGTTTGTGCCACCCCAAAATGGTGGTATACATGATGCACTTCACTGAGTACTTCTTGGTCATAAATTATCATGATAATGTTCTTTATCAGCAGTTCGTTCGTGTCTATCTTAACGATGAAATCCAGAATCAATCACAAGGGCTCATATTGTTGCTTACAATTTACCGTCGTACATGTACTATATAATAAATACTAGTGAGGCAACTTTTCGCCTTTCTCGCACTACCTATTTAAGAATAAAAGCTGATATTTCAAGCTACATTTCCCGCAGCGTAATAAATTTGGTACCGATGGTCTTCTCGCACTACCTATTTAAGAATAAAAGCTGATATTTCAAGCTACATTTCGCGCAGCGTAATAAATTTGGTACCGATGGTCATTCGACCTTGTATACGTATCCAAAGTTTGGCTTACTATCACACCTTTTAGGAATGCTGGACCATTTTCACACGGTACTGCCCGACATGGCTCTGATAGCGACCTTTTGATATGCAAGTCAAATGAGGCTGAATGGAATACAGTCCTCTCATTGGTTAAAAGAAAATGACGTACTTTATTTGCTTATAATCTATTTTCAGTTAGCCAGTGAGAAGAGAGCATTCAATTCAGCGCGTAGTTCTTGAATATTAAGTGGTCGCGACCCATGTCAGATAGTACCGTGGGAAAAAAATAGGTCAATAACGTTAAACCAAAGTTTCTATTATATTTCCATATGGTTAAGAACCGGTAATATAAATCGTTTAGGTTAGCCCAGTTTTGTTATCCTATTTTTGACGGGGTTTTTTTTCACGATTTCACTTACTTGCAAAGCGGTACTCAATTGTTGTCTTTCACCCTCCTTGCTGCTGTGGATTAACCAAAGATTTTATCCAGACCTATACGATATCTGGATCTTTGGTCATGTAGATTTATTGTTATAAACCCGAACGGAACATCTTGTGCTTTAGAAAAGAAATTTTTAAACTTAATCATGTCCATATCCCCTGAACACCAGGTATAATAAATATTCTTTAGAGTATAATTACTCCATTAAACACAACCAAAATATTACAGTTATCCCTGTTATCTTTAGGTATTTGTGTGTATCGTTGTGTAACATAAATCACGTCCGTGTTTTATGTATACCTCGAAAAATATTCTAACTGGATTAGATTGTTTGTCCAGCATCACATCATCGTACACTACGAGGTTATTAATGAACCAGCATCACATCATCCTACACTACGAGGTTATCATTGCGAGTCATCTACAGACGGGGCTTAATCTATATCTGTGATAAAATCAATAATATCGTCACCGTCTTTATTAATTGATATCGCTTTCTCGTTAAAATCCGTAAGGACTTCGTAACAAAGCTGATCATCTACAGACGGTGCTATTAAATATAGTTTGTTCCATCTCAACCATTTCATTATTAAATTTAATAATAATTGTGTTTTACCTGATCCAGATGGACTTTTAATAATCATCCTTATCGAATTTGGTAATGCTAGATGATGCTTTACTGGTTCCTGTTTTCGTGTCGCCAAAAAGTCAATTATTGTATCAATATTATTAATAACATGAGTATATATTGTGTTCCATGTAAATTATCTACACCCACTGCTGGATTGACAACGATAATAACGAAAAATAAACGACGTATATTAACAGGTAAATGCGTGAAATACGGCACGAAAAAAATATAAATTTATATCTGTGTCTAATTCAGGGACAAAGACAGGTGGAGATATTGCTGCTTCGTTAGGAAAATTACCAGGATTAACATGAGCTAAATACGCCGGTGAGAAACACCTTCCATGATATAATTTCTGTGGTCCTGGAACTCGACTTGATATCCGACTTGATGATCAAGATCAACCAAGATCAGGAAAACATACAGTATATAAAATTAATCAAGCATGTCATATTCATAACTTTGCTTATAAAGTAAAGATTTTGCAGCAGCGGCATCTCGCAGATGTAAAATTGATTCATGCATTAAATTCTATATCTAATAAATCTCTCAGAGAAAAACTCGCTAGTGTCCTGATAAAATTCTCTATGAAAAGTAAAATAATGCCAGGGGCTGGTAAGTAATTATATGATTATTATAATGGAATCTATTTATTATAGCCCAAGAGGGTATTGGAGAGGCAAAGCAGCTATCACTAAACTTTCTGAAGCAGCAAAAGTTTAACGTTATGTTGCTGAAAATTGGTTGGCACGACAGGCAATATGGCAAATTTATCTACGACCACCCCAAAACTTCAAGACGCACATTTTGATGTCAGTGTCCCTAAAACACGTGGAAGAAAGTCACGTACAAATACGAATTGACTGTTGTTGAAGTTACAAGCAGATATAAAGAAACTAAACCATTATCAACAAAGAAAGCTTCTGAAGTTGTTTCTGCGTTTGAATGAATTTATCATCGTGGTGGTCTACGATGGCCACAGCTATTACAAGTTGATCCTGGCAAAGAATTTCTTTTCTCAGTATCATCTTTGATGAAAACACATAACGTTAAAATCAGACAAGGACATACTGAAATTCATCGTGATCAAGCAATCGTTGAACGATTTAATCGAACACTTGCTGAGCGGTTATTTCGATATCAATACGCGAAGGAAATATCTACTAACTTTAAGTCTGGTAAGAGATCTCGTGAATGAGTTGCCTGGAATCATACTGGATACGCCGCCTTAGAACATTGAAACCAAGCGGTCTAAACTAAGAAGACTAGAAATTGTATTGTTGTATTTATAGTTTTAACACATGTGGAGACAGCCATGTAGAGGTTTACAAACACAACGTTTTTGTGTTTATTTGTTTGTCGTATATATGTTTTGTATCTGCCTTTGAAAAAGACTCATTAAGAATCGAAAGCGCTTAGGATAGTTAGTTACAAGTTTCGTACTGTTCGTCGTCAGTTTATTGCATCTATTTTAATCAATTCCTGACACACGCGATCCCTTGCTGGATCCAGTACGCTTGAAAGGGTTGTTATTCGCCATATGATTTGTATTCTTTATATATATATATATATATATATATATATATATATATATATATATATATATATATATATATATATATATATATATATATTGATTCAAACAGAAAATAAGTGTGTTTGGTTGAAACTTGGACATATTTCTTATTGTAATAAGCCATGAGTAAATAAATACTGTGGAAATCATATGCAGAGCATCAAACATGAAAGACCGGGACCAAAACCATGTGTTCATTGTGGTATTGGAGTCAGAGGAAAGACACAATTATGTGTAAACTATGGTGGTAAAAAAATATAGAGAACTGAAACGTTATAATTACTTAAAAAATACATCGACAGGTAAATCTCCTATAAATACAGAAATGGATTATCTGACCAGATTTCAAAATAATGATTAAGACAAATAATATTATTATATAAATGGAGCAAAAAGAATTTTTGAGAAATCCAATATATACAAATTACGAAGCTTCATAATCTGGTGTGATTAGAAACTGCAGATTGAAAATAAAGTCGGTAGTCTTGATAATGCTGGTTATTTTAGATTTACCATTGGACATAAAAGATATCTATCACAGAGGTTCAACTTTGAATGTTTCGTGTAGTCGTTAAAGATGGATTTGTAATTGATCACCATGATGGGTATCCCCAAAATAACCATTTATCTAACCTGCAAGCTATTACGCAGTCAAAATTGCAGACTTGGAAATACAGGAACGTGTATAATATTCGAAGAGAGCGATTAAATCCATAAATGCAGAAACACGTCATGAGATAACTTTCCCATCAATTCGAGCAGCTGAAAGATATTTTGATATATATCCGCAATCGGTACATAATGTTGCAAATAAAACATACAAATCTGCATATTCAATAAATTATGGTCAATGGATTATATTTGAATACGTCTAATAACTGTGCACTCTTAACTCAGAACAATATTATTTTATAGTATATAGTTCGACTCTGTTAATTTTGCCAAGGGTTTTGTATAGCCACAACTACAAATATGGGTCTGCCTTTACTGTAGCTGTCCTCAGTTTCACTGTCATTTATCATAGAATCAAATACAAATCTTTCTCAATTCCATTACACGATTCTCTATCATCTTTTTTCCTTTCATATTCGTGCGACAATGCACTTTTAATCTTTTCGATTGAATGTGCAAAAGGTCCAAATAGCTTCAACTATGTGTCATTTACCATAGATAATGATTCCAACATAGAATTATAAATTGATTTTACGAATCGGTAATTGGAAGGCAATGTGAATTTATTTTGAAATTTTCTCTGCTGTAATGATTCAAAGTCATACATAACCTTTTCAGGACCAAGATGATCATATATCTGTACTCCGCCCTGTTTTAATTTTATAACAGTAGAAACAATATCATTAATATTTTCACTGTTCATTATATATATATATATATATATATATATATATATATATATATATATATATATATATATATATATATATATATATATATATATATATATATATATATATATATAAATTAAGAAGTGACATTCAAACTTCAAAAATCTATTTTTTATTCCTAATTATATTTACTCTACAAGCGTATGTACGAATTAATATATAACGTCTCCCCCAAAAATCCACAGTATTACCATCCTGATTTGTGAGTTTGAAATTCATTCTTGATAATAATAGATTAAGTACACGCAGTTAGACTTGATTTATTGGTTCTGATTCAATGACCCACCCTGGTGTCGCTTAATTACTGGTTGAATATAATATATATCCTTGCTGGGCCTGGTTAGACTTTGAAAGATCTACGTGGCAACTTCTGTCAATTATATCGCATACTAGATTCACTGCAATAGTGGATGTTATAGTAACAATATTCGCTGAAATGTGACGACCTGTTCCATATGAAATTATTGTATCTGAGAACTTTTTTTAGTGGGGCTAATTTTCTCCATGAATCAAGTAGTTTTGGAAAATATTCATCGATATTAATAAAATCAGGAATATTTACTTCAGCTGCAAGATTATTTGATATTGTGTCTTTGTCTTCATCTGAAATAAAAGCTACAGATCTAGGATGATAACGTACATTCCTGACTAAAACGCGCTTAAGATAATTAAAATCATAAAATATTCAATTTAAATGTTGAATTCCTTCAAGGATAATTTCTTTTGTGTCATTGCTGTAATGTCGTATTATGCTGGATATATGATTTTAACAGCATTGAAAGAATGATTAAATTCATCATCCATTGCCCTGTTTACAGCATTGATATGTATTCTATTAAAAAGCCATTCTTGGCGGTCCTTTTGTGCAAATTTTCCTTATATTTGGAATACTTTCGGTGTTGTCAACGAAAACTTTATTGACTTTCCATGGCTACATTTTTTTTTTGTAATTAGGAATCTCCTTAAACTTTCTGTTATCTGTTTTAAACTCCTCGATTTTTGGCTCTGGAGGACCTTGATAAGTTTGTACAACTTCAGGACATCATAACACTGATCTAATCGAACGTTGAGAAATATCTACAGCATAATCAGGAGAATTTATTTCAATCATCGACGATAATAATGGTTCGTATACAGTAATTGCTATTTTGGATTCTTTTCCTGTAATATATTTAAGTCTGCGCTGGTTTTCCTCTTTGATTTGCTCTATTTGATAACTGCCAGTTGGAATACTAACTACTTGCCAATCGGGAGTTCCATCAGATTTATTCTTGTTTGTAAATACTAATGAATTCTTTGGCTGTAGTCCACTAAATGGTTTTGATCTAATATTAAGCCAGCTATAATAAACCCGTAATACTATCTCTTTTACTGGTATTGCGGTTGGAAAGTTAACGCTGAATTAAGGATTTGTCGAACTTTCAATATCATCGTAGTTTTTGACGGTGTTATATTAGTAACGATCTGCTGTAATAACGCTCTCGACTCAATCTCTGAACGATATTCAGACTCTGACATTATTATTATTATTATTATTATTATTATTATTATTATTATTATTATTATTATTATTATTATTATTATTATTATTATTATTGTTGTTGTTGTTGTTGTTGTTGTTGTTGTTTAATTCTCCATTTTGTTTACTTTGGTTATTGTCACCAGAATCACTAACGATTCTTAATGCTTCATCGTAGGTTTTCATTATCGTTGCGAACTCCTCGTCAGATATTTTACCATTACTGAGATACATGGAAATATACCCAGATAGTTTAGAATAGGTTGCTGTTGCTGTGTGTAATTTTATCATATACTCACGCAATTTATAATTTGCACATATTGCTATCTTTTTAGCAATAAAACTAAGAATACCTGCTGTAGACGATGAAGTTGAAACAATAATTGTTATAATTGCTGGAGCTGTCATTGTTGATGTTGATAATATTAATCCGGCTAGAGCAGCAATAGCAGAAACTGAGTAAACAATTATGTTAATGACAACCATATGTCTACGATATTTTTTTACTTTTACTCTATAATGGTCGATGGTATTTTTTAGTTTGGTCAGGTATTCACATGCTTGATTATATCTGTGACGTTGAACGTCGATAGATGACGTAGTCATTTTATCCTTTATACTATGACGTTAAGTAGTTAATTGAGTTACAAATTCCAAACACCACCAGTAATTTGCTGAGGCCATATATTTATCAGAGGATTCCAGCGTAAATGTTTCTCAGAATCTTTATATAACAGTACAGATACAGTTCTAGAAAAAATACCAGTTGATGCAGCTGTAGTGGATGTTCTAAAATCTAGACCGCTAAGTATGAACATCCTATATACACTAGCGACTTCTGCGGTGTGTTTGATAGTTCTATTTTCTGGAGTCCATATGCTAGACCCAAATTCAATTGTATACGCAATATTTTTTATCTTATTATGAGGAATTGTAATCAGGCTCGTTTTTTAACAATATCAGGAATTACACAGATAATATCGTTGAGTTTTGCGTTATTATCAGCAAGTTTTATAAAAAAAAATTGGTAGACTTCCAAAAAAAATCATTAGTAGTTCTGTTTATGTTCTGCGAAACTGAAAAACGTGTTCAAGTGACCGGTAAAATCAGTTTTGAGTGTAGCAGTTTCATTGCTGATTGGAACTTCTTTAACATCAACATATTTTTCGTTGCAGCATCAAACTCAGATTCTAGTGTTCTGATATTTTAATGCCATTATTATTCATGTTGAGAACTGCACGCATTATACCACGGTTGGATAGTACGTATTTTGATTCTTAATTATGGACGTATTTTTTTTTTGTTGCAGCATCATTATCTGTCGTTAGATTTCCAAGACCTGTAATTTTATTTATGTTCGTAATAATATCACTACTAAAAGAATCGCCAGCCTTCCTGATATGATCGTTAACTGACTACCCGAATCTTGTATTTTAAACTGATTAGTAAAAGTAACGATATTATCAGCAACTGCAGTAGGAATTCGTATAAGTACATCTGGCAGTTATATATTACTCGTCTTTGCTCGTCCTTATTTGTTCTGAAAAACAACGACTTCATTTTGGTCCACACTTGTAATATTTAATAAATCATCAATTTCATTTCTGAGTTGATCGAGGGTTACATATTTAGACAAATCACCTTACTGTTGAGCTTTACCACGGGCAGATCTTTCGTAAATATCTACCATTATATTTACTGATGTGCTTTTTTAAAATGTAACAGTGTGGTATATTCATGCACGACTTTATGAGGTGGTTTCGTTGGTTTTAATATAGCATCAAGTACATTAAGTACTTAACGACCACATATTGTTGGATCAGTTAATGTTTGTGTAGGTAACGTTGAATACCAGACTGGAGTGCTTTGTATGTTGTTAGCATAGTCTAAAAATTCCTTTGGAGGCGCTAATCCATATGAATCAAAATAGATAAGTCCACGTGAATCAATTGCATACGCTACCCAATGAATACCTGGTCCAGAGTTTTTATTGAAATTAATAATACCTGTTTCAGTATTGTTCGGTTGTTTTGGTAATTTATCGCGCATAGAAACACCTGTAAAGTTTTATTTTTTAAAATTTTTTTTAGCAGCATCGAGTAAATCAAAATTAGACATAGGCTAAATCAGTAAACTGTCTCTGGAAGTCTTAGACCTTTTCTGTATCATGAATGTCGGGCCCCTGGCAATTTGAGAACTCTTCCCTCTTTTTTTTTGTTGGATGTTCGTTTAGTTCCTTGTCTGGTTGCTTTTTTAAATGCCATTCCAGGAACAGTTCCAACAGCGCCTAATGCAGCTGCTTTTGCAACAGCTGAGGCTGCAGCGGCTATTAGTGCTGGTATAGCTGCGAGAAGGGGAAATATACCACCCGTTTTAAAAGTATCTTTGATGGTGCCCACAGAAAGACTAAATTTGACGCCTCTATTTGATTTTTTTTTTCTTCCTTGAAGTTTTTTAATTGACGCTCGGTCAACGATAATTTATTTGAACCGCTCATCTGTTCCTTCTTTATTGATAATTTTATTCCACAGTTATTGTTTGATGCTGATTAGTCTTTTGATATGATCAGGAGTCAGGGTAACATTAGCGTGATTATATGACATAATATTCATAAATGATCTAATTACATGTTACATATTTTCGACTCTCATTCGTTCACCAGCTCCTTCAAAAAGCATTGATTTATCGCTAAGTATAGCATCAATTGTTCTGTAATTAGCAATAGCTTCTATTCCTACACTAGCTCGAAAATGTATCTCGACTACCGATTCGCTGGTCAAATCTAAATGTTCCTGCGAAAAGTAATAAATCGGATACATTTTGATAACGTTCCATAAATTCATAAGGCGATAAAATGTACGTGCTACATGATCTTGATTGAAATTAAGTAATATATCCTTGGATGATTCTTGATGTCCATTTATCTTTAATGAAACCTCAGAAACACCAAGATTGTCAAATATCATAATACTACGCGTTTGATCATTTACTCGTGCATCATCTTGTAATGCCATAAATATATGTCTTGGTGCATAAACGCCTTGCTGAGAGGCTATCTGCAATGTAAATAAACTGTTAATATTACTCTAGATAGCATCTGTGGTCATTGTCAGCCATGATAGCATTGATTTACCGCCTTGAGTCATAAACGATAGTAGCTGATTTTCTTCAGATATTGATGGAGCTAATACTACCATCCACAGTGAAAGCTTCGTATCAAATACTCTTCCAGCATCACCGGCGGGTCTCCATGTTGCATCATCGTCTGTAGTCTTTCGTACTAGTACAACTGTATGTTTGGCTCCAAAAATAACCTTTCTGACATTTCTACATAAACCAAAAATATGTGATAGTGGAACTGCACATGAAAACACTCTTCTATTTCCTTTTAACATCGCTCGACGTGATCTAAATCCTAAATTGAAATCTGGATCTACATTAACAATCATACTTTGCACATCCGCATTGGCGTTACTGGCAAAGTTCTGTGGTCGTCCTATTTCATATTGTTGGTATTCTGGAGAATTAGAAGTATCTTTTACAAACATCATTGATGGACCAGATGATCTTGAATAATCGTCGCTGTATCTTGCAAGGCCAAGTATTGTTGTAGCAACGTCAACGTCTTTCTGAATTGATTCAATATTTTTCCGTCGATTATGTACGTAGCGCTATCAAATAACGCCATAATACCATTATTAACAAAACCAACACTGACATTAGCGTCGTGTTCAGTATTATCCGCTTTTAATATTTCACCCTCTACTTCAATAAATGCTTCAGCGGGTACGAAATATCTGCTTGTATCATGAACCTGAAGTTAATTCTTCCACGCTGATCTGGAATTTGTGCATCATAAGAATTATACTGATAATCATTTATAACTCATCTTTAAGAACCGGTGCGTCCATGTCGAATGCGGGATCACTTATACCTTTAAACATATTTATTATAATTATTATCGTCTAAAACGAAGACCACTTCGAGAAGTGAGACCACGTCCTGCTATGAGGCTGGCGGATATATTTTTTTCTGATAAAGGTACATCAGCCAACTCTGTTAGTTTTTTTTATTAGCAACCTGATTTACTTTTTTACTAATATTTGCATGCATTTTTTCAGTGTAGGTAATTTCACTGGCTGAAGTCGGAACCGCTTGAAGTCTGCGTATTAATCGTGCTAGTCTATCTTTGATTGCTGAGAATGTTTTACTAGCAACATTACCAACAGCGCCTATACCTTTTCCACAAACAACATCAATAGCTTTCATACCCAGTTGCTTTGCAATGGTATTGCCTCTTGGGGCTATCCTTCTAAATATACCCTGAACAACGTCACCTAATCCATCTCCGTAGGTTTGTTTGGTATATCGGTATTCGAGAATTTATTACCCAGGCCATGGTTGGTCCACGTTTAGTATTATGTACTATCATTTTATTATAATCATTATATTTAATTACATACTCAGTCGCTATAATAATCATCGGCGATTTCATTTAATGAGACTGATACACATTAATATTCATGATACCGCCTGTAAATAATCTTTTACAAATTTCTGCTGCTTCGTTAATGATTGCTTGGGAATTATTACCAGCTCGTTTTCCTCCAATCAAAATTTCTAATCTTTCAACATCAGAAACAACGTTGTTAGGACACTGAGTAATAAGACCACTTCCTTGTGTGGTAAGGCACTTCCAAAATAGGTGTCTGACGGCAAATATTCTTCTTCCTCACCTGTTTGGGCTGGTTGTGGTAGTGGTGGTAATAATTGAGGTAATTGTTGTGGTGGAGGTGATTGTTGTGGTAGTTGTGGCAGCTCTAGTGATCGTGGTAATTTATATCGTGGCAATTGTTGTGGTGATGATGATGGTGGTGGTGGTGATGGTACTTCCAATAATGTTTGAGGATCTAGCTGTTGCTTAAGGAACTGGCTGTGTTCTTTTTGTATATTTTCGTCTTGCTTTTCCTGCTTCTTCTTTTCTTGATTGAATTATTTCATTAATTACCCTAACATAATTCTGATATAATGGATCTTCATCTTTAACTCGTTAAACATTCATACTTATGCGATATAACACTTTCTGCCATTGATCACGGGTTCTAATAGCTTTAGTTTTTTCAGGTTTCATTAATTTATCTCTTCGACTAAAACCATCCACAGCAAACTCATCTAATTGATCTACGCTTTCAATGCCATTAATTACTTTAATAGTATCTTAATTAAATTTATTTAACAGTTTAGCAGTACTACTGGCTGCAACACTCTTTTGTTTAGGGGCTGGTGCTTTAACGCCTTCAAGTATTTATTGCATTGACTGAGCAGCAGCTATTTCGGCTGGAAGTTTTCTAAGAATCTTTTTGGTTTTCTTGGTTCTTTTTGCTATTTTTTCAGTTGCTTCAGTTGTTTTCTCTAACACAGGTTGAATACCTTTAGTGGTCTCAGTAATAGATTTAAATAATTGTTTTCTACCCTCTTCAAATTCAATTTGAGATTCCTGACGTGATTGTAGTTTCTGTTTAACAGAATCACGAACAGGTAAATATTTTTCAATTGCCTCTAGTCGCTCTCGAGCCAATATAGCGGAGTGTGGTTCTCCAATACTCATTATTAAATAATATTTATAATAAATGTTTAATTAAAATGCTTAAAAAATGCGCGATAACTCTACTCCTCCTCTCCCTCTCTGTTGATAGAGGATTATCCCCTTTTTGTTAATAGCTATAGTATGTATGTATGTATGTATGTATGTATGTATGTATGTATGTATGTATGTATGTATGCATGCATGCATGCATGCATGCATGCATGCATGCATGCATGTATGTATGTATGTATGTATGTATGTATGTATGTATGTATGTATGTATGTAATGTATGTATATCTGTATGTAATGTATGTCTGTCTGTAATGTAACGTATGTAACGTATGTAGGTCTGCAATGTAATGTATGTCTGTCTGTAATGTAATGTAATGTAATGTAATGTATGTCTGTCTGTAATCTATACATGTATGTATGTAATGTAATTTAATTTATCAAAAACATCCTAAGCGGTTGCCCTTCACGGGACCTCTTGATAGCCTGTGTGACTTTCATGGGGTCCCAACATTGTCGTCTCTCTTATGACTGTTATGGGGCAACCGCATGTTCTGTTTCTTTTTGGCTAACATTCTTTCTGAATGTTTCTTTGGGGTCCTTCAATGGAGTAGAGCTCAGGTATGCTGTTGTTTTTTTTGGGCGAATTTCTAATCGACGAAAGAGAAATATTAGAAATTCAGTGGACTGTCTAGGCATTGCGGTTTTGATAAATACCCCACGAATCACCACGTGGTGAAAGGTTCAAAATGCACCCTTCACTACGTGGCGAGGCAGTGAGGTATTTATCGAAACCGGAGGCGCGGCCTCCCCCCAACCTAATAAAATGTGGCTGACCCTGGACCAACACTCACCCCTGAGGGTAATGAGAGTCGAACAGCCGATGTTCAGTACCAGAGTTCCAATACTCTACCACTGAGCTAACGCAATCGACTACAGATAATACGTTTCAGAAATTATTATATGGCTATCATACATTAGCATTATATCTCTGATTATAAATAAATAAATATTTATAATTTTATTAAGATATATAACCATTTATATGTATGAACCGATTAAAATATATCACCGTTTGCGCGCGCGCTAGTGTGTGTGTGTGTGTGTGTATATATATATATATATATATATATATATATATATATATATATATATATATATATATATATATATATATATATATATATATATAAAGAGTACAAATCATATGGCGAATAACAACCCTCTCAAGCGTACTGGATCCACCAAGGGATCACGTTTGTCAGGGATTAATTAAAATAGATGCAATAAACTGACGACGAACAGTACGAAACTAGTAACTAACTAGCCTAAGCGCTTTCGACTCTTAATGAGTCTTTTTCAAAGGCAAATACAAAACATAGTTACGACAAACAAATAAACACAAAAACGTTGTGTTTGTAAACCTCTACATTTCTGTCTTCACATGTGCTAACACTATAAATACAACCAGCTTGTATAGACTAGTTGCGGAAACTGAAAACGTTGTATAATTCCCTAAAAGTCTACAAGCCAAAGCGACATCTATTTTTACTTTGTGTACATATGTAACGCAGATTATATCCCGGATATTTGATTCTATACCGGTTATTCTTATAGTAAAAATTGAAGGATAATAAGAAGATTTAGAAAATGTTAAATTCTACTAGTGCATAGTTTTCATTTTCTAGTCTTCTTGGTTTAGACCGCTTGGTTTCAATGTTCTAAGGCGGCGTGTCCAGTATGATTCCTTTTCCTTCCTGGTTTCGGAACTCCAGCTGTGGTTGTTAGCAATAGCGATAAGTATTATATCACTGAAAGTGTGGCCAGGGGAGGAGAAGTGTTCTGCGACCGGGCTTCTGTACAGCTGTTTTTGGCATCCAATCAGATCTATGAAGGTTTATCCTTATGTGTAGCTTTTCAGTTTCTCCCACGTACTGAAGGCCACAGATCTTACATGTGATGAGATAAAGTAGTAGAGGAAAATGAGAGTTTTGGCCCACCACCCCACCCCGCCAAACTCCTCATTTCCCTATACTACTATGTAGACAGATATTTTGTAACCAGACAAAACAACAGGTGTTGGAATGCGATAAGCTCTGTCAACAGAAGTGACGAATTTGTTAAAACAGCGTATGTGTGGAATATGATTATTCTAAAGACAGCAAATGGGTTTTACCACAAATTTTTTATCAGATAACAGGATGAAAATTAAACTGTGCATTAGAATGAAAATGATATTATTTTAGTTATATTATATCTTAAGTTTAGAAAAAATTTTACGTTACTCATATTTTTTTTGATATTTTTTTTCATACTTGCTAACCCTAATTGGTAGAATATCTGTTAACATATTATCAATAATACGAAATTCACGTAATAAATCATCCATATTATATTTGACTCCTCGTAGGTAAGACCGGATCTGATCAAGTAGTTTCTTGTAAGTTTTAATTGATGTTAAACATCCATGCTTTTTTATCAAAAGTCTTGGTTCTACTTTTTTACACGCCGCTGTAAGTGAAACACCAATACCAGATATAATTAATAAAAAAGGATTTAACGATATCCCACTTGAAATTATACCAGAACTGGTCATTAACAATGGTAGATATGATATTACTCGAAGGATCTTGTTGTAGTATTTATAACATTTTTTAACGCACCAATGTTTTTTGTGATAATATTTGTAGTATTGTTTTAGTGCGTCCACATCCTGTTCTGAAATATCTTTTGAAATATGATTAAAATCAACTATACTTTTTTTCATTATAATATTTGTTTACATAGTTATGATAAATCAGCTACAATTTCCAAACACCACCGATAAGGACCTATAAAATTTTTATCAGTTGGTTCAAGTACAAATTCTTCCTCAGAATTTTTGTTTAATATTACAGATAACATTCCAGATAAGTCATCATCATATGAATGACGCCATGATTTAGTAATTATTTTAAACTTTGCAGTGCTAAACACTGACAATCTATACATACCAGTAACTTCTTCAGTGTGTTTGATAGATTTGTTTTGTGGTGTCCATCCACTATAACCATATGCAATAGTATACACAATATTTTTAATCTGTTTGTGAGGAATGAGACTCGTTTCCTCAGCAATATTAGGAATTTTACTAATAATATTATTGAGTTTTGTGTTAATATCATTGAGTTTTGTGTTAATATTAGCGAGTGTAATGTCAACAATTGATGGATTTCCAAAAAATTCATCTCTAATTCTGTTTATGTTTCTGCGAAAACTTAAAAATGTATTTACATGACTAAGATACTCATTTTTGAGTGCTGTGATTTCATTATTGATTGAAACATCCTGATCATTGACGTATTTTTTAGTGACAGCATCCCCATCCTCAGTTGGGTTTCCAAGATCTGTAATCTTGTTTTGTTTCATAACAATATTTCCACTTGGATTTCGTACAACTACATCTGACAGTTTTACATTACTCGTCTTTAATCGTCCTTCTTTGTCCTGGAAAATGACAACTTCATCTGGATCTACACTGGTTAGATTTAGTAAATTATTGATTTCATTTTTAAGCTGATCAAGAGTTGCATATTTGGATAAGTCACCTTGATAACCTTTTGTGGATAAATCTTCTAATAGTGTTCCAAATTTTGTATAGTAGCTCATTATTTACTATCCTAGATAAAATTATCAACACTAGTTTAATATTATACAAAATGGCAAAATCATTGATACTAAACTTTGATACAGAGAGACTAGTGAAGCACAAACATAACAATGAACTTCCTGATTGTCATTATCTTATTGTTGGGCGAACTGGATCGGGGAAAACAAATTTACTTATGAACTTACTTCTTGGTGATAATTTTAACTACGATAGAGTTTATATTTACACAATCAATCCACAGCAAGATAAGTATGAGTTATTAAGTGAGTATAATGACAAGCTTCGTGATGATCTTAAAGCTGGCGAAGATTTTTTTTATAATTAGGCAGCCAGAAGATCTTATTTCAGTCAATAAACTTGATGCAGATGAACATAAGATAGTAGTTTTTGACGATATTCCGCTAAATAACATGGAGATGAACAAAATAAGATCGTATTTCTCACTGTCACGTAACAAACAATGTAATTCTGTTTATCTCGCTCAAGGATTTTATAATGTTGACAGATTTATTCGGCGAAATACGGGTTGTTTTATATTATTTCCAGGACTGGACAATGTTGACGTTAGAAATATTGCAAGCGAACAATGCGGTGACGTGACAAAAGATAAGTTTATTGAACTTTACCGTAATGCTACAAAAGATAAATTTAACTTTTTCTTGTTTGATAAACTTACAAATGATCCAACTAAAATGTTTCGCTGTTGTATTAACACTTACTTACAGTAAAGCGTTTCAATTTTATAAAATTTATAATTATAATAATGGACAAACGAGCAAGATACAGACAACACATAGAAGATCTAAAAAACTTGCTCAATCTCAGGCATCACTTAAGCAAAAAGTACAAGAAGCACGACGTGGGCAAGTAACTGCTACAGAAACAACAGCTACAATTTTCAAGCCGGTTACTGAAGCATTATTAAGTAAACAACCTGAAACTAAACCACTGTCAGAAGAAGAACTTAAACAACTGCAGGAAAAAGGTTTGGTTGGAATTGTTAGAGAACAACAGGAAGCAGCTGCTGCAAAACTTGTTACTAGATCTGATGAAGAAAAAAGAAAACTAATTGAGGCACTTACAGCAAATATAGCTGATCCTGCGGCTAGACAAGCTGAAACAGATCGATTGATAAACAATCCGCTGGAACTTGAGCGAAGATTAGCAGAGTTAACAACGCAAGGAATAACAAATATTATAACAAATTTATCAGGAGATATAAAAGATATCAAAGAGGAGCAACAAAGAGTTGGTGAGCTTACTGTAAAGTTTATGGAAGTTGGAGATCAAAGACTTTAATTTATAAAAAGAGCAAATGATGAGATAAAAGGTAGTGAATATGATGATTTTTTAAACAAAGAAAATATAAGTGATATTGAAAATATAAGCAGGTGGACTGATGTAGAATATCAAGAATTACTCGATAGATTAGATGTAATATCTAATGACGGAGTTACTGCTAAAGATGAAATAAACACGGTTACAGAAATTGATGATATGCTTCCACTTTATGATAGAATGAGAAACGATGTCATTGCTCTCATGTTTAAAAAAACAGCAGAAAATAGTAGATCAAAACCTTTTGGTAGTGGGTGGAGTTTTAGAAGGAAATTTTTTACTTTTGATAAATCTCGTGTAGAAAAAAGTAGAGTAAGAACAGGAAATGGTGTAAAAGTATTTACTTCAAATACTGAAATGATAGGTAGATTAATGTTATTAATATCATCAAAGGAAGCTGGGAATATTAGTGTTGAACTTGATAATGAAATCATTGACATACTTGATCATCTAAGATCGAGTGAATTATTAACATCTGACGAATACGAAACTTTACACCGCGACTTAATCGCGGCGACTTAATTTTGTAAAATGATATAATATTAAAGGAATGCAAACAACATTATTACTAAACTCTAGCGAGTCTGCAGAAGATAGCGCAAATTTTTCAGTAAATTATATTCCGCCTATAGAACTAGATCCTGCAAAACAATATGAAATTGGATTAATTTCTTGTACTTGCTGGAATGCTATACCTAACGTGAAAACTGATGTTAATGATGAAATGTGGTTTACTTCGTTTACAAGTACTTCAATATCTACAACAAAAAAAATAAAAATTCCACAAGGAGCTTATAATATTGAAGATCTAAACAAGACGATCAAAGAGCTCATAACAAAAGCTGACGGTGTGGCTGATGATTTTGGATTAGCTGCTAATTATAGCACATTACGAGTTAGGATGACTTTGAAAAATATGTTAATCAATCTTGGATCAAAAGAAAGAGGTATTAGACAACTGTTAGGATTTACTAAATTAGATTATAATGCACTTAATCAGCCTATTACATATGACAGTGAACTGTCAGTAAATATAACAGAAGTAAATATGATATTAGTAAACTGCTCTATTGCTTCTGGCTCTTATACATCAAAAGGTAGCAAAGGTCATACGATTTACAGTTTCTCACCCGAAGTCCCGCCAGGTTCTCTCATGCAAATAACTCCACGAGATATTATATATTATCCTTTAAATGTGGAAGATCAAATATCAAGTATAAGGATGCAGTTGACAGATCAATCAGGAAAACAGTTGGAATTGAATAATGAAGTTGTAACTTATTATTTACATCTACGTGAGCAAAAGTAAAAATTATGCAACATCAAATATAATGAAACAAAGAAAAAAGTTTATCGAAGAAAAATAGTAGGAGGATTTTTTGGAAATATATTCACTAAAGTTATTGAAAATATACCGGGTATAGCACGTAAAGTTGCACCAATTGCTATTGACGCTGGCAAAGCTTTTGCAACTGGGGCTGCATCTGCCGCTGGGACTGCGGTGGGACAAAAAATAGCTAATAAAATAAAAGGTGATCCACGACTGCATCTGAAATAAAACAAGCTATCTCAGAAATCGCTCCAACAAAAGAAACTCAAAAAGCTATGATAACAACAACAAAAAAATTATTATCACCAAAGGGCGAGCAGATCATACAAAAATTAATATCTAAAGTAACAGTGCCGCAATAAAATTTTATATAATCTAATAAAATAAAATGTCTGTTAAAAATTATCTCGACTTAACAGAAACTTATGACATCGACAACGATGTGACAGAATTCGAGTTTGTTGAGTACCTTGATGAAAATTCTAACGAACCAAATAAAACTGGTATTAGAACCTTTAACACCAGAGACAAAGATGTATTTCTACTGCCACATAAGGCTATGTTAGAAGTTCGTGGTCAGATTATGACAGTAGCCAATCCACCTGCTGCAATTGCAGTTGGAACAGAAGTAGCTCTTATAAATAACGGCTGGTGTTTATTCAAAAGTGCTAGATATCAACTGGCCAATCAAACTATAGAAGATATTTCGAGTCATCTACAAGTTGCAAGTACAATTTTAAATATTATTTCGTTTTCCGACGATTACTCGAGATCAACTGCAACTAATATGATGTGGTTTAAAGATACTGGACGGGGTATAGCTGAATCAACAGAATTTTTAAAGAGAGGCGCTATAGTACATGGAGCTGATGCTGATGCAAATGCTGTAATTGTGAGAAATTTTCTCATTGCTAATGCTGCTGCACTAGATATTGTCGCACCTGCTGCAGATGCTAATGCAAACGCCACAAGAGTTTCTCTTACAGCAGCTTTTAATAATCTAAATATAACGCCACCAGCTGCAGATGCAAACGGTACTGCGATTTTAAACTTACTTCTTAACACACTTGACGTGAGAAATCCACGTTATAACGAAGGCTTTGCTAGGCGAAGAAAACTTGCAGCATGATCACGTCAAATTGCAATGATGCTTCCGCTAAGCACAATTTTCGGCTTTTGTCGCGATTATGATAAAGTATTTCGCGGAGTAAAACATACTCTTGTTTTAGATCGAGCAGACCAAAACGATTGCTTGTTTAGATCTGGAGGGGTTGATGTACAGTTTATCATAAACAAACTTGCTTTGTGGATGCCACGTATAACACCATCAATCACTAAAATGTCAGAACTAAATAGTACGCTTGATAAACATACAAACATAATATATTTTAAGCAGCATAAGATATATCAGACAGCGGTTCCAAATACTACTGACTACACATGGAGGGTCACAACAACATCAAGCGAACAACTGCCGAGAAATATCTTTGTCGTATTTCAACAGCAAGCCCGACGAGGTAACCAACAACAAAATAATGCAATATTTGATCACTCTGATGTCAGACGAATATACGCTAGATTAAATTCAAAGCAATACCCAGAACGAGCTATCGAGTGCAATTTTGCTGATGACTTTAATAAAAATATTTCTCGACCGTACATGTACCTGCTTGACGCAATGCAAAAATATCAAGATGTTGAAGATGGAACTCAAATATCAGCAGAGGAATTTCGTACGCTTTATCCTATATTTCATTTTGATGTTAGTAAACATAACGAGCGAGCTGTAGACAGCACAGCGGATATTGAAATTACCTGGACACTTGGGGCGGTTCCAGTAGCGCCGTTATACGTATACGCATTAGTGATTAGTGATAGATTTATCACAGTAGATTCTATTGGAGGTAAAATGACAGTTCAAGTTTAATCTACAGTTGTTATATAAAATGGCAAGGTATATTGTAAAAGAAGTGTATTTGACTGATGGCCAAGTTAAAAAATTAGTAGCTGCTATTGCAAAGCGAGAACAGGTATCATTAAAAATCAATCCTAATATTTCTGATGGTGTTTTAACAAAATTAATGCTAACAAAAAATCAAGTAAAGAAGTATGATCGTAAAAAAAACTTTTGTTTTAAATTTGAGTGCTGCACAAATGACAGCGATGGCAAAAGAAGGTGGTTTTCTTGGTCCAGCATTATCAGTATTAGCTAGCACAATAATACCTAAACTTTTGCCGGTGTTGGGAACATTAGGACTAGCAGCAGCGTCTGGAGCAATATCTGGCGCAACGAAGAAAGCAGTCGAAGGTAATGGTATCATTCGTGGAAGTGGAATAAAAAAATGTAAATTTTATGTAAATAATATATTATAATGCCACAAAAGAAAAAGAAATCACCAACAACAAAAAAAAGAAAACAACAAAAACAAAATCGCCAACACCAAAATGCAAATGCAATCAAACAAAACAAGGAGGATTTATCGTTCCACTTTTGGCGGGACTAGCGGAAAGTCTGCTGCCAAATCTCTTAGGAATCGGACGTGGTCTAACATTACCAGGAACTCGTCGACCCCGTTGAGTAATTTTGATATCATTGATAAGTTAAAAGCGGTTCCTGGATTTCACGGAGTTTATTCTAAAGACGAGCTCGCAGCAATAAAATCACCATCAGCTGTAAGTTCGTGTGTTATTAATATACAAGATTTCAATGACGGATCCGGCACGCATTGGGTAGCAGTTTATAATAATAATTATTTTGACTCGTTTGGACTTCCTCCAAGCGATGTAATAAAAAAGTATATGAACAAAAAATTTAACAAGATATATTATTCATCAAATCAACTCCAACCTGTTGGAACGTCTGCTTGTGGATATTATTGTATTATGTTTATCCAACAGATGAGCAGAAATCTTAACTTTTTAAAATTTATTTTACAGTTTGACAAGCATCCTTCTCACGCTAATGATGAGATCGCAATTAATTTTATCTAAACAAAGCAACCTTAATTTTATTAATTTTATCTAAACTAAACTAAGCAACCTTAATTTTATCTAAACTTACAAATATAATAATGTCAACATACTGTCTCAAGTGTAGAACTAAAACAGAAAATATTAATGAAACAACAGAAAAAACAAAAAACAACAGGATAATATTAAAAAGTTTTTGTGTAGTCTGTGGAAAAAGAAAAAATATGTTTTTAAAGAAAGTGTCCCCAGCGAGAGTATCCTCAGGGATGTCGCCAGCGAAAAATTCGCTAGGATCTGGTTAACCTGATATTATTTTAGTCGACGACTAAAAATATAGAATAATATGCAACTGTGATTCTGACAGAGATTTATGTCTTGAACAAAATAAAATTGTCGCATACTGTCAATGTTGTAACAACAGAGAAATAATAGGGTCAGGTATAGATATACATAAAATTATTGGAAAATTACCAAAACCAAAAGGCGGTTGGACATTGCCAGGTCATCGGTATACTGGTCCGTGGAATCCACTAGATCAACAACTAGATGAAAACGACAATCCGTTGCCAGGCCAAGAGCCTTATAATCAAGTGGATGCAATAGCAATGCGTCATGATATCTGTTATCGTGATCATGAAAACTCAAAATTAGATTGTGATAAAGTAATGTTAGACTAATTACGTGATATGAAGCCAACAAATCTACGAGAACGTTTTGATAGAAGATTTGTTCAGGGAATGATTGGAGCAAAATATAAACTCGGACTCGGTGAGTCTCGACTTGGAAAAAAAAGTATACGATGATCTTGCAGTCGAGCTGCACAGACCTAAAAAAAAAAGTTCCCACGACGTAAAGTTGTCGCTAATGGTGTAGATGATATCTGGGCAATAGATTTGGTGGATGTATCCAATCTAGCTCAGTTTAATGTTGGCGCTGATGGCGCTCCAAAAAGGTATTTGTTTAATGTTATAGATGTTTTTAGCAAATATGCTTTCAGTGTACCTGTTTCGGATAAGACAGGGACTTCAATGACTGATGCGCTAAGACAAATAATAACGAGTGTAGAAAGAAAACCAAATAAAATCTGGACTGATCATGGATCCGAGTTTTTTAACAAAAAGTTTGAACAGTTTCTAGAACAAAATAATATTAAAAAAATACCTTACAGGAAACGAGGGTAAAAGCGTTGTTGTCGAGAGATTTAATCGCACGCTAAACGAAAAATTACACAAACATATGACAGCTAAAAACACCAACAGGTACATCGATGACCTTTCTCAAATCGTAGGTGAATATAATAACACGAAACATCGAACCATCAAAATGACACCTAAAAAAGCTGTTAAAAATCCGATATTAGCAAATGAAAACATGTACCGCAGACATAAATTTAAGGTTGGTGATAAAGTTAGAATTTCTTTGATGAAAAAGGTATTTGCAAAAGGATTTACTCCAAACTGGAGCGAAGAAGTATTTGTAATTGATAAGGTACTTTTAGCAGTACCTGTAACGTACGTTTTAAAAGATCTGGCAGGGGAACCGATCGTAGGTAGTTTTTATGAACAAGAACTACAGAAAACTGAGCAGGATGTTTTTGTTATCGAGAAAGTGATTAGAAAAAAAAGGGGATAAAAGTTTAGTCAAATGGCGTGGGTATAGCGATAAATTTAACAGTTGGATCCCAACCAAACAAATTATGATATAATGCTATTATAAATTAACTCATACTTTTGTTTGACAGATTTACATTTTACTGGTTTACATAACGATATTAGATTCTGCTTACGATCGTTAGAGATCGTCATTAGATTAAAAATTTTAACGAATTATGAAATCGAATTTGATATTTTTCTGTCGGCCTGGAATCTTGATATTTAAAGAAAGGTTTGATTAGCTGCCAAAAACAGTTGTTGTTCGGCAACGGTAAAATTAAATTTTATTATTTGTTTTGCAATGTGATTACTTGACATTATACCGTTTAGTTGTTGATCTGCTGTAATTTGATCTGTCAGCAACAGTGACTATTTCACCATCATCATCAGATTCATTGTTATACAAAATATCATCTTCACTATAACCAAAGATTTGTCTATAAAAATCTTTGGAAAATGTGACCTTATCGACTTATCGTCTGTGACTTTGTCGCTAGTATCTTCTTCGTAGAGTTCAGCAAGTCGTTTCATCAAGTCCATTATTATAATATATTTTTATCTAATTTATTATTATAAGATGACTGATGAGATAAAATATCACCAAAAAGTTAATATAGTAAATTATAAAGAACTAGCCGAAGCGGTAAGAAAATGTTTGTTGGGTTATAGTGTTGATGTTATTGTATTGCAAGGTGATTCTCATAAAATATTACTAACAGAAGCAGAAAAAATAAAATTAATGAAAGTGCAGTAACGACGCTAAAATTTAATCACGATGATATCATAGCATTTGCTCATCATTGCTTGACTAAAACCGAATTACAAAATATTATTGATCATCATATCTAAAATCAATCCTAGCATCGTATTCGCTTGAAAAAGTTGATTTCAATACTCCATCAGCTACAAATTTTACGACTGCGGGATTTATCTTATAATATTTCGCCGCAGCTGAAATCGATTTGAATTTAATCTCCTCATCCGTTTCGAGGTTTTTTGAAATAACAGGTTTTATTGGGCATCTAAAATTAATACCACCACCTCGTCCTTTTCTCACATTTTCCTGTTGGGTAACTAGTTCTAGATTTTCCAATCTATTGTCAGTCTTTACGTTATTGATGTGATTAATAACAAGACAATTGGGTATAGATCCGTTGAACACCTCGTAAATAAAACGATGACCATAATAATGAACTTGATTTGGCGATGTTCCTCTAACAATTACCCTGATATATCCCATATTACTCATAGTACCAAGAACTTTTTTAGTTTTTCTGTTTCTAATAATACCGCGATCGTTAGCCTCGTATAAATCAAAGACTGGATGCGGCTGAAACTCGTCTTGTAAGGATAAATTTTCAATATTATCATCAGTGACTTTACCGTTATAATGATATACACGCTGTCCCTCTGGAATATCATCGCAGAACAACGTGTAAATAAAATCTTTTCTAAACATTGCAATCCTCTCGGCATTATCTCCCTTTACACTAATATTATAACCCGCTGACGTTAATTTACCAACAGGTATTCTAGTTTTAATGTTAATAACCGAACCTAATACATTTCCAGCGTATAAGTTATACTTTGGGTGAATTTGATATGCTTCTTGCTCACGTGCACTTGTCAGATTTACTGTCATTATATATATAGGTAATATTTTTTTATCTTTCAATTGATTTTTAGCGCATGCGCATTTGTTTGAGATAAAGTTATACATGCGCAGTGTGAGGTAAAGTTTATACTTTGGGTGAACTTGATATGTTTCTTGCTCACATGTGTTTGTTAGATTTGCTGTCATTTTATTTTAGGGCATTTTTTTATTTCAATTGATTTTTAGCGCATGCGCAGTGTGAAAAAATTATCAATTAGATAATTACATTATAATATAATAATGTTAAAATTACGTGATATAGCTAAGAAAAGCCTTATGGGAGAACCTAATAAAATAGCGACTGCTTTTGCAGGTTTTGATAATAGTTATCAGTTTGATAATCAAATTGTTTTAGTAAATTTTACTACAACAAATCTTTACCACCTACTACAGACAACTGTAAAACGTGAGCTTAGATTATTTGTGCAATATCATGTTATATTTTCAAAGTTAGTTATAACGGAAGAATCAACTAACAAGGAAATTGCAGAACCTTATATGAACGCAAAATCAAGACGTGTTTTGCTTGGGACTGATCTGTTATCACTATCTGATGAAATACACCAAGAAATTTGGAAAAAAAATAGAGGAATTCACTCAATTAGGTTCGGGTTGGAAGTTTGAAATGATCAAAGAAATATTGTTTCACACGATGAAATATAACGCATTACGCAGTACCTCATACATCGACCTCCCACAAAAATGAAAAGTAAAAGATGTTGTATAAACATCAAAAACGTAGATAACAAGTGTTTCCAATGGGCTGTTCTTTCCGCACTATTTCCAGCAGAAAAACACGCTGATCGCGTTGAAAAATATATCAGTCACGTGTCTAGATTAAATTTTAAAGATATTAACTTTCCTGTGGCAGAAAATCAAATACCAAAATTTGAAAAGCAAAATAATGTTTCAATTAACGTTTCGGACTAGATGAAAAAGAGGATGTATACCCGAGATATATTTCAGAAAAAGCTTTCACAATCGACTATAAATTTACTGTACTACAAAAATCATTTACGTTTTGGATTAAAAAACTTTAACGGACTAGTTGGTAAACAGTACAATAAAAATAGAAAAAAAGTTCTTTTTGTTACCGCTGCTTGCATGGTTGTACTAACAATGAAACATTACAAAATAACGCATTTGCAGTACTGTAGTGATGTGCAAAGAATAACAATGCCATCTAAAAAGATAGTGTGTTACAGTTTGTCCATCATAATCACAAACTAAAAATTCCTTTCGTTATATACGCTGATTTTGAGTGTTTACTTCAACCTGTACTTGGCGTAGAAAATAATCCTAATCAATCGAGTACAAGAAAAGTTCAAAATCATGTTCCGTGTGGAGTAGCGTACAAGGTAGTTTGTTGTACTGATTCTAGATTATCTAAACCAATCAAATTATATCGAGGTAAAAAATCCAGCTGTTTGGCTTCTCAAGCAGTTGATTAACGAAGTTGATAATATTACTTATCGTTTGAAAAAAGTAACGCCAATGTTAAAATTAACACCTCAACAAGAATCCGATCACGAGCAAGCAGAAATTTGTCATATTTGTGAAAAAGCTTTTGACGATGACAAAAAAAGTACATGACCATTGTCATTTGACTGGACAGTATCGTGGAGCGGCTCATAATCAGTGTAATTTAAAATTTCATGCTCCAGATTTTATTCCAGTTATTCTTCACAATTTTCGAGGATATGATAGCCATATTATAGTAGAAGCTTTTGGTGATCCTGATATAAAATCTCGTCTAAAACTCGATAACATCATCAAATGCATCCCAAAATAATTTTGAAAAGTACATGTCAGTTACGCTAGGTAAATTGCGTTTTATTGACAGCCTGCAGTTTATGGCAGCCTCGTTAGATGAGTTAGTGAAAGGTTGTAGTAAATTTGATAACATAAGAGACTGTTTTGGAGATAAAATTAATCTACTAGCTAAAAAAGGAGTCTTTCCATACGAATACCTCGACGACTGGAGTAAATTTGATGAAACATCTTTACCTGGCAAAGACAAATTTACTCCAACTTAAAAATGAAAATATAACTGATGATGAGTACAGGTATGCACAAGATATCTGGAAAGAGTTTGATTGTGAGACTTTTGGTGATTATCATGATTTGTATTTGAAAACTGACGTGTTATTATTAGCAGATGTTTTTGAAAGTTTTCGTGAAGTGAGTTATAATAATTATGGACTAGATCCTTGCTGGTATTATTCTGCCCCTGGGTTGTCATGGGATGCTTTGCTAAAGTTTAGTAAGGTAAGGTTAGAATTACTGACTGATGTTGATATGTTCAATTTTATCGAAAAAGGTATCCGAGGTGGTATTAGCGTGATAACAAAAAAATATGCTGAAGCAAACAACAAATACCTGAAACAGTATAACCCTGACCTTCCTTCGAAGTATATAATTTATCTAGATTGTAATAATCTTTACGGTGGTTCGATGGCAGAACCAATGCCTTTTAGCGGATTTCATTGGATCACGGTTGATCGATTTCTATCAGAGACAGAAAAAAAGATACCCGATGATGATGTAACCTATTTCCATGAAGTTGATCAAGATAAACCAAATTCGCTACACAAATTACATAAAGATTACCCTTTCTGTGCGGAATCGATGGTAATAGATTATAGTTTGTTATCAAAAGAACAACAAGCGTTAGCATCACCAAGGCAACATTCCATGGTAAAAAAAAACTAGTATCAAATTTACTTGATAAGAAAAATTACGTTTTGCATTACAAAGTTTTAAAACAAGCAGTCGATGCTGGTCTTGTGTTGAGAAAAGTTCATCGTGTACTAAAATTTAATCAGTCGCCGTGGATGAGAGGTTATATTAACTCAAACACTTCAAGAAGGGCTGCAGCGAAAACAGAGTTTGAAAAAAGCTTCTTTAAACTGATGAACAATTCCGTTTTTGGTAAGACGATGGAGAATATAGGAAACGCGTAAATATTGAAATAGTTAATGATGTCAATCGCAGAAACAAACTTGTGTCAGACGATGATTTTGTGAGCATGAAAATATTTAATGAAAATCTTGTTGCGATACAAAGAAGAAAAACAAAATCTAAAACTAAACAAGCCATCTATGTTGGGGCTGCCGTTTTAGATTTATCACCGTGGCTTATGTACTATTTTAATTATATTTTTTTTAAAATCCGGGGCCGGCTAGTAGATTATTGTTTACTGATACTGATTCGCTCGTATATGAAATCGAATGCGAGGACATCTATCAGGACATGTACAATAATCGACATCTGTTTGATCTTTCCGATTATCCACGTGACAGTAAAATTCATGACGACACAAATAAAAAGGTTATTGGTAAGTTTAAAGATGAAATGAACTCGAGCGCTATCAAATACTTTATCGGATTACGTAGTAAAATGTATGCCGTATTGTTAGATAATAATAAAATAACGAAAAAAGCAAAAGGTCTGCCTCGTGATTTTGTTAAAAAGTTTATGAAATTTGATGACTACAAGTACGCGCTTGAAGGCGGTGTTAGTTTTATGAGAGCTATGGCACTTCGAACTAATCATCATAAACTGAAAACAGATGTCATTATCAAAAACGTGGATTGTGTAATTTTGATGACAAACGTATTGTGAAAATGGGGTAGATACATTTGCCTTGGGTATATTCATTGTGACTATACTCGACATAAACTGAAATTTTATCTAAACTTATAAAATAATGTTTGAAAATTTGACAATGACAAATAGCTACAATAGTAAACATCAAATATCTAATGATGGACGGTAAAAAATTGACAGTTGAATTTAATATGAAACATCAGGTATATGTTTTAATGGAACACGTGACAAGTTAAAACTTTCGCTCATCAGATCTGATAACAGCGTGTATTTCAATTATCTCGAACAATTGTATCAAAAGTTGCTAGCGGAATTTAAAAACTTTCACAGCCCCATTAGCCAACAAAACTATACTAAACTCACAATTGATCTCGATCGGTCAAGGTATATTTTATCAACAAAAAATATCCTCTGAACAAACCAGAAATAAAAAGATCTGTTTGAGTCCCGTCGCTGTGTGAGCGGTAAAGTAAAATTTAGTATCTATAGTCGTGATAGTGAAGTATTTTTTAATATCAACGTTGAAACATTAATCATTGGTAATGAGATATAAAATAATATCATTTTCATTCTAATGCTAGTTTAATTTCCACCTTGTTAACTGAAAACGTTCTAATGCACAGTTTAATTTTCATCTGTTATCCCTGTGATAAAAAAATTTGTGGTAAAACTATTTGCCGTCTTTTAGAATAATCATATTCACACATACGCTGTTCTAACAAATTAGTCACTTCGTGTAAAACAGAGCTTATGTGCATTCCAACACCTGTTGTTTTGTACGGTTACAAAATATCTGTCTACATAGTAGTAGTAAATAGAAATGAGGGATTGGGGTTGGCAAAAAAGGTGGTGGAAGCCCGGTCGCAAACACTTCATTTTCCCCTGATAAATCACATTCAGTGATATTACTTATGCGCTATTGCATTGAAAAATACAGCTGGAGTTCCGAAACCAAGAAGGAAAGGAATCATACTGGATACGCCGCCTTAGAACATTGAAACCAAGCGGTCTAAACCAAGAAGACTAGAAAATGAAAACTATGCACTAGTAGAATTTAAACATTTTCTAAATCTTCTTATTATCCTTCAATTTTTACTATAAGAATAACCGGTATAGAATCAAATATCCGGATATAATCTGCGTTACATATGTTCACAAAGTAAAAATAGATGTCGCTTTGGCTTGTAGACTTTTAGGAATTATTCAACGTTTTCAGTTTCCGCAACTAGTCTATACAAGCTGGTTGTATTTATAGTGTTAGCACATGTGAAGACAGCCATGTAGAGGTTTACAAACACAACGTTTTTGTGTTTATTTGTTTGTCGTAACTATGTTTTGTATTTGCCTTTGAAAAAGACTCATTAAGAGTCGAAAGCGCTTAGGCTAGTTAGTTACTAGTTTCGTACTGTTCGTCGTCAGTTTATTGCATCTATTTTAATTAATCCCTGACAAACGTGATCCCTTGGTGGATCCAGTACGCTTGAAAGGGTTGTTATTCGCCATATGATTTGTATTTTTATATATATATATATATTTATATATATTTATTTATATATATATATATATATATTATATATATATATATATATATATATATATATATATATATATATATATATATATATATATATATAAACAAAATAATTAAAATTACAAGCATGAAGACGGAAATAACCACTGTGCACAAATCCGTGGACAATCGATAAGCACACCTGCTAGTACACAAACATCCGCTGTTTTGTTTGAAACCCTAGATGTATATGCATATGAGGTAATTCCTTCTTTAGCCCTGCTAAATGTAATATTTGCTTCTTATGACCCTTAAATTTCGAGTACTATACAGTCTACAACTAAAATATATCACCGTTTGTATGTATAAAACGAAATAATTGAAATTTACAGACATGAAGATAGAAATAACTGCTGTGACATGGAAAAGCGATATGCATAGGTATCTATGTGCCAGCCGCTCTGTTTGAACTATAGCGCACATATACATGTATTAACGTATACATGTAAGACTAACTCACACTTTTCAGTTAGCTTAAAGGGTTATTTGTAACGGCGACTATTATACTATGGGGGGAAAAAAACTGAAACCTTGTTATTATATTGCGATATGTGTCTTAAGTTTACAGTGGAATTTAACAAGCTTACAGAGGTTCGGTTAATCACAGACAGACAAATACGTTTAGTTGATGAAAATGCATTGGGCAGTGGAAATCATTTAATTTACTCTGTGGAGTGAAAGACAACGATTGAGTACCGCTTTACAAGTAAACGAAATCGTGAAAAAATACGTCAACAATAGGATAACAAAACTGGGCTAACCTAAACGATAGTTAGAGACTTTGGTTTAACGTTATTGACCTTTTTCTTCCCAGCCAGTTGCTAGAATCTTTTTTTAGGTATGGGTTCAGCCAAACAGTTGTATGGTTCACTCTCCCTGCTGCTTGCGGAAATAGTTAAAGTTTGTCAGAACACATCGACATGGGGCCCAAGGTATGATAGCAGCCAGGAAACGGCTATCAGCCTTGTTTAATTTAACTCATATAATCCATTAAATACTACAACTCTTATGCAAAAATTTATAAAAAAAAAAAAAATTCTTCTCAATAATTGCAGTTATATTATACCTCGAGGCCCATATACTTCAATCAATAGCTTTCTTTTCTCAAATTTTGTGTATATGAATAAATCATTTGGAGAATTATAAATTGTTAAATTAATATTTGTTTTATATGTTTTATAATGACCTAAACTATAGTTATCTACCTTGTCGAGTCTCCCTGTTAGACACACGTGGTGAAAGGTCAAGTTGACGTTCGTAGCGAAGAGGTCGTTGCCTTATTCATCGAAAATGGCTAAGCTTTTAAGTGGAAAAGACATTTCTGAGTATGCAATGTGTTTAATATGGAGTTAACAATAAGGTTTTGTACACATTATAAGATGACATTTGGTGGTAAAATGGTAAGAAGCATTTTTAAAGGCTACTGCAGTACTGGTCTACATATAGAAGTTGGCCACTTGGTCTACATGGACCAAACTGGATAGGCACAGTAATGTAAATGCTCTTTATGATTGAGACATATTTTCTACATAGTGCACTGTTATTTATTTGTTTCTTAAACAGTGTCAAAACAGATGAAGTTATTGCTTCTATTAAAGGAGAACTTGTTCTGCATGTAGGTAAATTTTAGCTAAAAATAGCATTAACCTAGATAATCTGACCAGTTTTATAGGATAGTAGAGCAACACAGTGATATGAATTACATTTGGTTTGCAAATTAGGACTTGAAATTGGATACATTTTAGTGTAGCCAAACTGTGTGGATAGACTCTCTCTCTCTCTCTCTCTCTCTCTCTCTCTCTCTCTCTCTCTCTCTCTCTCTCTCTCTCTCTCTCTCTCTCTCTCTCTCTCTCTCTCTCTCATTTTATTTGCCAAGAATAGAGTGAAAATTTAAAATGGACTTGCAGTATTGCAGATAAAATCCTAAATAGTCCAAAAAGTTGTATCACCAGTTTCTGCCAACAATATTATTGAGAAGCACTTTTTTTTTTCAGGAAATAATTTGAAAAAATGTAACTCAAAATACTTAACACAGCAATAGTAAAACTGCTTCTGCTTATGTTATTGCAAGAATGTAGAATTTTTCAAGTAAACAAGATTATATAAATAAGAAAACTAAGAACAAAAGTAGAGTCAATGTAGAATTTTTCAAGTAAACAAGATTATATAAATAAGAAAACTAAGAACAAAAGTAGAGTCAATGTAGAATTTTTCAAGTAAACAAGATTATATAAATAAAAAAACTAAGAACAAAAGTAGAGTCAATGTAGAATTTTTCAAGTAAACAAGATTATATAAATAAAAAAACTAAGAACAAAAGTAGAGTCAAGATGTAGGTTCAAAGTTAATTTCTAGACACTTTTAAGATGTAAACACATTAGATCTGTTACTAAAATTAGAATCAAGAGCATAGAAAACATTTTGTACTTCGTGGGGGAATTCAATATGCTAGACCTGGACTGAAATTAACATCATTACTTTAATTGATCATGATCCTAATGTTTAAACCACACCCCTAGAGAAATATTAAATATGTATCATTTGTATACAAAAAAAAAAAAACATTACTGGCTCTAATTAGGTACACAGTAAACTTGAATTGGCACATGGTCAATTCCACATAACAATTACACATAACCAGGGGTCTTGCTACCAGGCAAATTGTTTGACTTAATCGCCTAAAAAAAGAAAACATCTTCTGTTAAGGAAGCGAAAATGACTTTGACCTGTGATTTTTAAAGAGGAATATTGACTGACTGTCCCTTGCCTTGTCCATATTAGTTACAATGGTTTTTTTTTTTTGTTGCTCAAGGCAAAGTGTAGGTTTCAAGCTACCAAATAGTTGGTGTTGATACAAATTACATCACAAACACCTGCACTTTCACAGGCATGTTTTTTAATGGCTAATTGACCATTGACCATTCCCAAGTAAGTTAGCAACTATTACTGCCAGATTTCCACAAGTTATCTTTTGATGATAAAACCATGCAAACTTGTTTCAAAACTTAAACTTTTTTAACTAGCAATTAGTGTTTGAGAATAGAATCGCTAACACAAATATTTTAATTGCATCGTGTATATTATTTTCTTCATAAAAAATCAGTTTGGAATCGTAAGTGATCCACCGATCGATCTGGTCATGGGGAAACCGGCTACTGATGGACATTGCCGAGTCTGGGTAGCACCACTTTATTAGATTGTCTCTTTTCATAAACCATTGGGCAAACATATTCAGGAAATATATTTCATAGAAAGCAGTTTAAATATTATGTTATTAAAGATTTAGCTTTAAATGCTGTTAAGTACATTAGAAACACAGGACTGCAATGTTGTGGAATTCAATAGATGCTGTAAGGTAAAGTTTGTATTCTGAGTTAACACAGTTTAGTGAAAGTGCAAAGAAAAAAATAAATAAGGAACTGCAAAGCTATTTAACTAGTGCCTAACATTTATCAACTACATAGACAAATAACAAAAACTTATCTTTGCAATCGTATCAATGGACTGTTGTAACAATGCTATAAAATGGGGGACATTAAGAAAACCTCTCTGCCTAAAATATATGTATTTGCATGTTTTTTGCGTCGCTTTTGTACACAAAAGGGATAATTAATCAGAGTATTGTCTGAACAGTTACAGTAAAGTTTTATCAGTAACAAAAGAATTAGGACAAACATTATGACCTGAACGACCTGTGCATTTGCTCTCATCTACATGTCACATGAAGTTTCAAACAAGTTTAGAAATCTTTATAACTTTTTTTTATAATTTTAAGAAAGTAACAAGAACAATTCTTGATTAAGGGTAGTTGATCAAGCATTTGTACTAACTTGAAATTACAATACTGCAATCTTACAACTCAGTTAAAAGTCATTAGAATGTATAAACCAAATGTGTTTATAATATAGGTAGAATTAAGAAAATGTTCTACTTGAAAATAAATTATTTCTTCAAACCAATGTTAAATGTAAATATATATATTTGATTTGACTGTAAAAGCTGCAGTTATTCTTACTTTCCAGTTGTTGTTTTTTTTATGATGGACCTGACTATTTATACATGATTTACATTGTAATGCAGGTAAAATAGTTAATATTTGGCCCTAATCATCCACCATGGTGCCAACTGAAGAGTTTTACATGTAAACTTTCTATGCTACTTCAGTAAGTGTCATACAATGAGCAATACATGTATTAGATTGTTGATTTGACAAGGACGGAACCAAGTACTCATTTGCATTGAAGAGAGATAACTGTGGAAGTAAATAGGGTAAGAGTTATCCTGTCTCCAAGAAATACATTTTCAGTGCTGTGTATGATATAAGAATTCGTAAAAGATGCAAAATATAATTTAGATGTGATTTAATATCTTCTCACATGTTGCATTATTTGTAAAGCTTGACAGAAACTTCAACTATTACATAATACACCAGTCACAAGCTGGAAATTTCCATGCAACAAAAAATGGATTGAAAATAAATTCCAAGCATCAAAACCAGAGGGTATTCATTTGTTGAGAACCCTGATTTTTTTTTTCTACTAATACAAGAGAATTAACAACTTGTTGACTTGTTTCCATTTCCCAATGAACTGCCTCATCCCCTTGTTAGCCCCAGTAATATGATAAAGTCTGTTGCCTCTGGCAGACCAAATATAGGCCAAATTTATTAGCATGTAAGCAACTATACAGCCTGGTACTACTGGCAACAAGGAGTAATGAATTGTTTAGTTACACCTGTTGGTTGACCATAAAATTTGCATAAAATCATGACTAACATGTTTTTTTTTTATGTAAAAGTATTTTTTAATAGTATGTGGCCCCATTCCCAACAAAGAAAGTAAAAGGAGTAAACACAAAGCATTACACTGTACCTTATAATTAAAAACATCATCATTCACTGAAACAATGAAGGAATAGAAGAAATATGCCACAAGCATATGTGGAAAAAAAAGCAAGACAAACTAATTCTACATAAATTTTTTAATTAGTAAACTGTGTTAAGAAGAGACCCTAAGGAATAAAGGTTGGATATAATAGAAAAAATTAATTTGTCTTGGTACATGTATTGTACTTACATGTAGCTTGGGACACCAAATTTGAACTATTGTCAAGATAAATGTCAGTATCTAAATATCACTATGTCAAATGGAACTTCTGCTTATTGGGTTGTTTTTTTTTTTATATTTTGTTGGCACTAATGCCATTTTCCAGAAAAATGAAAATAGGTTTTACAGATTCATTTTTACAAGTCATTTTTCTGCACTTTTTAAAAGACTCTGCTGTTGATGTAGTGCTGTTTCTTGTTGTTGTTGTTGTTATTATTATTATTATTATTATTATTATTATTTTTATCTCATATTGATGGTTTGACAATACTTTCTGAATCAAAATTCAGTCATCACAATTCAATTTAAACACTCAAAACAAAATAAGTAGGCCCTGAGTGGTTTAAAGCTCTCTCCATTATTTATAACTGCCATCTCACCTCTGTCTGTGTGGGTTTAAATCTAAGATTTCGTGAATGTGGATATGTGAGAAAGCTTGCCAGTAGCTTCTCGTGGGTTGGTGGTTTTTTCTGTGGATTTCCCAGTTTCTTCTTCCATCATTAATACTGGCCGCCATGTGTAGCCAATTGTGTGCTGAAAAATGGTGTTAAGCCCCAGAACAACAACAACAACAACAATAAAATAAGGCATCATTTATTTGCCAGTTAATCACAGGTGCTTACATGCATGCCTAGTACAACATAATCTGAAGGATGGTCTTTCTACAGTATAATTAAAATGATAAAGATAAAGTCTTATTGCTTGTTGACTTAAGTCTAATCTTTAGCTATTCTGCAGCTTTTCCATGGATGGCTGAAATGTGAAATCTGGGAATATTGTAGGGGTAAATGTGGCATGTCACAGAAATTTGTTTCAGTTAGAAACTACAAGTCATTTTTTGAGAAATTCATACATATTTGACTTGGAATCTCAGGTTCCTGAGAGACCTGCTGTATACATACTGTTCTTTCACAAAATTTGGTTGAGGATGTTTCTTGATGGGTACTGCACATGTACATTGACCTATATTTTCTAATTTACTGCTTTGAGCTTAGTCTGAAGCACTATTAAACAAGATGCTTGTATGCATCTCTGTTAATAACACACCTTAACATCGAAAGGTCATTGTGACTTATAATTAACATATTGCAGGTTTGTATTAAATCTTTGCATTTAGTTTTTGCTTTGCTGTTTGATTTTGCTTTGTAATACTGCTGTACCTGTCAAATTTGGCTCAACATTAGCAGACAGATGTGGCAGTGATCCGTAATTCAGGAACTAGAACACTGTCACCTGGGGGCGCTCATTTTGTGCTTTACTACCAGGAATTAAGTGATTATGAAAAGCACTTATTCCTATGTACTAGACTTGCATACTCCAGACTGCTTAGAAGTAGAAACAAAAATATACTCAGTGGTAACTGTCCAAATACATTGTTATATGTAGTCCTCAGCAGGTTACCTGTGTATTGCATAAGTGAATTAATATAAGAATTAAGTGGACTGCATGAGTTGTATAGATATATGTAAAGAATATCTATTAATGGTTAATCATTTTACTTATTATTCATTGAACTCTATGTATTGCAGGCAGTTACTGTAAGGTTATTCAAAGTCTGTGACTTTCACAAAGTAAATTGGACTTCCAGGGGTGGACAACAGTAATGAATTTTCAGGCTAATTTTAGTAACACCAATTTAACAAATTTAAAAGGAGACATTAATATGTGCTTATGGCAACTTATTGCTACTACTAGGATATAATAAAACTATGTTCTTTGTTCTTTATGTACCTGGAATTGCCAAATTTGGCCCAAGGCTTGAACATTTACAGACAGAGGTGGCCATCTATCTTAAAATATCTACCTCCATCTTGAAGTCTTGTTATCTCTGCACCTTCTTAATGGTTAGTCATATTGACATTGGATTTTTCATTAAAAAAATTTGTTTATCTTGTTAATATATTAACTCAGACACAAGAAAATGATGTGGGTGGGTGGTGGTTTTACCCGATTTATTGTGTTGGATTATCTTAACAATATCAAAGATGGTTTCAATATTGAGCAGTTAAAAAGAAAGAAAAACTTATCAGTATTCCTAGAATGGTCTTTTCTCGCAGTAGAGTATTGCTTTTTCAGTATTCATTTGTTACTAATAAGACGAATGCCACAAAGATCCTCAGAAAAGAATAACAAGAGAGATGAGTTATCAATATGAATTTTATACAAAGAAATGTATGATTTAAAAAATTTCAAGCAAACTTGACACGTCATTAGGTATCTGTTACTTTACATCCACATTGTAACATCCTCCTGGAACCTTTTGCCCAACATTGCCCCCACCCCTTGCGAAATAGGTATTGATCCATAGATTTTCTGGTTATTTTATAAACTTAGACTACCAGGTACTTTAACTGTTCAATTTCTTAATGAATACCCCATTATAAATGCAAAAGTGATCTCTAGTTATAGTTAGAGCAATAAATTTTAAGATGGGTGACCATTTACAGCATGGTCATAGAAGACAGCTTCTGCATACATACACCCGTCTCTTTCAACAAGTCAGAAGCAACAGAGTTCATAGACGGCAAGTGAGACTCAGTTAAGTTCACACTAACATTTGGTGGGGTAGGTGTTAAAACTTTTATTGATATATGAGGATTATCTTTTTTTTTTTGTCCATGATTGGATTATAGGGAAATCTTAAGAAAAAAAAATAATTAAAAACAAATAAGATGAAAGCAGTGTAAAAATGGGTATTCTGTGTGTCTATTTCGAGTTGGGTTTGGAGAAGCGAAAATTGATTAAAAAAATAATCAAAAATGGGATGATTCAGATAAATCCAGGTTTTCTGATTGGAAAACCAAATTTATTTGACTTAATTCCAGGCTAAAGACAAAGAACAGACATCACGAATAGTGAGAAACAAATCTTACTAAATGTTATATGGAGAAGATAGTGTAGGAAATGTGTCAAGAGAATGAAAAAGAGAATAATAACAACAACAACAATAATAATAATAATAATAATAATAATAATGATGATGATAATAATAATATTAATAATAATAAAAATAATAATAATAACAGTTTGATAAGTATTTTCATGGATAAAAATTGTTGCAAAGATTTGCATTCAAGTCATAAACTAATGCCTGAATGAAATATTGACAGACCTGCATTCTGATTGTAGATTATTTTCTTCATTTAAACCATATTACCATTCTTCATTTAGACCATATTCCTATTTGCAGGACCAGGTATTTCTCCTTGCATGTGTGTTCAATATGAGTCTATTCAAGGATAGGCTCAATCATTAACATCTTGAGGAACTCTGCTGAATGTCCAATGGAGTTGTAGTTCTTGGCAAGTTTCGTATTGATTTTATTGTCGATGTGACTCTTGTGGCTATTCAGATGTTTGTGAAATTGGGGGGTCTGCCAGCATTTTGGTTGGCAGATTTTAAATGTAACCGCAAACTGAGAACAATTTAGTCTCGCATATTTTTTCAGATAATGGATATCAATTGTCTTTGCAGCTGTATGTGTTTGCATCTTTGGTCATGTCTGAAGTTACCTTGACACATACCAGATAGTCTTTGAGTTATTTTTATTGTCTGGTTTGTAACCATAGCAACTTCATGTAATATGCCATTCAATTTGTTGCTTGTTGGTTTTCTTGGTTTTTAAGTTTCTATGGAGACTTTCTTTTGATGTTTATAGTTTGTTCACAGCCTCATTATCCAGTTTCTGTTTGTGTTTCTTAGGTATACAGTAAGCACTTAAGTCTTTATGCAAAAGTTGCCAGCAGATTTTTTTGGTCAAAGTTGCAGTCTGGAAGGCAAATATGAAAAATGCCTCAATATATAAGAATGTAGTTAGAACAAACTTATCTTGAAGAAAAATTACAGTAAAACCAAATTGTATGGTATTTTAGACAATGTTCTTATTTTGCTGTTTTTTTTTCTTTACAGAGACATAAGAAATAAGCTGAAGGAGGAAATAGATGCCCTCAAGACCAAATTCAAGGATTTTGAGCCTGGTCTAGCAATTGTTCAGGTGAGATTTAGTTTTACTGATATATAGTTGTATTTCTCAGTTGCTGTAAATATTATTTGCAATAGTTCTGCATACAAGTACTGTAATTTTTCTTCTTCATAAAAAGTATTTAACTTACCACCCATCTGCACCAGTGTCCTCATATCATATTGTAACCATTATAGTTCACATGATCAACAGTAGTCGCTGATGAAGGGAGTGTGATATTGCCGAAAATTTAGAACTATAAAATTATTTATGCTTTTAAATATTGGAAATTACTAATGATCAAGCTTTAGACAAGCCTACCTTGTGTATCTGGTCTAGCAACTGACAAAGTAATGCTTTTATCTTACCTGTCTCATTGTATTCTGGCAAAACCATTATCTTGTTGTTTAAAATAGCCAGCTCAAATTTAAAAGTATAAAAACAGATCAGAGCAACAGTATAAAAAAAAATAAACTTAAGTATAAAATTATGTTCTGAGTATGGGAAGTTACTAATGATCAAGCTTTAGACAAGCCTACCTCATGTGTATTTGGTTTAGCAACTGACAAAGTGATGCTTTTATCTTACCTGTCTCATTATATTCAACAAAAACCTTTATATTCTTCAGCTGTTGCATTGTGATTCGAAATAGATAGCTCAAATTTAAAGGTACAAAAACAGGTCAGTGCAACAGTATAACAAAATATACTTCAGTATTGTAAAAGAAGAGGGCTACAGTTTTTAAATTTGTAAAAGTTTAAGGTTTTTTAAGTGGCTGTTTGCAGCCAATGGAAGACTGATTTTTGTTTTCAAAACACAAATGTAACCTGATAGAGACAAAGCAATTTCAGCCTTGTTAAAGACATTTTTAGGCTGGATCAGCTTTTGGCAAAAGTTTGCAGATTCTTGTCTAATCATTTTGGTTTGCTAGGCAGAAATGTCTACCAGGAAAATTGGGAAATTTAACTGACTGAAGGATCAAACTTTTAAAGGTAAATGGCAAAGTTGCATCAGAGTGAAGTGGTCCCGAGTGGCCAAGTGGTCTAAAGCGCTGTCTATTACGGATCACTGCCATCTCATCTCTGTCTGCCTTGGTTCGAGTCTAGGATTCGGCGAATGTGAATATATGAGAAAGCTTGCTAGTAGCTTCTCATGGGTCAGTGGTTCTTTCCGGTGATTTCCCGGTTTCTTCCTCCACCATTAATACTGGCCGCCATGTATAGCCTATTGTGTGCTGAAAAATGGCGTTAGGCCCCACAACAACAACAACAACAACAGCATCAGAGTGGTATTTTGGGGTCTGTGTTAGGCAAGTCTAAAGGGTCTGGATTCCAATGAGGATTTCATGATGCAATAAAGGTCACTTTTAAGGTAATATCATGGATAATGTGTTTATTATTGAGGTGGGTGGGTGGATGTATGCAAGAGGAGACCATAAAACTTTGAGGTTTCAATTTTTTCCAAATTTCTACAGGTAGGGGGCCGAGAAGATTCCAATGTGTACATAGGACAGAAACTGAAGAATGCAGCTGAGATAGGAGTGTCGGCATGGCATATCAATCTGCCACAAACCTGTACACAGGCTGAGGTAATAAAAATTTACCATAATGTGTGGCAGGGTCTATTCTAGGACACATTGTTATGGGATTCAGACTTATTTCTACAAAAATTTACATCCCAAAAATACACTGAAAGCATGACAGGCACAGTCAATTTTAAAGCTCACCTTGGTTACTTCATTTTATCTCTCTTTCATTGTGAAGAAAATTCCTCCTTATCTTTAGCTCACATTTATGAAGTTTAAAAGAGCTCTAGCCATTGCAGAGTTCCCACACATGTCTGAGAATATGGAAAAGGTTTAAAATTTGAAAATTGCTTTTTCATGTCTTGAAAATGTCTGGAAACATTTAGAAATATCTCAAAAAGTTTGAAAATTTCTTAATTTTTTTTTTTTAATGGAAACAGGTAACATGACTACTCTTTTGTGTCTGGAACAAATTAACAGAACCCCTAGGTTCAAAATTGAACAGATCCTTTATTTTTTAATCGTTTATTTTGACAAGCTGCCAGTTCCAACTAATTATTTGTTGTGGTCCTTCATAGTTGGCCTTTCACGGCAACTTAAAAAACTTGGACATCCTTCATCAAGGCAAGCTGGCTACAATCTTCAGCTGACTCAATTTTTTTTTGTTTTTTACTAGGGTCTCATTATTACACATTTATATTTCTCCCACCTCATTAATGCTAAGATATTACTCCAGGAACTGACCAAATGTTCAAACCTAAAACAGCACGATTCAAATTGTCCAACTATAAGTTTCCCATTAAAAAAGGGGGATTTGCAAAATATGTCAAAAGTTGAAACCATTTTTACAATACCTGAAACTAAATGTGATATTCATGTATGTGTACAAGTGAATAAAAGACAATGAAAATGTGTATCCACATTTCACATTTTTCCTATGTACAGTAATTTGGGGTAAGTTGTTTCCTCTTGTACATTAGAATTCACCTCAATTTGATTTTCTCAGAAATGAAAGCATACACCAGGTAAATCAAAGAATCTAAATGTGTGTAGTAAATTAAAAATTGATAAAATACTTTACAACACATCCCAAAGATGGCAATGGGGTTATTCCCTGTTTAGAACCCATTAGGTTAGCACTAAAGTTGTAATCCTTTAAAGCTGGCATTCAGTTACAATTACATATCTGGTGATTGAAATTTTGCAAAATTGTAATACCTTGTGCTGATTTTTGTCCAAAAGTTAACATGTATCTTGTTTAAAGTCCATAATAATGGTATTGCCAAAGTTAATATATTAAGGTACTACCTTTGTCATATTGGCAATGCATCTTCTGCTTTTAATAACAAGTTGAACCCACTTAATTACAAATTCATTTTCAGAAAAGGTGCATGAGTAAAAATTATTAAATATTTTTATTTTAAAAAAATTGTTTGCTTTTTCTAAAAATTATTGAGCACATATTTGGCAGATTAAGTAGTTCAAATGCAATTTGGACATTTCCTTGCTCCTCTCTTCACCCTACAGTGTGCACTAAAACTATAATAAAGCTAGAAACACAAGATTTAGTTTTATGTTTTGCTTCAGTACCCATAATTCCATACAAGAAGTTATCATATGAGTACAAGGTGGTGCTAATATACAACAGTTTCAAGTTCCAGGTCCAGTGTTATTTTTCAAAAGCTAGAGTTGTCTCCCCCACCGCAGAGAAAAGAAAGTAGCAGGAATAATCATGGAATCATGACAATTTTTCTACATCATTGTTAATTTCAGTAATAAATATTCGTCATTTTAATTGCAAACATTTAAAAAATCTGCAGTTAATTGCAAGATTATAATTTGGATTATTAAATAAAATACTCTTAAGTCAGATGGCTTCATGTAATAAAAATGACACCTTCCTCAGCCAGAAATGTTTTATTCATTTTGTGCTAATTCCTGTTGATATTTTATAGCAAGCCTGCAATACTTTAATTTCTGTAGCAAGAGAATGACCATTTTAATTTGCTTGTGTTTGAGTAGGGTTTAACATTCCAGTTGAAAAACCTGAAAGCAATTGTCTTGCTCATATTTGTGAAAAATACCTTACTCTTACCTCATTTTCCCTTTAATAAGAAAAAAGATATATTAATTGAATATTTTGTTTGCCCTGCCCCCCCCACTTTAAATAGTTATATCCTTAACAAAATGCATGCAGTTGGTCTTATTGCACCAGAATCAAAGAACTCTGTCAAAGGTTTAACAAGAGCCAAGCTTTTGCTAGACAATATAGAGGTTGGTCTGTGACCCCCTCCATGTTGTGACCCTTGGTAGTTACATCCTGCTAGAAGGTTTGTACCCCTTCTTGGCCCACTAAGCTATTCACTTTTGGATGCTAAAGCAGCACAAGAGGGTATTTCTATGGTGACCTGGGCTCTCATTCTGCAGAAAATACTGAAATCTTTAGAACGAAAGGCTAGGACACTAATAATTGTAGCCTCGCACAATGACCTCATTTCAGCAGCCACATTTAGCCTATTAAAATAGGGATTACTGTTGACAATGGCTCTCCATCATTCCTTGGAAGATGGAAACAAAGTTGTACATATGTGTTGTCCTTGTCCACGGCCTTGTCAGCACTTTCACAGTTTGACTATAACACAGAAAGAAACATGTGAGGGCTGCCCCACCAGCACAAACCATGAAAGGAACTCATCCTGACTGTCATATCAACTAGGATTTTAGAATTACAATAATTGCTCAACCTTGTCCTTAAATACATCTACATGATTCTATTATGATTCATAATTCATCTTCACATGACATATTTCACAATACAACTCCACATGATGTATGTCACATGACTCAAGCAACCAATCTGAAATTAACCCAAAAGTTGTAATCAAGTTCATTATTCATATTGAAATTAAATTTGCACACAACCTTAGCTTTATCTAAAAATGGAATCCAAAATCCTGGACCGAAAGTGAAATGCACAATATAAATATACATAACAATGATTAAACTATGTTATCTTCCTTGGGACCTTAATAATGAGCAGTAATGAGCTAGCTTTAAATCTTAGGTTCTATTCTACATTTCACACTTAGCAATTGCAAAGTTTTTATAGTTGTTACCAGGTTGATATATCAACCACCTCATGACAAATCCGAGTCATGGTGAGCACTAAGTGTTACTGTTTTAACTTTTTTACAACAGCCATAAACTTTAAAAAAAAATTGCTTTATTTCCAGGTGATCAAGGCAGTTGAGAAACTTAATGCTGATCCAAAAGTACATGGGATTATTGTACAGGTAAGAGAAAGCATAGCAGCAACATATTGAGCTGTGGCAATCATTTCACAAAATAATATGCAAATAACATTCAGTTAAAAATCAAGTAGAAATACCCAGTGCCAACTATAAGACCTGCAAAATTGAAAACTTGTCAAAAGTTACTTCCAGAGTACACAAAGATGATCTCCATATCTTGTCAAAAAAGATGAAGAAAAAGTGTAGATTAAACAAAAACCTATATTTCAGTTGCTTAATTGATAATCCAACAAATCCAATCTTAAAATGTTGCATATTGTTAATTTGTAATTAGTCCTCTAACTGGTAAGAGATCCAACTTAATTTTTATCTCACTAGAGGACTATTGGGTAATTATAACATTTGTCTGTATGTCCATCTTCTATCCTCTGTCTAGCACTTGTGAATGCAACTAGTTCTGCAGTTTTTGTTGAAACTTCATACGTAATATTGTTGTCACCTGCAAATGTGAATATCAACAAATAGTTTGCATATGCAGTTTTGTTATTACCCTTTTTGACTTGTTGCAGTGTATGACACAATCTCATAAGCAGAACAAGTCTGCAGTTTTTAATGGATTCCATGAAACTTGATTGATATTACAGTGATTACCTGGAGATGTGCATGTCATTTGCTCTCACAGTTTAAAAAAAAAACTTTTTCCTTCAAATATACTGCAGAGTATGATTTAATGAAAATCTTGAAATGGTGTTACAACTCTGATCTTAAACCGTTAAGCATTCTGTAATTCCAGTGAATAACCCAAATAAATGATTCCTCTCAAACTAAATAATCTGCAGATCAATCTTGAAATAAGAACAATACTAGGAAATAGGATTTAGGAATTACAATAATTGCTCAACCCTGTCCTTATATACATCTCCATGATTCTATTATGATTCATAATTCATCTCTGCATGACATATTTCACAATACAACTCCACATGATGTATGTCACATGACTCAAGCAACCAATGAGATATTAGCCCAAAACTTGTAAACAAGTTCATTATTAAGATTGAAATTAAATTTGCACACAACCTATTTATAGCTTTATCTAAAAATGGAATCAAACTCCTGGACCAACGTCAGTCTTGTTGGCACAATTATTCCAGCCATTTTTGATGTATGAAACGTAAATATTATGATTATGATAATCACCTGAAGGAAAATGATAATGATGTCTACTCAGTAGCATTATTTTTACATCATAAACTTGGTCTAAACTTGGTTGATAGCTTGCACTAGGGCTGAGGAAGGAATTAGTTTCAGGGTCAAAATGTATAAAGGTGAGGTTGCTATGACTGAAAAAAACAGTTGTTTCTGCACAGTAGTAGTAGTTTTCTATCACACTATGTGGATGGCTTGCATTTTGGGAAGCCTATGTTCTGGGGAGCAAGAGCTCAAAGGTCAAGGCTGTTGTGACGGACAGAAGACAGATGTGTTTTAATTTCATGTTAAAACATTTGTTCTTGAGTTTATGTAGAACTTGCTAGGTATGGAGGAGGCATATTCATTTTGAATGTCAAAGAACAAAGTTATTGTTGCTTCAGGAAAAACTGGTTTTGTAAATTACCATTTTATTATAAAATAATATCCTTGATTAAACCTGAATTTATTGCTCATATGGTAATAAAGAAACCGCCAGTAAGTTCTGGGGTCTGAAGGTCCTGGTCCTGGTAAGTCTAATTAGAAAATGTTGGCAGAGCACCATAAAGTTTTGTTCTAGACCATTTACCTTGACCAAATGTACACGTTAGTGAAACTTGCTGGCTTAAAATCATCAGTCAACCAAATCCTGCTTGTGCCCACTGTTGAACATGGGATGGGTGTGTAATATGTTGTTCATTGTAATCTTGTTTTATTTTTTTTTTGCGATACATATACCCAATCATAATACTTTTGGGAACTAAAACTACCTGACAAGTCGAGCCCTCCCAGCCTAAATTGTTTTAGTTAACAAGCTATCAGTCATCTGCCTACCTAGGTAGTAGTTAGAGTGATCTCCCCTTGTTACACAGATTGGTGCTAAATCCAGTGATTACTTCAGTTACTACTTCCACTTGGGCCAAGTAGCATGCTCTCTAAAGACCAAGTGACCTTTCAATCCTCATACAAGCATTTTGGATATTTATACCAGAAATCAAGTTGGAGGATTGTTCTCCATCTTTAAATTTCAGACTTTTCTGTTCTTTCTGTCTTCAACAAAAATCAACAAAGTTTCTAGCTTTTCTGTATTGTTTTGCCTTTTGCACACATATATGTTCCCTTGGCATGTACCTGCATTGGTCATCTCCTCACTTTGTTATAGGTGTATTTAAATAGGTGCAGGTCAGGTGTGTGGTACAGAAAACTTGTACACATAATACTGCTGTATAATTTCTGTTAATTTGTTTGTTATCTAGTCTTGGCTCGTGTCCACTTTGCAGTTATATATGTAACTCTACTGATTTTACCTGTATAGGCCATCATTTGACCTTTGCTACTAGTATAATTCTCTTATAATTGATATTATAGATTCCACTTCATAAAGATCAATAATGATGCTTAAGTGCATCATATGTGTAGATGGTATGTACATATAAAAGTCAATTATATTGCTATATAGTTTCTTTTGCAGTTGGATATTTATCTATTCATTCTTTATTCACAGTGTCTACTTTATAGTTACTATAAACTATGCTTCAGTTCTATTACATGCATAGACAGTCAATTTGACTCTCCTACAGGTAATTTTTATTATAATTTATAATTTGATATGTTAGCATCTGCTTCCTAAGAATTAATAGTGACTCTCCAATTCTAACTGTCAGGACAGCCCACATGCACCCCTTCAGGTAATTTTTATTATAATTTGCATAATTTGATATGTTAGCTTCTGCTTCCTAAGAATTAATAGTGACTCTACAATTCTACCTGTCAGAACAGCCCACATGCACCCCTTCAGGTAATTGTCATAGTGTAGTTCTGCACATACACTCCAATAAGTTCATAAAGCACCTGTATATAATGTCTACTCTGTTTTGTATTAAAGATTTAGACCATGGGCAAGACCAGACTGATAACCGCTCTTCATTCTTCATGTGTAGATTACTATGGTTGTGAGTCGGCAAATGCAGGACAGACTTACATATTATGGATATAAATCAGTGGGTGGCAACATTGTGAGTATTAAAAAAGGAAGGTGCATATGTACACCTCGAGGGATGAGGACGTCATTAGTTTGCACTCTAGGCTTTGCCAACGATTCAATTGCTGGGTAGTAAGATTATGGACTGGCTATGCAGATTAATATCCCGTTCCCCATCTCTGTCTTAAGAACATGATAACATCATGCCAATGAAGATGTCCTTGTTCCGTCACAACTGGATTTCTCCATATACCTCTGAATGTAATGGATCATGACTATAATCAATCATAATTATCAGCCACCAGAATAAGGATGATCTTTGCCCAGTTTTACAAACCTAGGTTATACAAGCACAATCCCTGTGATGACCAGCTTAGTGCTTCAGTATCCAAGAGATGTCGCTTCACTTTGTTCTCTTTGCCACTCATTGGGAGGCTGTGCTTGTCAACAGCCAGGAAGTCACCATATCTAACTCTGAATTTTGTATGAGTCTGTTAACCACTTACCTCAACATTCTTCTCCAACTACTTTGCAGTGGCACAACAAATGTTGGTTTCAAAACCTTTATCCAAAGGTGTTAAAACTCGTTTGCATTTCCCTTGTTAGATATTACTTGATGAGCGAAGACTCAACATCTTGCAGATGTTGACTGAAGTTTTCCTTCTGTGTCCTATGCCTCTACCACAACTGCCTAGTCTGAAGTCCTGGCATCAGTTGATCATTAATGAAAAGAGAAGAATCTATTATCAAGTTACTTTCACAGTATGACCGAGTTACTGACATTTTGGACTGCTTATATCATCAATTACAAGATCCCAGCATTAACCAACTCTTTTTCTCAAAAAGATGTCTTCCAATGAACTTTAGTCTGGTTTTTCAAGTCCACCACACCAGTTTTCCATATGGATATCTTAGCAGTCAAATGAGATATCACGGGTTTTGAGATTGCAAAGACATTATATGTACACATGGATTAGAAGTTCTTTAATGACACACAGTAAATGGTGTGCAACATTGTGGCCATGGGCTTTACATTGGATCTTGTAGTAATAACAATCTTTCGGTTGGTGAAACAGCAAATCTTCTCCAATCCTGAATTCCACAGGACATGCATTTGGGGTCTGTTTCAGGAATGGCCCATGTCTTAAACAGAGCTGCCAAATGTACTCTGACCAATGCTTGACAGCAGCTGTGAACTTAAACTGGCAGAATGAAATGCAGTGCTCTGAACTCCACCTTTAATTAGACCATCATCAGGCCAAGCTCTGCTTGCAACCTGTATCATCTAATCTCCTTTTCAATGTTTAGGTTGATGAAAATCCACAAACAAGCCACCATGGAGACCAATTTTCCTTATTCAGTCTGAGTTACGATGAAGGGATTTTTAAGCAATCAACAAAGAGATTACAATAATAGGTTCTAAAGGCCATTCAGGAGGGAGACTGCAATCAGAGAGGACTTGGAAGATGTGTACCTTTTATGTCCCTATTGACACAGCTTCCAAGAAGTTCCTGTGATTTGCTTACAGTGACAGTTTGGATTTGCTTACAGTGACAGTTTGCCAGTTGGATTCAGTTATCAGTCACTGGGATTCTCGGGATTGATGGATCCGGAATTGGCCCATATCCAGACTGCCTCCATGATGGCCACATGAACTACCTGGACTGCATTCTATAAAAACATTAGGTGAGTTATGTCTTGGAGCAAGACATGATCATGATATCCATTACTGTCCTTCTCAACCTTGGTTTCCTTGTCAACAAGGACAAATCCAACCTTGTACCATCTCTACAAAGACACCATTTACCACTTCATGGCACCGCAAGCTGCACTCTACATTAGTCTGTGGGGTTTGATTCTACTGGTGGAAAAGGAAATAACCCATATCTGGACCACCTCCATTGCAGCAACATTAACTACTTGTACTACATTTTGCAAAACATCAAGTGTGTTATATGTTAGAGCAATATGTGATGTCTCTTGTTACTTTCCTTGTCAACAAGGACAAATCCAACCATGTACCATCCCAACATTTTGTTCATTTAGGTAGGGGGTTCAACACTGAGCAAAGAAAGCATGGCTCCCTCAGGAATGATTATTGATAATCAGTACAATGGTGGCTTTATTTATATAGGATGATCTAGCTGCCCAAGAATTTCTTTGATTGCTGGTTTTGCTTAATGTGGCTGCCAGCTTAACCCTAGGTTGCCTATTTATGCATCCGTTACAAATGACTCTGTTGTTCAGAAGGAGGCAGAGACATTGTCCATTTGACCGACTTATTTACTTTACTCAGCTCACCTCTGTGTATATCTCCTAAGTATTACCTATGGAATTACAGTCTGTTCGGCTATGTTAGAACATGGTTTCTAGATTGTTCAGAAATGTCGTTTCCAATATTGATCTGAAATATTGGCTATGAATTCAATCACTTACATGACATTATTTTTATTTTATATAAAAAACATAGTAATTGGCTTCACATTTTAACGTTTAGTGTAGATAAAGTTTAAGCTGTGAAAATATTGACAATTTTTGCTATTAAATTTTAATTCTGCCTAAAATTTTCCCAGTTTATATGTGTGTCCATGCTACATTTTCATTATAAGGTGCCTAGCTTTAACTATCTTTTGTAAATTGAGTTCTTGTCCATCTTTTCCAGCTTCCTTTGGACTCCATTAATGAAATAGATGCTCACTTAGTGACCAATACCATACATCCTGAAAAAGATGTGGATGGGTATGTACATTCATCTCACCTTAGATATATCTTTATTTTTGCTGTACCATTGACTCACAACCACAATAACACTTACATACTTCTGATTATCACTTTAAATTATAGTTTTCAGTGTCATCCAGGATTTCCTAGGCATCTATTCCTGCAATAGTCCCCTCTCCTATGACACCTTCCCAATGAAAATAAAAATTTTCATTCACTTATTTTTCAGGGACAGTTTAAACGTGTCTTTACACACAAAAAGATACAAAACCAACTTTTACATATTTTTTAAAAACAAAACCCAATTTCAAGATTTTGTTCAAAAGACCACTTTTAATGTCAGTATACTTGCTTTATGAGTGCTGCAAGCACATTATTCACTTGAGTGAATTGGATGTTATTGATCCAGAAGAATGTGTCTGAAATCCAAACTAAACTGCAAAGCCAGATACAAAATTTACCCAGGAAAACACAAATTTTAATGTCTGTAAGACACCCACAACTACATCAACAACTATTTAAGCCAGATACATAACTACACCAGAAAACACTGATTGTACTGTCTATAAACACCCATAACAGCAACATCAGCAGTTTTTTTGATTGCCACATGGATCTAATCAGGCAGTGATAGATTCAGGTAACACAGGTACAGTTTTGCATTTATTTAATTATTATTTAAACATTTATAGTATGCTAAGAAATGCCATGTCAGCCCTCAGATATTACACTTTTGACATTATTAAGTCATCAGCAGGTGTTCAAGATAATAATTAATAAGACACCTTTTGACAGCATTTCCAAATCATATGACTGGCTCTTAATCAGATTCTGCCTTGAAAAGGCATGCAACACTTGGCTAACCAGGGCTGGTCCAATCTGTAACCTGACATTGCAGAAGTTAAATTTTTTCAGTTGAAAATATCCTAGGCACTAGTCTAGGACAGATACTTTTTCCAATTTTTAAACAAGCAGAGCAAACACTAAGTTTCATTCTTTAATTACTTTATCTACTTTTAACTGTCAGGCAGTTCATACCCTCTGGGTTTGTCATGAATCTTGCCAACATTGTTCAAGATTGCAAAACGTACAGAGCATCTCTTAAAGCATTCGTGATCCCAGTAATACAAGAACTTCTTTATGGTGAAACAGTTGTCTCTCTGACCCCATTGGTAAAATGTCATGTTCATATATATTTTTATCCACACCTATATTGTCTAGGTGTGGATAAACTGTACTGACATGCTGCATCGAAGTTGGATAAGAACAGTGTCACCTTCCTCCCGACTTGACATGAATCTGGTGATCTTTGTGGTTTTTCTGTGTGCTTCTCCCTTTCGGTTCTCCACTTAGGTCATCAAATTGAGGTCACAAAGCAAGAATCACAAGAGTTGCCATGAAACTTTCAGCAGTCACATGTATAACCCTGTTAGAGACGGTACAAGATAAGGGATGATTGTTGCAAGAGAATTCAGTGATTCTCAAAAACAAAAAGGGATGATTGTTGCCAGAGAATTCAGTGATTCTCAAAAACAAAAAGGGATGATTGTTGCCAGAGAATTCAGTGATTCTCAAAAACAAAAAGGGATGATTGTTGCCAGAGAATTCAGTGATTCTCAAAAACAACAGGTCTTTTAATTTCCTGATGAAGCTAATAATAAGCAGTCATTTGCTCTTACTTTTGGAGGGAGGGGGAGAGAGGGGAACGTTTTCTCATTTCCCATGCCTTCCTTCAATCATCATTGACCAACCTGAGACACCAAATTCTTCCCTTATCATCTAGCCATTCTTGAAAAATGATAGTTGATTCAAACTGTGTCAAAGTATATCCAGATATCATTATCAGAACCCATCTACTTCCGTCATCCTTAAAATGATTCCATAAAGGCAGATGTTTTTACACAAGAAAATCTTGATTTCTGCTTGTAAAGGGCAGTGTACATGTATGAAAACTGCACACACAGGGTTTCTACTGCAGAATATTTCTGGTTATGAACTCCAGTGGCAGTTGATACCTGCAATTGAGAGATGATGACTACATGATCAGTTTTGACATGTGTGATGTGTACTTCTTTATAGTGATTCATACGGTATCAATCTATAACCTTGGACCTTCACTGTTTGTTCAGGACATCATTACACTTCAAAAATATTGGTAAGCTTAGTTTTTAGTTCACAACATGAGCAACCTTAGTTCACATACTGTGTGGTGGATGTTGAAGTTGGACCTTCAATAGAAACTCTAGATCATATCATATCCCAGTCTGACGTCTTCCGTGGAGAAAGTTCTGTTTCTGGATGGCATACTGTAAAAACATTCGAAGTATGGTTTCTGGCTCACAATAAGAACAATCTTTCATCCCTTCAAGGTGGATAATCCGTGTAGAGAAGTTGGAACTCTTACATACCTTCTCCACATTTTTTCCATCTAGATATGGAATTTTAAATACAGATTAACTTGGTGTCTTTCCCCAAAATGCATCAGAAATGTAGCTCATATGTTGAAGAAAGCATCAAACAAGATGTTTAGGCAAAGAATTTTCTTAATCTCTTCGGCCTATTGAATATGAGAGTGAACCTGTCATTTTACTGGATTGAGGAGCACACTTAATATGGTACTTGAAGTGGTTAGTTGCAATGGTCAATGGTCAATGGCACTTCAAGAGAAGGCTCTTCATAACAACCTCATGGAAATGAAAGCCATTCTTAATTGGTGGAACATGTTCATAGGTAATGACAATGTCTGACAGTTCAGTTTTGGTTTACATAACTATGCAAGGTAATATTTAAGTCCAATTCATTCCTGGCTGGATTAATGTCCAGCCTCTCATTATCAATGGAGAACAACTGCTTTATACAGAGTTGTCCCACCAGGAACATGCTTATTATATACTTTTGAGAGGGTAACACATGTAAGGTGAAGTTGTTTGCATTAAAAACATGAAAATTGGAGAGAATGTTGGTATACCTTTATGATACTTGATGTAATGTTGCTGACATTTCTTTGCATATTGCACTTTTGGAAATTGCAAATGGTCTTAGCATACTGCTAACTAAAATGACTGCTCCCTTGTGTTCCAATAATCAACCTGTCTAAAGTACACTATTCTTAGCAGTTATTAAAATATGGAAAATGAATTTTGTCAGACTAGACTGTACCAGCTTCTGAAAGTGCAATGAATGAATTACCAAATATATATATATACCACTGCCTTCTCCTTTCACTGAAACGTGTACCATACAGTACTTGCAAATTATAATAATGCTAACTTCAACATGCAGGGTGAGGGTAATAACTATTTGCTACTTCTTTTTGATCACACTGTTAAAAGAAGCAAATCTGTATGTACCTTAGATGTTATCCGAGATGATGGAATGTATCTGTAGCAACTGTTAAAGACTATTCCCACCACTGACAGACATAACCCAACAAGTATTTGGCCAAAGAGAGTTATTGAAAGGTGTACTTTGAACTCACATAGGATAAGGTATATTTTGAAAAACTCAGTGCACAAAATATGAGTGACTTCCACAGACTTGATCATAAGATCTTAAGAGTAATGTCTTAATTGGAGACAATGAGGAGTCAGCTGACTGGTACACCCAGTAGTCTGCCTTCTCTACATTCCATTTGGATATGGCCTTGCTATGGTAAAACTTAAATCATATTGCATTAGTGGTAGCTGCACAGACAGTGACCACTCTCCATTTGTGAAAGCACTACCTTAGATACTGATTCGAATGTCACTTTTTCTGGATTAACCATGAAAACTTTTCATGGTGATATTGTAATCCCACAATGATATCTGCGTACATGTGCAAATTGTCTCTTATACTAAATTATCATTAGGAAAAGTTATTCCTTTTTGCCAAGCAATCATGATCCTACTGAGCTACAAATAACTCTCCCACCATTGCCTACAGTGTGAACATCCATTAAGGTTTTGCTGAAGTAAAAACTGGTACATCTGGTATAATGGTAACTGCCTAGCCAATGAGAAAACGGGAAGGGGAGGTAGAGAGTGCAAGAGGATTTTTCTCTTTTCAGGAGAGAAAGTTATCATGATGTAACAAAAAGGGCAATTTTAAACTGTGAACAACACTTTCAATCAACAGAAGAATCAGTGCACTTTCCCCAAGTAGCATGTTTCAATCCTTTTCAATCATCAGTGGCACACCATCTGACCCAATTCAATTTATTAGGCAAGCCTTTTTGCAATAGTAGCAGTTCAGCTTCTGAAACTTGGAACACTTTATTTTCTTTATTTTCTAAGTGAGATGCATAGAGAACAAGATTTACTCTATGTGCAGGTCTTTAGACTTGCCAATCATTAGGTCAGTGGTCTAAGATGTCGGAATGCATTTCATACACATATTAATGAGGTTATCTTGCATTGATAATGTGCATATTCATTGTTTCTTGACACATGTCAAATGGCTTTTGAAAAAGCACTTGCCCAGCAACAAAATGTGCTTGCACTAAGGAGTTTTGTGTCTGCCCTGATGAGTTCTATCTCCTGTCTACCTTTGCTAAAGAGTTTCCTGTTCTGCCTTCATACCTTGATGAGTTTCCTGTTTTGTTTTCTTGCACAAAATTTTTTTATGAGCAATGTGCCCTGAGGAGTTTCTGACTTATGAAGAAGTTTATGTCCTGTCTATCTGTCTTGAAGTGATTTATGTCCTGTCTACCTGTCTTGAAGTGATTTATGTCCTATCTGCTTGCACTGCCCTGAAGAGGTTTATTTCCTGTCTACCTGTCTTGAAGTGATTTATGTCCTGTCTACCGGTCTTGAAGAGATTTATGTCCTACCTGCTTGCACTGCGCTGAAGAGGTTTATTTCCTGTCTACCTGTCTTGAAGAGATTTATGTCCTATCTGCTAGCACTGCCCTGAAGAGGTTTATTTCCTGTCTACCTGTCTTGAAGTGATTTATGTCCTATCTACCTGTCTTGAAGAGATTTATGTCCTATCTGCTTGCACTGCGCTGAAGAGGTTTATTTCCTGTCTACCTGTCTTGAAGAGATTTATGTCCTGTCTACTGGTCTTGAAGAGATTTATGTCCTACCTGCTTGCACTGCGCTGAAGAGGTTTATTTCCTGTCTACCTGTCTTGAAGAGATTTATGTCCTCTCTGCTTGCACTGCACTGAAGAGGTTTATTTCCTGTCTACCTGTCTTGAAGAGATTTATGTCCTATCTGCTTGCACTGCGCTGAAGAGGTTTATTTCCTGTCTACCTGTCTTGAAGAGATTTATGTCCTATCTGCTTGCACTGCGCTGTAGAGGTTTATTTCCTGTCTACCTGTCTTGAAGAGATTTATGTCCTATCTGCTTGCACTGCCCTGAAGAGGTTTATTTCCTGTCCTATCTGCTTAAACTGCTCTGATGAGTTTTTTTGTCCTGTTTACCTGTCTTGAAGAGATGTATGTTCTGTTGTTGGGCTTGACGCCATTTTTCAGCACATGATAGGCTATACATGGTGGCCAGTATTAATGGTGGAGGAAGAAACCGGGAAATCCGCAAAAAGAACCACCGACCCACGAGAAGCTACTGGCAAGCTTTCTCTCATATCCACATTAGCTGAATCCTAGACTCGAATCCATGCAGACAGAGGTGAGATGGCAGTGATTCGTAACAGACAGCATTTTAGGCGACTCAGGGCCCCAGTTTGTATGTTTTGTACACTTGCATTATAGATTTTTATTTCTAGTGTACTTGCTCTAAAGATTTGTATGTCCTGTCTACTTGCCCTAATGTTGTATGTCCCAAATACTTATTATTTGTACTACCTAAAAATAAATCCACAGGCACCACCAAAAATAGCTTTCAGAGGAGAGCCCATGTAGGATTTAAACAGGCCCAGGTTTAGACCATTTTAGGTGCTCAGAAATTTTTTACAAATTGTAATGAAGCTGTCTGCTTGCATGGCATTTCAAAAATATGTTAAACATCCAATGTGCATTCTTCTTGTGAGATTCTAGACAAACAAAGAACCAGGAAGCATTGTTATAAAAATAATGCCCTAATACTAAGCTTAAAAATTATTATTGGACCACACAATACATCTGACATCTCATCTGAGGACTAGCCTGCTGTTCCTGCAAATAACTAGCATATCTTATAATACATTGCAGAGTTTTATGTCAGTTTTTCATTTTATACGATGAAGTTACATATCATTCCATGTCAATTTTAATTACGTTACATCCCAATGTCACTCCATGTCAATTTTAATTCAACTCCGATATTGTATCTCAAATATTTTTTGTTCATTTTAACTTCAGGCTTCATGTTGAAAATTCTGGAAAGCTGTCTCGTGGAGACCTGGGCAACTGTATTATACCCTGTACACCAAGAGGATGTCTGGAGCTGATCCAGAGAACAGGTGGTTATTGGTGAAAATTTGAAAAAAATATTACATAGATTGTACAGCAAGTTTTACGAACTTGCACAATACACTGCAGATGCCTTAAATGTGACATGGTCATTTTTTTGGAGAAAAGCAACTTAGTATCTGTCTGTCAAACTTTCATTTCTGCTCTATAGCTTTCAAGCCATTTGATATATATGTCCGTAGTCACTAGAAAGTGTTTCATATGAAGGGGGTCTATCGTCAGGGTCAAGATCACAGCTCAATATTTTTAGTTTTTCATCAAATTTTCTTTTCCACTCCTTAACACTAGAGCCAAGTGTGATTAGGGAATGAAACATTTTATATTAATATATCATCACAAGAAGGTATGTAGCATACCATAATGGGGGGTTCTATCTTCAAGGTGAAGGTCATGGCTGAATGCTTGACTGTTTTGGCATGATGCCAACAAAAATTTGGGGGTTTCATCTCTAGGAATAGGAACCCTTTGTAGCATATTCACCAAGCAAACTCAGATCAATAAACTTGAATCTTCACCAAGTTTACACAGATCAACAATATTGAATATTCACCAAGCAGACACAGATCAACAATCTTGAATATTCACCAAGCAGACACAGATCAACAATCTTGAATATTCACCAAGCAGACACAGATCAATGAACTTGAATATTCACCAAGCAGACACAGATCAACAATATTCAATATTCACCAAGCAGATACAGATCAATGAACTTGAATATTCACCAAGCAGACAGGTCAACAAACTTGAATATTCATCAAGCAGACACAGATCAATGAACTTGAATATTCACCAAGCAGACACAGATCAATGAACTTGAATATTCACCAAGCAGACACAGATTAATGAACTTGAATATTCATCAGACACAGATCAATGAACTTGAATATTCACCAAGCAGACACAGATCAACAATCTTAAATATTCACCAAGCAGACACAGATCAACAATCTTGAATATTCACCAAGCAGACACAGATCAATGAACTTGAATATTCACCAAGCAGATAGATCAATGAACTTGAATATTGAGCATATTGAAAACTATTTTCCAGCTTCTTAATAAAAAGCATGAAATAGAATGTCAAAAAAACAAAGTGGTTTATTAGAGAGAGTTTTCATTTAGTTCTTTATGGTAGACCATGTGACTACATTTATATCTTGTGCCCATGGAGGGGGGACAGTGTACATGTGTCTTAAAAAAGGTGATATTGTACAGGAGAGAGTAGTTTATCTGCTTATATGTGCCTTTAGAAAATGATTGCAAATTTAGAATTTGAATAATAAAATGTTTTCTTTGAAGCATTTAATACACTTGCAAGCAAAAATTAGTTGCAAGACTTAGCTTTAAAAATGATACGCAAAGTTTCTGTTTGGACTGTTACAGTCCTAGTTAGTTGAATTCTTTACTGCTTCTAAAAGCTCACTAGGAGGTTTGAAGATAATGAAAATGTCATCTTTGTTCATCTTTGCAGTTTTTGGAGACTAGACACTACTGTTGTTCAAATTTCCTTTAAAATTTTGTTGCATGTTTCTCAGCATCAGAAATGATTGTTCTGTATCTGCAATGCTTTTATGGGGTGTCAAAGATGCAGATGGCAGATTGTGCTCTGCAGCAAAATTGCTGAAAATGATACTTCAGTTCTCATGACATGGTCTGATGGTGAATATTTAAGTATATTAGCTGTGGGATTTAGTTATGAATTCATGCTTTGACCCCATTTTGGGTGGTGTTGCTATGGCAACAGATTTGATACACTCCAGAATGTCCAAATGTCAAAAATCACCCTAACTGCTGTCAACCAGTTAAGTAACCTTTACAATGGTGGTAGTTTTCATTATTGTGTTCTAATAAATGCCCCCTCCCTCATTTGGAAAATGTAATGGCATGAGTAGGGGGAGTAATTAGGGAATATATGTTAGTTACTTTCCATGGCTTCCCAGTAACAGCACAATTTTAATGGTCATATTTTGAAATTTTATTACCTCACCATGGAGACATTGGACAAAGAATTAACTGCATATGTTTGTTAGGTAGAAGAAACCAGTAACCCAGAAGGACATACAATCATAAATGGGGTTCTTGTATTCCAGCAGACATTGGAATGGTGAGTTGAACTGGGACCTTAAAAATGTTAACTAAGGTCGTTAAAACTGCTATCAAGGTCATTAAAAAAAAATATACTGGGGATTACAAGAATCGATCCTGTGACCTTGCACATTAGAGAAAAAAATTTCATGTACATTAAATACTTTGGTAAAAATGGATTCATAGAGATGTTGGGTAAATATGGATTCATAGAGATGTCGGTTCATTGTTGCATAGTATTGTGGATTACTGATCAATCATCTTTTGAAGTTTCTGGGCAGATACTATTTGTATTTCACTTGCAAACCTTGATAGAGAGAACCCATGTTTGCTCACAAGCTCCTGAATAATCATCAAAATGTGTTGGCGCAATTCATCCTAAATGGCCTGAGTTTTAGCATAATAAGTTGTTGCATGAATTGGATTATTATGAGATTTTGTCTGTTTACAAAGTTACAATCCATGAACAATTTAGACTAACAAAGGGTAATTTGCATACATCCAATGTTGTATCATTACAGTAAAATAAGCTATCACCTATAATATTTTTGGTCTGCCAGTGCATGGACTTTAAATCCACAATTCAGATGTCTGGTTGTGAGCTCTGTATCCTGTTGTATTTACTTATTAAGAACAAAAATTAATTATTTGGCATACCTATTAGTAAACATCATGTTCAAGGACTTAACATTCTTTGTCGACTTTTGCAGGAGAGAAGGTAGAAGGAAGGATTGCTGTAGTGATTGGTCGCAGTAAAATTGTTGGATCCCCAATGTCTGATCTCCTAAAATGGCATCATGCTACAGTCATACAGTGTCACTCAAAGACTGCTGACTTGGCAGATATTGTAAGCATTAATGAGTGTTTGCATTTATACAGCTCTACTACGTTGTTATAATATGGTAGTTGAGGTACATAATCACAGACTGTGTTTTGTTCGAAACTGCAATACAAAATTGACCACATATGTACCAATACTGTGATACATTGAGAATAGCTGTCTGTTGAACCATGGCATAATGAGAGTGAAAAGGAAATAATGATAAACACCTTGCTTGAAATTGCTTTGTCAACCCTTATATATTGGTTTTCTTTAAACACATGTTGGTATATATTTGTTTTTTTCAACCCTTTTTGTTATATATTTGGGTTTTTTCAACCCTTGTTGACTGAGACTGTCAGATCTGATATTGTTCCATATATTTATCCTGATCTGTTCAGCACAATTTGGTGAAAACTATATATATTTCTTGTAGATGATTTGATTTTCAAGCCATTGAAGTCATTTTTAGAAATTTTTGTTTAGCTTTTGTTAAATATTTTGGACAAAAATAATGTTTACACAATTAAGTAAATAAATTACTTGAGTTGGAGAACTGAAATTTGCTTTTTGTATTTAAATTCATACAAGTAGATGATCTGGTTGAATTTTCAGGTTGGTACAATCATTTTTCTGTTTTTCTGTTTATTTTTCTTACCTTCATTGTTGAAATTAGTAGAATGATTCAGCATAAATCTAGAGTTAGACATGCATTTTTTTAGACGTGTTTATTAATTTGTATGGACCAGATTAGACTTCCCATTTATTGTAGCAATTTTTCTAAAAGTTTACAATTTGTACACTTCAGACTTTTCTTCTCTGATGTATATGCTTACAAACAACATTACATTACAGGATCTGTACATGCTTTTTAAACACAATTTGTTATTCATCATTTTATTTGTCATGGGGTTCAATTCCTTCAATATTCAAAGGGAAAAAGCAGAACATCAACTCCATATTATGGGTCCATGGCATATACATGTAATTAAGAAAAAAAGAAAGAGACAGACCTAAGTTACAAATTGAAAATTGTCTAGTCTTGCATGATGTTAATTATTTACCTTTTACATAAATTAACTAGTTTCTCTTTTTCCTTATTGGATTTTCAATATAACCTGACAAAATGTTTGTTTACAAATACAGATATGGATCTGAAATTATCCAAACAATATTAAAAAATCCACATTTCATAATTAAAAAGTTAAATTACTCCACATTATTTTAAATGAATTTTACAAAATACATATGGATACATATAAATAGAACATAATACTATTCAACCAGTTGGATTCAAGTAGCTCGCTACAAAAATTACTGCATAAATCCTTTGAAGGAGTCAGGACTTAGTTAAAGCAGCAGGGGCACATGGCCCACCTACTGAATTACCTTGTGTATCCAAAAACACTAACCATATTTTGATATAAGGTATGTAGGGTACATACTCAATTGAGTGACAGTCAGAATTGGTTTTATTTAGAACTGTTAATATTTATGACATTTAATTCAATGAAAATATAGAGATGTTCACAGGTATGAATGTTAAAGAACATGCATAAAAATTACTGTGTATAGGATAGTGTCATGAGCATGACAAGTCACAAAATTCCTACATCAGCCCTTGGTATAGCATGCTTAAAGGGTGGCTGTGTTTTGAGTTAAATATATTCTTGTAATTTTTTTTTATTTTTTTTTTATTAACCATAAACTCGAACAAGCAATGAGTCTTCATGTGGACAAAATAAAGCCAAAAATGTCATGTAAAATCTTTCTTTTCACAGGTAAAACTGGCAGATATTTTAGTTGCCGCTATTGGGAAAGCAGAATTTGTGAAGGCAAATTGGTTGAAACCAGGAGCTGTTGTAATAGATTGTGGAATCAACTATGTTCAAGGTAATCAGAATTCTGCTCAGTGTATCTAATAGTTTTGTGGCTCACCATCATCCATTATATGTATATGTATGAGAAATGAAATTTGACAAAGATTTTGACAATTTCTTCAAATTTTCTAAACGGTTTTGATCTTTTTTAGTTTATTTATTGTGAGAACAGTAGAGAAAATAGTTTGTGTATGAAAACATAACAGATAGGATTAATAATTTTTTTATTTAAAAATTGAAACTGTTCATCATGTTTGAATATTTTCTTTTTCTATCATAAAAGGAGGCTACTGCCTTCAGTTTCAAAATAGGGAATTCTTCCAATTTTTATTTCTGCCATTTGGCAGAGCCTCCACACTTAGAATGATTACCAGGGTCATGGCAGGAGTTTGTTATGTATATTTAATTTGTATTTTGTGACTGACCTTTGTCCATAATTAAGAGTAGGAGTTTGGGCCTACCTGACTATTGGCTTTCTCCTTGGAAATTCCTGGTCTGTCTGATGTTTATTATGTTCTTTACAAATATTTTTGTAAAGACCTGACCTTACAACTTAGAATGTTATGGAAATGAACTGTTGGCCCTCATCATGGTCCTCTTATTGTGTCTAACTAAGGTTTTGAAATTAAGGTTGTTTACATCAGAATCCTATCTTAACATTTATAGAGGAATGGGTCTTTTAGCTGTGTTCAGTGTTGATTTGAGAGGATTTATTATTCATTGGAATTTTAAAAAAGTTCTCATTGATTTTAGGACTAAGTCAGAATTTGGAATTATTGTGAATTAATTCAAGGACATTGTAGATTGTCAGATTGATACATCAGCATTGTTAGCACATTAGCATATTTAATACTATTGGCACAGCAGCATATACAGGATTGGAATTTGTTCGGAATACGACTGGAATTCATGTGGAATGCTCTATACTATTGGACTTGTGATGGAACTTTTAGGACTCTTTGGGATTTTATTCATAATACTGTTTAGCTTTTGTTAAATTTTGACATATTTGTTAAAGTTTACTAAACTTGTTGGTTCTTGCACTTTGGTTTCTTTGTGTAAGAGCATAATGTCGTAACAAGTTGCAGCCCATTTAAGGTCACTTAGTGTCCTGATTCTCAATTATGTCACTAAGTGTTGATCTGCAATTTCCGATTTGAGTTCCATTGCAAACAGGCTGGGTCTTCTGCTGAACTTGAAGAAATCATGAAATCATACCTCACTCCAACTCAAGACTTGGCCTACATGGGAATGAATTTCCTCACAAACATGATGCTAGTATATTTCCCTCAGGACAGTTAACATGATACTGTTCATGTTGGAGGCACTGAGAGTTGTTGTTGTTGTTTTAGGTTTTAATGCCATTTTTGAGCACAAGATAAACTATACATTGTGGCCAGTATTAATGGTGGAGGAAGAACCCTTGAAAACCCCGAGAAAAACCACTGACCCACGAGAAGCTACTGGCAGGCTTTCTTATGTACCATTGTTAGCCAAGCCTGGACTTAAACTCACACAGAGGTGAGATGGCAGTGATCTGTAACGGTCAGCGCTTTAGACCACTCGGGGCCCCAGGCACTGAGAGTAAAGACCATGTTACTTTGGGCATTGTTTTCTCTCACTGTAAGGGACTAGGCCAGCAGTTAGTAACTTTCTTAGACAGTGACTCATATGGAGTTTTTGCCTCAAATCAAATGTTAAAACCACATGGGTAGGAAATTTAAAGTTATCTAGGTTGAACAAAGTGACCCACTCTATACAGTATGTCAGTTTTGGGTCATGACCCACAAGTTAAGAACCACTGCTTAAGCAGACTACTCTTGCATCCTCTTCAATGTCTCTGTTTAACAGCATGGAAACACAGAGATCCTGTGCAATGTGCATTTTCTCTTGGTTTAGACTTCCACCATCATCTGTTCTGGTGGACGTTTTGGGACTTTACTGGCCGTTGGTCTCCACGCACCCCAGAACATATTTTTACCTGTTTACAAAGGATCATATTCAGGTTGGGAAGTCCGTCTGGAACCAGAAGGACTGATTCTTCTGGTTTCATGGTCACAGGAAGAATCTTCCCTCTATATCAGCAATTTGGAGATGATTGCAGTGTTTTAGGAATTCAGGGTTGTGTCCACTGCATGATAGTCTCTCCTGACAACACATCAAAGATAGCATTCCTCAGGAGACAAGGAGGGATAATATCTCTGCATGGTAGTTTGGAACTTCTTTCACCAGGACAATTCAAAAGGACTTACACTTTAAGTTTGGCATATTCCGATTATGAAGAATATTTTGCAAGACAGTGAAGGAAAGGGAATGGTTGCACCATCAATCCATAACAGGCTTCCTGTTTCAACTTTGAGGAATTTCTCTTGTTGACTTGTATGCCATCAAGCTAAATAACAGGCTCTTATGTTTCTCATGTTCCAAGCCAGAGGGTCTGGGCAATGAATTCTTTCAGCCTAAAGTGGGATTGTAGGTTTGCCTACACCTTCCCACCTTTTAGGATTATCCCACAGCTCCTACACAAAGTCAGGCACTAAATTTCTCCACAAAGAAACATGCTAGATCAAACCTGCTAAGTACATCAAGTTCAGGAGAACATCATTGTTTAAGGTGCATAAAGAATTTTTTGAGATTGGTGTTGTAGACATCATGTCAGTGTGAGCTGTCCATTTTCTAAAGGCTTGGCCATCAGGACAGATTCTTAATATATTAGGGAACACTTTATTGCCACTTACAATAGCACAATATTTCCAACTGCAAAGACTAATGTCTTGCTCTCCAATGCCTAAAATTAAGTACTTGTTTCTTGAGTTGCTATTCTTCCAATTGACATCCTCAGTCTCAGCCGTAAAGAGATGATCAAGATAGACTTGTGTGTACAGTTATAGCTCTGTGTTTTTATTAGGCAGCCTCTAAAGGGTAGGTAGTGTCTTTTCCTCTCCAATAAAGGTTCCACTGATGTTTATGTCTCAACCATTTCTAGGTGGAATGCATTAACTATCAAGAGAGCCTACAAGTCCATTACTAATAGGGATCTGTCTTTCATGAAAATTAAAGCCTCATGGACTTTAACTCATTAATCTTTGGATGATGTGATGAAAGAGGTGTTCTATTACAGTTACACTTTCTTTCTCTTCCTTTTACCTTATTTCATAAGCCCATCAGAGTGAGGGCATTTTCTCTCTGAGCCCAGTTGTTGTCACTTCGAAGGTGGTCCATGTGTAGCCTCTTGTCCTTCCATGAGGGTGAATACAAAACTTGGACAAAAGTTTGTGGCAGGCTTTCACTTCAGGTATAGAAGAGACCCTTGATTTTGGGGTTTAAAAAAGATGAAAGGTCAAGGTAATTTTATTTCATTAACAACTTTGAGGTAATTGACATGTGTTGGTCACTCATCTCCATTCATCCATAGTGCCTAAATAGTGGACTAAGGTAGGCATGCAATGTGTTGTTCTTACAGGTTACTGCATTTGTAGGAAAAATATAACCAAGTTTTTCTGAGCTATACTGCATGATGTTATGAGTGCAGTATAACTTGGGCGAAAATAACCTTTTTACCATATACTCATTTTGCAATTTTGAATAATGAAATGAGCACTTTTTTAAAAAGCAAATAATTTGAATTTTGCTAAAGTAAATACTCTAGCATAGTTAAAAATACACCATAATAATATTCAAGCTCACATAGCACCACACAGTGAACTTGCTCAGTCATTTGTTTAAGAAAAAAATCTCTGGTCTGCTTACAGTTTGAAACTTAATATTGTGAATGACTATACCTTGAAACAACTTTTCCAGTTGTACTAAATCCGACTCATTTCGTTTTGGAGTGCAGTAAATTCAGTTTGGGAATGTTATTTCTGTTGGGAATATAGTAATCTAGATTGCAGTACAATTTCATACAGTGGATCAATATTTGGAACCCATGTAATTCTAATTAACAGAAATAACAAAGTAAATTTGGACTAAATTATGGATGCAGAAAGTTAATTGCATTTATTGCATTGCTATTACCAGCTAATAATGACAGATTGTATAAACTCTTTCCTGGAGAGACCCAATTTACTTGACCTGTGTAACTTGTGCTATAAATCCAAACATTTTGTCAGAAAAGTTTAACTGGGAAAATCGCAAAGCAGCTGAAGTGTGAGACCCCATTTCACCAGAGGAATAAAGCTTTTTTCATCATATTGGCATATAGGCTCAGAGTCTTCTGCTTTTCTAAAAAATTCTACCTTCTTCAGTTACCTTTTCTTTAATTTTGTGCTCAGATTGACTTGTAAAATGAACATTTCTGAGTTACAGGATAGCCCTTTTCCTTAATATGTCATCCTATTGATCAAACATCTTAGTTCATCCACAGACATTTCTAATGAAATCAAAAGCTCTGGCACCTGTCGCATGAGCATATATTTACAATAAAAACTAGTTACTTACACATGATACTAATTTTTAGACACATGATGCAATATGAAGCAGTGCAGTATGGAGTAATGCTGCATGATTTTGATGATGTAAAGTTATTGGTGAAAAAAATGACCATATAATGATATTTTTGTTTTCCATTTTAGATGTTATTTAGCATGTTAATATTTACATAATTTATACATCCCCAGTCCTTTTTTCATGTTTATCATCAAAATGCAAACAAGAAATTCTTGTTCTTCTCAATCTGCATCACCTATATCATCTGTTTTTGTCTACCTGTCAGATGATACAAAGAAATCAGGGAAGCGTCTTGTTGGAGATGTTGACTTTGAAGCAGCCAAGGAGGTGTCATCTTGGATCACCCCAGTCCCTGGAGGTGTAGGACCAATGACAGTAGCTATGTTGCTTCAGAACACAGTGGAACAGGCAAAGAAAACAATGCTGAGTGCTGTGGTAATGAACACTTTAAATCTTAACATTTTAACCCTGTTATGAGTAATACAGCTCTACAATATTCATATTTCCAGTGACAGGATTATAAAAACCAGGTTGCAAATTGCTGGACAAAATTAATATGCAAAATTTTCATTGGTGCTAAGAATAGATTGATTGACAGCAACTAAAAAGATCTTATAGATATGCTGCTTATTTTCATAATCAAATCCACTACTTGGTAGAGATAAGCTGCTTATTTTCATAATCAAATCCACTACTTGGTAGAGATAAGCTGCTTATTTTCATAATCAAATCCACTACTTGGTAGAGATAAGCTGCTTATTTTCATAATCAAATCTACTACTTGGTAGAGATAGGCTGCTAATTTTCATAATCAAATCTACTACTTGGTAGAGATAAGCTGCTTATTTTCATAATCAAATCTACTACTTGGTAGAGATAAGCTGCTTATTTTCATAATCAAATCCACTACTTGGTAGAGATAAGCTGCTTATTTTCATAATCAAATCCACTACTTGGTAGAGATAAGCTGCTAATTTTCATAATCAAATCCACTACTTGGTAGAGATAAGCTGCTTATTTTCATAATCAAGGTCACTACTTGATAGAATCATAAACCTTATTTTGTATACCAAATGCATTGTAGCTGTTATCACAAATTCATGATCTTTGCATTTGATTACTTAAATATGTAATATTATTTTCTGCACCAGACAATAAGAGATGAAACCTACATGTGCTGTTGAAGGTTTTCCTTCAAGAAACCATCAGACTACATAGAGGGCACATTTCTGTTATTGCATTTAATTGTCTTCAGATAAATGTGTCATGAAATTTAATCACAGACATGACAAATGTAGTTGTGTTTTTTATTCTTAAGGCTTAGATTTATTATTCCTATACTTTAGCAGGTGATACTGTGATACCCACTATGGCTTCTCAGTCCATTTATTTATTACCATAATTCATAAACAACTGGGTGGAAATTCACAAAGTTTTGTGGTTCTGTTGCTCCTATGGTATCCATCTTTGAAAGTGTGTCATTATTGATTGCTGTAATTAGAGTTCCTGTGATAAGGTCAGATATACCGAAAAAATTCAAAGTCCTTTAATTCTTTTCAAAAACCCAAACTTCATATATGACAGGAAGGCATTTCAAGGTTATCCTTATGCTCTGTACAGATAATGAGATATCAGCATATTTTGTTTTTAATCTATCATAGGTGTGCTCTCATTGATTTTTCTTGAGCCTGAAACTATCAAATTGCAAAATGATTATTACTTTTCCTCCAGCGGCAGTAACAGTAAGTTTTTTGTTCAGGTTTATTGCAAGTCATATACAGTTGGCATATATCATAGCATACAGAAATATGAAATATTTACTTATATAGAAAATATGTACTTGTTTACAGGCTAATGACAGTTGGAAGTTCAGACCTCTTCCTATTTCCCTGAAGAAACCTGTACCCAGGTATGCAACCATATTTGTCTTCATCATGGTGTCAGTTTGGTTATGCATCTGCCATAAAATGGTGTATATAGTTATGATAATGTCTTTTTATCCATCCCTCTGTTACCAGTTTCTCTTCCAAAAAACAACTCTATTTCTTCAACATCTACCATTGACAAACTTTTAAGTATCTTGCATATATGACAAGAAGGGAACCTTTGGGTCATAGGAATTGAAAAGAATGAACAGTTTCCACACAGTAACTATATTTGTATAGCAGATACAATTACCATATTTTGTAAATGACTTATATTTGAGATATGAAACACACCTGTTAATTTGAGGCTCATATTATAATATTTTGTCCCAGCTTTATGTAGGGAGTACAACGTATGATAAAATTATGATTAGCAGATTTTAATCTTTTTAAAAATTGTTACTCGTTTTGCTAAACAAATGACAGTAGGTGATGTAATTTGTTTGGACATGTACTTTAAATTTTAAATATATCAGTATAACACTGCTGCCACTGCCAAATCTCTAGTCAAATTGGGTCCATAACTCTACTAAATTATGCCAGAAAATGATAACTTATTTATATTTTTATAATGTAAAGTATTACATATGGTAATATTGTGTGCATACTATTTACCGGTTATTGAGGGTAATGACTACCTGATTTTTGTCTGGGTTGTTTCTTGTAAATTCTGTTGTGTCTTAACGCAAAATTGGTATATACAACATTTGGTAAATAATTATTCATTCCTATTTTATATCACAGTTTATGAATCTATGATTAGAGTTTGCAGTTGTGCTAAGATATAATTCTTGAAGACTTAGAATTATTTATCTAAATTATTCTTTGGAGTTACAAGTGCTCATTGACTTTTTGGACTTAAACACGACATTGTGTTTATTGAAGACTCAGAGGCATTCTGGATTATATAATTGTGATACATCAAGACATTCAAGACTATTCTTATTCATTCTGAACTTTTTATATTTTTGGACATCTGATAGAACATTTAGGATTAATTATGATTTAATTCACAGTATTGTAAGTGTATTTTGAATTGTCACTTTGTATTCTTAGGAAATAAATCATATGTTGATTTTACTAAACTTGCTGTTTTGATTCAATCTGTTGCATAATTTAAGACCATAGAGTGTAGCAAAAATTTACAGATTTGGTTTCAGTTTATGATAACCTTTATAAGTTGTTTAGTCAAAATTTAATTTGACACACAGACTGTGAGTTTTGCTTCCTTCGTAGATATGCTAGCCTAATGCAGACATGCCTACCATCACACATTTTGCATATTAGTCCCACAAAATGCCCAAATTTGCCTTTGTGTCCCGCAAATACGCATTTAGTGTTGAAAATCCATAAAAGTGGGGATAAAAAATTTTGCCTGTCAAAAAATATATCACTGATCAGAAAAGGAAATTATTATATCTGCATATGTGCGATGTTTTAAAATTGCCATTGCAAACGCGCGTGATCTGAGGCAGTTGTTATACAAAAGTCTTCATTCACAGATTCTGTTATATTCTGTCTACAGTGAATTGTTTCTTGATTCTGGAGAAAAAATTCATTGCTTCTAAAAAGTAACTTGATATCAAAGAAACTGATTCAAAACTTACATCAAAAGAATGCTGAATGCTTTTGTACAGAATATGCTGATGGTTATGAATTCTTCAAGCCAGGAAAAATGCAGACACAAAGGCTTTCTGCAACATCTGTAATTGTGAATTTTCAATAAAGTCTGAAGGAAAGTTCGATATACACAAACACGTTTCAGGAAAAAGGCATTCCGACCTTGAAAAAAAGTTAAACGCTTTAAGAAAATAGTTGGATTTCATTTTTTTACAGGTTGGATCTTCTTGGTCTATGCCTAAATCTGATGTAATTAGAGCTGAAGTTATGTTAGTAGATATTATTACTGAACTCAATATGCCTATGAGCACACTTGATACCTTTTCAGAGGCTTGTAAAATTTTGTTTTGTGACCGACATTGCTAAACAATTTCAATGTGATAGATCAAAAGGAACTGCTATGGTTAAAAAAAGAGCAGTGAATACTACATTAAAATTAGCTGAAGGAATGCTGAATTGCCCATTCACTGTTTCTACAAACATAAGCAATGATAAGAAAACTTCAAGATCTTTCCTGGACTTGAATTTTGTATACTTGTGTATATTGTAAATAGGTGGGTACTGGGTTTTATACAAAAGTATTTATTATAAATATGCATTACTAGTATTTAATGGTGTTTTGAAAGACTATATTATGTTTATTCACTCCAACATTCTTATGTTCCTCATTTTCATGCTCTGTCCCTCAATTTTGGTGGTGGCATCCCTCAAAAACATTTTCAGGGTTAGGCATGTCTGCTAATGACACCAACCACCCCTCTTATGAACAGTCGACATTTAAACCCTGAATAGTCCTCATTTTCTTATCTGACCGGCCAAAATAAAATGACATCTGAAAGTGTAGCTATTATGGCACTATCTAGTGTTATGGCATAGTCTCATATAAAGGAAAGTAATCACAATAAAATAGATTTATCACAATACTGTTGTACATGCATTTGGATTAGGTTGAATGTCACGGTATCACCTTGTCAGAACATGCTCCTTTATGTCAGTAACATGTTTATGTTTCATGAAAACATTATGCTAAGTTATCTGTAAAATATTGTTGACAGGTTTTTGTTGCTAATGAAAATAAAGACAACTTCACAATTTTGCCAGCAACTTCAACCAGTATCACAAATTTAAATATATTAATTTTTTATACTTGTGTATATTGTATATTAATATATTAATATAAATATATTAATTAATTTTTTATGTTTAAAAATTAAAATTGACTATCTGATATTTGTATTGATTAGTGTAATTTTTAATGGTAAAGCATGCCATAAATATGCATAAAGAATAGTTGCTTTTTCTAAACAGAATATTATGTTGTATATCACAATAATTTGTAAATGACTTTCTTTTGACAATAAATGTTGATTCATTCAGTGATATAGACATTGCACAAGCTCAGAATCCTAAACCGATAGATGAACTGGCAAGGGAGATCAATCTGCTGCCTGATGAGGTGGACTTATATGGCAAGAAAAAAGCAAAAGTCTCTTTGACAGTGTTGGATCGGCTCAAGACCCAGAAAAATGGCAGATATGTTGTGGTAACAGGGTAAGACTTAGAATCCCAACGTTTTAGATGTTAATTTTCTTAAAGAATAGATCTGAGTCTTTAATAAAAAAATTGCACTGGTTTGTCAATGCATATTAAATTAAATTTGGTATTTTATTCCAGTGACAAAATCTTTTTGTCTCATTTCCACTGTTCTGAGAGCATTTGTTTTGAAGAATGATACCGCAAATTAGCAATGGTGCTACAAAAATGAATATGGACGTTTAAAATGGAAATTTACTCAAATTTTCCTTCCAGTATAATTTGTTTGCCTATCACCAATTTACAATTCTTATGAAGAAAATAAATGCAGTCCAAAACTGAATTTATCATTTTCTTAAGTACATAAATGAGGTGTTGTAACTGCTAAAATTGCTAGAAAAAAAAAACCCTATATGGGTTCAGCTGGTAATTTAAACACTTAATCCACATGTTTATCATGTTTGACATTCCTAATGATTACATCATTGTCATTTACAGTATTACACCCACACCACTTGGAGAGGGAAAAAGCACCACGACCATAGGATTGACTCAGGCCTTGGGAGCCCACTTAGGAAAGAATGTCTTTGCTTGTGTGAGGCAGCCCTCACAGGGACCTACATTTGGAATCAAAGGTATGTTTAGGAACCTACATTTGGAATCAAAGGTATGTTTAGGAGCAGACACAAGGACCTGCTGATTGAGTCATGGGTATGTGTTACAGCACTTACAGAGACCTACAGCTGCAATCAAAAGTATTTCTGGTAGCACGCGCAAAGACCTACAGCTGGAATCAAAGGTGTTTTTTAGCCCATGCATGGACCTATGTTTGTAATCAAAATAATATTTTGCAGCCAAACAGGGACCCATGTTTGTAATCAGAAAAATATTTTGCAGCCCACACACAGTCCTATGTGTGGACTCGGGTCAGTGTCACATTTTCCCCAAATTATGTTTTGCTCTAGACTGTATATGATTACACTTTTTTGGTACATTAAAAAATAAAACTAAAGCAATAAAAAGTTGTTTTTTGTCATTTTTATTATCAGTTCTTTAATTCCACTCATATAAAGTTGATAATATTAAAATGATGACTGCTGCATAAGATTAGCCAAAGAGTACTTTCCTTATTTGCTATTTATAGCAACTATACATGACCCATACACAAACTTTGCCTAACATATTCATTTTTTTTTAAGCTAGTCAGTCAGTGACTTTTATATACTAAAAAAAAATGTCACACCAAATGTTAAGTGAAACACTTTATGGTGTGAGTTGTGGATGTTATATGATGGAAAATGTTTGAGCAGATGGATCTTTTCAAATTTCAAAATATTTCAGATCAGAAAAAAAGACAAATGAACACCACTTCATAAAATTTAAAAATAGAATATGAAAGTAATGTAATACAGCACTCTGAACACCTTACCATGATCATTGGGGAATTCTAGAAATCAGCAAAAGTTACACATGTAGACTAATTAAAATAAGTACTGAATATAAATATTCGTCTTTTACATTTGTACTCAGAGTAAAAGCAAATCTAATTATCTCTGGTGGACTGTCAAATTATAGTCAGATTTATATCTGAGACGGTGATCTAAATAGTTATGAACTCTTGATTGTTACCCAAGTCACAGAGGTATTGTATGTATACTGATCTTGAGGCAGCTAGCTAAAATGGTTTACACAGTGAGCATTACATTTATTGCACAGAATCAGAAGATGATTAGTGGCAACATGACTGAGACTACAGACTTGAATTAGCAGATTAAAATAATTATCTTTAAAGAAATTTCACCAGTTTTGCTGTAAAGTTACATGTTTTTGCATATTATGAACTTGACAGGTGGGGCAGCCGGAGGAGGCTATTCTCAAGTGATTCCTATGGAAGAATTCAATCTTCATCTTACGGGAGATATTCATGCTATCACTGCTGCTAATAATCTCCTGGCTGCTCAGATTGATGCCAGGATGTTCCATGAGGCAACGCAGTCAAACGATGCCCTCTATAAACGTCTGGTTCCAGATATTAAAGGAAAACGCACCTTTTCTAAGATACAGCTGGCAAGGCTAAAGGTATTTACAATGAGGCAGTTTACCTAATTTGTTAAAAATATTCAGTTGGTTTAGTGGTGGATAAATTTTAATGATATACACTCAAGATTGTGAAAATAAATCCTATTAGAATTTTTTGTCCACTTAAATTAATGTGGTCTAAATTTTAATCATACCACAAAATTTTGAAATAATGTAGTGGAGCAGTCCTTTTTTTTTTTGTTTAATAACAATACCTTGTCTCAGCTCTTAGGTTTTATGGTAACAATACAAAAACAACAGGTATTATTTCAGATTATTGTTTTTTCAAATCATTGATTCTAGTTCATGATTAATAAATGCTGAGATTAATACCATAATGCATAAGTTCTGAGAATAGTCCTCTGCCATAGAGATATTCAAATTTGATGTGAGAACCAGTCCTCTGCCATAGAGATATTCAAATTACTATGAGGACCAGTCCTCTGCCATAGAGATATTCAAATTACTGTGAGGATCAGTCCTCTGCCATAGAGATATTCAAATTCCTGTGAGGGCCAGTCCTCTGCCATAGAGATATTCAAATTACTGTGAGGGCCAGTCCTCTGCCATAGAGATATTCAAATTACTGTGAGGACCAGTCCTCTGCCATAGAGATATTCATATTACTGTGAGGACCAGTCCTCTGCCATAGAGATATTCAAATTACTGTAAGAACCATTCCTCTGCCATAGTGATATTTAAATTACTGTGAGGACCAGTCCTCTGCCATAGAGATATTCAAATTACTGTGAGGATTAGTCCACTGCCATAGATATTCAAATTACTGTGAGGACCAGTCCTTTGCCATAAAGGTATTCAAATTACTGTGAGGACCAGTCCTCTGCCATAGAGATATTCAAATTGCTGTGCTGCCATGTGTGTCTGATGAAAAAATGACAATTTCCAAATAATGGTGAAAAGGAAGTCTTCTGATCTTATTCTGATTTCTACTGTCTTTCATAAATGGTAAAAAATTGTTGCAGACCCATTAAATCTTGATTGCCCATTCCAGATATTCACCAGTCCTCTTGATTGGATGATCATTATTATGTGGCTTTTTCACCAAAATTCTTCCAACAATGTCTGTTTTGTCCTAAATGTACACCACTCCAATGGCCTATGTGTTTAGAGCATCTGCTGAGAAGCAGGAGGTCATGGGTTCAAACCCTGGCCAAGTCTTAGCAAAGACCTACAAAAATGGTACTAGCAGCTGCCTCACTTGTCACTCGACTTTAAGAGTTAGTGCTAGGACTGGTGTCAGGATAATGTGACGGGTGGGACATGATGCCATATGTCTGCAGCATGATGTCCCAGTGCTAGACATCATTATAAACTGCAGACATCATAGTGATATGACTCGAACTGTTACAGCTATGTTAAAAATTCATAAAGAGACAAACTTAAATGAAATGTGCTTAGCTTACATCCAGTATGGGGGAAGCACAGTGGCCAATGTGCTGGACTTAGGTTCAAATCCTGCCATTGGAACAGCTTGGATCAGCTACCATGGTGTTTCCTTGGGTAAGGCACTTAACTTAACTTGCCTCGGCACTAAATAAACTGTATTGCTGTGCAGTAAAGCAACAGAAGAAACTGAACCAAACTTGCTAAATAGACTATTATGACATGGGGCTTTCACCAAGTCGAAAATAAAAATGATACTAGTCATCAGTCCAATATCGCTGCCACAATATCTTAAAAATCTTGTTGTCATTACTTCCCCTAAATGGGGGTATCATTATGATGTGGGGTTTTCACCAAAAGACTTTTAATGATATTTACTTTGGCCCAAATTAAAATGATGCTAAGTTTTGCATCCAATATGTCCACCACAACAGCTGATTTGTTAGTTTACAAAAAGGTTTTGCTTGCCAGTCATTTACCATTTCTGCTCTTGTTTCTTTTCAACTCATCCACAATATAAGTTCAGTTTTTCCATATCAACATATTTCTCATGGTAAGAACATCTGCCGATAAAAGCTTTGTCATTGCACAAACTTTTTATTTTTGACTTGAAGATATTCTTCATTACTCAGAAGCAGTAACAAAGCCTGTAAGTGGACAACTCCGTGTGTGCTATGATTCATGGTCTTGTATCATGAATAGTGTATGGCTATACTAGATGCCATGTTCAAGATCCTCTCCAATGTAAGCTGGGAATGTATTTAATCAGGCTTGCCAAATTTCTCCAGTGGAATATTCATCACATTGCTCTTTTCTACTAGCAACAGCTACCACTTCCTTAGTGATTGCATCCAATCAGACAGTAAGATAAGCTTCAGAATGCAACTATACTTTTTCTCCACACAAGCAGTTGAGCACCTCATTGATATATGGTTACACCAGACTTGCACCGACAATCATTGTCATCACATGTCAGTCAGTTAAGGGACCTGGCCAAAGGGACTTCTATACAATATGATCTCTACCCAGGCCAACATTAGTATTGGTTCAGAATCATGGCTAGATAAACTTGCCTGAAGTATTTCCAGCAAACTTCAAGTCATACAGCAAAGATTGTCCAGACTTTCCATTTGACCTTATATTTAGCAGTTGTTGGGGGTTGTAAAGTACCCAAAAATCTAAAAAAAAAATATTTTTATGAAATTCTTATGACTCTAGAGCTTGTTATTTATACTGTAATTATTTATTGATAATAATTGAATGATTGAATTGTGGATATTATTTAAATGTATATTAAATAATTGCATTTTTATCAAAAACTTGAAGCATCAGAATACAATGTGTTTCAGAAACTGGGTATTGATAAATTGGAACCTAATGATCTTACCCCAGAGGAAGTGAAGAAATTTGTGCGTCTTGACATCGATCCATCAACCATTACCTGGCAAAGAGGTATAGCTCTTGATAGCAGTTTCACATTAATTTTATCATTTTGCTCTCATTCCGTCTATCAGTAACATCTTGCTAGATATAGGTATCACTTTATGCTGTGGCATCAGTGGAGGTGTCATTGTTGTCATTAATGGTACGATTTTGTGGCATTATTGATCTAATTCATATTGTGAAGTTTATCAAAAGTGCTTACATGGAAATAAATATGGAAAATAACCAGATTGACCTTTCAGTATTTTAGTTGCAAAAATGTGTGTGCATGCTTGCGTGTGTGTGCGCAAAGAAAATAAACTCTGAGATGATGAGCAGGACTATCTATACAATTCATTCATCAGCTGTAATCAGGACTGTATATTCAGTAAGTTAGCAGTAATATCTAGATGCAGGACATGTATTACCTAATAGCAGGACTATTATGATTTTGCTATTAAGTCTTATGAAAATGGCCCTTCAATTATGGACTTACAGAAAAGGCAAAACTACGGGAAAATGATTGTTGCCAAAAAGTCTGGTAGTTGGTTCATCTGTGTATGATTTGGATCTAGGTTTCATACTAGAATTAGTGGAATTAGTCAGGGCACCAGACTAACAACAGACTTAAGCAGTACTGAGTGGCACTTCAGCCTGCATATATTTTGTCATGTTGTTATGACCCTGTAGTTTAATTGTGTGTGTTAAGGAATCAATTCTATATAAATCTTTTTATTTCATTTTTATTTCATTAAATGTAATTAATAATATAATTATATTAGTATCAGTCTAGCATGTTGTTGAAAAACATCGTGTTTATTTGAGTCGTAAATGTGACTCATGTGAGCACGTGCTGTGTATGATAACAAATTCATTACAAGTAAACATTCAGGAATAGCTATGAAAACGATTGGCTAATACATGGTCAGGCTTACCTAATGTCCAGAAGTATTATGAAATTGCATGCGTCCTCGTGTGCATGTAATTCAAACAACATATTAGCTTCATTTATATGTTGAGGTTTTTTTTGTAAGACAGTCAGTCGTAGTCAAGAGTCATACACAGTCGTAGAGTCATAAAGTCAGTTTATTGTAACATCTTAGAGTTATACAACTTCTGTTACCCTAAAAAAGGTATTTTTGTGCTAGAAGAAGTTGTCTTTTTGTATGTCTACGTAGAGCAACATGTGTTAGAGGAGCTAATTTTACTTTGTTTTCCTGAATACTTGTTTTCCTGGAGAACAACATTACTGATTTGGACAAAGACATTTTCCCGAAAATATTCTAAATTGGAATGGAACAACACAAACTGTGCTTTATGGTGTAAATTCTGGAATTTTCTGTTAGCCTTTGTCTGACTTGGTCTTCCGCCATTTTGGACTGGAATAGAACTTCAGACTGTGTTAAGAATTTTTTTACAGGACTTATGATTCTATTTTGAACAAACAATTTGGATTGTTTCTGTAAACTGTAAGTCTTGTTTAACATAATTATAATATTTCATGTTTTTTAGGAAAATAAATTATTTTTGTTAAAATTTACAAAGCTTGTTGTTTTCACTTATTCTTTTATGTTACTTTGAATTAGCTGATACATAATATAAAAGAAATTGGAGGCTCATCTGGAATATTTGAAATTGGCCAAAATTGAAATTTAAATTCCCATAGTTCACTTCATTTGAAATTTTAGTGAAAACAACAGGCTTTCTTCTTTAAAATGTCAAAAGTGAAGAGTTTTCTTTCTACTCCATCCAAAGAACAGTTTGAGAGTTTTAGGAAGGATGAATTGCATGAACTTGCCAGAAAGTATGAATTATCTTAAGCAAAGCAAAATCTTCTTTAACTTAACAAGAAATCAAGAAAATTATAGTTCAACATTTGGTAGAGAATAATATCTTTGACAAAAGTGTTTTGGCATCTGTAAGACTTTAACTGATGCTGATGTTAAAATGGCAGAACTCAAATTGAAATATACATTTGACGTTCAAAAAGAACAAATGAGAATACAATTAGAAAAGGAAGAAAAAGAATAGGATAGACAAATAGAATTACAAAAGAACAACATGAACTTAAAAAAAAGAAATGAGATTACAATTTTTAGAAAAGGAAAAGACAAAGACAGAAGAAAGGGGAAAAATAGGCATGTAGAATTACAAAAGAAACAAATATAAATAGAAGAAAGGGAGAGAGATAGAGGCAAAAAGAAAGGGATGAAAAAGAATATCAAATTAAAATGAAAGAATTGGATCTGGTAAGTGACAGGCATGATTCCACATTTCATGCAAATTCAAAGTTTAACATTTTAGAGAATATCAAATTAGCTCCCCCCTTTAGTGAAAAAGAAGTAGACAAATATTTTATTTTGTTTGAAAAAGTAGCTGAGAATTCAAAATGGCCAAGAGAGTATTGGACTCAATTATTGCAGAGGGTACTTTATGGCAAGGCCAGAAATCTCTGTAAATCTCAGTCAGTACAACAATGTTCTGATTACTGTTTGGTTAAGGAATGCATTTTGAAAGGTTATGAGTTAGTCCCTGAGACTTATAGGCAAAAGTTCAAAAGTTACAAAAAAGAAATTAGAGAAACTTATGTTGAATTTGCTAGGGAAAAAGAACAGTTGTTTAGAGATGGTGTCTGTCTGACAAAATTGAACACGATTATGAAAGACTTGAACAACTGGTATTACTCAAAGAGTTTAAAAACTGTATTCCCAGTGATATAAAAAAATCACCTTGAAGATCATGAGGTTAAGACCTTGGAAAATGTTGCTCTGGCTGCTGATAAGTATTCCTTAACTCATAAAGTTCCTGCTGCAAACAAATCTTTCACTCAGCAGTCTACTGATGGAAAGGTGTTTCAAACAAATACGACTCCCAGTAAAAATCAAACTGGTACAAATTCAGAAAATCAAGCCTTTGAGAGATTTGATTCTAAATCTTTGTCTCTACCTATGTGTTCCTATTGTAAGAAAAAAAGATACGTCATTTCCGAGTGCCTCAAATTGAAATATAGGCACCAGAATCAAGATAGACCTATCCCGAATGCTCTAAGAAGTCAAGGTCATGTTTTGAAAAACAATGCAATTGTTGGGTTTGATAAACCTCAGTCTGATTGTGTTTTGGAGAATTCTGAACCATTCATGTCGAAGAGTTCTATATCACTCATGGGTGATTTGGCCAATCCTATCCCTAGTAAACTTTTAACGGATACAGGAACTTATCTGAGTCTTTTAGTTTCAGGTGTTTTGCCTTCTGAGAAGACCTGTTCTAATAAGAGTGTTCTCATTCAGGGAGTAGAGTGCGGCTTTGTTAATGTTCCTCTCCATTCTGTTAATTTGTCATCAGACTTAGTTTTAGGACCTGTGACCGTTGGTGTAGTGTATGATTTGCCTGTTGAGGGAGTTCATTTGTTGCTAGGCAATGACTTAGCTGGAGACAAGTTTGTGGTTAATCCATTTGTAACTGACAAGCCTTCTTTGGATCAGAAAGCTGATCCTATTGAAAAAGAAATATCTGATTTATTGCCAGCTTGCGCAGTTACCAGAGCTATGGCAAATAAAGCTCTTGAGAATGATTTTGATAAGGACTGTGTTCTTTTAACTGACACATGTATTGGTCAGGTTTTTGAGATCGCTTATTCTACCAATGTCCACTGACAGTGGAACAAAGTTTTATATCAACTTCCACCCTGTAAGACAGATGTTTCTTTATATGAACTTGTTCAAGAAACATTTTGATAATGTACCACAACATAAATTCTAAATCATAGAGACATCTTGAAAAATATATCATTCTTGATTTAAAGAGTAAATCATTGAAGTCAAAGTCTTCATCAAGAACATTTTGTTGAACACTTTCATGTGGATAATACTATAGCCTGTGCCCAGTCATGTGAATAATACTATATTCTGTACCCAGTCATGTGAATAATACATTAGCCTGTATCTAGTCATGTGGATAATACTATAGCCTGTACCCAGTCATGTGGATAATACTATAGCCTGTGCCCAGTCATGTGGATAATACTATATTCTGTACCCAGTCATGTGAATAATACAATAGCCTGTATCTAGTCATGTGGATAATACTATAGCCTGTACCCAGTCATGTGCTTAATACTATAGCCTGTAAGCCTGTACCCAGTCATGTGAATAATACTATAGCCTGTACCCAGTCATGTGGATAATACTATAGCCTGTGCCCAGTCATGTGGATAATACTATATTCTGTACCCAGTCTTGTGGATAATACTATATTCTGTACCCAGTCTTGTGGATAATACTATAGCCAGTAACCAATCTTCAGAACTTGATAGCTTACAGTAGTTCAGTTACTAGTAATCAAGTGAAACCTTCTACTCTACTCTCCTACCAACTATAAAAATACATTGCTACTTTCACTGTCCAGAAAATTAAAATCAAGATTCAAGCTATCATTGTTTTGTTTTGTTTTGTTTTTTTAATTAATGACAAAAAACTCTTTGACCAATCTGAGTTTAATTTGTACAAAAAAATGTGTGCATGTAAATAATGGATTAATGCCTGGTAGATTCTTTTGTCTTTCTTGTGAAGTTGTGTTTTTGAGTATTTTTGTAGTTTGTTGGCATTAGCTTGTAATGTTTTGTGAACTGAAATAAACTTGAAGTAACCATGCAAGTAATGTCAGTTTTTATTCAATAATGTACATATACAATAATTTTCTTTCCTGAGTGACTTGAGAGATAGCCTAATATAATATAGTAGGTTTGGTTGCCCAGGTTTAAATATTTCATTTCTTTGTTTTCGAGCACAGAATAAATAATTTCTTTGTATATTTTAAACCCTGACAAAATTTTTGATTTGCATACAGAATATATAGTTGTAACATTCTGTAATATTATATTATTTTATTATTTTGTTTAAATTTTCGTATTTAATTTTTGTATTAAAAATGAATATACTGAGGTTGATGTTTTTTAAAAAGGTCTGAATACTGTGTAAATAAATTTTCAGGTTAATGTTTATGTACATGAGGAATCTGAATTTAAAACAAAATGTGCAAGTTTGATGAGATTGGTTTCATTACTTCACCAAGATAATTTTTATAGTAAAATTTTAATATTTATGAAACAAGAAAAAAATTGAAGAAATAATATTTTATTACAAAACAAACAAAAGGATTCATTGATTGACACAGTTGCAGATATGCATAATTTTCTATTCTATTTTAATTATTTTATTGCTAAACATTTGCAGTTTTATTTTTATTTTATTCAATTCCAGTAATGGATACCAATGACAGATTCTTACGCTTGATCACAATTGGTCAGGGTCCAGAGGAGAAGGGACATACTAGACAGGTAAATTACTGTTTATATTAGATGTAAAAATCATTGTCTTTTAAAGGCAATATACATAAAAGTGACAGAAATGATTCAAAAGAATATTGCATTTGTTTGAACATTGTTTTTGAAAGGATTTATACAAAATAATATAACAACCGTATTTACCGTATATATTGGGACATGATAAAATAATAATAATTTTCCAGTCCCAGAATTTGTGGTAAAACATTTTTCCAATTAGGTCATATGTCCCAAGACTTAAGAAATGAAATATATTTGTATTGCATTTGTGCCCCCTTCCATGCACATTGCAATAAAATAGATAAACAAAATGCTTATTTGATAATAAAAAAAAAGAAACTAACCTTGTATTGTTATCATTTATTCCTTGTTTTCAACATGAGCATTGAAGAATAAAATACAACCACAAAATCTGTATATGTAGTGTAGGCTTCCATGTCTGATATCACATACCACATTGTTCATTAATATGAACATTGAGAAACAAATTATGTTTGGTTGTGCTCAAAAGTTTGAATATGTTATCTGACTGAAAACTGGATCCAACAAAATTGCAAACAAGAGGGAAATAATCCACCCATATATTGACGACAACCATCATTCACGCATGACACAATATTAGGGGCAAAATAATCAGTTTTGAATTATATTCCAGGTCTACTTATGATGGTATCTTACAATTAAAAATCATTATTTAAAAACACATTCACTTGAGTGTAAGTGACGATCGCCAGCATAGGTTACAAAAGTATTATTATTGTTTACCCACAGCCATCAGTGTTCCTTTGCATTATTACTACAGATGCCAAGCCCATAAACACCCATGAGGTGAATAAACACTACTGGCAGCAAGCTATAAACTCCTTTGAACTTACAAATGGGATATCAAAGACAAAGTGAGCCAATCTCATAAGCCAACTTTGGTTACCTTTTTTATATATTAAAGTATATCAGTGCAAAGGATATTTTATTGCTAAACAGTCAGATATTGGAAACCAACTATGGATTCTTTTAAGTGTGCCAATGTTTTGTTTGTTTGTTTTTTTTTAATATACAAAGACAGCCATGATATGGAAGCACTTTGGTTCATTTTCACTAGCATTCACAGGAATTTTGAAAATAAATTGAAACAGTGGAAAAATTTTTAAAGCAAAACAATATAGTGCTTTGTGCACAGACGTCCATGACCCAGCGTCACCCCGAATGTTTGGAGAAAAAAAAATCATGTGATGAATTCGTGCAGGCCAGAAGAGAAGCAGATCATTTTGCAAATGAGAGGGAAATAATTAACCAATATACTGAAGACAACTGCCATTCACACATGATACAGTGTTAGGTGTAAAATAATCAAAATTGAATTATAGCCAGGTCTACTGTATGACAGTATCTCGCAAACAAATATCAATGTTTAAAAACACATTCACATAAGTTCAAGTGACAATCTTTTTGCCAGCATGGGTTACAAAAGCATCATTACTATTTACCCATAGACATCAATGTTCCTTTGTATTAATTATTACTACAGATGCCAAGCACACATATGTCTGGGTGGTGAATAAACACAACTGACAGCAAGCAGTAAACTCCTTCTTTGAACTTACTGACAGGAAATCAAAGACAAAGGGGTTTTTTTATTACAAAAGCAAGGCGACCTCAGAATCCAACTTTGTATCATCTGAAGCCGTTTTTTTTTTCATACAAAGATAGCAGTACAAATGTTATTTTTTTGCAAAGATAGCTGACCTCGGAAGCCTACAATGGATTCTGTTAAGTTTGCTGACTTTTTAGCATTTTTTTTTTTTTGCAAAGGTTGCAGAGATATGGAAGCTAACTTTAGTTCCATTTCACCGGTATTAACAGTAATTTGGAAAATAAATTGAAACAATTTTTAATGCGACACAATATAATGCTTCATGTATGAATATCGATAACCCAGTGTCACCCAGAAGATTTGGAGAAAATAAAATCATGTAACAAATTTGTGAAGGCCAGAAGAGAAGCAGATTATTTTGCCGACAATATGATCATTGTGTTGCCTCAAACAATTTTCACATTATGAGAAAAGTATTCATGCACCAAAAGAATGGATCATACATGTACAGGAGATAGGTTGTGTTGATGAGATGCTGCTGAAGTGGATTAAAGAGTTTAATCTCAAGTACACAGTTTTATTTTTATTTTTTTTTAAATTTCAGTTTGTGGGTGCATTTTTTGGCATGTAATTTTAAAATGATTTAAAGGTGTCGCACAACTTGTGACGAAAAAAAAAAATGATGTGACCAGGAACATACAATGCAGAAAAAAAAAAAATTCTATAGTGTCCCAACATATACAGTAAATAAGGTATATTCAATTTTGCATCAAAGTTGAAGAACATGTTTAAGTCTGTACTCTTAAATTGAGAGTAAACCATCTAACTTGTCTTCCTAAATATAATTTTTTTACTTGTACTATTCTTCAAAACTACTGTTATGATTTGAAAGGTTGCATTTGTAAAGACTGGAGAATAATGATTGTTGCCGAAAAATCAGGATAATTTGTTTATCCATGTTTGAATTGGATCTGGGTTTCATATTAGATTTAGTGGAATTAGGGAACCAGACTAACTTTACAGTAGTACCTCAGTTCATGCATTGTCTGCATGATCAAACTGTTGATTATAGAATTTTTTTTTTTTAAATGGCATCCAGCAAGCTATGCATGTTGAAGATGAAAGGGAAAATAGCCTCTTAACAAATGTTAATAATCAGCACAGAAAATAAAAATGAATATTCAGATTCTTGGGAAAAAAACAAAAAAGCTACACAATTATATTTATTGGATCTCGAATGTCAGTTTGAGTAGGTCTCCTGGCAGAAGATATGATAGCCATCATCATGTAAAATGGAAAAGAATTACAAGATTTACGTCAAGTTGGGATATGACAAGAAGTCATTGAGCTGCATAGGGTTCTAAACTGAAGTTTATACAGCTGTACTAGTGGTAGATAAGGTCTTCATATACTTTACAAACTTTTCAGTTGAGCATAATAAAGACAAACAAATTTGCTTTTATAACCATGAATACCATGAATTCAGTTAGTGAAGATTGAATTCTAATACCAGATCAGCAGTAATGAACACACAATTGTAGTAGGGTATATAATGATTAATAAATGTAGAAAATAAATTTTGGTTCCTGAGTAGTTTATTACAACCATGTATTACTGTATTTTAAAGACTGGTTTTGTGTTGTGTTCCAGTGTCAGTTTGATATTGCTGTATCCAGTGAGATCATGGCCATCTTGGCACTTACAACCAGCCTTCAGGATATGAGGGAGAGATTGGGTAAGATGGTTGTAGCCAGCAGTAAAGATGGGATACCAATCACTGCTGAAGATCTGGTAAGGAGGATCAAAAACAAAGTTTTCTGTCCTTCATAGAAAAGTATTTTTTATTTTATTAAAGAAACACTTCAAGTGATGTTTTTACTGATCTTGTTTCAGCACTTGTATACAAGCTCAATTTTACTTTTGCATGATAATACATGTATAGATAACACATGTAAATTTGTACACACATTGTCTGTTCTTAAAGCTTAAAGCTTCATTCTCCTGCCAAAACAAATTATAAACAGAGACTTTGTCTAAGTTGCTCATAAACAAAAATGTACCATTCTGGTGTCCATTATAACTGCCCTTGCAGCATCATGAAGATCCTGTTATCACTAAATGGAAAGTCATATTGACATGGGATTGTTGCTAACAAGACTTTATGTGATGTCTTGTTTGTCCTAAATGAAAATGTCACTTCTTAAAAATCTTGTCATCTATGTCAGCATGTGGTTTTCAGTAAAATAATTCTGATTTCTAGTTGGTCCTAAAAGAAATTGGTACTGGTTTAATATCCATTATGGCCACTGCAGCAGCCATTGGAAAACATGTTATTGCTGTTCCTTCTGAATGGAAAGTCATATCAACATAAGGTTTTCTTATTTAAAAAATGTACCAGTCTGATATCCAGAATGGTTACTACAAAGGCAGTCTTAAAAATTGTACCTGACTAATATCCAGAATGGTCACTACAAAAGGCAATCTTGAAAATTGTAAGTCTAATATCCAGAATGGTCACTACAAAGGCAGTATTCAAAATTGTGTCAGTCTAATATCCAGAATGGTCACTACAAAGGCAGTCTTGAAAATTGTACCAGTCAAATATCCAGAATGGTCACTACAATGTCAGTCTTGAAAATTGTACCAGTCTAATATCCAGAATGGTCACTACAAAGGCAGTATTGAAAATTGTACCAGTCTAATATCCAGAATGGTCACTACAAAGGCAGTCTTGAAAATCATGTCACTACTCCTAGATGGAAGGTCATATAAGCATTGGATTTTCACCAGAAGATATTTTATGATGTTTTGTTTCTCCTAAATGACAAAGGTGCCAGTATGACAGTCATTACAACCATCACTGCAGCCATTTTTAAAATCTTATTGCTACTTCTCCCAAATAGAAAGTCATGACAGTAGGTGGTTTTCCTCAGAAGAAAAATTATGATAACAGGTTGGACCTGAATGAAAATTGTTTGGATCTGATGTCAGATGCAACAATTTACGTATTGAAAATCTTGTCACAAATTGTCCTCAATAAATGGTCATATGAACATAAGGATTCACAAATAGTCTTTTAATTTTGTTTTAAATGGTGTCAAACTTAATCCAATATGGCTGCCAGTGCGACTGATTTTAAACTCTTATCCAACAAGAATATCAGCACTAGTTTTAACACTCAGCAATTAAAAGGATGAAATGGTCATAGCTTGAATTCTTGGAATAGCAGCAATTCCTTGAGAGTTAATGGACTCTTTGTGTTAGTTACCATCTTTTTTGTCTTGTAGTACTGGATGACACAATCTTGTCAGTGCATCTAGTCCCATAATTTTCAATATTTTAAAGTGAAACTAGAAAAACATCATCATCACTTGAAGATATGTATTTGAACATATTACTTTGCTTCAGAGATATTGAGTTATTGCCATCTTTTCTTGTAGTTGATGCAATCACATTGGCAAAACTGATCACCCAGATTTTACCTTACCTGTCCATAAGTGTCATGTTAGTTTATCGTATGGCCCTTCATCTGTCAGGTATCTTCCATTGTTCATCACCCATTCATGGTTATAGCTGTTTACATCTTCTCAAGAACCACTAAACAGAATTTCATCAGATTTAACACCAAGCATCCAGGCAATGAAGTTTTTGAAATTTTGTCAAATGATGCCAATCTGCCATTAAGTATGGTCACTGTAATAGTAAAAAAAGAAAATGAAGTTTTTGAAAATTCTGTCAAATGATACCAATCTGCCATTAAGTATGATCGCTGTAATAGTAAAAATGGAAAATAAAATTTTTGAAAATTTTGTCAAATGATGCCTATCTCCCATAAGTACGGTGACTGTTACTAAAAATGTAGAATGCTTCATTGACTTCCCACTAAACAACATTGGGTCATGTTTGAGAAAAAGCATTCTGGCATGAAACTTGTAGGGTTTTACAAATGATACAGATCTGACATTAGATGTGGCTGATGTTACTAAACTTTTCTGCTACTTTTGACTAATTAGATGGTGCTTCCTGGCATCTGATTTTTAAAATGATGTTACTTTGCCATGTCAAATGCATCATACTTGTTTCAGAACATATTTTAATAGGACTGGTTTACATAGAACACTTAAATTGGTCGGTATTACCATGCCACCTATATATAAATTTACAATCTGTTCCTTCTGACCAACTTTGCATTAAGAACAGTCCTTACACTATTTGATAATGTATTTTGCAAAATTGTATTTCATAGAATGTTTTGCAATTATTTCTTTTCAGGGAGTGTGTGGTGCTCTTGCTGTTCTGATGAAGGATGCAATCAAACCGAACCTTATGCAAACACTGGAGGTACTTGAAAAAAAAAATTAACATTATTAGGTTAGAAATGAGGTGTATGTGTTGTTTTCATTTCGAGGGTTCCATTATTCTCATTTATAATTGAAAGAAGGAATTGTAGTCATAAAAAAGAATTATTGCATAAATATTTATTTTCCTGAAGTTATCTTTTCCTTTAAGCCACATATTAGTTTTAAACTAGACTTACCTTGATGTTCGATATCACATGGATACCAAACAAAACTGGTTCAATTATGGATGCAAGGTTTTCCCAAGAGAGTTACATAGGGATTGCCAGATTCACATTTCAGATACCTATTTATTGATAAACAGTAATAGACTTTCATCTTGAAAATACACCTTTAGATCTACATGGAGCATGTATTTTTCTTTGTAGGGTACTCCTGTATTTGTCCATGCTGGCCCTTTTGCCAACATAGCTCATGGAAATTCTTCCATTCTAGCAGACAAGATTGCACTCAAACTTGTTGGTGAAAATGGATTTGTTGGTAAGAAAATGCTTTTGTTATATCCAGCCCTTTAGATTTTAGACATGATGTACACCAGGCATTTTGTCAGACAGCCAATCCAGCACCTCTTGTACATTTTTCAAAAAAGTTCCTGTTCAATTCTTGGAGCTGCCATGAAACCTCTTTATTTAAAGGTGTTATCTTTAGAGGTTGTAAATATATGTGAAAACAAGAGGTTAATAGTGTCCTACATGAGGCAGTTCTTTATATGAGGTATCTGTATCTGTTCACTTGTTCGTTTTTCTGATTAAGTTATTTGTAATTGTGACCACATTTTGTATATCTAGATGTGTCATATCATCGCTTTATGGATCACTCACACCTACTTTCTATCTTTGTGGGTTCGAGGCCCCGAGTGGCCGAGTGGTCTAAAGCGCTGTCCGTTACGGATCACTGCCATCTCACCTCTGTCTGCGTGTGTTCGAGTCTAGGATTCGGCTAATGTAGATATGTGAGAAAGCTTGCCAGTAGCTTCTCGTGGGTCGGTGGTTCTTTCCGGTGATTTCCCGGTTTCTTCCTCCACCATTAATACTGGCCGCCATGAATAGCCTATCGTGTGCTGAAAAATGGCGTTAAGCCCAACAACAAACAACAACAAACAAATCTTTGTGGGTTCAAGTCTCAACTTGGAAAATGAGGAAATTTGAGATAGCTTGCAAGTAGCTTCCCATAGGTTGGTGGTTCTTCCTCCACCAAAATATAAAGGCCATCGTGTAATGCCTATCATCTGCAGGAAAATAGCGTTCAGTGTACAGAACAAAACCAGATTAAATTTTAAAAAATTCTAATGGAAAACTATTTTTATATAATTAAACAAGTTTCAGCATTCATATATGTCTCCACCAGGCATAAGCAGAATAAATATGCATAGAACTAGTTAATGTCCTATTTGTTTGAACTTCAATGACAATACACAGGGTTCTATAATATGTTGGTCAACATTTTTGCTTTGTAAATAATAAAAAGGAATTGTTACCCAGGATGCAATTCAGCAAGTAACATTAGACTGAACAGACCATTATGGCGGCCTAGTGGTTAGAGCGTCTGCCTTGGATGCAGGAGGTTGTGGGTTCATTCCCTAGCCAAATCGTACCAATGACTTATAAAAATGGTACTACCAACATCCTTGTTTCATGCTCAGCTTTCATGCTCAGCATTAAAAGGATAGTGTTAGGATAATTTGGCTGGGTGGGACATCATGCTATATGTCAGCATTAAGAGGTTAGTATTAGGCATGGTGGGATTGGTGTCAGGATAATCTGACTGGGTGGGATATCATGCTGCTTGTCTGCGACATGATGATCCAGTGCTCGACATCACTATAAGCTGTCACGCTACATATATTGTAGTGATATGACTGAACATTTATTAAAAGCGACATTAAAAATCCAAAATACACAAACACACACACACACAGACATGCAGTACAACTAACTAGAGACACAAACCAAATGATTCTAATAGTTTGGGGGTTTTGCAATAGAACATACTTGGCAGCAGGGGAAGGCACTGTCATTTTAATGTAGTCACCCATAGATGCAATTTAGAAACTTTGTATCATTTTCATTTGAAATCTTTGAGTAACAAAAGTACCCTGGGATACTTTTTTTTTTAAATGGGTCTATGTATGTTTAAATTGAGCAACCCTTAAATGAAGATGGTTGTGGGATATATAACTACCTGGTTCTGTAGAAATTTACTGTAAATAAGCTTGTACAAATATGCATGGTTTTTGACAGTGACTAACATTACTTGGTTCTGTATAAATTTTGCTGTAAATAAGCATGTATAGATCTGCATGGTTTGACAGTGACTAAAATTTACTGTAAATAAGCATCTGCATATCTGAATGATTTGACAGTGACTGAGGCAGGATTTGGAGCAGACATTGGAATGGAAAAATTCTTCAACATCAAGTGCCGTTACTCTGGACTTGTTCCAAGTGCTGTTTGTCTGGTTGCTACAGTACGTGCCATCAAAACGCATGGAGGAGGGCCCACTGTCACTGCTGGATTGCCTCTGCCAAAGGAATATAGGGAAGAGGTAACATAAAAATATTACATTCATTACAAGATAAAGTCTACCTTTTTTAAGATAATTTGTACTGGCATATATAAACATGTCCAGTTGCCAGCTCTATCAGATTTGTTGAGAGTTGTTGGAACATGAGTAATGATGGAAAGAGGTAATTCCCTGCAAAAGAGAGAAGCAAAAATGAATACATTTACTGAAACTTTGAGGGGGCAATTTTACATTGACATAGATTCAGACTGGACATATTATTTATCAGATATCAGATATGGTCGTTTCCATCAATCCATGAAATAATACATGTGGTCTCAGTTTTAGCTCACTTGCTCCATAATGGTATGGTGGTGCTTTCTCTGAAATATATGTTTATGCTATCAGAATCCTGGACAAATTCAGTACCGAGCAAGATACATTCATATTGCTAATGTAATCTTACATCTGATTGGCTGAGCTTTTTACTACCCTGGAGACCATATTTCTGATTTGAATTTGTCAGATCTGGAATATATTCTTATATCATCGGTGGCAGACAAGTTCAGTAAGTCTGTAATAGTGAGGAGATCTTACATCTGATTGGCTGATATTACCATACTGTAATCCTTATTTCTGTTTCAGTTTTAATCAAACCTGCAAGATGGGCATTTATCAAATTTTGTTAATGAACAATATCAACTCTTAATAATGGATTTATACTGTATCTGATTGACTTAGCTTTTTTTCTGTCTCGGTATACTTTTATATGATTTTGATTAAACTTAGTAAACTTGAACTTTCATGAATTTTTCTGTGATCAATATTTGAACATATTAATTGCATTAAATGCAGTTAAAAATAGCAAATAATCAGCGTTTTCCTTTGAAATACCAATCTTTGTTCCTAAGGTAAGCAAGGAATGTAACCCATGATATTGGCTTCAGAGAATAACAATTTTGGGTTACACTCAGTGTTCATATAACTGCAAATAAAACTTGGGGGTTTGCAATGAAAACTACTTTGAATTTTAAAAAGTTTATTTTAACAATGAGAAGTGGCTGAGTGGTCTAAAGCAATCACCGTTAATGATCACTGCCATCTCACCTCTGTCTGGGTTTGAATCTTGGGCTCGGCCAGTGGGTATGTGAGAAATCTTGTCATTAGCTTCTCGTGGCTTTGTGATTCTTTCCAGTTCCATGTTCTTCCTCCACCATTAATACTGGCTGCTTTGTATCACCTATCTTGTGCTGAAAAACTTGAATTCTGCCAAAGCTGCTAAAACTTATCTGAAAACAAAATGATTAAACTGAATAAAACGTATCAGATTTTGAATTTGCAATTTGTGTAATTTATGAATTTTCCCAGAAGCACATTAAGAATACATAAAGTGGCTAAAGTCCATTATAATGCCAGGAATAAAGAGACACAAAACCTTGTCAGTTTTATTTTTTTGTAACTCTTGAAATATTTATGTATTTAAATTTTTATCCTGTCGATCGACTTGGGAACATGCTACACAAGGCCATTATTGAGGCAGAAATACGCCATGCCCTCCTACACAAAAATGTTGGTCAAGGCATCTTACATTGTAAACTAAATGCTTGTGAATTTGAATATTGCAGTGAGCAGTCATAAGCTGAATCCAGTTGGTGTGTTACAAATCTCTCATTTCTTCTTGAAAAGTTAAGTCACAACCAAACTTTAAGTTACCTTATTTTTACTTAGCAACAAGGGCATGAAGTCACACCATAAGGTGTTTTGCTTAACATCTGACACAATTTTCTATGTGATTGGACACTTTCTATTGCTATTGTTGATGCAGAATAAAACTTATTTTTTTCAAAAATGAAGGATAGTTAATTTGAGAAACAACAACATTGAATCTTGATTGATACAAGAAAGCACATCACATTTATGATAATTGCACAAAATAAAGTTTTAAAAAACTGACATTTTAATTGATAGACATTTCATCACATATTGTGATTTCATATTACATTGACAAATAGAAGTTTTAAAGAAAATCTACAAAATTTGATAATTTATTTAAAATCTGTGTATTTCATGTTGTTGATTCCGAATTGAGGGCACTAACTACCATTTCTGACAATAAAACCAGTGATCTATCGAGGTATAGCTTACCAGTTTTGATTATAAATGTATTCACATTCAGCAAATAGCAGCCTGCTTTGGGGATATTGTATAAAACAAACAATGGGATTCAACCCAACCTCCACCTTAAAAGCAGGGCCGCAATTTGTCCAGGCATGCTACAGCAAAAAGACAGATGAAGATGACCTGGTTGGTAATAAGAATTGGTACTGTTTATAACTTTTCCATATTAAGGGTCGCTTTGCATAGTGAAACTTTGCTTTTATCTGACAGCCCATTTCTTTTTTGAGTAGTATATATCTTCACTATCTGTCAAAATACATTATATTTATTGGTTTTCCTGCAGGATCAGCCAACAAGAGATTATCTTTTTTTGCTGCAGAATTAAAGCAGATTGAAGAGTCAATTGAGCTTTAAAAAAATGCTTTAACAAAATTTAAATTTAAATTGTACAGAAAGCATTCTTACTTCAAGTCCTTCCATGTTGTTCATATAATGGCATTATCTAATATGGCTGCCACTACTAAAAGTAGACAACTTTTAAATGTATTGAGTTCTACTTTTTAAAAAGTGCTTTTACAAAATTAAGCAAATTTTATGGAAACTGTCCTGATATAAGCCCTTCCATGTCCAAATAATGCATACAAAGTACAGAAATCTTGAAACAATTGTTTTCAGAAAGAAATTTCTACAGAAAGTAGCCAACTGAGCCAGATGTCTTTGCCACCTGTTTTTGGCATTTGGCTGTTAGGCAGGTGTCAGCCAGGTGAATGGTCTCTGGCCTCTTTTTTTGGGGAGGAGGGGCAGGGGCAGAAGATTTAGAAGAAAAAAAAACCAATAATGAAATGTCATATATTGGCATCATGAAGCACAATAACCTGCAGGAAAATGGATACTGAGCAGAACTCTTTTATTGGTTTTCATTGATGTAAGAGTTTGGCATAGCTAGAGTTATTGCCATGTTTATTAGCATTTTGCCATGTCACCAAAATTTTGTAAAACTGATGTTTTGCAGAACCTAGAGCTTGTGACGAATGGCTGCTGTAACCTACAGAAGCAGATTGAAAATGCCAATAAATTCGGGGTTCCTGTTGTGGTGGCCATTAACAGATTTGAGTATGCATGAAACATCGTTTTCTCTATCAAGTTACTCCTTTGCATGTATACTTAATCATTATTATTGAATATTTGATGTCTGTCATCTTTAAATGGAGCTACGATTATTAAATTTGCTATTGATTGCTTTTAAAGCTTGAAATTATAAATTGTGTTCTTTTAGGAGCGCTTCAAAGGTTTGGCAAAAAATTAATTATTATCCTTGCATTTTTTGAAATTTATATATTTAACAGCAGAATAATGAGATCTGCCAAACCAGACATGCCTGAATACCAGGAATTTCTGTACCATTCTGTATAGATGCTAAAAACCTTGGGTTAGGACTGGAGCCATTCTGTAGATGCAGCATTTTTAATTTTGATTTATACCTATTGGCAAAGATTGGGAGGGTTGGGGCATTTATGCATCTTATATAATTCTTTATAAGCCCCTGTATAATTCTGTATAAAACTTCAAGGTTTTTTGTTGGACAACTCCAACACATTTGAAGATGGGAAGTTTAAATTTTTTGATAATATTGGGGGTGGACTCTTTATATGCAGTGATTTTTCTATGCTCACCAAAGTTGGAGTATATAATGTTATGGCGTTCAGTCTATCATATATCAGTTATATTTTTGCTTCCAGAAAATAAATTTAGTTTTGTTCAATAAACTTATATACTAAACTTCATGGATGACTTGCAGTAATAAAGATGCCTATTGGTGATTTTTGTGTCCAATTGTTATAGGTAACAGTCACTGATAAAAGATGACCAAAGACTTATAAAAATGGTAATAATAGCTGCCTCACAAGTAGCTCACCACATACATGGACTACATTTTGTAGACTGTTTTGTAATTCTGGCAAGGAAAGGGCATGTTGGTTTTATGATCAAAATTTAAACGGTTATGGCTGAAAAAAAATAGTTTTTACATAATGACTTTAGTTCTAAACCACATTCTTTAAGTTTATATAGTGCTTGCACTTATAGTTTGGAATCTGTCTCTTGATTTAGGATTAAAATTCATTTTCACACATTTTCATAACATGCAAACAGTTGACATTTTATAACACTGTGCATGAAAAGATAATTCAGATATGCAACTAAAATTGTCCTGAGTTTGTCCTGACCATTTTGGCACAGATTGGAGGGGGGAATAGAGGAGAGGGAATAAAGATATGTTTTACAAATGTTCTGATTTTAAACATTTTAATGTTTATAAAGAATTATGCATCTTTCACAGCAAATAAATAAAGTTAATCCTTATTATATTGAATGATAGTACCTATGCAGGCAGTATTTTTATCAAAACAAATATCAGCACAGAATTAATGCACCTTACATCTTCATAAAATCTATTCTTATTTATTATCAAATATGTAAACTATCATACTGGTGTTTATATAGCTTTCATCTTCTCAGGGGAAAAATAGCAAATACAAGTAGTAAATTCTTGAATTTGTATTTTATATAGCTGTCATATTGTCAGATAAAGAAGCAGATAGTAGTAAATTCTCATATTGGTATTTTTATATAGCTTTTATCTTGTCAGATATAAAAGATGCAGATACCATTACTGTTTATCAATAAATAGGTATCTGAAACATAATTCACAACATTGAATCTTTTTATTATAGATCTGACACAATTGCAGAGCTTGAATTGGTACAAAAGATGGCGCGTGAAGCTGGAGCTTTTGATGCAGTTATCTGTAATCACTGGGCTGAAGGTGGGGCAGGAGCAGTAGCATTAGCAGAGGCAATTGACAGGGCAACAAGGCAACCCAGCAACTTCAAGTTTCTCTATGATGTCAAAGTAATTAAACATCAATATTCAAGATTAAAATGGATGAAACAGACATTATGGACACTTTTTCTTTCATTTGAATTTCATGCTTGTCAAAGGTTTTTCATGACAGTGCAAGATGTCAATGATAAGTGATTGGATAAATAGAAAATTATCCCATCTTCAGTTGACTTTGGCATTCCTTAGCTACCATCCTTTTTCAGCAGACTGAAATGGCAGTTAAGAGATACTAAAATGTACAGTAGTATCATTATAAGCTGCCAACTGTGTCATATATCCTTAAACATTTGGCCTATAGTTCCGATGTCAACTGACAGTGGAACATACTTCATAGCCAATGTTCCCTCTAAACTGAGCGAATGAGCGATCGCTCACTAATTTTCGAGACGTCGCTCACATTTTTCGGACCGTCGCTCACAAAAATTCCCGACCAGAAAAAATAATGGCTCTATATAAATTACTCTCACACCTGTCAATTTTAAGTTAAGCCACATCCGGCGACTTCCGCCACGTCTATATCGCTCTTGGTTCGGCAAATTCTTTTGAGTTCTATATTTCAAACTCAAAGTAGTGTAGTTCAGCGCTAAAATTAATTATTTTCTAACCATGTTTAAACGAGAAGCGGAAGAAAGTTCATGTAAGTCAGCGAAAAAACGTTGCATGAAATTTAAAACGGAGTGGTTAACCGAATGTTCTGTGGTAACGGACTTACCACATGGGACCGGACAACACGTGCTCCTTGGTGAAGTTTTTGAATACTCAGAGACAGATGACATGGTATTCTGCAAATTTTGCGTTAAAGCGCGATGTACTAATGAATGGACAACAGGAAAATCATGGAGCGACTGGAAAGTGGATCATTTTAAAAGACATTTGACGCAGAAATATCATACCGAAGCGATCACAAAGCTTAGAAACCAAAGTAGAGGACTGCTGAAAACCATACTAACGGAATCTGTACAAGAACGCGAAATTAGAAAAGAATTCGCTCAAAGAAAGCAGGCAACTCCTGATGAGGTAAAGGTTTTAATAGACAATGTTCTGCTGGCTGTTAAAATTAATTCCTCAATGCTATCAGTCCAGGATATTCATGATCACGTGGCTAAGTATGTTAAAATACCAGAAAGTTGGCGAAGTAAAAACTATGCCTTTGAGTTCATCAATTGTATAAATTCAACCATCAAGACTGGTATACTGAAGGAAATTAAGCAATCAGCTTATCACACTCTGATAGTTGATGAATCCACTAACATTTCGGTGTCAAAAATGTTAATTTTATATATGAAATTTCGGAATGAAAGTGAATCAAATCACAAAACTGTGTTCGCAGGCATTATTAAAATAACATCATGCGACAGTGTGTCGATCTTAGGGGCCATTCGAAAGTTCTATTTGGAAAATGAACTGAATTTGAATCAGATGGTAATGTTTACATCGGATGGCGCATCGGTCATGCTGGGCAAACGAAATGGTGTGGCTGCTCTTTTGCGCCAGTCCATTCCACACTTATCTGAACAACATTGTGTGGCACATCGTGAGGATCTCGGCATAGATGATGCATGGAGATGCATACCCTTGATGAAGGAACTAGAAACTCTATTTCGAACCGTTTATACTATTTTTTCCCGATCGTCTGTTAAGAAGGCAAAATTTGAGGAATTTGCTAATACTGCAGAGGCTGATGCAATTTCTTTTAGACCACTTAACGAGGTCAGATGGCTCTCCAGACATTTTGCAGTGAATGCCTTGGTCAAAAACTATGATATTTTAGTGGAATACTTGCGACAAGTTGTTGAGGAAGACAACGATCCTGTTCACAAATACTGCCTGCAGAAATTAGAAAATCCAGAATATCATGTCGCAATCGTAATATTAAATGAAATTCTAGCTGAGCTAGCAGATCTGTGTAAAATTCTGCAAAGAAGTGTTCTATCAACTGTAGAGGCTTTTCAGTTTGCAAAAGCAAAAGTCATGAAACTCAGGTCACAGTATCTCGGAGATAAGCCACATTTTCATAAAAGTACACTTGATTTGCTTTCCTCATATCATTCTCCAGTGAAAACAGATTCAATTATTATGTTCATTCAGCAGACATGTGACCACATGGACCATCGATTTCCAGATGATGAATTGAAAGATTGGCTAGTGTTCGATAAAGACTGTTTCACTGCATCTGCCAATCTAGACAATTATTCGTTTGGATTTGAGCAAATCAAGAGACTCGCAGAGAAATATTGCGGTCTGCTGAGAAAAGATGGCAAATCCCTACAAGCGGATCTTTGCAACCAATATCCGGAGTTCAAAATACTGATCAAGGAAAAATTACAAATGGGAGCAGTGACAACATTTTCAGATATAGTTTCATTTACTGCCCAACAGGATCAATTCAAGGAACTATTTTCACTTTTGGACATCTGTGGCACATTCCAGGCCTCAAGTGCTGACTGCGAAAGAGGATTCAGTCTGATGAACAACATAAAGACAAAATCTAGAAATCGTCTCGAAGTTGAACATTTGGACAATTTGATGCGAATTAAATTCTTTTTAAATTCTGGACAGATGGTGGATATTGATGCGGTCTATGACTTATGGAAAACAGAAAAGAACAGAAGAGAAACTGTTTTCAAAGCCGACTAAACAGGCTTCAAGTTGAAAACTTATAATAAATTGTTTGGTATCACTTACGTCTATTTTTCAATACTTAAATTTAAGTTCTTTAAATATACATTGCTGTAATATACAAAATTGTCTAATATGCATTTAATATATACAAAATTGTCTAGTATGCATTTAGTATTTAATATTTTAAATATTTAATATTTATTTTTATTTAATACCAAAATGCACCGCTAAAACTGGTGCTCAGAAATTGCGGGTTTAAAAAATTTGTCGCTCATACGAAAAAAAAATTGCTCACTCTTGGTCACTTCTTAGAGGGAACATTGTTCATAGCACTGATTGATTAGGCAGCAAGATGTCATACCCAACCTACATGCATTATTTTTATATGGGTTATGGGTTGATGTGTTACATTGTTACACTGATGAAGGGTAGTAAACAGGCAGTTTCAGTTTTAGCTCTCCTGTGTGAACTACAGAAGTCAAGTTGCCTTAATAAAAGTATTTGTATTGTTGACTGCTAGTCAGATTTGTAATAGAGTAAGACATTTTTTATAATGTCCAGTTATTCCAAATTTAAATGGTGCTGATGTGACCTCCATCATGGCTTCCATGGTAAAAATCTTGAAAATTCTTGTCACTACTAAAAAATCATACTATTGTGGCCAAAATCTTGGTATTGCAGTTTCTCCCAAGTATGATGGTCACATCAAAATGGAACGTTCACTACAAGTTACGATATCCAAGATACAGATTCTTGTCATTTTTATTGTCATTAAAGTAGTAAAAATCCATGAAATGATATCTTAAAAACTGCAGAACAGAATTTTATCAAATCTGAAAACAAGTATTCTGGCAAGAAGGTTTTCGAGATGGAACAAATACCAATCTGCTTTCAAGTACAGAAACTTTACTAAAATCAAACAACTATTTAAATGACTTCTTAAATACCAAATACAGAGTTGGACCTAATTTGGCAGCCAAAAGATTTCTAATTTGTTAAATTGTTGCCAGTCAGATATTACAACAGCTAGTAAATACGGGATAAACTTTAAAACGACTTCTTAAAACCTCTGAACAGATTTTAGTCAAATGATGCAGATCTATCATCAAGTATGGTCACCCTTACTTAAAAGAATAAAAAAAATATCTAACCTCTCACTAAAACAGCTTAATATGATTTGAATAAATTTCTCAGAATGCACTCAAAGTGTGTAAAAATTATGCTAATGTCATTAAATATAGTAACCATTATTAACTAGTAAATCTTTGAAACAACTGCCTATTGAATTCTGCTCAACAGAATTTGTCCAGTTGTGACAGCATCCTGTCATAGAGGACTTTAAGGGGTTTTTTACATCTTATGTCATTCCATGGTTAAAGATAAAAGCAATTGCACATCTTTATCTGAAAATTCTTTTGAACAAATTTTGACTAACTTTGATCCAATTTATCTTGACATAGGAGCCATTCAGTACTGGACAAATGACATATTGTCATAAGATAGGGTTGAAGGTAGAAAAGCTAGCAAAACCTTGAAACAATGACATTGTTTTCAAACTATATACAGTGAACAGCATTGTTGGAAGAATTTTTAGCAAAGCCTTAATCTTGGCCAACTGCTATAGCATGTAAGCCAGATGATACTCTTGTGCATCATAATTTGATTTTGAGTATATATCTTCACAGGTATTAATCTAATCTTGTCAATTTACGCTTTTCCCTCCAAATAGCCATTATGACCTATTGTGACACCTGATATAATTCTTTGAAAATGCTATTAGTGGAATTTGTTGGAAAACTTTTCCTTTGCTTTTACTACCGTGACTATTTTGACTATTCTGTTTAAAGAGCAGGGAGAACAATGTGCTGCTTATCATATCAGACATACCTGACTCGTGCATCACACCAGAGTGAACCCATGCCATTTTCCACAGGTAGTGAAACATTTTTTTTTTAATGTCTCAACTTTTGCCTTGTGAGACAGGTTTATTTTATTTAATTCAATTCAAGAATTTCATGATGATGGACCACATGAGAGAGTCATGGACTTTTTGAGGAGATGCAGTTCACATATCAGATTTTGACTATATATTTGATGGATTTTATATATTTTATAGATTAGAACTGTAACACCTTTATCTTTTTATGTTCATTACTTAGTACTTATGGTGTGTTTTTTTGTAATGCCTTATTTTACTAGAGCTTCTGTTTATTTATATAATTTTCTTTAATTGGCACCATATAGCAAGTACTGTGCTAATATATTGTCAAACCCTACAACAGTACTTATACTAGATATTGTGTAGTCCATATTATATTTTTATGCAGTCATCACAGTAACAATTTCTGTCCACTAGTTGATACATGCATTTGTATATAGTATATACCATATATACTCACTTATACAACAAGTCCAACTGACCACGATCTGCAATTGAATAATGCAACAAATTGAACTACCAGCACAGACCCTTATTGGCAGGCACATTATACTACAGCAGATCAGGATCTTTGTTTTTTGCACTTTGACCTCACTTATAAGGGAGTATATATAGTAATTGTTTGATGACTTTCACTTAGCTCTTATTACAATCAAGAATAAGCTCATTGCAGATGCTTACAAAATAGCTAACAATGTTGGCGATAAAAAATGATATGGATATATTGATTTTTCATATATCTGTTTGCTGAGTTTTTAACATTATCATTTCAAACAGTTGAGCTATATGTATTCTGGTGGCTTGTCATAAACTTTGAATACTTTACAAAATTATTACTAATTGAGATACTCATTTCTCTTGGCAGCTTCCGATAGAGGAGAAAATTTCAATCATTGCTAAAGAAATTTATGGAGCAGATGGTATAAATGTTCTCCCAGCCGCCCAGGAGCAGATAGATAGGTACAAGAAACAGGTAGGTAAAAAGAAGTCTTATTGTACAAATAATCCTTTCCTTCCCCTCTTTATCCCACCAAACCCCAAGAAAGGCAGTTTAGGAATGTAACTTCATTTGTATTACACATATTTGTCAAATAGTTTTGGGGTTGTCAGTTAAAGGGCAGAAAGAAAGAATCTACATAATTATTGTTTCCTTACAACTTGCTACTATCCTCTCCCTAAAGATCTTAATGTAAGACTTGTATTCTTTTTTTAACATAAGTGTTTTGCAGGATTTGCATAATTACTCTGTAATATAAGTGATAAGCAGGATATACATGTATAATTACTTCTGTAAGTGTAAATGGTAAGCAGAATATAGACTTGTGTAATTCTGTAAGTGTAAGTGGTAAGCAGGATATACAGACGTGTAATTACTTTTGCAAGTGGTAAGCAGGATATAGACTTGTGTAATTACTTCTGTAAGTGTAAGTGGTAAGCAGGATATAGACTGATGTAATTAGTTTTGCAAGTGGTAAGCAGGATATAGACTGATGTAATTAGTTTTGCAAGTGGTAAGCAGGATATAGACTGATGTAATTAGTTTTGCAAGTGGTAAGCAGGATATAGACTGGTGTAATTAGTTTTGTAAGTGTAAGTGGTATGCAGGATATACAGAATTGTGTAATTACTGTTTAGATTGAATGTAATTTCCAAGAAACTAATGCTACAAAAATTGATCAGCTGTATTGTCAGACATGTTTTGGATCTTACTAGAAAATTCCCCACATTTAAGGTGAGCTCTGAAGAAACAAAATGCAGTTAAATCATGAATGATAAAATTATGCCGTCAGTATGAACAACTTTTTTTTTTATAACTTTATGACTTTTAAGTAACCTGCTTCAGACTGAATCCTAATGCAGTAAGTATAACCTTTGAATGAAAAACTCAGTAATTTCTTTTGGAAAAGAACTATTAAAATGCAAACTTATGTAAGCACACCTCCTGGTTCTCCCAATACATTTTTGAAGCTGTAGGTTTACATGTGAAAAAACGTTTCAAGTTCAGAACATTAAAAAAACATTGTGCAAGAGCCAAATTATTGAGGTTATTTCATACAAGCATAGTATTATAATATTACTCAGACCGGTAGTTAAGAATTCACTTCCATGTTTTAAGCTGCCAGGCTGAGTCTGATGAATCAGAATGTTAATTATGTGTTTTTGATTGTTTAGTCGCCAAGACCAATTCAGGGTCCTTTCTATTAACCCATTCAATCCTGTTTACCAATTTCAACTGCAGTGCCTGGTTCTTGAGAAGCAATTCTAAATATACTGTGGTAAAACGGAGCCTCATACAGCAGTAGTAACAGAAATTGTTAAAATTTACCAATGTACTTGCTCACAACTGTATTTTGAAATATGACTTATAAGAAAAGAAATTTTTTTTAAAAAAAAAATACCAGGATGTTCAGTGAATCTTTTCTTCATGAAGATGAATGAAATGTTCCAAATAGTATGGGAATAAATAAAGATAACTCGATTGCTAGAATTTTGGTTCAAATTTGAAGTTTCTAGCCCTGTTAGTTCAAAAGTTATAATAATTTTACTAAATCTGCACAACAAAACACTTGGACCAATTTGACATTCATCTTTGTGACTTGGAGGGTTGGTGATTTTTATATGCTCCTGTTCTGTAACAGTTTTGTTTCATCAGCAAACTTTTTCCAGATTAAATTCTCCCAAACCAAATCAAAGTAATTATGTGCATCGGCTTCTTCTGGGTGTTGAACAGTTTCCCCTTCTATCAATTTAAATCATGGCTGCAACCAAGGAGAAAAATCATGCCAGACCCATTCCTCTTGATAGCCTTCAGTTTCATTCTCGGATATACTACTGTCGAAAAGTGCATTATGCCATGCATCATCTCTTTCATTAACTTGATTCATATCTAACCCATCATTTAGGTCAATATTATCACCAGAATCATCCAAATTGTCAATTTCAGTGTTGCTACTTTCACTATCAATATCCATGTTTACATCCGAGTTGTCATCCTTCATTTTATCGATTGATTTTAAAACCAACAATTTCCAACCACATTTTTTTAGAACTTCAGAGTGTATGCATGCGTTAACCATTTCCTGTATTGGGTAAGAAGTACACAAATATATGTGATGTATAATGTGTTTCTAGAGACGCCACACATATATAGTAAAGTACAACTGTAGTCATATTCCGGATAAAATGGGATACTATGACCACAGGCGTTTTCAGGATAGAATGAGTATTATGCCTGTAGTCGTATTCCAGATAAAATGGGTTAAACAACTTCATTTAAATGAGGTGACTCAAAGGAATCAAGTACATACATTCCACCCTCTCCATGCTCAGCGTAGTGATTCCACAATCATCAAAGTGTGTTATACATTGCAGTACTGAAAAGTCCGCACTATTTACAAAGCAGTAACTCTGCCATATCATAATCTTGGAGAGCATAATGAACTGCTGTTATAAATTATTTTGACAAGCTGTATCAGGGTTCATTATGATGTAGCAGAGCTAAGTAGTTTGTAGTAGAACTAGAAGCAGTTTCAACAGCCAGGGAATTGTTAGTAGTAGAACTAGAAATTTGTATAAAAAGCTTATGAGTTGTAGAAACAAAAAGTTGTATGTAAAGTCTGAGTTTGTTGTAGAAATATAAAGCTGTATGAACAGCCTATGAGTTGACATGATCCTGCAGCAAGACCCAATATAGCTTTTTGGCATGAGGAGAACACTGTAATACATTTTATAATTTTCTACTCATTAAATTTGTTCCTTTTCATTCACAGGGTTTCAATGACCTTCCTATATGCATGGCAAAGACTCACCTTTCTTTATCCCATGATGCAGCACAGAAGGGACGCCCTACAGGTTTTACTGTCCCCATCCGTGTAGTCCGAGCCAGCATAGGGGCTGGATTTATCTATCCTCTGTTAGGAACTGTAAGTTGTATTCAGAAAAGTATTCAGCATAATTTTACTAGGACTTGTAACATGTTGCCCAAACATGGAGACATCTGTGGCCTTTTGTATGTATAGACTTCAGTTAGGCTTCGAAACAAGATTTTTTTTGGGGGGGTTTAACTGGCTGTTGTTGGAGTATTGGGACAATCATATAACCTGTTAAGCTAGGCCTTTAAGTTCAGAGTTTGTTGCAGGAATGAGTAGAAATATACAGATGATGTAATCATGTCCTAATTGAAGTATTATCTGTATTACAGCTCCACTGCATAGTCACTGCTTCACTTCTAACATTGTTTTCTTTCTTTATTGAAAAATTTTAAAGGAGCATATACAGTTTCTGAAACATTTTCATGGTTATCTGTTTAATTCTGTTAATTCTTTATTATTACTTAACCAGAACCTTACTCATAAGAAAATCACCCAGTCATATTTGCATTAACGGTGGTATTAGGTGCAGAAAATGAATTTGTAAACTTAATCTATTGTTTTTTGTTTTATGAAGGTCATACAATTTTGAAAGATAGTGAACTAAATCTACCAGGCTTTTAGCTTCTGGAAATTATTAAAATGAAAGAGGAAATTAAAATTTTATAAATTCAAACGTTAGCACTTATGTTGTATATTTGCTTCTTTGAGATAATCATCATTAAATGTGAATTTTTAAGTAAAAAAGCAACTTTATAAGTTATCTTAAACTCCCAAGATGTTCCTTTCATTTTAGATGAGCACAATGCCTGGTCTTCCAACACGCCCATGCTTTTACGATATTGACATCGACCCAGAGACCGAGGAGATTGTTGGCCTGTCATAACCATAAAGTCACATTCAGAGAATGAAAATGATATAAATATTTAGGACATTTCTTTTGCTTATGTTGTCAAAAATCATCAGCATCATGCTTGAAATAAATATAGTTTGTGTCATACTAAATGTGCTAAAATCATGTTGGAATTTATTCTTACCTATGAAGTACATGTAAGAAGACATGGGCATGCCATGTCCTACAGTGTTACTGTTGTTGTGGGCAATGACATATACATCAACTGTTAGTATTTGCATTGAACCATTCTTTTCTGTAGTCTTGAAATTGATTTGCATATGCATTCACTGATGTTGTAATAAGGTCACAGTGACTGACTTTAAAAGGTAATGGTCAGGGCTAACATTAGTTTCAGCTATGCATTCATAGAGATGGCATTTATGAATAGTATTGTTATTAGGGATTAAAGGAGTTGTACTTGAGCAGAAAGTCACAGAAAGGACATGCTTTTTCTTTTCTTAAAAGAGAATCACTATGCATAGACTTTTATTTGATGCTGATTAGGATCAATATCTGCAGCTTTTAATTGTGTAATAAATAGTCAGAAATGCTAACACTAATGTATTTTCATAATGCACACTGTAAGGTAGAGATTATATATTGTTAGCTTCACAATAATGCGGGGCCCCGAGTGGCCAAGTGGTCTAAATCGATGACCATTACAGATCACTGTCATCTCACCTCTGTCTTCGTGAGTTCGAGTCCAGACTTGGCTAACATGGGTAAGTGAGAAAGCCTGCCAGTAACTTCTCATGGGTCAGTAGTTCTTCCCTGGGTTTTCCAGGGTTCTTCCTCTGCCATTAATACTGGCCGCCATGTATAGCCTATCTTGTGCTGAAAAATGGCACTAAACCCTAAAACAACAACAACATTAATACTCACACAATAAAATGAAAGCACAGTTTAGTAGAGTGACGTGATGTAGATGACATTGTAACAGAATTGAAACCAAGTGGGATTTCTCTGTTTGGACTAAATGAATAACAACAAACACAAAGCGATGAATGATTGGAATTTATAAAATTAAATACTAGATATATATGTGAATATAAAACAAATACACTGATTCTCTCACTACTATCATACAATTGATGCAATTTATCCTACATACACTCATGAAATGATAAAGAAAAAAATACAAAACTGATTCATTGACCTCTGGCCTAAAACAAATATACCACATATTATGAAAAATGAGATTCACTTAATCTCTTGTATGCATTAACCTTTGAGATTCACAAAATCTCATGAGATTGAAGAAAATGAGCAATACTCATTATGTTATTACTATTGTTTCGACTAACCAAAACTGTTTAACTAAATACACGAATAGATGAACATGCATCACTGTAAACTGGAAAGCACTTGATAAACTCTGACTCTACAGTTTATACAATATACAAACTGAAACTCTGCAGTTTCACTGGATCCCTTTCTTATTGATCGACTTTCATATACATCACAAATCCCTTTTGTATATTCATTTACATACATGTCTTCATACACCTAGACTAAGACAGCATGCTGCAATACAGATAGCTACATCCAATCCAACCACAGATAGCTATAGTCTGCTCTCATTGGACATTGAATCTCCCATAAGACATTGTCAGTTCCAAAAAGACTCTGTCAGCCTAATAATGTCCACTAAGCTTCCTTAATATCCATTAAGCTCCCATAATGTCCACTATCCAATAGCTACAATAGTGTCCACTAACTCCCAGTGTCCACTAATACCCAATAGAATCCAACAGGCTACAATAGTATCCAAGTGTCCAAATAACTCCCAGTGTCCACTACGCTCCTAAAATGTCCACTACCCAATAGGCTATATGGTCTGAAACGATGGTGGAAAGTTTGCCCACCACTGGCAAAATCCAAATGACTTGTCTCCCAGTTCACAATGTATCAAGTTTAAATCAATAGGAGTGAATAATTGTTATGGTCAAATGTTCATGAAATCCATGCTTTTCCATGACTTTATGCCTGTATGTAATTTCAAAATCAGAGCAGAGTGATTCACCCCAGGTAATGTTGTACGCCAGTACAATGAATAAGGTGAAAAGTAGATTCAAGGCACAACCTTATTCTGTGAAGACATAATCACAAGTTGAGTAAGGTATGGCATGCACATTTTAAAAGCAATTTTCTGTCGAGTAACTAACCAGTAAAAGCTGTTTCTTGTCATTTAAATTAAATGGCATTGACTGCTATTATCAAAGGTGTACATGTTTATAAATGTTGCAAAACTTTGCATAGATCTTTTTCAGTTTTAAAGTTTTGACAAAGATCAGAGAAAAGTATTAATTTTGCATATCAAGTGCAAATTGATTTTGTATTTGTATATACTTCATTTGAGAACCATAGAATCAATTGAGATGATGGAGGTGAATTGTCTCAAATTTGCAAAAATAGGCATTTTTCACTAACCCTCAACTACTTTTAAAGATTTTTCAAGCCCATTAAAGGAAAACATCCATTAAAACAACATTTTAAGATGTACATTTTCAGACAAAATGAACTAAAACCCAATTTGTATATTGTTGTTGTGGGGCATAACGCCATTTTTCAGCACAAGATATGCTATACATGGCGGCCAGTATTAATGGTGGAGGAATAAACCAGGAAATTCACGGAAAGAACCACCGACCCACGAGAAGCTACTGGCAAGCTTTCTCACATATCCACAATTGCCAATAGACTTAAACCCATGCAGAGGTGATGTCAGTGATCCTTAATGAAGTTTGCACTAGTTTCAAGTTTGAAAGGTTCCTAGTATTGATAATGTAAATATGTTCACATTCCTGTTTTAGCGATTGCATTTCATCACATGATCATATGTATTGATGTATTTTCACTTATGCAGTAAGTTTATGCACATGTGCAAGTATTGCTAACCAATTTCATGAAAGTTTGAGAATTTTCAATTGAAATTGTTAGAGAGACTTGCAAACAGTAAGACTGCAAAGTTAAGTTCATTTCCATATTATAACTTTTCATAAATTTTTTTTGCTGGATAAATGAAATAGAACTTTTAGCAGATCATTGTTCGGATAAAGCATGTATGCAAAGAGTTTAAGTTGCAAAGTCCAGTGCTTCATATTTTTTTTTCTCAGTGTTTTAAATTTTTATTTAAATAAGCTGAAGATAAGTGCTTTAGTGTAATTGGCATTTTAAGTGCAACTCGTTTACTTTAGACCTGTAAAAATTTATCATAAGTGATGCCCTAATGGATTCATTATTCTTTTTTTTTCAAAAGGTTATCATCACAATTCATTGTTTTGCTTGCACCCTTTTCAAACTTTGTAAACACCCAGAATGCATTGTCTTGTAATTAGAAAAATGACAGCTAGAATCAATATATTTTTTCATACAACATTGCTAAACAATAATAGCAGTTGTATTCCAGATCATGTATGTCATAGTTGGATCCACTGTTCATGCAGTTTAGTTTACATAATGGATTAAAAAAATTAATTTCAGTGATTTACATTATTGTATACAGTTCAATATTTACATAATTAAAGTTTAAACAATGGTCTCCTTGTTTTATTTTGTATGCCTTCTCAAAATGCCAAACGTTAAGGTTACTAACTAAACAATTTTTCAAGATGACCTGATGCCATTCACCAGACTTTAAATTGACAGTTCACCTCTTCACCAAGCAGGCTTATATAGTATTGTAAACACAATACCTATGTAGATGAACTCCAGAAACTTTATATCATGTTGCTTTTTGCCTATTTTACCTTAGTCTGAAAAATCAATTGCCATGATACAGGCAAATATGTGTAGTCTTTTAGAAGATCTTTAAAAGGCTAAGTACATATTTGAAGTTTTAATTTGTGAATTTCAGAGTTGTACATCTTTATCATAAAATTGAAATCTTTAGGCTATAGGTTTCTTTACTCTTGGTAATTATATTTAGAAGTATTTAAGGAGTAAAAGCATTTTGGGGTATATTATTTTTATTAAAACTTACAAATACAAAATATAAATTCTAAATAATTTTCAAATAATAGCAGTGAATTTGTGAAATGCCACAAAATGGTGTACATGTTATAACATAAATGACAGTTATTTCAGGCACTTCAACAGCAATACTAGAGAATGTTGAGCCCCATTTCACCTATCATATCTATGTTGTTTCCATATATTTATGAATTTAAGATGTGGCCAAGATTTTATAAATTATTCTTTACAAATAAATGTATAAACATAAATGTGGAAGAAAATCAATATTAGGAAGAGGAGAAAAAAAATAAATTACTTGCAAAGAGTTGTCAATGTACAGAAATTCTAACATAACATTGCATATAGTTTATGCTTGTCTGCAATTGTATATTTTCTGTCACAATATTTGTATTTTATACTTTTTCCTTATTTATAATTACAAAATTCACTTTAATCTCTAAGGTGCATTAATTTGCTAATTTTAACAAAATTTCTAAGTATGCAGATTTTGTGCTTATGAGTAACTTATTGGATATCGTAATAATTTAAGTCCATTTATCAGTGCACTCAAAACTGGATTAGAATTAATCTTTATAGGGTAACAGGTTCAACCAGTTAGATGTAAAACCATGTTATTAATATGTGAGGATCTTGTTCATCATCAGACTTGACCACAAGGTTCATGATAAAATACCTGTTTACAAGTTTGATGAGAAATATGACTCACAGCATGGTAACAATCTCACCAAATCAGATGCAAACACCAGCTTATTAATGTACATAGCTTATTACCAGGCTTGTTTGAGATCTTCATTTTGTATTATACATTCGAAATCAGAGATGAGCATCATGTAAGAAATATTGACTTTACAAGCTCACCCAATCAAGATACAAGATAGCGTCAGTATGAGTAGATTTTGCTTATGATCTGACTTGTCAAATATGATAACATTCAGATTTATTCTAATGGGTACAAAAAAAATCTTATTCAAATTCACTTCATTAATATGCCTTAGTCTTATGTATAATGATATAAATTAATATTCCAAGTTTGATCAATACCAGATGAAAAACAGGACTTCCTGATTGGTAGCAAGAAAGTATTGGCATATGGATGATCACTGTTCTACACTCTTTTATGGCCAGGTTAGGCTGTTAATGGTTTCCACACAGTAACATTATATATCATAAATGTGGACCAAACTTTGTGGACGGACTGAAATTGTGGTATGGAAGAAACCTATCAATTTTGGTTTAAAAAGAATGAAGTCACTGTGTTTGAAATAAAACCAATGTTTCCACTCATTACTGGTCCTACATTACATACAAGGAACACCTATTGATTTTTGGTGGAAATGTCTAAGTCACAAACTAAAACAAAGGGTCTAATTTTAATGAGAAAAAAAATTGCAAGATATGACCATTTCTTTCCTTTAATTGCCAAGTGTTAAAACCATCTCTGCTACTGTTAGCGAATTGGCTGCTTTGGTAGATGTACTGAACATCAAATTATCAAACTTGTCTCCATTTAAGACCAAATATATATCATTTTAAGTCTTTTGGTCAAAAAGCCCTGGTTAGTATGACCACCAACCCAGAATGAGAGTGACATCAAGATTTTTGAGACATTCATGTTGTTGTGATTTGGATTTTTAATGTAGCTTTAACAATTTTTCAGTCATATTGCTACGATGTCTGCAGTGTGGCAGTTTATAGTGGCGTCTAGCACTGTGGCATCATGCCTCAGACATGTAGCACGATATCCCACCCAGTCACATTATCCTGACACCAGACCAACCAGTTCTAACACTAACCTCATAATGCTGAGCGCCTAGTGAGGCAGCTGTTAGTACCATTTTATAAGTCTTTGATATTACTCTACCAGGGATCAAACCCACAATCTCCTGCTTCTGAGGCTGATGTACTAACCACTATGCCACCATAGCGGTCATGAGACATTCATAGCAGCCTTATTGGATATATGATTGGTGCTCATCTTATTTAGGACCAAGTAGTGTATTGGTGAAAAAGAACAACTTAACCCCTGTTATTATAACCATCCATTTGGGAGTAACAGAGATCCATATTTTTAAGAAGGCCACAGTTTCATTTAAAAACAACTAGACACCATAAAAACTTTTCTGACAAAAACCCCCAAGTCAAAATGACTTTACTTTTAAGTAGCAATTTTTCCAGATGGCCATAATGGAGATCATTGAGAACCAACTAGATGTCACAAAATGTCTAAATGAACTGAGAAGTAGGAACAAGATTTTCTCCAGATGGCCACTGTAGCAGCCATATTAGGCATGAGATTGGCATCATTCTGATTTGGAACCAGCTAGACATCACCAAAAGTTGTTTAGTGAAGATCCCATTTTGATTCTAGCATCATTTCGTAAGTAGTGATAAAATTTTTCAAGATGGCAGCAATACTGGATGTCAGACTGACACAATTTTCATTTGTCTTCTATTGAAAACCCCCATGTAGATATGACCTTCAATTCGGAAGGAGTAGTGACAAGATTTTCAAGATGGCTATTGTGGGCAGCCATATTGCCTTTCAAGAATGACACAATTTTCAACTAAATTATGGGATGAATGTTTGTGTCAAGTTTCATGCTTCAAGTAGAAGTAGCAATATCAATCTTGTGCTAAAAGACAGTTGGATGATAGATGAAAAACCATCCGATGAGCTCTTGTGGTCTGTGATTGATAAAGCTTTTTAAAAAATGGTTTCTGAACAATAACAGTATTACAAAACTGATCTTGACCAAACTTTGTGGATAAAAAGATGAAGCCTACTAATGTTTAGGCAAGGTCACTTAAGTACAATGGTTTCTGCGCAACACAGTTCTATGTCACAAACTTTTACAAAACTTTTATGACTGAGAAGAACTAGATTTTGGGATCAGAGACAGGAAAAAATGGTTTCAGACCCAAAATTTCATTTATCTACATGGAAGACAAATTATCTAGTGGGCATATAATGTGCATTCTCAGGCATTGCCTTGCAATATTCTATGTGGATGCAACTTTGAAAGTACATTCAGGTTACTATGAGCTATATCTTCTCAGGAACTTAAATGAAGTGTGTTAAGTTGCCTGGGTACTGTTCACTGCATCTTTGTGAGGAGAATTTTAAGAAGTCACTTCTTTTTAACAGAGCATGGAAAAGTGAGAACTAAACTTGAAGTGGAAGCAAAGCAAGAAATGCAATATATATATATATATATATATATATATATATATATATATATATATATATATATATATATATATATATATATATATATATATATATATATATATATATATATATGTGTGTGTGTGTGTGTGTGTGTGTATGTTTTCTTTCTCATTTTATTTAGGTCCTTTTTTTTCAGTATGCATTTAGCATTAACTTTAAGCAATACATTATTTTTCAAGTTAAAAATTAATGTTTTATTATCAACTGATTTTGTTAGTGTCTAAAAATTATTATATTCATATCCATTATATTCATACTTGTATTGGACTACTCCAGAGACCTAATTGGTTAGAACCTTGGATACAGGAAGTTGTGCGTTCTAAACACGCACACACCCGGTCATATCAAAGACTTATAAAAATGGTACTAGCAGATAACTCACTTTGATCTCAGAATTAAGAGATTAGTGTTAGGACTGGTCAGCATGTTGTTGGCATAATGTGACTGGGTTGGACATGATGCTACATGTTTGTGACATGATGCTCCAGAGTTAGACCACACCATAAACTGTCACATTGCAGTTGTCATAGTGTTGTGACTAAAACTGTTAAAGTTGCATTAAAATCTAAATCACACACATATAATTGTATTCATACATGCAGAATATTTAAACCTTATAACTTTAAAAGAGCACAGAAACTATACATTGTAATTAATTTTAACTGATTGTAGTAAGGAGATTAGAGTCCTGTAATTGAAAGTCTGTAGAAATGCTTAATAAACTACCACTTTTATATAAAATTGCAGTCAAAAGATTTCTAAACTACTTTGAAACAACCCCTGTAACATGTACATAAAGCGAATGTGCAAGTGATTTCATACTATACTGTTCATAATAATTTCTCCATTGCTGATAAAACATTACTGTAACTACTCATAAACAACAAAATGAAGCATTTAAGTCAATATTTGACTGAACTAGATGTTTCATTCTAATTGATGTGACACAACCAAAACTATGTATTGTGCCATGTGAGCGTATCTATTTTTAGAATGGGATTTGCTTAACCACATGCTATAAATTTTCTTACCACAATCCATTTATAGGGCTGTAATTTTATGGTTTTATTATTTACCTGTATACTGGTAGTAATGGCATGCATTGGTTAGATTGGTTAGCATTGCTTCAATAACTTTTTGTATTTTCATAAAAATTATGTCAGTAAACAACCTTGACTGTACAGCATCTTTTTCTTAAGTCTACAAAGTAGCATTGTCTTGTGTTTCAGACCTACATGATTAAATATTTTGCTAAATCTTATATCACACAATATTTGCTTTCAAAGAACTATTTAATTTCCTTAATCTATTTGCCAAATTGTTTATGAAAATGTTGTTGGGCTTAACACCATTTTTCAGCACACAATAGGCTATTCATGCGGCCAGTATTATTGGTGGAGAAAGAAACCGGGAAATCACCGGAAAGAACCACCGACCCACGAGAAGCTACTGGCAAGCTTTCTCACATATCCACATTCGCCGAATCCTAGACTCGAACCCACGCAGATAGAGGTAAAATGGCAGTGATCCGTAATGGAACAATCTAATGAAATGGTATTTCATACAGCAATGTCTGCCATTAAGGTTCATTTAGGTTAAAAACTAATAATAAAAACAACACAAACACAGTAGTTAAAATCTTCATTTCAAAAAATCAAAATGAATTAGACAGTGCTCTTCACCAATTATATTCTTAAAAACAAAATTTAATTTACATGTTAATGTTTAAATTCTGAAACAGAAGTTGATATATTTTCATTATCAAATAGTACTGTAGGTCTAACTACAGGAAATCAAGCAGTAGTATATTTCTTGTGAACAGGTTAACGGTCGCTATAAAAATACATGCTTGTGAATGTGCAAGAGTTTTTTGGCTTAAATGGTATTCACATCGCATAAATACATTTCACCGTGGGCTACAACACAACAGTCACAACTTCCTGGGTACAGCATGGAAGTATCTCAAATATCATAAACTACTGTCAGTCTTTGTACATATTAAAAATTCTAAAGCAAAATTGTTTTCGCTTTCCTAACAAAAGAAAGTGAAGTTTAAATTTTTCTGGCAACTTCACCTGGTAGCGTGACACCTGTTGATGTGCACTATTAAGTACACAACTATTCCACTAAATGTACATTTTCATCAACTAACTTTTTTATTAACTAGTCCAACAGACTAACATGACAAAAGACACTAGTCCACAGCAAAATCCATTAGTCCTCAAAATACATGTAACACAACAACAGATTTATACACATTATAAATTATATTGATTTGCCATCAGTTTGTCCCAAATCATAATCTTCTCCATCCAATTTTACATAGTCCTCCATATACAGTGGTCTTCTTTATCTTGGTACACAAGAGTTCCATAAATGTATAGCTGGCACTGGATCATAATCAGCAATATTGTTACTTAAAAGGTGAATCATTAACAAGTCAATCAGTACACTGCTTTTGTAATTTTGAATTCACTGAATCCCCACTCTGCATCTGAAGACGAGGCTGGAAGATCAACACAATATCAACCAGTGCAATAAGCTTAGTGTGACCTTGAAATATCTTGTTAACATCACACCATTCTCTACCTGACATCCACAAGCATAAATTAAACTTTTGAAGAGTTGCCACTCCTCTTCAACCATGTCTGGATAGAAGCCTGCCATTGTCATTACTGGGAAAAAATATTCCAGCAGAGTAGTGACATCTTAATCACCAAGTCTAATATGACTCGAGTCTCTTGGCCATAAATTAAAATCTGCAAAATGTGTGGCTTTCAATATGTCACATTACTGTTTGTCGAATCGGGCATACAAATGTTCTGCTAAACTGTTGATATGTCTTCTCTAGTATGAAGTGATAACTGCACTGATGTTGGGGAACATTGTTCTTTTAGTACAAAACCATGAAATTGTTTTATAGATCCATTACCAATATCCTGCAGAAACTTCTTAAACCTAGGCTCATCTCAATTTCAACTGTTTCAAGACACCAATAGTTGCAAGAACTCTAGTACACTTCAGAAACCAAATAAATTTATGACATCGGTCAAGAAGTGGGCATAATTAAGAAGATGCAGGCCTGGCAAAATTTTCAGATAGCCAGCTACTTTTTAAGTAGCTTCAAGTCTTCAAGGTGAAGGCTGATCAGTGTTAGTCAATATCTGGAGGTGGCTGGCTATTGCTGGATATGATTTCCACAAATTGTCCAAAGCCCTTTGCCAACCATCTAGTTCCACAAAACACCTCACATGCACCTAATGAATCAGTTCAATTTAAAGGGCTATTCCAATAAAACAGTAAAGTCCAGTTAACAGCTCCTCAACTTTGGCATGGATATGGTTTTTTGCAATGGCAGTTTTGTAAGCCAGTTCCAAACAATGAGCATGGCAATGTATTCCTACAAGACATTTCTGCAATTCTCTAAATCTAGCAATAACACCATTGTTTTTTTCCATTACTGACAGCAACTCCATCTGAACCAAATCCAACAAGTTTACTTTTGTAATCATGCATTGCATTTGATGCAAATACATCATCTATAGCTTCTAAAACCCCATCATGAAGTGCATATTGGCCCACCCATGGCAGTTCTCACACAAACAACTTCATGTTCACAGAACCGTTTATCAGTGGAACCATCAGTGATAATACTAATAAATGGTGCTGATTTAATCTTTTGTTCAAATTTATTTCTTGCACACTGTGCAATAAATTCTGAAAACATTTGTCTCTCTTTGTCATGATCATATGTTTGACCAACATCAGCTCCCTTTTTGGCATCCAATTGGACCATCCATAAGCAGCCTTCTCATTTTTACTAGGGCTCATACATTCCTAAACAAAACTGACATTCTTCCAACAACTTTTTGTTTAGTATCATGACAATTTTACTTGCAGATGACTGTCCTTTGGGTTTCGATAATTCTTAAATTGTGATAATGCATTTCTGATGGATCTGTGATTTGGTTTCATGGTATACTATTGTTTCCAACTGTAAATTGGAACATCCAACTACATTTTTTAATGCTCTCTGCAGACACTGCAAAAAATGGCCAACTGCATTTCCACTTCTCTACAAAAGTTTGGTCCCTTCTTTCTTTATGATACTGGTTGTCAGGTTCCCTTTTGTCCTCGTTATTGTCAGTCTTCAGCCTTTTGGCTGGATTTTCCACACCAGTACAAATCGCCACATTGCTCTCTTCGCTTTTTTTGTTTAACTATGATCCTGGTCATTGTAACAATAACGCTCTGCACACCATTTGTAATGCTTAATATAAAGCACCTGGATTTACATACAGGAGTTACAATAAGTTCAATAACTAAAAATAGCAAGTTATTTGTTTGCATTTCTGTTATGGAATTCATTAAAAAATACAATGAAAGCAAAAATAAAATAATTACATGCTTTCATTTCTTATTAGTCAGGTGATCATATTTATTAGTCCATGAGGAAACCTATCAGTTGCAGACAAACAGACATCCATTAATTTCTTACCCTGGTGTAGGTCACAGGTAAAGCTTATATCTGCCATGAATACTTTTGATGTCCATATATACACATCTGGAACAGTGCAGCATCTGATGCCTATTTGTGCAATTGCAAATACAATCATACAGAGACAGGTGTACCAAGAATGATGAACAACCTATATTTGATGCCCATCTAGCAATACAAGGGCAAAGTTGTTGGAGATGCCTGACAAAATGGTCTTGATGTCTTTTATACCCCAAAACTTTTAGTTTTCTTTATTATGCCAAGTGCAAGCCATTCAGAAAGTTGGTCAAGTAACTTACTCTAGAATAAAAGTTATTCTGCAAAACATTTTTCTTTTAGTCACAGTGATAATGAAAGTTGACCTTTGAACTCCAACTCTAATAGACCACTTACATATCTTGAGTTCATGCCCTCTGAAATATTTGTCAAGACACACAGTTTATCATGAAAAAAAAAATATTCTTTTTTAGGTCACATTAATCTAAATTTTTTATCAAAGGTGTCTTTCTCACCAGAAGTGTTGAGCCATACAAAACCTTGACCACAAAAGAAAATATATGTGATGCTATTGGGTTGCTTGATGCACTGATGGAAAGTAATGACCATTTTAAAAGTGGTAAATATCCAGTTTCTGGAAAAAGCATTTGTGGAGCTGCTAGTTTTAGGATGATGACTGCACATACCACAAGTCTGTGAAGATTTATTGGTTGAAGGCTGACAAAGGCAATAACATTATGTCTGACACTGCCCTCACTAAGCCCAGATTAACAATGCCCTCAAAAAGCCCCGATATTAGTGTCATGTTTGATGCTGTCCTCACAAAGCCCAGATTTTACATAATTCTTGACATGGCCTTCACAAAGTCCAGATATTACCATTATGTTTGACACTTCCCTGACAAAGCCCAGATGTTGTTTAACATTGCCCACAAAGTCTAGATTTTAACATTTGACATGACCTTCACAAAACCCAGATATTACCATTATGTTTGACACTGCCCTAACAAAGCCCTGATGTTAATGTTGTTTAACATTGCCCACAAAGTCTAGATTTTAACATTTGACAATGCCCTCACAAAGCGCAGATATTGTTATGTTTGAGGCTTCCCTAGCCCATATTTTATTGTTTGACTCTGCCCTCACAAAACCCAGATATTATTGTTATGTTTGACACTGCCCTCACAAAGCCAAGATATTAATGTTTGACACTACCCTCACAAAACCTAGATATTAATTTTATGTTTGACACTGCCCTCACAAAGCAATGATATTAATGTTTGACACTGCCCTCACAAAGCCCAGATATTAATGTTTGACACTGCCCTCACAAAGCCCAGATATTAATATTTGACACTGCCCTCACAAAGTCCAGATATTAATGTTTGACACTGCCCTAACAAAACCTAGATATTAATATTTGACACTGCCCTCACAAAGTCCAGATATTAATGTTCTGTTTGACACTGCCCTCACAAAGCACTGATATTAATGCTTAAAATATCTGGTGGAACTTGAAAATTCTGACTTCAGACAAATACTAATGAGATATCATCCATAGATCACCTCATAAAAGTACTCACTGTAACTTGGCTGACTTTGCAATATAATAAATTTATACCAGTCTCTTTCATGAAGACTATTCATGAAAAACTTATAAACTATTAATGAGCAAAAGTTGACTCTTCTTTAATTCCATCTTTTGCATAAAATTAAACATCAATTTCGGGCAGGACATGACATTGTGTTGTATTGATGCAACAATTTATACAGTGAAGCTTAAAAAACAACTTTTTGATTTATATAATAAATGCATAAAAATACCAATTATTATATATATACTGCAATCATCAAGCATTAATAATGTGAAGAATAAATACTTACAACCTTTTTCCCAATCACAATAATAGTCATCCAGCATTTAAATGTTAAGAATAAATAAATGTGACCTCTTTCCCAATCATGCTAATAGAAAAGACAACTAACAATAAATACATTTTCACAAATTATCCCTAAATTTTAGTCTTTAGGCCCTCTGGGATCACAAGGCATGATGCTTCTTTCATCTTCAGCATGTCCACACAAAGCACAATACATCTGATATACCTGCAATATACAAGTTGATAAAAAAATATAATGTTATAACCAAAACAGAAGATAAAAGTAAGTAAATTAAATCTACTGGTGCACAGTAAAACTAGTCTTGTATGATGCCTCTATGCAAAAGACTTAAAAAAGGAACTGATGAGTGTATTACAGAATGAATTGTCTTAACATCACAATCTTTCATGTCAAGAATGAAGCTAATACATCATGGAATTCAGATATGTAAGCAACTGACAAAATTTCAGCCAAACCCAATGCAAATCTATAACTGAGACACTGACTGCAGGGTAAAAGGGGTTAGAAAGCATGCTGCAGAATGAAGTGTCTTAAATTGTTAATGATTCACCCCACTGTAGTGATAACCTAATCAAAGGTTTAAGAACCACATTAACCACATTAACCACATTACCCAAAACCTAAGCACACATTTTCTACAAATGATCATGTCTCTAAGGTCACTTTTTCTACAAATGATCATGTCTCTAAGGTCACTTTTTCTACAAATGATCTTGTCTCTAAGGTCACTTTTAAAAGCAGGCACATCAGAGAACAAATTTTTTTAGCTTTATAATTGTCCATGCCAAGTATGATAACATAGATAGATTTTCTCATGGAGTTAGAAAACATTAAATGAAACAAGAGTCTCAAGTGAGGATAGGATTATTTATCTTCCTTATGTTTTTTGAGAGTTTATAATTCACAAAGTAGACTTGTCTAGCATTGTAAGAACACAATCAATGCAAATGATCTCCCAAACTTTATATCATGTTGATTTTACCAACCATTTTTTCGTTTTTGGAACAAACTATGCAGACAACAAATACTGGCTGCAAGAGTAGTTAACGAATACTTCCATCAGTAAGAACACAAATATCTGTCAAACTCAATCCTTTACATAATATTTTAATCCCAGTGCTCGACATCAAACAGAAACAATGCAGCCAACAACTCAAGTCTATATTATCTTTTACTTAAAGCACTGCACTGTTCTTATCAGTATGTTATGTAAAATAATAAAATAAAATAAAAACAGTCATACATATAATTATATTGTTATAAAGGATATACAATTCATCAATTTTAAATAAATGAAACAAAATTATAAAATTTTGTTGTTGGGCTTAACGCCATTTTTCAGCACATGATAGGCTATTCATGGCGGCCAGTATTAATGGTGGAGGAAGAAACTTATAAAAAAAATTTTTTTTTTTTATATAGTGCATTGGTATTAAGGTCATTATAATACAAAGTGTCTAATTTATGAATCCAATAGGTTTCTTTTCTGAGTCTATTCATGTCTTCATGCACAATATCTATTGGCATAAAAGAAAAATCAAGTAGACAGTGATTTTTGGTATTAAAATGTGTCAAAATATTAGGGGAAAACTGAGGATCTCTATAATTGTTTTATATGAAAGTGATAAATATTCATTCTCTTAGAAACTTGAAGTGTTTGTCCAACATACTGCATATTATATTTTTTACAGGTTATCAAATAAATCATTAATTGATACAAAGTTAGTGTTATAACATAGAGAAAATACCTCTTTTGTGTTAGCACTGCTGAAAGAAGTACTTTCTCTTATGTTTGCGCATTGAGATCACCGGTGTCTATTACATTTAGATGACAATAATTTTTTTTTTATTTTCTGTCTGTTTAGTTCTAATTTGAAAATCTTGCAAATTCTTGGATCTTCTACAAGCAAGAATTGGTTTATTGTTGTAAAGTGATTTTATGCTGTTTTTATTTGATAAATTTAGGAGACTCCAATATTTATTAATTATATGGCCTATATTAGGTAATTAGGTAATGAAGGATTATACTGTATTGTAAAAGGAACTATATTTTTCTCCATTGTACAATTTGCTGCATTTAAAGCCTCATGTTGAGTAAGATTATGGGCTTTGTTCAGCGCAGAATCAATATGTTTAGGATAATTTCTGTTTTGGAAATATGTTTTTAAATCATTCAATGAATTCTGTAATTGACAATTATCTGAAATAATGCATCAGTATCTTTTGACTTGGCTATATGGTATACCGTTTTTACATGACATGGGATGACGTGAAGAATATTCCACATACTGGTGGATATTAGTTTCCTCGATATGAATATTTGTAGAAAAAGTGTTATCAATATTTTTAAATACATTTACATCTAAAAATGAAAAATGCATACTTGATGAAGTATAAGTAAATTTAATCATATGAAAATAATTTAGGCAATCAGTGAATGTTTCCAGTTCTTCAGTTGAATGGTTCCATATCATAAATATATCATCAAAAATGTAAACCAAACAGATGAATTAAACTTTTCATTTTGAAGGAAATCTTTTTCTAATAAACCCATGAAAAGAGAAGCGTATGAAGAAGCCATAAGACTACCCATTGATGTACCCATTATTTGAATTATTAAATTGAAAATAATTATTTTCCAAGATAAGTTTGATTATTTTAAAAATATCTTCACTAGATAGTGTGCTATTACTAGGATTGTTATCAAGAAAATATTTGCATGCTTCAATACCATCTGTATGCAGAATGCTGGTATATAGTGATGTTACATCTAATGGAACTAGAATAGAGATATCAGATAGCTTTGGAATAGACTTCAGCTTTTTAATGAAATCAATAGTATCTTTAAAGGTATGTTGGAAGTGATTTCATTGAAGGTTGTAAAACACTATCAATAAATTTGGATAGGTTTTCAGTATATGAATAACAACCTGATATAATTGGTCATTCCAGATAATTTAAAGGTATATTATGGTCAGAACTTTTGTGAGTTTTAGGTAATATGTAGAATTGCGGTGTATGTATGTTAAGACGGAAAGTATCATATTCCTCATATATGGAATTGTTATTTTTAGTGTTCTCATTAATGCATGTTGAAATTTTTTAGTTAATTTCTATTGACAGGTCTTCCTTTATTTGTTTGAAGTAATTTTTCCTCATTTAATCAACATACAATTTCTTTAACATAATCTTGATTCATAATAATAATAGTGTCTGATTTATCAGCCTTTTTAATCACTATACTGTCGTCATTCATTAGATCATATAGACTTAATTTTGTCCTTACAAATATGACTATAATATCATTTTGATGATTCTCATGCAATGTCTTTTGTTATCGAATTAAAATAAAAATCTAAATAGGAATCATGTCGACTAGGTGGTGTAAACAATGATTTAATTGTGTTGAAAAAAAGGTTTTTTAGAATGAAAGAATCCAATTAAACCTCTGAATTGTTGTATGCTTTATCGCAAAAAAAATTCTTTTAATTTTATGCATCTAAAAAAGTTAAATATTTCATGTCAGTGTAGTGATGGAGAATGTCACAGAATGTATTTACTGTCTAGCTTTATTATAATAAAAACCAAGAATGACATGACTAAATCAATGAGTTTTTAGGCAATATACATAAATGCAAAACATAACTAAAATCCCCAAATGTTGACAACATTGCTCCCAGAAATGTGACAGCAGCTGTATCTCGCTTCCCAATAATGTGGGCTTGACAAAAATTAATAAATCTCACCTGATATTCATCAACAACCCTAAATGTGTATTCATGGTTTGCTATTACATGTTCACACTCATGGCACACATCTGAAAAGAACAAATGCACAGTGTCAAAAATTGTGTCCTGAAATAACATTATCCACAAATATGAATTATCTGTCTCAAATGTAAAACAAAACTTAAAAAAATGTTATGTTAAAAATGTCAAATTTCAAAGTCAAAATACATCTTCTAACTTTGGATACATAAGTAACATACTGACTGTCCTGAATTGCATCAATAATACTGCAGAATCGGCAATTGCATGTTGACCTTACAGTGCTGCCACAACAAAATCCTGTGCCTTCCCTTGTATGTACTTTGCAAGGGTTTCAAAAGAGTATTGATTATTTTTAGCATTACAGATGCAAGTTTTTTTTCTCCAAAAACCAAATTTGTGTAAGATTCAATAACTTAAAATATATTATGTCAAAAATACAAAGAACATAACATTCATATTTTAATACATAATTTAAAACAAGTTATGTTTGTGCCAAATAAATTAAAGTTATCATTTAAATGAAGGTAACTATCTAAGCTACAGGTACAAGACAGGGTCAGAATTAAAAGACCAATGATTAAATTGCTAGTTCAGTGTTAGGCAGATCACTGGCAATATAAATTTATTCTTTAGCCAACTTACGCTGGAAAGTAACAAATTCTTCATCGTTATTTTCATCCTCTGTTCTCTGAACATTCACAATTTTTATTGGCTCACAAGCCTGGCATTGTGCACATCCAGCAAAGTTCATCATGTAGGACCCAGTGTCCAGACACATGGTATCCTAGAAGCAAAAAATAAAGTATACTTATTGGGGTGATAGAGATACTCTTAAAAGAACTAGAAAGCCACAAATCTTAACCCTGAGGATGGCTGTACAATATCTGTCTAAGACCAGTGAACTATCTGGACTCTATTTTAACTTTTTCTGTTTTAGATCTTCACAATTCTACCTTTTTCCAGTTTCTAATGTCTATAATACTTTACAATCATAGTATCATTAAAGTTGGACTGTATATTGCCCATTACTATTAATTATGATTATGTACTACATTGTAATGTAGTTATCATTTTGTATTATGTTGTCAGTATTTAGGTTCATATCAGTCCATATAATTAAACAGATTTTGTTTTAATTACACTAGGAATCAGTACTTTACTCCTTTCTGCATCATCATCACGGATGCTCTTCAAGTACGTACACCCAAACTTTCTGGCCATTTTGCATCATTGTCATGGATGCTCTTCAGGTAGGTACCTACCTTAAGAAAACATCTATGAGAATTAAATGAAAGCACTAGATGTATTATATGATGGATAAATGTGTGTGTGTGTGTGTGTGTGTGTGTGTGTGTGTGTGTGTGTGTGTGTAACACTGTTTTAAATGTATCTGATACAACAAAAAAATTGAATGAATAATTAATGGGCTTCACTTGAATTCATTTCAAAGAGCTTTCAGTAATAAGGAAATATTCCTAAATATACCTTCCTCTCAAAATGTAAACATAATTACACCTAGCTGCAGATTATTCTGAAAGCTGCAAATATCTGGGTCTGCAGAATCATGGTGAATTCTATAATTTTGCAGTCTGTCTTATCCTTTGCAAATATTATTTTGGTTAAAATGATTTTCTGAAAATGTCAAAATTAGGTATTATTTCAAAGAACTTCTATTTCCTTTTATTTCAGTGTATGATTGGTCATTTTCACTACTGGAACTAAAGTGGTAAGTTGTAAAGGGGAAAAAAAAGTGCCAACTTTGTATTTACTTTTTAAATTCATTCATTGCTCTTTCAAAAGCTAATATTGTCTAGTCTGGCAAGATTTGTTTTCATTATTTTTTGTGTAAAAGCTAAGGATAGTGTACTTTAAATAAATTCAGGCTGATTTTTACCACATAGAAGTAGCCATTTTAATTACCTGTATGTTTACATGTACCAATTCCACAAGTACAATATGCAAAGAAATTTCAGCCACAGTAAATCTGTAGAGTGCCCCCTTTCTCATTCTACTTCTGACTGCTCCAGCAGCCTAGTAGTTAGAGTATCCACCTCAGATGCAAGAGATTGTGGGTTTGATCTCTGTTTGAGTCATACCAAAGACTTACAAAAATGGTACTAACAGCTTCCTCGCTTGACGCTCAGCATTAAAAGGTTAGTGTTAGGACAGGTCGGCCTGGTGTCAGGATAATGTGTATGGATAGAACATCATGCTACATTTCTGCGGCATGATGCCCCAGTGCTAGACATCACCACAAACTGCCACACTGCAGACATTGCAGCGATATGACTGCAAAATTGTTAAAGCTATGTTAAAAATAATCACATCACATCACATTCTACTTCTCCTGTCAAGCAAATCAAGAGTAGATATAGGATTCACAGGATTAATTACAAATGAAAAATGAGAACCAATCTAAAAATATGTGAGCATAGTATTCAAGTATACCAGTTTGGATGGCCATGACTGGCTGATACAGTAATAGAAAGTAAAATCTGAGTAAAATAAATCTTTTGAATGCTTATCCTATTTATGACTGAAAACGACACAATGTTTTATTTATGGATGTTAAGTTCTTTCACCGACATGACATTAGAATGCTCGTTACTTCAAATCAAAATTGCAGGACTATAAAGGATCTAATTATGAACTGTACAGAGATAAGTATAGACCCTACTGGATTTTTTTAAAAATCTATTTAGCAGGTCTGCAACATCTCATAAAATTTTAGGGCAGCCCATTCTGCTATTCCCAATAAAATAATAACAATTTCTTTGAGAGATCTTCCCTTAATGCATAATCATGTTAGAAATTTATTCTGACAACAGAAAAGAATCTTCTGCTTGGCTGAATGAATGAATTTTTCTTGTCACTGGGCCAAATTGCTAGAAATAAACTAGATGTTAAATGGATTCTGAGTGGCTGACTGGTCCAAGGTGCTTGCTTTAACAGATCACAATCATCTCACCTCTTCCTGCATGGGTTTGAGTCTCTGGTTCAGCCAATGTGGGTATGTGAGAAAGCTTGCCAGAGGCCTTCCTTGGGTTTTCCTTCCATCATGTATGGCCTTATCTTGTGAGGAAAAACAACAACCAAGATGTCAATACAGGTACAAAAGTATGGTGAAATATAATTGATGCGTTTCCAAAGCAAAATAAAAAAAATCAGAGTTTCCATTTCTGATACATAATAACTAATATTTTTGCTCTAGTCTTGAAAAAGCCAACTTCCTTAATAAATTTAATAAGTTTTTTTTCGAAACAATCTTGGTAGATGACACTACTTTCACTACCCTGCCTCTTTCTGACACTGGCCTCAATAATATTCATATTGGCATAAATAATGTAGATGTTCTTTCAAATGTCAACATTTTTTTTGTAAGGCCCTGATAACGCCCATCCAATGTTTCTTAATGAAAGCACTCAACTATTTTTGTGATATTTATCAGAACTGTTACATAATGTGCTCAAATTTTGATATTTTCCTCTATCATTGTGAAAGGGTAATGGTACTTCTATTCATAAACAGGATGCAAAAATGAATTTTTAAATTACAGACCTAGTTTAATACCAAGCTGCTTGAGCAACAGTTGAAAAATGTGTATTTAAACACTTGCACATTTATCTGGTTGTTATAAATTTGGTTTTACTCTAAAAGATTCAGCTTTTGTACAATTGTGTGATTTGTACAATTCTTTCTGAAGACAAAATATATGCAATTAGAGTAGTATGTGATATTAACATGGTTTTCAATAAAGTCTGGCACAAATGTTTAATTCATAAGTTAAGAATTTTTGGAACTGGTAATGGACTTTTAAAATGGGTTGAAAATGGTCTCTCAAACAGGATGCAAAAAGTGGTAATTGAAGGATTGCACTTTATACCAACAGTATATCAGGGATAGTGTGCCCCAGAGATCTACACTTGGACCACTACTATTTTTAATTTACATTAATTACATTGTCACTGATATTTAATCTAGTATAAGACAGTTTACTGATGATACATTGTTGTCAGAATGTTGTTGGATGCTGGTGGAGGGTTGTTTAAAATCATTTTATGGGCTAATCAATGGTTACTTGATTTTAATCCAAACAAAACTGAATCAATGACCACATCCAGAAAATTTCACAGGAATAGCACCCAAAATGTTTGATTACATGGTTATTAGGTTTGTCACTGTTCACAAACACTTAAGCCTAATGATAAATGATTCATTATCTTGGCATATATATATATATATATATATATATATATATATATATATATATATATATATATATATATATATATATACCTACAAAAGATTAAACATAGTACTATGAATACTGAAATTTAAATCTGACAGAAAATCATTAGAACTTCTTTATTCCACTATTGCAAGACCTGTTTTGAATTATGTAAATATCATCTCAGATAAATGCACCCATTATGAAAAAAAAATTAAATATAAAAAATTACAATCTTAAGCAGGTAGAATCATTTATTTGAACAACAAAATCCACATCATAAGCTAGAATTCTGGAAAAGACAAAATGGGAAAGACTTTTCACAATGCACCACCACAAACTTTTTTATAAAAATGTACTAGAGTATGGCTCCAAGACAGGTGCAGGCTTTGATTCCATCAAATGTCAAACAGGTAAGTAACAGACAATTTTGTGATGGAACAATCCTCCTAAAACCCTTTGAAAGTTAATTTTTACCAAAGAACAAATTAAATTAAATATTTAATGCTGAATTAAATATTTGTCTTGGTGAAGTTTCAAACAACCCTTCATTGTATGCTTTTAAACATACCTAAATATGAATCTAAAAAAGTCCCAACCCATTTATATTAAGGAGAAAGACTAACACATACAGTAGTATGTAGAAAAGATTTTAACTTGCCTGTAGTTTATTAAATGATGATCCTATCAAAAATATTGTCATATGTTCATGTTGCAAACCAGAAACTGAAATATTTGCTCTTAGGCTATACAAAATATGATACTCAATGAGACCAAAAAATTGGAATACTGACCTATATTATATATATATAATTTTGTTATTAATGGGTAATCCTTTACAATTGGTTGAGGTCAGTGAGATCTTCAAGGTATATCCATAGATATATAAGTGCAATTAAGAGATGAATACTTCTTTTTTTAACTTGTTATATTTCTGGTATCTATTTGGTTATTACAAATATATACTACCCAAGCTGAAAAAAAAAACCTTTTATTTACCTCTCCATCCACTTCATCATTCTTACCGCAGTTTTTTTTTTTTGCGTGGTGGTGGTTTTTTCTAATTGTTGATTTGCAAGTATAATGTAACATATTACTGCTGTAAATATATATTGATTACTGTCTGATATTATTACAATATTACATGTATAATTTTCTTTTAATACCTCATTAGCATATTTCAATGTTTGCAATATTGTACCTTCATTCTACACATCAGCAACATTATAAAAGTAAAAATTATTGCTAATGAGATCAAAATATGCTTGTTTCTTGCTCAATCCTCTACTGTTGAATTTTATATACTTTCCATGATGACTTATGCAAATATATGTAAATATATAATGTTTAAACAAATATTACTGATATTAGCACTGATTATTTAGGTGCTGAAATGAAAACGAATTTAAACTGATACAAAAATGAAGCTGGGCAAATGGTTGTCTCCACACTGTAACCTTCATTAAGAATGTATGCTGAGAAATTCAGGTTTAATTATGAACATTTAGAAAATTGAAGTTATAGAATTTTAAAATATCATGGTGTTTCCACAGATTTACTATAAGAGTTCAATTACAACCATAAATCCTAAAAGCTCCTGTAGAGAGACAGATAAGAATGACGAATTATTCTTCTATCATTTCGTTTCCGTGATTAAAACGCAGTCCAAGTTTTTCTCTGACATTTCCCACACCACTTGAGATATCTAGTAGATTGTTGGGTGTGAAAGATAACTTTACAAATATATAACCTGGCAGACCAATAAGTAGGTTTAAATTATTACTTAAAACAGACGACGACCCTGGCATGTTGGGGCTGAACAGTCGGCGTTTCCTCTTACCCTAAGTTACACACTATTTTAGATATTTTGACATTTTAACAAAATATTTAAATGGAGGTGGGATGGTACTAGCTACGATCTCGTCAGATAAAAAAAGCAGAGACCTACTTGTTGGTCTACGATGTCGTAGCCTCAACTTATTTTGTTGTGGTTGTCGTGTCAACAAAAGGACTAAGATACTAATATTAGTACTAGGGTGGTACGAGACAAATTAGACTTATGATGAAACGTATGATCACAGGAGTCTGCAGTTTTATCAATAAAGCACGACGAAATTTCTGACAACATGAAATCACCTTAACGGTATTATACAAAACAACGAAATTTTTGACTACATGAAATCAGGGTATTATAAAGTAACGATAAAACTGCAGACTCCAGTGGTGTGATCCTGACGAATTCGGATTTTCCATTTCCGCGATTTACATTAAAGATTTAAATTTCACCATTAATTAAAGTAACTTTTACAAATTTTTCACTGAGTAATAAGTATAAATGGCGTGTACCCTATCAGGACAATCTTCCTTTAAGCACTGCAAACACATCTTGACAGGATTATTGATATGTAAACTCCTTCCTTGTTACAGATGTAATTTTCTCAAAAGTTAAAGCACTCCAGTCCGAAACGTTCCAATTATGTGTGTGCATACATTCGTAATACCTTTACTGCTTTCGTAGCACGTGTTTGGATTCTAGCAGACGACGCTAAAAGAGGTGTAAGGATGAAAGTTCCTACAATAGAACAAACAATTCTAAAAGGGTTAACCCACCGACCTTTGGAAGAAATTCGTATTGACGAAGTTGAATATACCATTGAGGTCGACATTTTATGAAAACAATGTTGTAAAGCCCCAGTTTTAAATTTAAGCGTGTATTCGATATTTATTTATGCTTTGGATAAGCGTTCATTGTTGTTGTAAATTGATTTTTGTATGAAACGGGCAAAGACCATTATTGTAAACAAATGAAAATAACATATCAAAGTATATCATATGCTGGCATCAGTTTCATCGTTCCTAAATTCTACCAAACAATCAAGCACGAACAACGTTGATTTATTTATAGATCAGCGTTGCATAAGCGCAAAAATTGTATGGTAAATAAATTTAAAAAAAAAAAAAGCCACACGGGTCATGTAAGCAAATTATGGACATTTCGGCCCTGAACATTTCGCCTCACTTCAATGGACATTTCGCCCCACTTCAATGGACGTTTCGGCCCACATCAATAGAAATATCGGACATTCATAGAAATTCATCTGCATTACACCAGTCTTTGTTTTACTTTGGTTAATGTAAATATTTACAAATTGTGTCATGTTTTGTCGTATTTTGGATTAATAATGTTTAAAGTTATTTGATCTTTTTGGGGGGGAATAATTCTAACAATCAAAATCAAGATCGTATATAGGATGAATAAAGACTTGTGGTCCCTCAGATATCAACTAAACACGGACACAATGGCAATTACCACGTATTTCTTTGCACAAAAGTATGCTACAAGCATAACCCGTCAATTACTTGAAGGAAAACAACCAAAAAAATTGAAAAAATATTTAAAAAATGAACGTGACTAAAATACCATGTGGGCATTTCTGCATGTTGTGTAATTCTGCACAATGATGCATCATTTCTGTAAACACTGATCATGTATTATTTTGGGCAAAACGCAATCCATTTTGTATCAAGAAAGATCTATCATACTTTAATTAAGAAAATTAATATTCATAAAGTGCACAAAAATATCCCACATTTCGACTAGAAAAATGCATATGAAAATGTGTTTTCTAAATATCAACATGAAAGACCCACTCCATAACCTTCTTGAACCTATAACCCAGAAAATCCTATTTAATATGTATCTTTCAGAACCATACAAATAAGTACTTTATTTAAAAGATGGAAATGTATACCTTAAAAATTCTGCATCTTAATCCAAGTTTCCAGGTTTGCAAAATGTTGTCCCACACGCACAAAATCGTCTGCTACCCAATGTGTGTGTGAGAGAGAGAGATTTGGATTTTTAACATAGCTTTAACACTTTTTCATTCACATCACGATGATGTCTGCAGTGAGGACACTTTATAGTTATGTCTAGCACTGTGGCATCATGCCGCAGACATGTAGCATGATTACCCACCCAGTCATATTTTCCTAATATCAAACCGACCAGTCTTAACACTAATCTCTTAATGCTGAATGCCAGGCTAGGCAGCTGATAGTACCATTTTTATAAGTCTTTGTTTTGACTAGGCTGGGGATTGGACCCCCTACCTCCCGCATCTGGAGCGGTCCCTCAGACATTTTAAACACATTAAATCGTTGTTGTTTCACTTCCACATAATAGCTTATATTTTTAATATGGAACTTTACTAAAGTTTTTACAAGACTGGTTTAGTTACATTTTTTCACAGCTGTGCGCAGAATAGGACGACATCACAAGTCATAAAAACACAGGGGTGGTATTCTGTGTGTCCAAAATTAATGTTTTTTTCAACAGAAAATTATGGTGAAAATAGCTTCTTTTCAAATGGTAAGCATTGAAGAATTTCATTTTTATTAACTGGTCGAATTGGTGACATGTTTCGTTTTAATTTTTAAAATATACACCTACATATTAGTTATACACAAAATAGTGTTTCATCGTCTTTGATCTTTTATTCTCTCAAGTGACTCAACTTTCAGTCAACCAGCTGAATGAGGGGCAAGGTATGAAAATGGTACTTAACAAAAAAGAGTTATAATAAATACTTGTTTCAGATATTTATTTTCGAAATATTAAGCAAGTATTTGCATTTTTAAATCAAAACACATCACTAATCAAAATTGCAGCTCATGACATGGTATAAGTCTCAAATTATGATGTGCAACAGTATACTTCTAAATAGTAACTATCTAATTTTCTCATTTTATAAAAATTCATTTCCGTGATGGTCATTTGCAATAAAGGATGAACTTCTTTATTGCAAACGACCATCACAGAAATGAATTTTTATAAAATGTTTTCTGTTTTGTCAGATTTACACTTCTGATATTATTGTTCAAATAAGTCCACAAGTGTTCAAAGGCAAAATTGTTTATTTAAACAAATGACATGCACTTGGTTTTAATTAAGATGTGTGTGTGTGTCATGAATCTTTACTCAGCCCTGTAGGAACAATTGTGTACTTTAATAGTGATCAATTTTTAAAAGGGGAGGGGGAAGATTATGGAGTATGAAATTGAATGTCCATTGATGTGGGGCGAAATGTCCTGGGCCGAAACGACCATAGGGCAAAACGTCCAGGTACCTTGATTGGCTAAATGTCCATTGAAGTGGGTGGAATTGTCCTGGGCCGAAACCTCTATGGGGAGAACCGTCCAGGTACCCATGTAAGCATATTCCTTTGGAAGGTCATGATTTAGATGCCTCAATAGGTGCATGCAGCAAAATCAATGTTAAGGTATGTATACATTTTTGGACGAAATAAACCTAAAAGTGTTATCCAGTACAATCCGGATTAAATGCGGCGCGCTGAGATATCACAACGAAAGCTACATATATTTGAAAAAATTTGTACTAACCTCAATTGTGACGATTCCATTAAACGTGCTCTTATTGTGAACCAAGTTTAGTACACAACCACTGTTGTAAAAGTCCATAGAGATAAATAATTTTCGTCAGGAAGTTTTATGGCGACAGTTAAGGTGCAGAACATCCAATAATCATGACTGAATTGACTTTCATTAAAGAAAATTAGTATTAAATTTGAAAAAAACAATTTATATTAAATTTAAAATGAGTAAATGTGCATACATGACCATTGTGACTTGTACTATAAATGGTGATGTTTGCAATGTAGAAATGGATTTACTGTTGTATGGGTAGATATGATTCACATCATGCAAAAGAAATATTTTTAAGGGCAAAGTGCTTGAACATATGGCCTTGCTGTCAGTTGTGCAACCTCATAACTCCTGCAGTTGTTGGGGGGGGGTAATTTTTAAATATAACTAGAATTCATTGTATTATAGCATTTAAAGAGCCAAAGATGCTAATATCTAAGGGTTGGGTGAGATGGCTTATGAGAGGAGGAAGCATGAAAAGAATTACATTCCCTTTCTACCACACTCAGTGTCAGTTACAAATGAGATTTATGCCCATCAATTAGTACAAAAGTTATTGTCCTATCTTTTCCATACCATAAGTGATAAAGGCCTATTTAGATAGAAGATCCATAATGTATCTCTCAATAGTTATAACAGTCTTACCATCCTGTTTGTGACATCCAGCAAGCTGAGATCCAGCACAAGTCCCTAGCTGTAGTTTGTCAGTCCATCTCTTGCTGGGGAAAACATAAAGGAAGTATAGGAATTCCTGTGGTGTAATGTTTGGGTCTTGTAATGAGAGGAAAAGACCTTTTTCGATAGAATCATGTTTATTTGATGACATACATGCTACAGCTGACACGCTTTTCAGACCTACATATATCACCCTACATATTAGCCTTATCTCTGTCACCAAGTTGCTGATTCAGCAGTGGGATTGTCTATATTACATTTACAGCACTGCATCTAGAACACTACATATGGCATTAGCTTTCACAATCATGAATATATTTGCAGATTGGGAAATTGCTCTCATTTGAACAAACATTTAGATGATACACGCTCAACATTTATACTGTTTATACTGTATTATTGATGTTATATATTCTCTCTGGTGTGTCTACAAGCTCATTTTCTCTCATGACTTTGCCCCGTTCTCTGAAGTATTTTTCAAATGCATACCTTAATGCACTTTTTATCACTCTACAGGTTTGTAGCTTCTGGGCTTTTACCATTTTCAGATTCTGCCATAACTTCAAAGTTCCATAGAACCAATTATTACTTTGGGAATTTGAACTTTTATAGTGTTTTACCAAAGACTTAGCCAATCTGCAGCCAGATTCTGAATATTGCTCTTGGTATATTATTTCATTTTTCTAAAGTCAATCAGATAAAATTATACTTTTTTAAGTTTTACCTTGGGAATATGCAAAAATTAGAATTATTTTATAGTTCCAGTACTTTATCATCAATGGAAGCATACTGATACACAATACATGCACATTAATTAAATTTTGCCAATTTTATTTTAAAAATCAAAGCAACAAAGAATGAAAATGACAATTTTAGTGTTTTAAACGAGCATGCTGTTTTCAGTGAATTATGGCCTTTAATACCTACTGTACTTTTCTTCACCCAACTGAATAGTGTGATAGACAGTTATGTGACTAATATGTTTGTGATATTAAATTCTGTCAACTGGGAAAATTATTTGCTGTATTTGAGTTTGGTATTGGTGCAGTGGTGAAGGAGGGTTTCAGGTGGATTCCATTTTCATTTTCTTTTTTATTTTTTTTTCCTAATATAATTACAAAACATTTCTTTAATATTATGTTTACTAACTCTTTGATAACCTACTTGTTTTGCTATTGGTGAGATAAACAACTGATAGTTGTGATGCCATTCTATAAATTAAGGAAATATGAATTACCGCAAGAATATAAAACCCATGAGAATATGAGATTTATTGTACAGTATAAACTGTCTTGTAAAACCAACCCTTCTAGAAAAAATAAAGTATGATCTCTCAAGACAGGTGGTATCTCATAACACTATAATAAATAAATTACTGCACTGAGATCTACCAGTAGTCTCAAAACAGGTGGTTTCATAGCAGTGGTATTTCAAGACAGGTTTAATGTACATTTATTTATACACTCCAAAGTTGTAATACTGTACATATCGATAACTTCATACTTTGCAGTTCATTAAGTGCATGTTACAGCATGAACAAATATTTTATTTTACAGGAGTATGAGAGTGTAGTAGATAGTGGAAGACGTCTTGAATATAATGACAAGAAAATATCAACATCAAGTGGTTTCCAAGAACCATTTAAAGTTCCAGCTGCACCGAGTATGTGTAGAAAGACTACAACAAAAACTCCACCTCTTGGATCAAATAGACTGATTAATCTCAGCTACAGTCAGCCATCTACTCCCCAAACACCTTGTCCTAGGTTAATACTTGAGCACACCACACCATGTATCAATGCACAACTATCTCAAAGGTAAAAACTCTTATGTGGATCATGGTTTAAAAAATAAAAAATTAGGAAAATTTTTTATGATTAATGGAGGATTTAATCAAGTTTAGATAAGATTTGAAAATATGACACATAATTTTGGAACATTCTATTAATTTTTTTTGTCACAAGGTTTAAGAAATTTGTTTGAATCCCACAATTTCACACCCAATAATAGATTATGTGTAGGTATAAAATCATAGTATTTTAACTCTTTACCTTCTGTAAGTACTTAACTGCCCTGCCTACCAAGCCTGTTAAGCAGCCTGCCTTCTAGCTGCTGTTTGTAGGCTGAACCCCAGAGCATCAAAATGGCTACCTGAGAGCTTCTTGAGTTAGTGCACATGCTGTCTACATTCTCTATATCAATCTTGTCCCATGCAGACTATATAATGTAATGAAAACTAATATTTTAAACTCTTACCAAAGTTTTGTGCCACTTATTTCTACCAACAAGTACATTTAATCCTCAGGAATCGATGCTTATATTCACATATTCATAATAAAAAATATACCTCAGGATATCTGTTGAGTTTATATTTATATCAGACTACTTTTCTCACCACTATTTTGCACCACTGGAATGTTTCTTTGGAAAAAAACCTGTAAAAAGAAATCTAACTCCCTTGCAATTTCATCTAAATTAAATGTTGGCCCTCGTGTCCTGACCATTAAAGATTGTCACAAGTTTCATCCTCAGCTTCAGATAAATCTGAAATGTCAGCCATGTCAAAACGAGACTTGCACTAATGTCCAAGACTTCATCTTTAATTAGATCATGAAAGGCAATGTCATTTGCAATGTCGACAATTTCATATCCTTAAAAACTTTCATTGGAATTGTTGTCAGAATACATGAATGTTGCCATTTTGTTTCACTTTGACATTATTAAAACTCTTTCATCATTTTATGTAAGGATTATTATCATTGGCTAAATATTGTTAAAAAGACCAGGTGTTTGAGATTTCATCCATTGCAAAGCTTTAATACAAAATGTTCATATGCATCTCGGGCTTTTCCAACCCTTGGCTGGAAACAAATGTATGAGCCAGTGGGGAGAGAGAGAGAGAGTATTATTAGCAGCTTGTATATGCATCTCTGAGGTTACAATGCTATTTTCAGCATCTCATATATGCCATAGCAGAAGGTAAAGAGTTAATGTAGGTACAGTTGCAAACTGTACACTTAGATCAGCTGTCATATTTGTGACGGCATATAAAAGTTAGCACTGTTACTTCCATTTCTGTTTTCAGTTATATATGTAGCACACATCCAGATTTTTTGGTTCATCATGCACTGGCAAACATATATCTACACTGCTGATGGTTGGGTACATATACATATATATATATATATATATATATATATATATATATATATATATATATATATATATATATATATATATATATATATTGGCCAGTACAACAGAGCTTGAACATTTTATGTACCTACTCATTAGAGTCGCAAGTGATGAAGGGCAAGTAACTTTTGACAAATTCCTATCTTAATGCACCAGTGCAAATTTAAGTCTACAGTATTAAGCAAAAGTGTTGCACAAGTAAAACTGCTGCAGGACAAGGTAAAGTTTCAAGCAAAACAAGTTACAAACTGAAAATTTTAAAGGCCTTTATCATATGTTTTATAACGTTTTTGTTTTTTTTATATCAACTATATTCTGATTGCCTAACCCTCCAAAAATACAAACTACGAGAGAAGAACAAGTAAGTTGCATGTCATATTTACAGTTATAAGGGGAATTAAAGATCTTCAGTTAGTGGTTTGAGTCATGAAAAAAAAAATTTTAAAATGTTAATTTTTGAAATGTACATGGAAAAATTTAACAAGCAAGAGAATTTCCATATATTTTGTTGAAATTTAGCATTATATGAAATATTTTGGTCTGTAATTCATTTTCTAACATTACTTTGAGGAGAAAAAAGTCCATTTATAATCCAGTTTATATAAAAGCTTCAAATCATTATAATTAGTCATAACACTCCCAGTAATAAATTTCAGGCAAAATATTACTGTGAATACATTAATGTCTGTGGATATCAACCTTAATGGTTTTGTGAAGAAGGAACATTATCATGGGTGCTTATATATGTGGATTGGTGAAGGTGACCTTGTTTGTCAAGAGAGAGATCAGTGTTCATTGGGTGTTATAAGTTGTAGTTAAAATTGGTACTCCATGAGAAATAGTGAATTCACATTATTACAAAACTGGGTTACTAAGTGCCTTTTATATCTTGATAACTAAAAACAGGGTAAACACTAGGTTACTAATTAAAGGAGGATAATAATGTACATATTGTTAAATCCAAGATCATTTTGATATGTCCTTTTTCTCATTTCAGCACTGCCCATGACTTTGTCCCTTGTACACCAATGATCATAAATCCATTACAGGTTTTTATGACACCAGGTTTTAATAATTTCACCACATCATCAAAAGAATATCCAGATATACTGGAATTGATTGGTAAATTTTGATGGTAGAAATATGCTCATGTATTTTTAGAAACAAAAAAAAAATCATTTTGTAGCATAGTTTAACACAGTGAAACATGCCTAAATCTGCCCCCCCCCCAACTGGCTTTTCTGCAGACTGACCTATTTTGGATCCAGTATGACTGCTCACACTGTTATACTGGCCACATCCATAGAACAGTCAAATTGTGTGGTCCGAATTTGTTTGGTTAAGGGAAGTTTCACTGTGTTTTTCTTTCTCACCAAATTACAGATATAAAACATTTTCTGGTTTTCAATCAACTTTGCTATAAATTCCTTGATTTTATAGACAAATATCACAATTAAAAAATTTAAAAGTTTTATTCTTTGCATGCAGTGAAATTAGAATGCAGTTATGTACTTATTAATAATGTATTTTTTTTTTCTCCAGCAATACTGAAAGTAATAAGACACAATTTAACAGATTAACTTAATCAAGTCAGCAGTGATACATATTGATACCAATGGCAAATTAGATGTAGGTAGTTCATTAATCAGATATTAAGCTTATTGTTTGCCCTAAAATCATAAGAGAATTTCATGGATTAATAGTTTGAAGCATATGTACACATTGCATACCATTCCAAGCTGCAATTATTGTATCTGTAAATGTGTAATTGAATTAATTAATTAAATGAATAATCATACTTCTGATTTGTAAATATTTTACAGATGATGACCAGAATCAGATTGATAGTGTTGACAGACAAATTAATATGTATACTGATGTTGAACTTAGTGATGAAACAGTTGTGGATTATCTTTTGAATGTCACATATCCTGAATCAATCAGTCTGCAGGAAGAGACAACACAGACTAGATTACAGGTACAGTGGATTGTATTTTCATATTGAATTTTTTTCTTAATCTTATACCTAGTTCACATTTACTGGAGATTTTCAAGAAAAAGATTGGTTTTCACCATAATCATGGTTAGTGATGTATCCATCTGAATGTATTTTCCTGTTCTTAAATTTGTGGAATTTGAAATGCAAACTCCTGATGACTCCACTGGTACATTTTTGTTCATTTTGTGCTAAAATTCATGGTTTGGCACAACTACACAATCCACAGTTACTGAAACCATAAAAAAAATTTGTGAATTTACAGTTGTTACTATAATTATATGATCTTAAACAAACAGAAAGAAGTAAAAACCAACAAGTTTTGTAAAATTTAATATACAATTTATTTTCCTAAAATACAAAGTGACAGATTTAAAAAGAACTTACAGTATTGAGAAAAATCCCAAATAATCCTAGAATTTCTAACCCAAATCCTAATGATTAAAGCTCAGAAGAAACATTAGTGGTATTCCAAAATAAATCTAGTGCTGGATGTGTTGACGTGCCTGTGGTGGCCTGTGTTATTATGATGTGCCAACAGTCTTTTGTTGAATTACAATAATACAATCCAAGAATATTTCCTTATTTGAATTTGATTTTAAAATCCAAGTCTCTATTTCCAAGAATGCTATTTTTGAGCACATTGTATTTCCTGAGGATAATACCTTAAATTAAATAATTTGAATAAATAAATTCCAGCTCAAATGAAATACTGGAAAATGCTGATTCTGCTCAGATCTTACAGCATGAATGAATATTTCTAGATAAACAAGATTATATAGTCCTCACATTGACCTCAGGTCACAAATAGCACTTTCTAAGAAAATACCTAATGGAAAATTTCAAATGTTTTCAAGATAAAATCTTATTTATAATCAGAAGGTCTGTTACTAATACAGTATTATAAAAAAAAAAATGTGGTAAACAAGAGGTAGACCCTGCATTGCATAGGGAATTTCCAATGTTCTGGACTCGCCTTGATATAAACATGTTTTTACAAAACAAAACTAAGTGTTTCATGTAGGGTAAAAAATTAACTTGATTTTGGAAAAGGTAAAGTTCAAAATACAGTTATACATAGCATATAATTATTTTTTTTAAAAAATAACAAAAAATGCAAATTAAATAAACATAACACATTATACAACCAGAAATTTCAATTTGTTAAAAAATAGTGATTTGTCTATGACACATTTTTGCAAGAATCTAATTTTCTATTAAATAAGAGCCAGAACAAAATATGTACACAGTTAAATAGATGCAAATATAACAAAATTCATAAAATTCATTAATATTAACAAAACTCGATATAATCATACTGCAAGCACTTGTTATAATAAAGTACTTGCTGACTTTTGGTTATTAAGCAATGAGATTCTCGTTATCTATTTATGTAAGCATTTTACCAACTGCACTAAGTTATGCTGTATTCAGTGTAATGTCTCTGCCATTTCATTTTCAGTTCTAATTCATACAGAACAGTGTCATTGTCATAGAACATGATCACTAACACTGCCAGTAATAAATAAACAACCGAGCATTATCTTTATTCATTAAATGTTATCTATCATGCACATTTTTGTTGAAACATATTCAAAATGGTCTATTTAGAGATATTGATCTCACATAAAAACTGAAAATCCCAGTACAAAAGTGACAGTGGGGGAAATTGCCCCTGCTGTGTGAAAATTATGGAGAATTTACTAACATCTGAATAGAAGGGTGATAACTTCTACCTTATTTTGGTGGACTGGAACCCATTTGAATGTTTCTGGTGGATCATATCCATTGGTATATACCATTTTTGTACTCCATTTGGATTATTCCATTACAAATCACTGAAATCTCACCTCTGTCTATGGGTTCAAGTCTCAGATTTAGCCAATGTGGATATGTGAGAATGCTTGCTAGTAGCTTCTCATGGGTCAGTGATTCTGGGGTTTTCCTGGGTTCCTCCTCCACCATTTATACTAGCTGCCATGTATAGCCTGTCTTGTGCTGAAAAATGGCATTAATCCAACAACAACAGAAATGTGGATGTTGGTGGGTGAAACATGCCCTAATTTATTGATATATGGCCAGTGTTTCTACAGTAACAGCAAATTTTAAATATTAGTATATGTAAACATATGGTCACTTGTGCATATATTTTAAAGTTGAAGGTCTAACGTAAATTGACCTACATTTTATAACATGAATTCATTAAATCATGATGTTGTCAGTGGGCAGGTTTTGATTTCTTTCATTAAGGACTGAACATTTAACATTGTGCAGCTTACAGAAAGATATGCCTGATGGAAGGTGATAGTGAAATGATCAAGTTATATTTTGAGTACAGCATAAATTCCTAAGACTGGACACTCATGGGACAGTTTTACAATGAAAAAGAGGAGAGAGTTTATTCCATTGCCTTGCTGAGGACATATTATGAGGAACGATTATATATTTTCTTCAATTTTGTTCCATTTTTTTTTAAGTCTGCATATTTTATGAGTTAAATAGGAATAGGTGCACAAGTTAACACAGACACATCTTCATATTAGTAGTACAACATATTTGGAAAGTACATGTCTGTATCATACTGTAAGTATAATAAAACAGATTAATGGAGTGTTGTCTACTTTCGCTGAACACTCTACTAAACTGTGCTACTGACTATTATTGTTTCTAACCTTTGTATACTCTAGATAACAAATCATTTTTGTGAATTACAAAGTTCTGTAGTTGCCGAAGGAGAAATAACACTTTCTTTTGAGACATAAAAATTTTAATCACATTCTAATTGTCTCTCTCAAGATTTTCAACACATGGACTTTCCCTATTAAAATTGCAATATGTTTTCAGTAGCAACACAGTCTCTCATTCTTTGGAATTATTTTCTGTGGGTTCACTTGCATCAGTATTTATGCAATCACAAGCAATGAACTCTAAATAATATTGCAGATTCTGACAAAAGAATATCACCAGCATTGTCAGCAGCACCCAGCTTTCTTAGTTTCACATCTGACAATGGGATGTTGTCATCCTCATCACATTCAGTACTAAATCTAGCAACACAGAAATATTTTCTGATTGTTTCTGGGGCTAGTATTTGTCAATCCAGTGAATTGCTACAGCACTGTGATAGATCTGCATAACTCATTGACACAGCTAACACTATCAAATTTGGCATGGAGTCTAGCAATAACTTCATAACGCGAGCTTTGAAAGTGCATATCACTCCTTTATCCAGTAGCTGCAACATAATATGTAGAGGCAAGAAGTGCAATCTAATAATTTCCATAAGAATTTTATCCAATTATGACAGAATTTTTAATGAATGTAGTCATTAAATTGTGATTTCCATGTTTCATTTTGCAATCTACAGTCGAACCCACTTATCTCAACCTCGGTTAACTCGCCAACCCTAATAAGTCGATGTTTTTGAAGTGGAACCACCAAATTTTCTCTTTGTCTAAGCATTTTCTCATTAGATATGTCGATTCTTTTATGTTGCTGATTTCTAATATCTCGAGCACAAAAGAGAGCCAAATTTGCCACTTAACATCAGTTATCTCAAATCCCTTGACCAATCACAGCGATTTTTCCCATATTGGCGACTAGAATGTTCCATATGGCGACAGACTTTTTGGTTATTTAATTTGTACAAACAGTCATGGATTAGGACTGGATAAAATGGAAGAATGAAAGGAAGCCACAAACTTGACTAAGCAATGCATTGGAATCAATCAATATACAAATGATCATTTGTTTGTGTGTATATATATATATATATATATATATATATATATATATATATATATATATATATATATATATATATATATATATGGTCCAATATTGCCAGGTGTTGACTCATGTAAGTTTCATTCGTGGGAATGGAGATCTTATTTTGCAAGAACACTGTCTTTTTTAAGTGACTCGCGAATTTAATTTTGACACTGGTTAGCTTTTTGTAAAAATGAACTACACCCCACACGTCTTTTTGTGATTTTGTGAGCAATCTTTGTGTTTGCAATGTTGGAGAATATAATAAAGATGTGTATCGAGAATCGATGGTGGTTTGTATTGTATACTGGTAAATCTTTGCTGTTAGTTGGTGCAAATATGCCTTTTGTTGTTAGCAAACATGTATGTATAATTTTACAGCATGCCAATCAAATTAATTTTGGCAACGCTGTTGTGTAAAAAACCTCCAAAAACATGTGCATATACATTCTCATTTATTAACGCACATCATGTACATAATAAAATTTCAAGCACGTTAATATATTGCTGCCATATTGGTTTTTGTTTATCTCAATTATCGGTTATCTCAATGCTTTTTGGCAAACCCCTAGACCGGCAACATACCATGTCACAGGCAAAATGACTTTGCTTTATGTATTTAAAGCAGAAAGGCATCTAATGTTTACTAATAAGTAATGATTTCATTTTCTACCTGGTAGCACTACATGCTAACAGAGCTATAAGCTTTTCCTTTGCATTTTTAATGTTTTTGCAGTATTAGGCAATGTAATAACAAACTCTGAATTTTACCAAGCCATCAGTTTGGCACCTTGAATTCAGAATTTTCTAACCAAGATGTAAATTTAAGTGCCTTATCCTGTATGCTGTACTACTGGACCTGAAATAGAAATTATCTTGGATTGTGCTTGCCAAAATCAAATGCAAATATTTTAGTATTTCAATTCAGACAATCCTAAATTTGATGCCAATACTGTTCTTATACATGTACTCTGATGATTATTCTTTTTTTTATTTTAGATCATCATAGACTGTACATTTTTCAGCACCAAAAGCAATCCCCCCTTTTTTGGGGAATGGCTTAGAAACTGCTTCCAATTGCCATATCATATCAACTTTGTCTTTAATTAAGAGACAGTTCAGTTCAGTATGTGCCTGTTTAACTAATGTTTGAGAAATGATTTTTATTAGTGAACACACTTTAGCCAACAAACTCATTAAATGGCCATATTGCAATTTTCGTCTCAATTATATAGAATATGTTTGCAGAAAAAAGGAATTTTCAAATGATTTTGGAAAAATTATAACTACCTTTTTGAATAATTTGGTTTTTCATCTTTTCTGGTTATAAAATATTCTTTTATTTTTGTTGTTGTTATTGTTTTATATTGAAGCCTTTAACATGTTATTGGCTATATCCTACCAGAGAAGAGGTAGCTAAATGCCTTTCCCTAAGGACACACTAAAGCAACTGACCAGGCTGGTATTGGCAAGTTTTAAACCAATGGTTCTTCGATTATGAAATTTTGACAACTGAGCTACTGTAGCTATTTTAATGTATTTGAATTTAACATAGCACATTTGTAATTGCTTGTTTATTACACCTATTGTGAACCTTTCAGTTCCTAAACTAACAGTTCTGGGGTCATTTATTTTGCACCTTTATTATATAGCTAAACAGATCACTAGTAATAAATATTTAAAGTCATAACCTTGTACATCCACTTTCCAGTCTTTGAATTAACAGGTTGCCTCTTCTCAAGCATTTGATTTTTACAGGTAGCCAGATTAACAAATCCAGTTTCTGGAGATAGATTTACATTAAATTTGCAAAAATGATTCAGAAAATGTCTCATGTATTTGTAGTTATTTATAAAACAAAGAAATCATGAAGAAACATCCATTGTCAATCAAAATAGTCTACTTATAGATAATTTCAGTCTGCTTATAGACAATTTCAGATTGGAGAGTGTCTGCTTTTCAGAACTTTCACTGTACATATAAATGTGAAGAAATCCTATAATTTTTAATTATATTGTGAAACTTTCAAAAGAAAACAAAATATTCCAGCATATGTACAAAATATTTTAATTTATCATCTGTTGTTATTTCAGCAACTACTACTAACAGTTATTATTTTTATCATCATAATCATCAGAGAAAATGCAATCTCATTTACTTTGTTAAATACTGTACCAACTCATTGACATTTGCATTCATCTTAATAGGCTATGATTCATCATTTCAGCCACCTGTGGAAGATGAAGAAAAATTCAGAGAGAAAAAAAAGGGTAGGCATACAAAAGTTTTAACATTTGAAGAAAGAGAAATTTTGAAAAGGATACAAAAAGAGAAAGCAAAAGAAAGAAGAAAAGAGAGAAAACAGAAGTTCAAGAGAAAGGAATCAACAGCAGCAAGAAGGGTAAAGTTATGAAAAACAGGCTTTCATTAAAACTGATATTTTTAAAAAATCTTTGCTATGTTCTTCCTGTGTTGTAGAGATAACATTGCAGAAAACGTGACTGAATGATTTAAGTAACTATAGCATTTAACATGATTAACTTCTTGTCTTATCACTCAAATCATGCAATCTAGTTGCTGTCATCAGTGTCCATGGTTTTACAAATACTGAATATTTTGTTACAAATGCACCTATTAGCAGGATAGTTGCCCAGTTGCACAAATGACTTGTTGCAAAATCCACTCACTTTAGAAGGAAATCTCTGAAAAGAACATTATTTCAAGTTAATTCACATTTTTCCCAGACAAGTTGCAGGTGAGACACTTCAAAGAGCCAGAAGCACTAAGTAGAGACTCTTGTTATATCTGAGACCAAGTATATATCAAGTTTTATTTGTATTGCCAATAAATTTGGCATTATTACCTCCAAAACACTATTTTGTATTTATGCAAAAATGAGCATACCTGCCATAACATGTCAATAACAAAATGTATTTTTTACTCCCTAAGCCCTGGAGAGACTGTCTTGTTTCGAAAAACACAATTTTCAGTAATCTTTGGTGGGGGTGGGGACACTTCAGTATTTGCCTGCAATATGTAACATGTATAAATGGTAAACAGTCCTGCTTGCATCTCATGTAAAATTATCCTTGGGACAGCTTATACAACAATTAAAAGTCAAAAAAGTCAGGTATAAACAAACCTCCATTTCACATACTACTTAATTTTCTGATGATAGCTAGAGTGATGTGTTAAGTACTTTGAAGACTGCTGTGGGGGAATCTGATGTGCAAATTTGAATAGGTAAAATTCACAAAGTGAAACAACCCAATTAATTGCAAGTTATAGGTACATAAAGAGGTGCTAGATGCATCTAGAAGAATACAAATTATTACACATCATTCTTTTGAATATGAATGTTTAAGAAATCTGTATTAACCTTTTACCTCATACAAGCACCTTTTGGTGCATTCCTGCAGTAGCATACAGGCACCTTTTGGCACATTACCCGATTTCCATACAGGCGCCTTTTGGCAACTCTGTAAACAGTAGCCACGTAAACAGTAGCCACTTTGAGCGGGTTTTCATAGTGCCACTTTTGGGGGAAACCTCCCTGATACTTCATTCATTGGTGAGAATGACCATTGTCAGATCATGTGGTCACTGTTTATACTCCTGTCAAAATCTGCTATTTAAAGTATGTAGGTCATGACTTCTCGTAATCTCCATTCGACAAAATGGCAGTCGCTGATATCATTCAGTATTTGCTCAAATAGAATCACAACTATGAAAGCTTCAATAACTTAGGAAAAGGCTCCGATACTGATGTAGGAAGCCATTACTTTTTATAAATTATCAAATTCAACTGGTTTAGTGATGTAGACGCAAAGAACTTGTAAATTTCAAGTATGAACAATTGCTGCTATGGTTGATCACATGGCTTCACTGACTTGATGGTGAATGAGTTTAAAGCACATACAAAATTCTTTTGTGAAAAATAATTATATAGCTATAACGACCATATTTTACTCTTAAATCTTTCCATATATAAAATATATGTACCAAAAACGTAAAATAGTTTAAATTGCCATTAAACTTTACATACACTTCACTGCTTAACAGGCCTATGCATAGCGCACTGCACTGAGTAACTTTGCTACATGCATATCAAAGGGCTAAAAAGCCATGCACTCGAAGAGGGAAAGGGTTAAAGACTATTGGTAATTTGTGAAAAGTGACACCATTTCTTTGAGGTCAGATTTTATTCCATATATAAATATTTCAATTGTCAGAAGTCAGAATAGTGTTCAAGTGAATAGTGTCCATGTTTAATTTCTGAAGGTGATTCAGGAAGCAATACACTATTGTGAGAGGCAAGCAAAGCCCATGAAAAATATTTTTCTTAACTCTAGGTCAACAGATATTTACTTTGTGAAGTACAGAGGCAAAGAGTGGTACTAGTACTGTTTTGCACATATGCAAAAGAACATCTCAGCTGTGTCATTCTGGATTCAGATTAGTTCTTATTATTATTATTTATTATCATAATCTTTATAAAATATTACTATCTATTAACTGACACGTGTTTTTCAGGATGATTTTAACCATGAAATTTGTTGTTGTGGGGCTTAATGCCATTTTTCAGCACATGATTGGCTATACATGTCAGCCAGTATTAATGGTGGAGAAGAAACCAGGAAATCTGCAGAAAGAACCACCGACCCAAGAGAAGCTCCTGGCAAGCTTTCTCACATATCCACATTCGCAGAATCTTAGACTCAAACCCACGCAGACGAGGTGAGATGGCAGTGATCCATAATGGAAAGCGCTTTAGACCACTTCGCCACTCGGGACCCCCTTACCATGAAATTGATTGAAGGGCAATAATAATTAGACGCTCGTATTTGCAGTTTATTTGTTTTGATAAAGCATTAACACCAGAAATGTAAAGTGGATTTTCTTGACCTTTGTGCAGTGGGCTTGGAACGTATATCCTTGTGGAGAGTGCAGTATCAAAAGATCAGCTCTCTTCCTATTCTCCCAGCAGGGATGATGGATGGAAGAAGGCTGGGGACCTGAAGGGAGGAGGAAGAACCATTTCATCCAGAGTTTCTAGGTCAACTTACAAGAGAACACTAGGACAAAGAGGATATCATCCTACTCTCACTACCGAGAAGCTGATTTTCCAACCCCACATCTGACCAATAATGGGGGCCACTGAGTGGCCGAGTGGTCTAAAGTGCTCTCCATTATGGATCACTGCCATCTCACCTCTGTCTGCGTGGATTCAAGTCTAAGATTTGGGGAATGTGGATATGTGAGAAAGCTTGCCAGTAGCTTCTTGTGGGTCTTTCTTTCCATGGATTTCCCTGTTTCTTTCTCCACCATTAATACTGGCTGCCATGTATAGCCTATCATGTGCTGAAAAATGACGTTAAGCTCCACAATAACAACAACAACCATTGATGGGGAGACCTATTGGTATGGGTATCTTCATCCCACAACTTGTCATAGAGAGTGAGTGGACTGCACCTAGAATCAGACTTTGTAGGTGGATGAGAAAGTTCCTCAACCTTCCTTAAGCACCTGGGGAAGAAAACTGATCTCCACCATTCTTTCTTCTGGGATCAAGGAGTGTTCTTATTTAACAAAAAAGTTTTCTTCTGATGAACCCATACTCTCTTGGATTATAGGAATGCTTTTCTCTGTTGAAGAGACCTTCTTCTGAGCCTCAAAGGACACGGAGAGGAATAACAAATTCTCCTGGGATCAAGAAGTCTCCAATGATATTTCATCAGCCACCATTTCCAGGTGCATTGTTCTCACTATCAAGACAGCTCATCAGTCCTCACTAAGAGGGACATTTCCCTTGTGAGATTAAAGCTCATGAAGTTAAGGCTAATGTTACTTTATGGACTTATCTAACTTGTTTGTCACTAGAGGATGTCATGAGATGTCTGGCATAAATCTAGCATCACCATATGTTTTACTCTTCTTATATCTGCATTCTAACTCTTTCTCATCTAAATATGTAAATATATTGTTTACATACATATATTTTTGGATCTCATAATATCGTATGGTTTTTAAAGTGCCAACAAAAATAAAAAAGAACAAATATTAAAATATATATAACTTTATATCCTTCAAATATTCCATATTTGATCTTTCTGGGTTCTTTTCACGCGTGTATGGATATTACGTTTGCAGCAGGCCCAGATTTTGCAAGGGCAAGTTTAATTTTACAGTCAGCTTTCACTGATCTGACTTTTCTAAAAATTTTTAAATCCTTGCAATGTCCTTTCAGAGATGATTTTCTTTTTAACTCATTAACTCCTGGCACAATGTTTATGTGGCAGGAGTTAGTAGCCTACATCTGAGATCTGTAGCATCAGGGTTATGTACTATACACTAAAGTGGGTGGTATTACAGAAGGTAGACAGATGTAGCTCTACAATGACACCAGATAATCTAGACATTCTAGTGACTACAAAATACAGAGTGAAAAACAAAATTTTTCTGGACTCGAGTTTTTTCCACCAAAAATTAGCAGAAGGTCGGAATCCAATTTTGTGTACGGATTTTTGGCCTCAGATCTAAGGCAGACTTGTCTGAACTGCACATATGTGAACCTTTGCAAAAAGTAGGATAAGATAGGCATTTGGGTCCGTTAAGCAAAAAACCAAAAACTTGTACCCTTCTGCTGATGAGAAGTGAAATAGCCATGAAAAACAATGTTTCTAACACAGGCATTAGGTTGAACGGAAATCTCTTTGTGGTCAATGTATTAGGATGTATTCAGAAATAGCCCCCAAAATGTATTTCCTACTCGCATTTCAGACAAAATCAACAAAAACCTCTAGGGGTTAATAAGTTAAAGTGAATGTAGCTTTTGAACATTCTATTTGCATTAATGGACAGATATTTTGTAAAATTTGACATTTTGAAATTGCTTCATCCATCTGTTTTTGACATAAATAATGACTTGATGCATTTGAAATGAGACAAAAATCTTGCAATACATTCCAAAGATAGTCTTAATGGAATTACAAATTAACTCCAGTTTTACACTGAAATAATGGGAAGTCTGATTATTACAGTGTGTGACTGAAACTAGGACTTTGCAACTTGAGTACAGTACTTCATCACTGAAATGATGTTTATGGTGAGAAAAAAAAACTGTCTTATTGGTCATTATACTGAGGTATTTTATGCTGTGTATTAATGTTTAATAATTAAATGAACTCTAACCATACCCAGCTTATAAATGTATTGTCTCATACAAAGGTGCCTGGTAGTAAGGGGGAATGGTATCTGTGTATTATATAAGTTCAAAATACTTCTCAATTCTAATATTTTCAGTCTTTTATTTAAATCATTACTTTTATTAAGGCATTTTAGTGCAGTCTTGAAAGAAAAATATAGATTTTGAACTGTGTCATAAGTTTTAAGTACCCTAATGGCAGCAATGTGTTACACTGCCATATCTGGGGGAAATTACATGCATGTTTTTACTAATTTTCCTTTCATTTCTTTTTCAGAGTACTAGAAAGCGGAAGCAGATAGAAAAATTTGTGCCAGTTTGAATTTATTATATACTGTGTCAAGATTATTGTTGATAAACACTTTTCTCTTATGGTAAGATATTACCGAACAATTGTATGATTTATGAACTTATAGAGTAAACAAGATAGCCATAAATGGACCAACATTCTATTGGCTGTGAACAGAATTTGTAAGAATCAACAAAAAAGTCTGTTTCTTTACTCCATCTGAGATATTTGAAAAACATTGCCAATTGTAGTTTTTTTTTTACTTTGATATTTCATTTAACATTTTAACAAAACATGTAAAAGTTATAACCTTTGATCTTAGGAATCTGATGTCATGGATATAAAATTACTGAATCTGTCCCGGACACTGTAAAAATATACCACATGCTTTGGTTGGTTAAAATCAATAACTACTATTTGTATTGTCATATTCACATTGACAGCATAGTTCAAAAGTTTCTGGTACCAGTAGTGTCCATTTAAGTCATTCAAGGTATTCTTCAGATGTATCAAAAAGCCAGGTTTGATAAAAATACCTGTGATTACCTGGTTGTGTTATCTTTATTACAAGCCATTACAGATAAAAAAAAAATGGAAGAAGACAGAGTTAGCAGCTTATACCTTAAAAAAGTGTCACACAGCATGGACAATCAATCTGAATTTAATGCATTCATATATAAAGTTTGGTCAGAATCCAAGACTCTGGGTTCCAGAGTTCAGTGAAATAATACAAGACAAGAAATAACTTGACCTGAATTTTGTTTGGGCCTGTGATCAAATAGTGACGAGATATACCAGGATACTGAATTTGGTCAAAATCTGTTCTTAATTGTTAGAGTTATTGTGTGTTCACAACATTATACATTAGCTATGACTTACTATATGTAATAGAACATATTACGTCCTTAGTGAAAACTCCATGTCAATGGTTTTACCCATTGTGGAGAATTAATGATAAAGATTTTCAGTTTAGGAAGAGTAAACATATAAAGACTTTACAGATGGTTACCATGGAGTTTAATTTTTGTGACAAAAGGGCCTGAATATGATTAAGGAAATCTGTAGGATAGGCCTGCAATGTCTTTTAAGCAATGTTAAAATGTGATAATTAATTGTAAATATTAACTTGCTAATAACACAATATAAAAGCTTCTTTTCTCTAGATGTTTTTCTTTTCATAATGAAAAATTCCTTTACATCCAACAAAAATGTTTTCAACTTTACCTTTCCTTCAAGTTAATAGTTCAGCATAGCTTAATTGCAAGTTTCCATATACTATATTATTATGACTATCAAAAAGCAAATTCGTTATCAGGGGAATAAAAAATAAAGAAGACTTTTAGAATGTTCAACACTTCCAACTCCCACAATGTATAAACCAATAAATCTCTTTCATGCTTTTGGTATTTTGATACACTTGTATCAAATTAGGGACCTTTGGTGGTAAAACAAGCCCTGATGAAATAAATGGTCAGCTGGACATGGTACTACTCATGTCGGTAACTTCACAAGTATATTGGGAGCATGTATAGCACAAGAATGTTCAATTAGCTGGTGAAAATAAGTGAACAATCATCATATACCTTGAATTATTTATGCTTGGCCATGAGTGACTGTTTTTTCCAGATAAAAACTTTTGCTCACTTCCTGGAGTGGAATGCATGGAATATTATATTAGTAGTCTCATCAATAAACATCAGTAACATTAGGACAAGAAATCTGTTTTACATGCTTTCATGGTCTAGTGGTAAGTATAGCATGCAAATGACCCAAATTCAAATCTCACCTGTATGTATTTTTTCCTTCACTATCTTTTCATGTGCCAGTTTACCTTAAATATGAAGGATAACTATGTTGCTACTTATATTTTCTGTGCAAATATGCAAAAAATACAGCAGAACATAAAAGGCAAACTACTAACATTATCATGTGGGATATGGTAAGAAATCATCTACTTAGATCTAATATACATATTGCTGGTCAATATGCTTGAGCATAAAAGAGAATTTTGTTTGCCCTGAGTGAATAATGGATTTTTTTTATCTTATTGGTAAAAAACTCTTTATTTTTAAATGCCAAAGCCACAAGTGAAAAAAACTTAAGTTTTTCACCCATTCAATTGTTTCTAGCATATATCCTCTCTTTATTTGTTCAGTTATTTAAAAAAAATGCTAAAGTTTCCACTTGTTTAGTAGTACACTGATCATGCACAATTAGAAACTTATTACATTTTCTCTTTCATTAAATGTTAGGTTTGGAAAACTTTTATTTAGCTAGACATGTATTTGAAAACTTAAAAATTATGAGTTGTTAAAACTGTTTCTGCGTCAGATTAAAACTTCAGACCATACCAAAACAGTTGACATAAAACAATACTGTCCTATCCATTTAGTGAAGAATGTGTCAGTTCTAAATATTTCACACTGTGGTGACCCATAAAAGTATCTATTTGAACTAAGTCATGGAAAAAAAATATGACTGCACTGTTTCAGATGATGTACCGACCCATCAAAGATACAGGGTAACAAAATCATGATTTCCTCTTATAACTGAAATTTTTATACAGCCTTTTAACTTAAAAAAATAAATTAAGATAATACATATAGTTTCAAGGATTCTGGATCTGTGTAATTGCAAAGAACTAGAATAACTTTATTAGCTTGCTTGTTTTATACTCTGGTAAGTCTCATGTGTCACTGCATGCCATGTTTCCTTTTGATTTTTTTTAAACACTGCAACAGTTTACGAGTCCAAACTTCAACACACAAGTCTGCTGGATCCAGGCCCCAAAATGTAGAAGAGTGTAATAGGGGTAATCAAGGATTAACTGTTTCAGAAAACAAAAGGTACAAGGGTGAAAACTAGAGGTATTGGTCAGAGGCTAGCATAGTTTGGTGATAAAGTGTACACCGTTGGATGGAGAGTGAATGGGAGCAGATCAAAATTTTAATTGTTAGTACTCTGTTAGGATTTTAGTTGGTGTGTTGCCATTTGATAAAGAAAATGTATTTTTGGGCTCAGCCTTGCAAGTTTAATTTTTTTTTTTACAGATAATCCAGCACATAACTTGTTACAAGAAATTTCAGTGCAGAGAAATGAAAAATAGCCTTGAAGAACTTGGTATTACATTGTGACTATTAACAAAACAGTGGTAAAATCTGTTATTGACAAAATATATTGATATAAGCAGATTTAACTCCAAACAATATCCTGAAAAGCTCAGCATGAAGTCTTGTCAATTCATTTTTGCATATGCTACATACATTGACACTGAATGATTTGGGGATTTTTTTAACTTCTTTTAGTACAATTAACTTGTTATTTTGTAATAGAAGTGACTTTCCCAATGTAAGCTTTACTCACCTCAGAAACCTTGTAATGAAATATATTGTCCTCTTATTTATTTAGAATATATTCATCTATACAATTATGTTATAAAGTCTGGAGTTCAAAAACTGGCTGCTGCACATCTTTGCTTCTCTGTTCACCATGTTTGAAAGTTCCTTTTTTATTTGTAATTTGAGTGTAAGCCACTTTTTGATTTACTTGCGCAGCCGGTGTGTCAATTCTACTGCTCTGGATGCTTGCAAAAGCCACACAAGTCTTCAGTTTGGTCAACTTGCTTGCTGAAGATGAGCCTCTTTGCCTGAGCATCCCTAACCCATGGCATGGGATAATTTTCTCCTTCTATCAGGTGGTTATTAACCTTTTCTGCTAGGTGGGGATTTATTCAGGTCAGAGATAGTTTAAGGGGATGTCATGTGAATTGCAATAAATTCTCAATGGGATGAGAACTTGCTTGTCTTTTTTCCTGGTCATTCATATATATATATATATATATATATATATATATATATATATATATATATATATATATATATATATATATATATATATATATATATATATGCTCAGAATTAAATTGCAGTTACAATATAGTACTTAAAATAAGTTTCAGGAGTTGGCCATCTCTATTCAGATCTAAACTAAAATTGAAGTAGTGCTTTATCAGTTGCCAAAATAATTGTCCTGTTAAATTCTTTAGGGTTATAATTCTGGTGGTGAACTTTGTTGCAAGGGAATTGGTGTTAGAATTTGTTTTGGTCTTTAATGAGTCCATGTAGCACTAAACAAAGTGAGATCTGAATAAATAGTGAAATTTAATATCACTATGCATCTTGTTAAAGTGGTCAAACCCCATGCAATAAAAAAATGAATACATCAAGAAATTCCAATTTCAGAATCCAGTAAATGTACAATGAAATGTACTAAACCAGTTAGACTGAGAACTGGTAAACCTGTTTTCATTTGAGTAGAGCACATTGAACATGAATTGTCAGTAAACAGGTAAAACTAATGTCATTTAATTTTACTGGGTTAGTAACTGAGGCCACATGATTTATGCATTATGTTTCATCTCAGCTAAAAAAATGTAATGGACAGAAATATACACATGTACAATCCAAAGTATCAGAACAAAGTGGACCATGTTAAAGTGCAGATAACTTAATATAATACCCTAAAAAGGCTTAGTTGTAAAACTGAATGGACTGACTCCAAATATCACTTTATCAGCTGAAAAGAATTCATAAGAATCCAAAGATAAATCTGCTTCTTCTGGCCTTTTAATCTTTCTAACTGCAGAGTATTCACAGTTATATTCTTGAGGGTTGTTCCAGCAAAACATATACCCCCCCCCCGCAGGAAGGCACTTTCAAATTCAGCCAACCCACAACAGAAGCAATTTTAAAAAATTATGATCCACCATCAGATATGTTTTAATCAAAAATCACTTCCCCCACAGAAGCATATTTTTGTTTACATATTTTTACATAATTTCTGGCTATGTGTTAGTGGGTGGTAGAAGTGATTTTAATATTGGGTTGAGGACAGAAGTGATTTAAATGACAGCTGGCTAGAGGTAATCTACTGAATTCTTATAGATCATATAATCTACTGCATATTTTTATTTGTATTCATTCATTATAATCAATTTGTTTGTTTGTCAGCCATGTATATCAGATACTGTGAAATAACAAATTTTCTTGGTGACTTATTATTTGTAGATGTCATTGATCAGTCCCTTAATACCTAATTTAATGTTCATGAACATAAATTTTATATTAGGGATTTGTATTCTAAAACAGAAATTATGAATTTTCTATCCTTACTAAACTGTGTGTTTACTAAAGTGATCACTATGTTTTGCCATTTTTCTTTGTTCTCAGGCATGCTGCTTTTGATTAGAATAATAGTTAAATCTTGTATTGCTTTAAATGTGTGGTCAGATGTTATGATTCCCTTGTTATTTTTCTAAAATATGTTTAGGTAAACTTATAATACATGATTGGTCAGAAAAAAAATCATTAATGCCTGTGAACGTGATGTCACATTATTTCTACCTACTTTTACACTTTATCATTTCTTGTAAGAACATATTGTATGCGTTGTCACAACACTAATATAAAGTTTTTTTTTAAAAATATAGCAAGTCAAACATTTTATATCATAAATTAGATTTTAAAAAAATGGATAAAAATCAAGAATTCTTTTTTTGCCAGAGTTTTCATAAAATCAATGTCATTGCAGTTAAATGAATTGCCAACAGCATCACTTATGGCCTAGCACTAGTAGTAACATTCTACACCTTTAATCCAGTGGCTACAGGTTCTCTCTCCCACTTCTAGTCTTTCATACGAGACTTGTACATACAGTCTGAGGGGCTTTTATGGCAGAGTCGTATAAGATGCTTGTCTTGTGATACAGATCTGAAGGGCTTCCAAGGCAGAGTGGTACAAGATGCCTGTCATGTGATTACTTGTCTCCAGTGTGTAAATGAGAAATTTTCCAGTTACTTGTGGAAGGTCATTGGTTCTACATAAGTGGTGTTCGGTGTCTAAAAAATGTTTCTAACAACGCTGTACAAGATCACACAGGTATATATTATCTATTTTGTGGATATTTATTTGTGTTTTTGCTTTGTGTTAAGCTTATTTTTGCTTTTTTCCAATATTAGTACCTTGAGCAGTTCTACCACTCCAATGAAATCGCAAAGAATAAGCAATGTTAAAGGAGGAAAACAGTATTTCCCCACACAGATGCAAATAACTGAGCAAGGAAGAGTCCTGTGTGCTTACAAAGCACCATGGTGCCAGATGCTCGATCTCACAAATTTCTTGGAAGCGGAAAGACCAAGACCGGTGGAAATCCTACAATATTTAATATCAAGAGAAACATAGACAGAAAACATCCAAGGCATGTGTCTGTACTTCTTGTTTGCTAATGGAGACATGCCAATATACAGGAATAATCAAGCTCTAGAAATTAAAAGAGAGCCTTTTAAAATATATGCTCCATCTCCCATACTGAAAAATCTGGGAGAAAAAAATAAAAGAAATACATTTCTCTGAACTTCCACTTGAAATACATCAGAACTAGTCCTAAAAATCAGGAGAAAATTTGGAGCAAAACCAATTTGACGACACATGGCAGTTTTTGGGGGATTCTCCAATATCTACACTGGGTTGAGAGTAATGAGAGAGTAATGAAAAGAATCCAGAGTTTTTCTACGTACTAGGATTTGGAATAAAAACATGGTACAGAGGATGCCATTTTCACAGACCTTGCTACAACTGTGGAAATTTAGGCCACTTACTGAGAGAATGCCAAAATTCTCTAAACCAGCCTACACAACCCACAACCTCCTATGCATAAGTGGCCACTAAAGGTATAAAAGATGGAAATGCAGAGAAAATGATGGAAGAGGTCCCTGAACCTGCAGAAGACAACACAGAAGAAGTAATATCTCCATCACCAGAAGAAATAGTCCTAAGCATAGAAAAAAATATGTCGAAAGATGGAAAATGGCAAGACGTAAGCAAGACAAGCTCAGCAGAAAAAAAGAAAGCTAATGTAAGGGCCAGATTATTCCAGCAGAAAAAAGCTAAAGAAATCCAATTAATAGAAAGGGACATAGCACCCTACTTTATACTGGAGGAGCCACACTATGATGGGAAGAAAACACCAGAAACAGTGGAATGCCAAAATACACAAGAGAACAAAACAAAGACATTTTAAACATCACACCACTTCAGCCACACGAAGAGAAAATAGATATGGACATGTCAACACCCAATATGGTGCTCAAGAGAAAAGAGCTGTATCGACACCAAAAAACACCATCAGAATCTGAAATTTCAGAAATGATTAGAGAATCAAGACAAGAGGAAAAGGAAAAAGAAGGCAAGGAAGTCAAAAAAGAGCGGTGTCTTTAACAAGAGAAAATGTAATGAAACCCACTAGCATTGAGGACTACGGAGTAAGAACTGCTCACTAGATAAATAACTATTTAAAAAAAAATAACAAATATATAAATTGAATTAACTATGTAATGGAAAATGAAAAAGTACAATGAATCAAGATGGAGGGATTAACCTAAGTTCTGGACTATAAATATAAATGAAATAAATAACAAAATTGAAAAAAAATAAAAAATTTGACACTAAACTATGATGTAGTACTAATATAAGAAAAGCATGTAATGTCAGAATCATTGGTAAAAGAACTAGAAGAAGCACAAGATGCTATAGTTCTTGCCAGTAACCATCCAACCAAAAATACATTGAGTGGCTACAATTATCCCGCGATCAGCCAAAGGATTAAACTTTGAAGCTCTTAATACTCCAAAAGAATTACAAGGAAAACTAATACATGTGAGACACAACAATTATAACATTTTTAACTTGTATGATAACGGACAACAATATTTAAAAATACATGTATTAAAATAGTAATTAACAATACTTGATTTAAATGCTACATGTAGATCGTAGACAATATGTGGAAACGATTCAGAATGGAAAAGGACTAGATTTTATCTCTATATTTGTAACTGCAGAAAGTTTTTGCACTCAGAATTTGAACAATTTTAAGAACTGATTAAAATGATGTGATGTGTGAGGATGTGATACACGTGCACATAGTGCTTACTGTTGAGAGCATAGGTTGTGCATGTGCACCATGAGATGATATGGATTTGAACTTATATACTAAGCAGCTTATGCTACTGATAGACTAGTATAAACACCAAAACTATTTCTCTTTAGTAAACAAGATATTACAAAAATAACTACAATGAAAATAATTACACTTGAGAAAAATAACAAATTTCAATGGTGTACATACCCTAATTTAAAATTAATAAAATCAACATTTTTAAAAAATGTAATACATTGCACATACATACTGGAGAAACAAGAACACATAAAACCCTTTAACTTTCGAACTAAGGTCCCTCAGATGATGTAATTCTGAGAGGGACCACACTAATATATATATATATATATATATATATATATATATATATAACAAAACTTTGATACAGCAATAATTTTTCCACACATGAAGTTGACCCACTTTTTACTTTAGTCCCTTGCTATTAATAGTTTCAGATTTTACAACAAAACTAAGCGTGTTTTATCTTTATCACACCTCTAATACATGATACAAATATTTAAATTGTAAAATAGAAGTTAAAAATTTTTTTAATGTTTTGGTACCATTAAAATGGAGATGGTAAAAAAAGAATCAGGATGAGCAGATTAGTAGTGTAGTAAAGAATCCATATATCAGAATGACATAAGTATTTTTTCATCAATTTCATCATCAGTTAATGATGCTGCTTCCAAATGTTGTGTCCTAGATTACAGTTATCCAATTTGTAATACAAATACCAAATGATGGCTTGGAACTAAGTGCCAAGAGGTCTGCAGAAAATATCAACATCCTCAAAATATACATAGGAACAACCAAATACAAACAGAATAAATTTTATCCATCCAGCTTTGAGTTTATACATTTCAGTCAGTTGCTTGTTTATTGTCATTTAATTTTTGCACATAGAGAATGTTTATTTCATTTGGTAATAAATCTGCATGATACAAAAGTTAGTCTTGTTATTCTTTTGTTGCCATAATGGTTCTACCAACTAGAGATCTACACATACTTAATATGTTGTATGGGGATTCTCTGATGATCCCTATGAGCATTAATGTTTATTGTTTCTGAATATGATCCTCCTCCTATGATTTTTTTCTCTTCCATAATGCTGTACTAGGGTTTTACGACTAACATTTACATAGTTTGCTTGTTTAGACATGGTTAAATTGAATATAGTCGGTATCCTGTCCATCCAACATGTATGTCGGAATTGCACTCGACATCAATTTTGGGCTCAAAATCACATACTGGTATTTCCAGTGACATTTTCCCAAAGTCCAACTGACTGTTATACATGAAATTCATTGTCATCATAGCTATCACCAGCCAGTATTTGCTGACTGAAAACACTGTCTGATGACAAACCCTGTTGTGATTCAACCATTTTGGTTTCCTGTGTGGCTCTTATTTGAAACATCATTTATAAAACTTCTATAATGAATGATAGGTTTAAACTCCCATAAAATAGTTGTTCCTGGGCACAATGAACCAATCAAATTTAGTTTAAAAGCCATTCATGTCGAACCAAAAAATCTAGCTATTTTAACGTTTGCCTTCCTGATACTGGATGTCGCATCAAAAGCAGTGATACTGCTACTGGCAGCACAAATTTTGTTGCAAAATGCACTTTTGAAGTTAAAAGTTGAATAAAAATTGCATACTGTGTAAAGCACGTTTTATATCCGCAATGCTGATGTAATTTGCGGAATGTGTATCACTGCTTTAAAAGTATGCAAACTTGTACAAAATTAGGAGCACTCATGTGTACTGGCATAATTTTTTGATCCAATGTTTTATTCACGTTAGACGGCTAGCAAGGAATTAGATGCAATTTTAAATATATATTCGGGGTTTTTTTTAAACCACACCAGCGATTTCTCATTTTGCTAACACAGCCCACAACAGAAGAGATTTTACTAAACAACCTTCCACTGTCAGAATCAAAATAGTTTGAAACACAACCTCCTACAGTAGTTTTTTAGAAGTGCTGTCCCCAGGGGAATATATGTTTTACTGGAACAGCTCAGAGCAACTCCAACATACCAAATTTAGTAAAACTATTTTCAAGCATGTCTAAGTAACAAGATAATCCATAAGTGTACTTCAAACTTTGTTGTCATGGCCTTTGACTCTGCACCTGGTATTTGAGACAGAAAATCACCAAACTTTTCTCAGACAATTTCAAGATTTACTCATATGCTAAGCTAAATCTATAATTAATATATTTTTTATAGTATATGGTGTATAAACAAACTGGATTTGATATGAATCAGTTCACATTTTTGTTTTCATTTTTACAAACTAGAAAAGTTTAAACCAGAGTCAAGACCTATCTTATTCATTGGAATGCAACTAAAATACTGATGTGATTCATGCTGTCTCACCCACAAATAAACTTCATTTTCAATTTCAAAAACAAACACTCAACCCCTAATGAGACAGAAATATTATATCATCAGGCCAGAATCAAATCAAATCTTTTTCTTTTTTTTATACTGAAAACCGACAAGTTACAACACCACAATAAAATTTTTGTTTCGACTATATGCATCCAGGCTCAGACACAAATAGCCACATATTTCCATTTTTCAAAAACTAATACATACCTGCAAAACACAAAACTAAAATAACTTTGAATACAAGGACACTACCAATTTTTTTTCCCATTTTCAAAATCCAAGAAAACCACTGGGGAATATTCTGGTCTGTACAAGACCAAGCTCAGGCCACCACATGAAATTTTACAAAAAGAAATGAATACACCCAGTTTTAACCATTAGTATACAAATTCTTAAGCCCTACCTCAATCTCCACATCACATGTCGCCTTCTCCATTCAGCCATGGGTAAAGCAATGTGTTAAAAAAAAAAAATTATGAACATTCTATCAGCTCTATCATTTGGTGAAATACACCATATAAAAAAATATTATGGACCAAGAAGCTCATGTAATATGGATGGTATATACACTTCACTTTTAATATTAATGATTGTATACATTTTTGAAGTCCCCCTAAATGTTTGTTCTTTAATCTTTTTTTAAAATGACCAATGTCTAAATTTGATAAGGTTTTTTTTTTTACACATTTTGCATTGAAAAGTATTTTTGTGTATGAAAAATTTAAAAATTACAGTACATTTTTTCTCTGCCTTTGTTTCTTTAAAGTCAAGAAATTGCATTTGCTTTTTTAATTTCTGTTATAAATGTACACCCACAAAATAGATGTGACAGTGAGCTACTTCTTTCCTGCTTTATTAACTTATTAACATTTTGCATCTTGCATAAAACATTGGTGGCACATGAACAGAGCATTCTACAGATTTACTGTCAGAATAAGAAGTTTTTTGTAATCATTATTTTAATTGGCAGGCACTTGCATACAATTAATGAAAACATTGCTTCAAGATTGTGAACATCTGTTATGGTCCCACTTTTATTACATGTTCCATGTCATAATTGAAAGAAGAAAGTATATGATATGTAGACTACACCTAAAATTATCACAGATACAACCATGCTTTTCCAATTCTCTTTCCTGAGGGTTCGAAGTTCTTGCTCTGAAAATAAATTATGAGAAGATACAGTAACCATATATGGCTGACTACAATGTTCAGATTAAATTGATGAAGAACGAATAATGCACTCACAGGTCGGAGTTTATACTGTTCATCTTATTGATGATTGCAACTAAACCAGCCAATTTGTGCCCCTCCCCTCCATTTGTCACCTTTTGGAACAGCCCACACTCTATACCCCAGTTACTGTGAAATATTTACCTGTTACTTCCTATTTTCTGGATATTCTTAAATGTATATCCCAGTTTGGCACGTTAAATCACAATACTGTTATATGTCAATTAATAATGCTAAATCTCAATCAATATTAAATACTCTATGTACAGGTGCAAAATATGATACGGACAAGTTTAGCCAACTCTAATGTAAATCTCATTAATTTACGTGACTACTTGTTTGAATACATAATGTCTATGATCTACATGTAGCATTTAAATCTGGTATTGTTAATTAGTATTCTAATACATGTATTTTTAAATATTTCTGACAGCTGGCCTGAAAGTGATACAATTTTTCAGATGATATTTTAATGCAATATCTTAATGCAACCCAAGAATTAACATGAGAAGTAAAAACCACAGCTACAAAATTTCAATTTAGGAAACAGACTTCACTCTTATTTTGTCTATCTATAACCTTTTATTTTTAACAATTCACATGCTTGTTTTATCCATATTTTTCCTAGTTATATATAACAGTAATTTACATATTGATATTTGGACAATTCCTGATCACACTATGCTATACATTTTTTACTTACCATGGGATTTCAATTTTTTCTTAAGCTGCTTTTCTTCCTCGAGTAGATTTTGTCTGCAAAAAGTATTCTTTTTCATCTTTATATTTGAAAGAAAATTTTTAGATCTGACAACTTTTAGTCAGGGTATAAACATTAAAACTAACTAGGATTAGGAAACAAGGGTAAAACAGTAAACTGAATTTTATCCCCTTTAAGAAGTGAATATGATATATAATATCTTTTGTAGTAATAATAAGTATTCCAGCCTCTAAAAATATATATTCATGTGTCACTCATTACTGATCTATTAACTCATTGAGCTGACCCTGGAATCACAATGAAGATCTATAACATTCTCCACAAAATCTATGTGTGTAAATTTCAGAGCTCTCTTCAAACCTTTGATATTTATAGTTATGGACCATCAGTGTGGGCCCTAATATGAATATTGGCATCCAGGTGAGAAAGAATTAGTCCATTAGCAGGTAATTAAACAATGTTGTAAAGGCAAATAATTAAAATTTTAGAATACAACTTGCTTTCTATAATTATTACAAGCTATGGGTTTCAATTATATTATTAATCTGGTCTTGATCACACATTATTCTGCAAATTCATTATTTCTGCTCATGTAATTACCTTTCTTTTAATATGCAAGGGAAAAATACATCCCCAAAAATCAATTTCAGATCATCAACAGTCTGGGCTTCTTATTAAACGATCATAGGATGCAGTCTGAAGATCCAGTATGTCCTGGAAGCATTTACTAAGAGCTCTGAGTTTCACAACATTTGACTGAAGTATGGTTCTAAAATCATTACAAAACAACAGACTTGAAATCACAATAATATTATTAACAAAAATGTGATTGCAAAAAATTGATACTTATGATTGTAGGGTGCAAGTGATACAAATTTACATCATATCATACTGAAGAGCATAACTCAGAATATTTCTGTTCATGATCCATTTTTAACATTATAAACCTACTTCTCTACATACTGGTTATCTTTATAATATTATTCTAAATTTTCTTTTCTTTATGTCAACAGAGAGTTTATATCAACAACTGAAACATTATTTGATGAGTTACTGTGATTAATTATTTCCTTTCAAAAGCATTTTCTATGATTTAAGTATTAACCTCAATAAAACATATAGAAGGAAGACAACTCCCATCAGGTCTAAATATGTACCTAATTTGAGTTCTCTCCCTTGATGTATACAACGTATCTAAAAGGCAGTGGATCTATATTTTGTTACTAATTTCACTAAGACCATATACAATGTTACTATGTATTATTAGTACCGGTAATACAAATAATATTTGTCAAAAGAGAATGGACAGTATGCCACACGCTACTAATTTCACTAAGACCATATACAATGTTACTATGTATTATTAGTACCGGTAATACAAATAATATTTGTCAAAAGAGAATGGACAGTATGCCACACGCAGGGCTCAAATCAATGCCATTTTGCTAATCCACAAAGAGTGAATTTGCTGACATCACTTAGCTAACACAAATCTGTTTGACACAAATTTCACTGGTCACCGTCATGAATTAAAAAGAGGCATAAAATTGGATATATCCATCAAAACATGAATGGGGCGCCTTTCGTCTGAAAAGGTAAAATGAATTCAGAATGCATACCAAATTGGCCTAGTATCTTGGTCAATACACAAATTTCAATACTGATGATGTAAAATTAATTAGGGTAAAAAGTTGTTGCCATAGTTGCAAATGGTGAATTTCAGTGACATGAGGCTTTAATTAAAATATACGTGCATAAAGTATTACCAAAACATTTCCAATTCAAAAAGGGCATATTTGCTGATTCAACATACATTATTTTCAGACCATTGTTAATAAACGTTCACTGCATTGTAATGTCAAAATAGGAAAGACTGAAAGTTCCTGCAAGGTCATAATAACCATCAAAATGTACAAAATTTGATGATGACAAAAGAGCATAATCATATCTGATTTGGATTTTTTAACGTAGCTATAATAATTTTTCAGTCATATCACTATGATGTCTGCAGTGTGGCAGTTTACAGTCATATCCATCACTACAGCATCATGTTGCAGACATGTAACATGATGTCCCACCCAGTCCTACCAGTCCTAACAATAACCTCTTAATGCTGAGCGCCAAGTGAGGCAGCTGTTAATACCATTTTTATAAGTCTTAGGTAGGACTTGGCTGGGGATCGAACCCACAACCTCCTACATCCGAGGCGGACGCTCTAAACACTAGGCCACCAAAGCGATCTATAAACATAAATATAATCAGGAGAATAGAGTAAAAAAAAGTACTGGAATTTCATATTGTTCACATTCTGAGAAATATGAAAATGCACCAACAGTGAAATTTAGTCACTATCGGCAGTAAACAAATTTATTATACTGACCCAATGGATCAGCAAATAAATTTCAAGCACTTAAATCATTCCAAGTACTTAAAGAGAAAACTACTACATGTGCAAATGAAATATCAACATTTGTTGAAGAGGAAAAGAAGACAACAAGAAACATATACATGCCAACAAAAAAAAATAGGCAGTCTAATAATGCTAATATCTGACCTTTGACTATCAGTCAAAACTTCAAGTCGCAGGGACCTTTCAATTCTGTCCAATGCATCTTCACACTTCTGGATATGGCCTTCAACTGTTTCAATCTGAAATCACCAATATGACCTTAAGTAATGTTCACTCAAAAATGTTAGCAGATCAAATTGCACTAAATTATATCCAAATCATATTAGATGAAAGAATAAATTGTGAAGATTTAAAGACACAGAGTTAACATAAATGCTGATATGAATTTTACTAACTAAAATGGCTATACAACTTTTATTTTTAATTTTAATCTATATATGTGTGTATATATATATATATATATATATATATATATATATATATATATATATATATATATATATATATATATATAATTTAATCTAATATATGGACATCATGTGTAAAATGTAGAATAAGCCTGCAGTCTAAAATGCTAATAAACTTGCCTAAACTGACCTGCTTAAACCAATTTTGGCTTTTCCAGCTTCCATTGCATTCCAAATAACTTAAATATATGTCAATAGTTCTTGAAAATGCATTCCATTTGCTTGTGTCAGAATATGAAACCATTGGAAAAAGGACCATCAGAGTATATCTAGTTCAACTAATGCAATTAGACTTGAAATTATGGAAAAGTGTCTATATGGCTTGCCAAGCGTGTGTGATAATTTCTGAAAATTTAGCCTCATTACTGTCTGTCAACTAGGAAACATGCCATACATTGCCATTTATTTAAGCATCAAAACATTGACCCAAAGAACATAAATATTAGGGTAGATGTTTTACATTGTAGGACTACGACTGAAGGTGTGCTACCATTCAGAATACAGTGTATGTGGATCAGATGCCACCTATAGTCCTAACATGTAAGATGTCAACCCCAATATTTATATGGCATGAAATCTCACTGTGCAGAAAAGGAATGCCAGATCTAGTTAAAAATTACTTTAACAAAGAAATGCACACTAATGTTAGTACTCAAAAAATCAGATAGCCCAATGCCTAGGGCCCTTCAAATTTCAGATTGGGTCTGTCCTATATTCTAAATGTGGTTCCCATTGGGCTTGTGCAAAAACTAAAATTTGTCAGAGAAAATCTTGATCATGCTACTGAAATGCAAAAATGTATTTCTAGATGTTGACATACCTGCCAAAACATGGTACACTCAGATTAAAGTCAGATCACCACTCTCCTGCACAAAGCGAAGATCTGATGTTAATCAAATTGTAACACAGCATATCATACTAAAAACACAATTTAGTTTTTTTTCCCCTAAAGTCCCTGACACAGTCATGCTTTACAGTAATCTCTGAAAAAGGAAATAAAAACCCAACACTTATAGTATATGCATGCTACCTATAACATATAAACTGTAAACAGTCTTGATTGGAGCTGATAAACTGTAAACAGTCTTGATTGGAGCTGATATAAAACTATCCTTTCAACAATTTAAACAGTAGCAATTTAAAAGCAATGAGGTCAGGTATAAACCACCATTTCACATATTTCTTAATCTGAACAGACAATAGCTAGTGAGATGCATTTGAATACTGTAGTGGGTTAGCCCATGTGCTTATCTGCAGAGGTATGATCAGGACATGGAACAACCCAATATATGTAAATCAAAGAGATGCTAAATGCCTGAAGGAAAAGTTATTATGTATCATTTATGAAAATGTTATGGGATAAATATTATAGGTTTTTGACAAGTTTGTGAACACAGGAAATGTTTCATTGAAGTTTCCTGCATTTATGAAACATAAAGCATGGTCATTTCAACTGTCATAATTGTGTTCAAGGGTAATTCATTTTTTAAGCCAATTTATTAAGCAAAGGGCTATCATAAGTACCATCAAAGCCCAATAAAAATATATTTCAAAACTGGTTGAAGTTTTACTTTGTGAAGCACACCAGCGAAAACTAAAATGGGGGTGTGTGCAATTAATTCATTGCTCATACTGCAAACAACATATTGTCATGTCAACTTGATTCTGACCAAAGTTTACTTAAAGAATCAGGCAGAGAAGTTTGAACACCTTGAACATCCAATCTCTAGTGAATGCAGTGATAAACACTAATGATATTTGCATTACTTTTGAACCTATTTAACTTTTACTTGAACTTTAGCAATTACAAATAATATTAAAAATGGGGATTTTCTTACATAGGACCCTCTCTATCACACTATATGAGAGAGGGGGTCCTTTGTCAGAACGGGCCATAGGGTTAATCTGTGGTATTTTTGTCACTGATTTTTTTTTTCCTTCACATTATTAGAGAGGGGGGTCTTCAACATCAAGCTCATGTCAAGCACCTGTGGTATTAAATCTCAGGAGTCTGCAGTTTTCTCAATAAATCACAATGAAATTTCTGACAACATGAAATCACCTTAACTGTATTATAAAATAACACAAGAAATGCAATTTGCCGGATTGGATTCATGCAATGCTCGTCCGAGAGTGATGTGTTGGTATGTTACTGTTTTAATGAATGGTGTGTAATTTTTCAGTCTTTGTGCGATTCTGAAGTGATAAAAGACACACAAGAAAATTCAAATCGAGTGGAGGGTTGTGATCATGCTTTCATTCCTAATGTTATTTTATAAAACCTTTAAGGTGATTTCATATCAGAAATTTTGAGGTGATTTATTGATAAAACTGCAGACTCCAGTGATTAAATCACTGCATCAATTAGCTGAATTTGCTCACAATAATGAATGCATCATGAAAATGTTATTTACAGTATTATATTACTATTAATTTCTCAGTCTGCATTATTAAATTTCCCTAGTATTAAAAGAACACAGATTGTGAGCTGTGTTCGGAACGATTATTAGACCCTAACGCATATTTACTGCAGATTAGAAACTAGTAGAAATTGGCTACTACCTCCAATGGTTCATTTTTTCAGGGTTTGTGACCGTAATGGTGAAAATAAAGGTTTATTCGCCGGATTGGATTCATGTGATGGTCGTCCGAGAGTGATGCTAATGTACGTTACTGTTTTTTTGAATGGATATGTTTAGTTTTTCAGTCTTCGTGCGATTCCTTAGGGAAAAAAGACGCGTGAGAAAATTCGAATCGAGCGGAGGGTTGTGCTGACACTTGCATTCCTTGTGTTATTTTATAATACCGTTAAGGTGATTTCATGTCAGAAATTTCGTCGTGCTTTACTTATAAAACTGCCGACTCCTGTGATTAAATAGTTGACGGCTGACGAGGTAACAGATAAGAAACAACTATCGTACAGTGATTTTTGCAGACACTAGTTATTGTTACCTGTCGTACAATTGTTGGCATAATGTTGATTTGGTAAGGACGGTCAAACTCAGTTTCTAATATATTTTCGTTAAATACTCATCCTGACACGACACACGTTATCCATTTTTAATCTATGTTAAACAGAAGCTTGATTAGGGTCAAACTAATTTTTCGTTCTCACTAAATATGGTAACGTACGGTAATAGGCAGTAAACGATACAGAAATACCGCAATGTAAAAGAAATTCCAGGAATGGAGTGAATTAAAATGCATGTTTGGTACAGTTTGTAGATGATAATGTTTATCCATTTACTTTAACATGGAAATGTATGGCACTGGTGTATTGTAACGGAAACTCAACTTGAATGTTCATTATAGTAAGGTATCATCTCCATCTTCCAGTGCCTGGCCCATATGAAGTGTGTGTGTGTGTGTGTGTGTGTGTGTGTGTGTGTGTGTGTGTATATATATATATATATATATATATATATATATATATATATATATATATATATATATATATATATATATATATATATATATATATATATATATATATATATATATATATATTAATACAAACAATACTGTCATACAGGTGAGAGAAATTAAATTCGTACTCTACGGAGTTTCCAACCCTGGTCCGCGAGTAAATGCACCCATCGCCTTGCCTGCACGCACCATATATGTATGTATACAATGATAACAACTATATCTTTTTTATAAATGCATAGGCATGGAACTAAACATAATTATATTGTTTTATGTCTCCAGATTTTTTTAATCTTTTATCATTCGTGTTTATTTCTTAAAGATTTTATTTAAAGTAATAGAAAAGAAGTGCAGTAATAGATCAAGAATTAAAACAATGTAATATTGGTATTGCAGACTTCGAATATATCGACTATAGCTTTATTTTCTTGTGTTATTGTTTTTGTTCTTCTATTGACGTTAAGATATATATTTGCGCTTGTGAAAGGTATATCAACAATCGACGAAAGCGAATAATAAGGTATAGTTGCGCAGCTATGGAATTTAATATATATATATATATATATATATATATATATATATATATATATATATATATATATATATATATATATATGATTTTATTTCTGTCTCCTTTTAATAGACTTCTTTGAGAGTTGATTTTTACGATTTTTAAAATAAAAAATGATCAAGGGATTTCCATTTTATGACTAATTGCTAAAACAGTTACATTTCATAACTAACACTCAGTGCCATTTTACAAGAGGCACGTGCCTAGGGCCCCGCGCAGGTGGGGGCCCTGCTTGGGCCCCAAAGCAAAATTTCGGTGTCGGTTGTGTTATCAGTTTGGTGTTTGTGCCTGGCCCCCACCCCACCCCCACCCCAAAAAAACTGTTTAAAACGACTCTGCTAATACTTGTAGAGTGTGCTTTCATCAAACGCCGCTTTCATACCTGTCGCAATGTGCGTATTTAAGAATAAAATGATTATTATATAATAATAAATTTGTTATATCTTTTGTTTATTTTAATGAAACTATTCGTTTTTATTTGCAATGATGCACTTGCAAAATATTTGTAAAAGTTGTTGTTTGGGGGGGGGGTCTTTCAAATTTGCATGACAAAGGGATGTCCTGTGATTTATATTAAAATCGTCCTGTTTGATTGATTATGGGGGGTACAAAAAAAGGTATCCAAATAACAAGATTGTCAAATTTTGTAAAGCAGTTATTCAAATAAGAAGGAAACTGATTACAAATTATACTTACCCATCTCAGATGTGGAACTAAAACATATAAGATATATGTTGAAAATGGTTAATGTAATGCAGAAAAAAAATCATTAAAAAAGAAGAAAAAGTACCGAATGTCATAATAACATTTTGGGTCTCTCTCTCTCTCTCTCTCTCTCTCTCTCTCTCTCTCTCTCTCTCTCTCTCTCTCTCTCTCTCTCTCTCTCTCTCTCTCTCTCTCTCTCTCTCTCTCTCTCTCTCTCTCAATGGTATTCAAACAGCTTAGTAAACTGAATGTCAGATGAGACCTAGTTTGTATAAAATTAACTGATATATTAGGTATTGTACTGTATTAATACATTATGTGTATCTGTATTTCCTGTAAATCATATATGTTGTAATGACTCCTTTTTTATAATGTCGGTAATAAACTCCTTAGAACAAATGTTGAATTGTTGATTTTAATCATACCGTCATTAAATAAATCGTATATTATCTTATCTCTTTTATTATCTTATATATAAACTCCCAAAATGCTCCACTCGAAATATTACGAGAAAAGGCTATCCGTCTTCTTGTATATTCTATTATGTATATCTACATTATCTATATTATTTTCAACAAGCTTGATTTTTAAGAGCCCGCTTCACAACTTTTTGTGCTGTGTCAACTATAAAACAATCTGAGTTACCTACCTTGATACCCCAACCAACTACCTAGAACTGCGCGTGTTATCCTCAGATATTATTATTATTATTATTATTATTATTATTATTATTATTATTATTATTATTATTATTATTATTATTATTATTATTATTATTATTTGTGACTGCCGGCAGTTTTCCTCTTATGAGAAATGTATACTTTGTATACATTTTGATTCATGTATGTAAGTGTTTGGTTTTACTCTTCATGCAAAAATATTTTTTAAAAAGAAAACAGACTCTAAGACCTGGTCTTCCATTCATGAGGGATACATGTATCGTCAGTGTCGTTCGTTAGGAGGCAAAAGTGGTCACTTGATGTGCATCATAAGACTTCAACAAGTAGTGTATTTTTTTTTTATAAGGATTTGATTGTTTCTTTTCTATATTGGTCGATAAGTTTAGCAAAAAGCTTGTATTGGCACACTTCTATAAAATATATTTCAATTTTTTGCGACGTTTCACGAGACAAAAAAAAGTTTGATTGTAATGATCTGTAATTTGAGAAATTTTAATATTAATGAAACAAACCGCGATTTGGATGTAATCATTATGTTTACTTTAGTAAGGATAGTTATATGTATACATATATGTTTGCGTTTATAGTATTAATATTCTATTATTGCGGACTACGTTTATCGCGATTGAATTTTTTAGGAATTTTTTAAAGAGCCATTTTTCAGCGATGTAATTTAAATTTGTATAATGTTAATAAAGATAATGATTGTCAGAATTTTGGGATTGTGTAATTCAAAATTGTATATGTGATAAATTGGCGGCGTTCAAAACACACCAACCTCTTTCACGGCGGTTCGCTGCTAGGGAATGACTTTCGCGGTGTAATTTACCCAGTGTGGATAGATAGAAAGAAGAATGCAAATATCTGAACAAGTATATTGAAGAAATAAACACAACGAGCCCCCTTTCAGTGAACAAATATAAAATTTAATCAGTTTAACAACAGAATTTAAAAGGAAAAGAAATCAATTACTTGGTTACAAAAGAAGGAAAAAATGTACTTACATGTACTCAAAAAAAACCCCACCAAAATTCTTTATATTACTTGTCAGTGACAGAACTAATTCACTTCTTCATTGCCTACGAGATGTGACCTTTGAGTGCAACGATGAGTGACTTCATCACCTATTTTATGTGGACATCAAGACTTCCGTTCGTTCATGCTCTGCCGATCTTTATCTAGTTGTCTGGTCTTGGACTCTTGTCAGTCGAACTCTGATTTAACAATCGTTTCTGGACCTAGATTTCGGCTTAGAATTTGCTCTGTGATTGGTTCAGGGATTTCTCAGGAGAGTCCAGGAAAGCTGTTTTCCTTCAATAAATAAAATGTCTCGCAATAGACAATAGGTCACCTTTCTAAGTATATCTATATGTTTACATTAATTCGGCTCAGAAAACAAAAGGCACAAATCGTGTCACATTCAAGTTAACTAACTCCTATGTTTACATAGATGGTCCATGCCTGTTCTGACCTTAATTCGGGTCACGCTAGGGATGGTCATTAAATTCAACTCTCGGCTCAGCCGTATGAGCCCGTATTTAACACCCCTTGACTTCTTACTCTACTATCTAGCAGTGTTAAGTTACATATTTGAATAAAAGGTATTTGTACAAACACGGACCGGTAGTGGAAAATTGGTAATTGATGAGTCCATTCATGTTTCGTGCCCTCCCCTTTATGTCGCTCATGTAGGAACAGCGTTCACATTTGAACTTCATTTTAATCGGATGTGGTAACCTCCCACATCCGTGGGTGGGGGGACGCTTTAACACATAGGCCACCGGATCGGTCTCCCTTGGTATAATTATAATCTGAGGTAACAAATCTGGCTGCTCACTTCTGATTTTTTTTTTTTAAATCCCGGTTTCATTTTCTAAAACTTGTGAACGGGTGTCCCAAAATGTGCAAGTATTATATAAAATAAGTGTAACGAAACCACTGTAACCTAAGTTTCTGTTAGCATTTTGTCATCAAGGTTACAGTTTATGTCTTAAAAGGGCTATAGTACGGTTTGCTTTGGTTCATAATTCTTGCATTTGAAGGTTCTATTTCAAATCAGTAGTGAATGTAACCATAAATATTTTATTTGATTGAGGCTTTCTAATGCAGTACCATCCAATGAAAATGACACAATGGTTTTATAGCAAATATTTCTTATTCTTTGCGTTATGTTGCATTTTTTTAAGAGTTGAGTTTTACGCCCTAACTTGTTATTATCATCACGTAATATGGTATATCTATGTCTATAAAAACGTTGACGCTGTCACGCTTGACTATTAAGCAACGGGTGGTCAAAGATGTTGTGATGTGATGTGATTATGATTTTTAACGTAGCTTTAACAAGTTTTCAGTCATATCGCTACGATGTCTGCAGTGTGGCAGTTTATAGTGATGTCTAGCACTGGGGCATGATGCCACTAAGATGTGTAGCATAATGTCCCACCCAGTCGAACCCATAATACAGCATAATGTCCTACCCAGGCCTACCAGTCCTAACACTAGCCCCTCAATGTTGAGCGTCAAGTAAGGCAGCTGTACCATTTTTGTAAGTCTTTGGTATGACTCGACAGGGATCGAACCCAAGACCTGCCGCATCCGAGGCGGACGCTTTAGCCATTAGGCCACCGGAGCGGTCGTGGTCAAAGATAAAGTAGAGATGGAAGTGATAAGACAGTCAGAAGAATAATGACAAGACAGGCAAAAATAAGTAAAAGAGTGTCAGTGTACGTTTTTCGTTCCTTACTTCTCAGACCAAGCCGGCTACCGTAGCGGCGATGAGATATAAAACCTCAACAGGCATAGCCCTGAGAATCACTAGGTCTTACTTGTAGCTGACTAGTTCAATAGAGTGTGATTTTGGAAAGCTCCTGCTTGTGAGATAACAAGTCAGGATCTTCTGCAATTATTGCTGGTAATTTGTTCCAAGTCCCCACTGTGCATGGGAAGAAGCTAAACTTGCAACAATTTGTCGATGGTGACTTTAATTGGGACTTTTTCTTGTGGATTACTCTAGTTGGCTATATGACCGGGTCAGGTATTTGTCCGCTGGTATGTCCATAAGGCTGTTTGCAATCTTGGACAACATGGTCAGCTGGGCCTTGGTTCTTCTGGATTCGATTAGTTCACCTGGATTTAAGTGATTCCTACTGGAGATGATTCAACATTGCACTGACACTGCTAGTGTTACGATATCTATTTGCGGTGAATCTAGCAGCTCTCCACTGAACCATCTCTATCTTATTTATTTGATCTTTATTATGTGAGTTCTACACAGTCAGCAATACTCAAGACCTGGTCGAACCAGAGTGAAATATGATGTGCTTTTTACTTCTTCATTGTTGATTTGGAGGTTTCGGCGCAGGAAACCAAGGTCACAGTTCCCTTTTTTTCACTATCTTGTCTATGTGCCTTTTCTATAAGAGGTTTTTGTACAATTCAACCCCGAGAAATTTTGTCGCCTGCTCACTTGCTTACTTGTGCCCCTTGAGAGTGAATTTGTACAAGATTGGTGATTTCTTCTTGTAAACTCTTAGGATACTGCATCTGTATGGGTGGAACATCATACCCCAAAACCTTTCCCAGGAGGCCAGTTGGTTCAGGTCTTCTTGAAAGATCTCACAGTCCTTGGCGGCATTTATTTCCCGGTAGACTATACAGTCATCTGCAAACAGTTTCATACTGGATCTGTCGTTCTCAGGCAGATCATAAATGAACACCAGAAAGAGGACAGGACCCAAAACACTCCCTTGAGGTACCCTACTAACATCCGGTACTGGGTCTGATGTTGCTCCGTCTACTATAACTCTCTGCAATCTGTCCGATAGGAAATCTCTGATCCATTTATGGGTATAACCCCTGATATCATAGTGGTCCAACTTACTTAGGAGTCTCTCATGGAGGACACGATCGAAAGCCTTACTGAAATCAATGATAGCAAGGTCATGCTGCTTTCCTCTGACCAAGGATTTGGCGAGGTCATCCACTAGGGTTATGAACTGTGTTTCACAACTTCGTCTGGCACGGAAACCATGCTGGCAGTCTGTTAGAATGTTGTAGCGATCTAGATGTTGCATCATGTTGTTGACTATGATGAGTTCAAGCATTTTTCAGCAGATACATGTAAGCGTGACCGGTCTTGTCTTAAATCTTTCTCCATTTTTGAAGATAGCTGTAACGTTTGCTGTTTTCCACACATCAGGACATAACCCGTTGAGAGGCACTTCTGGTAAATATAACTCAAGTAGGGTGCACACTCTTCTGCTGTATCTTTCAGGATCCTTGCTGAAATCATGCCTGATCATGTGGCCTTCAGTGGGTTAATTGGCCGCAACAAACTGTATACACCTTCTTCAATAACTTGGATATCAGGCATTGGTGGGTACCGATCTCCATATATGCTTGGTAGTTCACTCTTACCCTCTTGTGTGAAGACTGACTGGTATTGACGATTCAGTATGTTAGCCTTGTCTTATGCCTCTGAATGTAGTTTCCCATGTTCCTTGAGTGAAGCCACACAACAGTTGTCTCTACGTAAGGACTTAATGTAGTTCCAAGATCTCTTCTGCTTGTTGGTTGTTGTTTTTTATTTGGATTACCAACTTCACTCAAGTTTTCAATATATCTCCAGTAGGCCTGCCTTTCAAAGCGCTGTGATCTTGCTTTTACTTATTTGTATAGTTTCTGATCTCTTGTTTTTCCTCTTGTTTTCTGTCTTGCAAAAAATTTGGTCCGTCTTTTGTGTTGGGCTTTAATGGGTTTGTCTGTCCTAGGCTTGTTTGTTTTGTTTCCAGATAAGATCTTAATGGTATAAATTTATCCAATAACCGTTTGATGTTCTCCTCAAACATTTTCCATGTGTCATTTGCAGAAAGGTTATCTATATCAAATATGAATGAATCTTATGATGACTTCATTTCTTTACGTATTTGGACACAGTCTGCATTCCTGTATTGGAAGATTTTACGGGCTGCTTTCCTCACTTTCATTTGTCGTAAGCTGGACTTTATATAGACTGCTTTAAGGTCAGCTATTCCTGGTATGAAATCACACCCGTTAATTAGTGTTTTGTTGTTTGTGAAGATCAAGCAGATACGAAGTAGATTCAGTTACACGTGTTGATGCTTTTACAGCCTGTTCCATGAATGAGTCCTTTACGATATTTAGTAGCTGTTGGCATTGGGCATTGTTTGTGGCTTGTGGCATTGGACACTCATTCTCCCAGTCAATATCTGCCACGTTGAAATCTCTTCCTTGCCATACGTGCGCACCTCGTAGGATTCTTGCAAGGCATTGTTGAAGCTGATTTAGGTAGTTTGGTTTGGTTAAGGATAGAAGGCACCACATATAGGTATGATGCCCCTTTAACCTTGACTTTGGCCCAAACTAATCAAAGTTAATAGCTGCCTTAAGTTCTTCTGGCTCGCAGCTGGAATACTGGTTTGATACTAAGACCCCCCCCCTCCATGGAATCCCTCTGGACGATCTTTGCGGTAGGACCTGAAATTTGTAGGGAATACTTCAGATGAATTTATGTCGCTGTGTAGCCATGATTCTGTACCAATAACAATGGTTGCATTGGTAGATGAGATCATATTGCTTAGTAGTCCCTTCTTTCCAGTCCCCTTTATAGACTGACGATTAATTACAAGGATTCTAATTCTCGTAGTATCCAGCTGGGTTTTAATTGATTGTAGGATACACAGTCATCTGTAAAGAGGTGAATTTCTGAGTCAGTTTCAATCAGAATATGCTTGATGTGTAAGATAAATGGTAATGTTCCAAGTACCGTGCCCTGAGGTACTCTCCAAGCAACTTTAGGTCAACCAGATTTTTAACCATTTACCACCAAATGATGTTGTTAAATCATAAAGAGTGTCCACTGTTAGCTTTAGCCTGCAGTTCCTGAATGAAATAGTTCACTCTTTAACCATTTGTGGTTAACAATGTCAATATCTTTTACAAAGTAAATACAAAAATGTCTGTTTGGTCCCCTTTATCTAAACGTTTAGCCCAATCATAAACAGCACAAATGTTTCGTGGCTATATAATTTCAGGAAGGCATGTTGTTTATGAGATAAAATATAATACTTAATTTTCTTTTATCCCTTCCTGATGCTACAACAGACAATATACTCTCTTTCAAAGAACACTGGTTAGTGAAACTGGTTGGTAATTACTGGCCATTGAGCGATCATCTTTTTAAAATATTTCAATTTTTTTTTTTTTTTTTTTTTTTTTGCGACGTTAGGCGTATTATTTCTAGAGACCAATACTTTGGGGTGTTACCAATGACCCAATATTGTTGAGCGAGGAGTGTAAGCACGGATACCATCTCAGAGGAGTGTTCCTTGTTTTATTTTACTTGTTATATATGTTATCCGGACTACAAAATTTTGATGGGTTTAACCTATTCAGCAGCTTCTGAATTCCTAAACTGCACTATTATTTTTTATTTTTTTTTTTTGTACTTTTGGGAAGTTACACGACGAAGCCCTGTCACTTAAGTGGCTAACTGCAGAATTACGTGTTGGTGTTTCAGACTTCTCACTATCTGTTTCTACTAATTTGGTATTTGTTTTGAGTGGAGGCATGATTATTAATAATTTTTAAAATTTATTTATTTGCTGTTGATGTATTTCCAGAATGAGTTTGAAATGTTTAGCAATGATGCAAAATTGTCTTTTGTTTACATTTTTTAGACCACAATCGAAAAGACCAAAGATATTCCAATTGCCCAGAGTATCGCTAAGTAAGCTGTAATCCGGCTATTTACTATCCTATATTGGATAGTATTTAGATGCTGACCAGCTCAGAGGGCATGCCTGACCGTTAAAGGTAACAAAATAGTTTTAATCTTTTGGTCTCATTTAGTTTCATTATTTGCAAAGGTCAGTTCAATTTGTTATTGATTGTAATTGAACCTAGGTAAAAATGTATTTTTGCTCAACATAATATTGCCTTACGGAAATTTTAAGTTTTGGAGGTGAGTAGTTTTGTATATCGTATTGTTCTTCAATGTCGGAGTGATGTAAATCTTGCATGTAGATCGCAATCTCATAATGCCCAGTGAAAAGTTATCGTTTTTGACAGAAGAACTTAAGAAACAGTTTAGCAAAACTAACGGATGGGTACCATAGAAAAGTGATACCGAGTCTGGTTCCCTGTAATGGAGTCTGCGTTTTACTCCATATATATAGGAACTAAAAATATGCAGGGAACCAAACACTTAAAATCCCACCAATTTGAATACGAAACTGAGGCCTGGAATGTAATATATTCAGGTAGTATGACAGGTGAGATAATTTCCGGTGCCTTTGAACGTGAAATGACGCAGGTGTAAATACTGAAATATAGTGTACTATTGATTTTTCCCGAGTGCAAGATAGCAAGATTTTGAAAGAAATTAACAGGGTATACATAACATAATTGTTTGCATCCATGGAGTAATTTGTGTCAGGTGGAGTGGATTACTTTTCATGCATATGTTTGACTAGTTATGATGTCGTAGCCTCAACTTGTTTTGTTGCGGTCCACAACATAGGACTAAGGGTACTAATATTAGTACTAATGTTTGAACAATAGTACTATAATCCCTCAAGCGATTTCAAGTTGGGATATTTTTTGTTCGGGGCTTTTTATTATTCACATTATCGAAGGAGAGGAGTAAAGGTCCCAGAAAAAGTCCAGCCCTGAAGGGAATAGTAGACTATAAGACCATCTATATTTACCTATACGAAGTCAAGTGTATCGTATCTGTGCTGCCGTAACACATAAAAACTCTCTCTCTCTCTCTCTCTCTCTCTCTCTCTCTCTCTCTCTCTCTCTCTCTCTCTCTCTCTCTCTCTCTCTCTCTCTCTCTCTCTCTGGCACGCAGGTACACACATTGTCGGTGGAGAAGAGGGGTTATTCATTTTGGTATGGTTTCGCTAATTATTATAATAACAACCCTATATAGTAATCCCTTGCCCTTGTACCATTGACAATGGTTGCTTGGTTGCTAAGACATCTGATTTAGGTTAAGTTCCCCCCACTCCGATTAGCTAGTGTGGTTTTTTTCTTTGTGCATTTGTTTTACTTTCCATGGTACAGTATAGCCATCAGTGTTTGTTGTTACTGAAATTGCCCCAAAATGAGTCTCACTGGTGCTAATTTAATTTTGTAAAAGATCATCCCTTGATGCCATTTCTTCAAGTTACCAAAGCAAATTTTGTTTTTCACTTTCTTACATATTTTTGTGAGGTGTTTTAGATAATGTTACAGAGATTTTGCAAAATATCCACTCTTTTCTGCATTTCAAATAGACCATCCATATTTGTAGAAAGTCACTCAAGAAAAGGCCATTTTTTTATCTCTCAGCTTGCATTTTTTTTTCAAGTATTAGAGACATCTTGAAAATAAAATTCAGCTTTGAAACCAATAATTTTAAGACATGTAATTTTAGCATTGTAATTGTAAATATTAAATAATCAGTATTCTTGGATTATCCATCTGTATATCCACAACTCAGATGAAAAAAATATGTCAGCCTGATGAGCTATCCTGTATTTGAGAATGCATGAAAGTACCGTTGTTTATGGTGCATCATAAAAACAGGAAATAATCCATATATGCTGTGTTATAGTTTATACATCAATGTGTGTATACATGTGTACATGCATTTAGTCTCCTTGCGAACTGGCTTCTGTAACATTATGAAAAGTTCAGTGCTCACTCATTATATTGCTTTTGAAGGGACCCCTTTATAAATTAGGTCACTGTTCTTACACTACAGGAATTATAAATATGTCCCCAAGATATGTATTGTCTCTTAGCAACCAAACTACTAAATTAAAAAGTTGTTTTCGGTATCACTTTTATATCTGACATAATGGGCTGATGCCAGAAATGTTTGATATATCATAACATAAGTGGGGAGCAGTTTGTACTCCCAATTCTTTCAGTTGTGTTTCAAGGAAAATTATATAGGGCACAATGCAAACTTTGGCATACAATGGATCAGTGGCATGGCAATGATTCCAATTGGATAAATCATCATCAGCACAATACCAAATGCTACATTGTCCAGTAGGTAAGATAACATCATTTACAGTCAGATAACATGAATCAACATTTCTTCAGTAACATCAGCTTAAAAGAATTTCCTGTTTCATGCGGTTTTATTAGAATTTATGTTGTTTATCACCCATTTGTTGTTTGCCATCATTATCCATCAGTACAGGTATTTTTGATGAGGATTGATGTGAAACTTTATGCATGCATATTTATCCCATGTTCTAGCTGGAATTAAATAAAAATAGTTCTGCTTGGAGATGCAATATGGACATCATTGACCTGTATAGCCACCATGGTGGTTATCTAAAAAATTTTATTCTCTGTTCCTCCCAAATAGATGGCTATATGAACATGAATTTTCACCAGCAGACTTCTTATGATACCTAGTTGGAACTATACAGAAATGGTTCTAATCTGATATGACTGCCAAAATGGCCATCTTAAAAATTTTATTGTCACTATTCTTCTAGAATGTGTTGTCAGACTGATGTGAGCTTTTACCAAAAACATTCTGATAATGTCTTTTTGGTTTTAAATGAAAATGGTGGTAATTTGACATCCAATATGGCATTTTGTACCAGATCCGATCCAGCTTTCAAGCAACTGCTCAAACTTGAGTACATGCTTGATTTAAATTTGTATCAGCCATAGCTTTTAAAATACTGCATATGGCCAAGATTTGAAACAATTTTCCATACATTTGCCAGCATGCAATAATAACATTTTAGCTGAGATTTAGAAAAACTTTGAGTCTGGTAGATGAGTATGTATTTAGATGAGTTGTTTTATGAAATAGTGCAGGCACCGACCAGCTATGTATGTTTATGAAGGAGGGACTATGCGTAGACAGGCTTTGTATGTTTATGAAGGAGGAACCAGGCATAGACAATGTATGTTTATGAAGAAGGGACAAACAGGATATACATGTTTATGAAAGACGGACCAGACATAGACTATATTATGTTTCTCCATATTTTGAAATAACACCTCATATAGTTCACTCATGCATTTTTTTTATTTTCATTATCTGTCACTAATTATGCATATACAATATATCCGACTTGGTGGCAGAAAGTCATGGGTTTGATCCCTGGCCGAGTCATACCAAAGACTTACAAAAATGGTACTAATAGCTGCCTAACTTGTCACTCAGTATTAAGAGGTTAGTGTTAGGACTGCTTGGCCTGGTGTCAGGATAATGTGATTGGGTGGGACATCATGCTGCATGTCTGTGGCATGATGCCCCAATGCTAGACATCACTATAAACTGCTGCACTGCAGACATTGTAGCAATATGACTGAAAAATTGTTAAAGCTACATTAAAAATCTAAATCACACACACACACACACAGATACAACAGTTTACAATTTTGTTACCTTATCATAATACTTTAAGATTTCTATCACTACTTTGCCCTCCAAGCTAAAGTTTTTAGCTGTGAGAGCCAAAGGTTGCTTGGCCACATGTTTGTCAGATAGAGTAATCTCCCCTAGGTGCCAGATCCAATGTGTGCCTCATTTACTGCTTCTGCTCATGCTAAGTAGAATGCAACCTATCTTAAAGAATTTTGGTAGATATTCAGCATTAGAGCAAATTATAGCAGTTTTTCTTCGCGGTGAAGTACACTGTATACTCCATCTAAGTTTTTAGCTTTTCTTGATCATTTCTTTTGCAGACAAAACCTTTCTATTATAGGATTATAACTCGATATCTGCACAGGTCACTAATTGGCTTGGGGTAATCATAATATGATAGATAATGTTATTCTCTTGTAGAAAACTCCAGCTTTTATTTAATAAGTTGGTGCTGCATGCATATAATTTCTGCTTCAGTCTTGAGTTACATACAGGAACATTTTCTATAGATTATTAGATTGACTTTATCTTGTTATGTGTATTGTGTGCTTATTATGTTTTGACTATGAATGTACATTGTAAGGGTTAATTTGTAAACAAAATGATTTATAGCTAAGTTTTGTCCATGAGTGTAGTCTAAACTGTAAGAGAAGTTTCATAAAAAATATTTACTTGGATTGGATTTCAGGACATTGTTATTCCACTTTGAAATTCATGATCTGGCTGATGTTTGTCAGATTACTAAAGTCAGTAAACAGACCTGACCTTGTTTAAAATTTCGAGTAATTTTCCATCAAGATAGAGTAATTTCAGATGATTGTTTTTTTCAACATGGGGGAAGGCATATAAAGTTGTTCACGTCAGAATTATTTATTCCTATTGGAACACCTTCCTCGTGGAATTAATCATAATTTGAGAGGATTTTTTTAAAAAAAGTTATTCATTGGAATTACAATGTGCACCTTGAGTTAGGATTAAATCACCATCTTGGAATATTGTGAATTCATTCAAGGACATTCTTGATTTTATCATTAAAATTATTAGTTCATTAGTGTATTCAAGTCTATTGGTACATCATCAGATTCAGGATTGGGCTTAATTCTGAACACCACTGGAATTCATTTGAAACACTATATTTTGGACTTGTTGCTCTATTTAGTATTTATTTCACAATACTGTGAGTTCCTTTTAATTTTTAACCTTTTGTTCTAGGGAAGTTTACTAAACACGTTGGTTTTGCTTTTTTTTTCTATTACTTAAAGACTATAGAGTCATAACAATCTGTGTATGCAGTGTCTTTGATCTTTCTTACAGCATATATTTTATATACTGTAATAGTGTCCAATTCATAGTTATTCCAAGCAATGCTAACAGCATCTTTACATATAATGGATGTCACATGCCCTTTTGTTACAGGTAACCTTGCACAATATAGTTTATTAGCCCTGTGATGTCCACTGATTTGATTTGTAAAGCTGGATTTGTGGCTGACTACACTTGTATAATGTCAAGATTCAATCTGCTATCCTGTGATTTAGATATTTAATCACTAAAACCCAGCTAGCACTGATTCAAGGGAGCAGTGAAAATTACTGACAGTTGGTACCACAATAGTTAATTGAGTACTTATATTTACCAACTTACTGTATTTTATCAGGTACAACAAATGCCCAGCAAGAATGGACAATAGACAGGTATTAGACCACTCCTCATCAAGTGTTATTATTGTAAGGATGGTCTTTATGCATTTGGAATTAGCCTGGTTTACTGCTCTTAGTCACTGATTTAATTCCTGACATCAAAAGGTACAGGGTCCCAGCCTAGTTTCGACCAATTGGAAAAGGTTAAATTCATTAAATCAATGATCATTACACAATTATACAAACAGTGTTATAATATTTATATTATTGTTGATAAACATTGCATTGTACAGTAATAGTTGTCAATATACGGAAGCATTTGTAACGTGTGCAGCAGTAACTGAACCTGCATAAATTAGATGATGTCAAGAGACTATAGAATGCTCACAAATATGATCAAGAGAAGACATTAAGGAAGCATCAGAAGTATTGGAAATATGATAATGGCTGAAGTATGATGTGAAAGAGGCTGTGATGTTCTGTACTTTTCTTCACTGATATTTTAGGGGAATAGAAAAGTTCATGAGGTATGTCTTTGAAGGAGTATTGTTGGGGTAAAACTTTTTATTTTTTTTAAAATTAATTTTAATGAACATTAAATGTTGAATTAGAAACAGCATTGGTTTTTGTTTGATTTTAGCAGGATCAGTGAAATTTAGCCAGGATCAATGATGCATTTTTTGATGATCCCATGGATTAGTGAAAAGTAATTGTCAATTTGAGCTGTAATATTTTATGCCTTGTTTCTCATTACAGGCTTAGGCAGGATTAAGTGAAAACATTGATGTAAATGACAGCCATGATACATGTCTAGCATGCATGGGTTACCACTTTTGATATACATGTACACATTAATATACACTGTTGGACTGAAGATCATTGGGCACCAATACAGGGAGCACAAGCTAATAGAAGTGAAAGCACAGAAAAGTACTATTATAACAATGCAGGGATCAATTCAGTGTATCAAACATAACTTTTCCCAGCATAACAATGAAACATATACATATCAATCTGCATCATGTCAAGTCCACTGCCAGTCTTATCCTTTAGAGGCAAAGGAAAGAATGTCCTTGTCCATTATGCCTACCTGTCAGAATACGAACACTCATGGATCAGCATACCCATTACACCACACCCTTGATAACTTTCGAACATCAGGATCTAAAAACATAGACTGCACTATAGGCAAGGGCACAAGTTACCAAAAGACCTAAACCAATTCTGCTAGACATCCAGAGAACTGCAGGATTTAAGCTGGGGGTGGGGGGCTGTTTAATGACAGAATCCTTGTTTTATAATTGCGTTGAGAATAATTGTCAATAGAGCTTGTTTTCCGATGAAGTTGCGTGTTATTCTGTATAAATTACATTTATTTTCAAAATGTCTCAATGTCTGAAAGATTGATAACATCAAATAAACTAGTTGCAACAGTCAACACGGTATGCATAAACATTTGTGTGTTATGGCTTTTTGTTTTGTTGACTAGTCTCGTTCCCAGAGTAGTATGTATAGTATTTTACAAAAACAAGGTGTCATTGATTCAGGAAACCAGATTAACTCTTGTTACACAACTAAACAAGGATTCCATTTTATCAAAATCATTCAACATTTCATAAGACAATTGTCTGCATTGTAACTCAATTTTTGAATTGTTCAGTTTGTAAAATATTGATGCCATCATTTCATTGCCAGTAACAGTGAAAAGCTTCTTTTCATCATTGAGGATATCTGTATATGCAAATTCAATTATTCTCTGAAACTGATTTTCCCATTTTTATGAAACAAAGCTCTTTATATTATGTAGTACTCATTTTGCTTGGTTGCCTTGCCATCTTAAATCACATTCATGATTGAATAGGTTTAATTAGTAACCTACACAATATCATTTATAACAGTGTTTGATTGATCAACTGAATTGAGTTACCCAACATGAGACTGGGGCCCCTGGTTCTTAAGCATGCCTTTTAACTTTTTTGTTTATTCCATATCCTTTCTTTGATTCAAAAGACGTAATTAACGTGTTTAATAGGAAAGGAGGCCTGCTTTTTACTTAGTGCAACAATACAACAAATGCTTCTGCTAGTCAGATATCAAGCATGGTTGGCACTTAATTAGGTTCTCAGAGAAATGCTTGCAGACATAGCGGGTATGGTAGACTGACAAATTTTATGTTTAATTAGAAAAGGACACATTGCAATTTATGATGATTGCACTTAAACTGAACTGAAAGATAGAACTAAAACACATGTTTCAATTGATAACAAAATTATTTAATTGGTATTTATTTATTAAAGTACTGCCTCCACTAGGCATAAGTGAAATTTTCATTGATCAAAATTTCCTTGAATAACATTAATTACAGTGTACTAAGAATGTCATTTGGAAAGAAAATTTAGTAAATTTATGACTTCTTTTTAAAATTGATATTTCATAGTATTGAATAAAATTTCAAGGTCCTATCTACCATTTTTGATGATAAAAGGAGCAATATATCAAAGTTTCCATTACTAATTTTGATTGCAATTTTCTTCAAGTTCAACAAATAGGGATCAGTTTCTAGGTATTTTCTGGTCTTAAAAAATGGGATCCATTCATGACCCCACATAATAAGTGGGTTCACGAGTTATCAGGGTGTGAGTTATTGAGGGAGTGGTGTATAGTGCCACAGACACCAAGACACCATCTGCCCACTTCATTGCCCAAGTAACCATTTGATATGGAATCAGCTCATTAGCTTCCCACTCTGAAGACACTTTGTGATTGTCTGTCAGTTACCATATCCCAGTCAGGATTAAAGGCTAGTATGGTTTGCTGCCACTTTTGACAATCTCCACCAAAATCTTAAATTGTACAAGAGGCAACTGAATAATTAGTCTTCTATAGATGATAAAGTATGCTCACATGCTATGTTGTCTTTCATATTATACCTTTCGATGACAAGGGAAGACTTTTCCTTCAGAGCATCAATTAACTTAAAACCACCAGTTTAGGTCTGCTTCTCTGTCAGCAGTTTGGTAATCAGTTTCAGCATGTATTGAAATAATAATCAAGAATGATGCTGTTACCACAGTCTGGTCAGGTGGAGCATCCTATAAGGTAAATGTTAGACAGAAACATGGCAGATATGGGACTGTTAAAGTCTGTATCTCAGCTCTATTGCATGGTGCATGTAGTGACTGCATTTGTGCAGCATGTATCCTATGCAGAATGGTGGAGAGTTCTCCCTGCTCTTTCCAGTGCCTTAATGGTGTCAAGCAGGGCTGCATTTTTGCCCCAACCTTGTTCAGCATGATGTTCACAGCGATGCTGACTGACCCTTTCTGTGAAGGTGACATTGGCATTGATATCCGGTTCAGGACTGATGGGAACATCTTCAACCTGAGAAGACTGCAGACTAAGACCAAAGTCCAGGAAGACAACATCCATGACCTCCTCTTTGCGGATGACTGCTTTGAATGCTGGTACTCAGTCAAGCATGCAAGAAAGTATAGACTTTGGACTCACAGTAAGTATGATGAAGACCAAAATCATGTTCCAGCCTATTCCCTCTATCCCCTACCCTGAATCCAGCATTACCGTCAATGTTACTGACAAACTCAGTTACTGACAAGTTCATTTACATTGGCAGCACCTTGTCACACACAGTCCCCATTGATGAAGAAGTCACTCAGGATTGCTTGTGCAAGTGCAGCCTTTGGCAGACTTCACAATACTGTGTGGAACAGAAGAGGAATCAACCTGCAAACCAAGCTTAAGGTGTACCTAGCAGTAGTACTGCCCTCCCTCTTGTATGCCTGAGAGACTTGGATGGTGTGCAGTCACCATGCAAAACAGCTAAGCTCCTTCAATATGCACTGCCTCAAAAAACTAATTCATGTCAAAAGGCAGGACAAGACTTCCTGACCCAGAAGTCCTCCAGAGAGCTGAGATGACAAGTGTCTATGCCATGCTCAGAAGGTCACAACTCCACTGTGCTGGTCATGTCTGTGCCGTATGCCTGATAAGCTCATCCCAAAGAGACTTTTATGGGGAACTTGCTAAAGGTAAGCATTACAGATGAGGCCAAAATAAATGGTTCAGGGACATGCTCAAAGCCTCCATGAAGTTCTGTGGCATTGATTGAGATAACATGGAGTCACCAGATCAACTCAGGCTCAGCTGCTTTTGAAGAGCACCAGATCAATGAGGCCAAACATAAATGCCAGAAGAGAAAGAGCAGAGCCACGCCAACCCTCAGTCCATCCAGCCCCTGTCAATTCCCTGTCCTGATTGCACTAGACTCTTCAGAGCATGGATTGGTTTTACCAGTCATCTGTGCATTCACAGACCATCCCAGATCTAAAGTCATGGTCATCTTTGAGACTGAAGGACGAACAACAGCATCCCATAATGAAAGCCAGTGTAAGGAACTTAACATCATTATGGATGATAAGATGGTACAAGGTTAATACTGAATTAAATTTCATATTATGCTGAATGATTGGTCCACTTTTGTTGATCAATATTTCATATGCGTTCTGAAAAATTTAAATTGATTAAAGACTTGTCTGCTGTCATGACATAAGAGCATTTGCTTTCATATGGGTCAGATTATCTAAGATATTACATGGAGGATAAAATGGCCTAGTTCCTTTATGATTGGACTCGGTTGTTCAGTCTCTTGCATTTCATTCTGATAACAGAACATTGGAACTCATGTTAATACTATTGTTACTACTGTTATGGAGGATAAAATGACTTTTTAATGACTATGCCATCCAAATCTGAATATGAGGTTAATTCCAGAGATGCTCTTGCTTATAAGGTTGAGTGATAGGCCTGTTTAAGTTGTTCAGCCTTCTGTGTACTATCCTGATATCAGGGCACTGGTATTCATATAGAACACACTATAATGCTATAATGCACTCAGATTGTGCAGTGGCTAGTTATTGCTACAGCATCTAATTGATTTGGGCTCATGTTATGGGAAGCAGTATATGTTTGTATCCATGGTTCTTGAGAATCAACATGGCTAATAACAGAGAAGGGGATCCTTTCCACCTGATTTATCTTCATATCATAAGATATAGTTCATTCAGGGTCAATATTGAATCTGGTATAGTCTTCAGATATGCATGAAGGAACTGTTTTTACAATAATCTGTTTTTACAAGACTCTGCACTATGAAGAGATATCTAGATGTACTACTGTATGTAGTGCCATGATGGCTCCATGACACTCTATGGACAATTTAGTGTCTTTGTTGCCAGGAAAACATATAGCCATGTCTGTATATCTTGCCAATCCCTGTAGTCCTGTGGTACCTTATTGGTTGGTCTCAGTCCAATGTTATCACCATTATCAATGCAGAATATCTACTGGTCTCTCCATCTTAATGGTACTGGCTACAGTGATAATATTTCAGTCCTGAATGACCAGACCATGAACCACAAGTTACAAGCTTGGCTCTGAAAGAAGGAAATGGGGATCCAATTTCCATTACTTGGGGTTTCAGATTACAATCAGAAGGTATACAATCCAGTATAGGATTTGTGTTGGTTTATGATCTGTATAGCCTCACAGTATCTATGTGCCAATCATTTCAAAAACATTTTAAATTCCTGCAAGAATTACAGTTCAGCCTGAATAGATTCCATCTTCCATTCGATCATGCTTGCCACTGAAATCATTTCATGAATGGTATCAATCCTTACAAAGAACAATCTCCTAAGCTGAGAATTCCATTGCCTGTTAGGATTATTCAGTGTGGTACTTGAATCTCATTGCCTTGGATTGCCTATTTATTTGGCTGTTCCAAGTGGAGTCCAAAACTTTGCCCATTGGAACAAGCAATACCAGTCTCCATTCATTTAAGGTCCCATTTTAGAAAGTGGAAAACCTCACTTATTGGCTGTTCACATGCAGGGTGTGCATCTTTCATGATTCCAGGAGGCCAGTAGAGAGAGCCCAGTGAGGATAATCTATTGCACATCAAAGACATAGAAAAGCATTCCATTGGTGGCAGTGGAAGCATTAAAAGAACATTTTCATTTCCATCTGACAGCACTGGTGAATTATATCAGAAGGAAGGGTGGAACCAGATCCCCATACTTCTACATTCAAGTTTGGAATTTCTAAGATCATGTCATCAATGATAGATCATCATACAAATTCATAGTACTTGGGCAGACAAAATTTATGGCAGAGTTAATGTCCCAAAAGATTAAACTAATATAAACAGCAAGTCTTGATAGCAAGGTTACAAGCATGTAAGACTGGCAGTATTATTCAGCAGGTCTTGATAGATAGGTACCATTTGTAATATTGCATGGATGCCATTAAATTTGCATTTTTGGAAGTAATGGATCTGCATGGTTGGAAGTTAGGAAGCCCCTTAACTTAAAACTGCAAGTCTCATCCAAAAACCCATTCATTTAGTCAAGAACACACACACACAAATGCACACACGCACATTATATATATATATATATATATATATATATATATATATATATATATATATATATATATATATATATATATAGGTATTTATTTATATATTAAACTGCTCAGGTGGCCTAGTGGTTAAAGCATCCGCCTCGGATATAGGAATTCCTGGGTATGATCCCCAGCTGAGACATACCAAAGACTTACAAAAATGGTACTAACAGCTGCCTCGCTAGGTGCTCAGCATTAAGAGGTTAATGTTATGACTGGTTGGCCTGGTGTCAGGATAATGTGACTGGGTTGGACATCATGCTACATGTCTGTGGCATGTTGCCCCAATGCTAGACATAACTAAAAACTGCCACACTGCAGACATCGTAGCAATATGATTGAGAAATTTTAATGTTAAATTAAAAATCTAAATATCACATACATTTATTTATTACTGCTCTTGCATGACATCCTTTTTGAAAGTTAAAATGACAGTCAAAAATTTGTTAAATCTGATATAAAAGTCTTTAAAGGAGAGGTAACAGATTTGTTGTGACAAAATAGAAACCATTGATTTACCTAATTATTAGATGTACTGGAGAATGTGTATTTTTTATTCTGGATTTGTTGATGCTTTATTGTTAGTATTATCCCTCCATGATTAAATAGCTTTTTTAAAACTAATTATTAATAAAAAAACATTTTTTTCTTTCAGAAAATTATACTTTTGAATTTCACCAAAGAATAATATTTTATTTCACTGTACATTTTAAAAATATTTATTAATAATTGTCAACAAGCTGACTTACAAATCCTTGAAAATATGTATTATGTAATTAATGGGCATTATGGGTAAAGCTGCATAGCAATGTTTATTTTTTAGTTTGTTGTGCTTGCTTTTTTTTCTTATCTTTGGCTGCAACTTAACATATTCTGTCTGATGTAAACAGTGTAGTGTGAAAACCTGATGTAATTGAGTAACAATCATGGAGTAATCAATTGGGAAACACATATAATGATAAAGCAAGCTAGTCTCTTATACCTCTGCTGATTTTCTGACTAATAAACAATCTCTATAATCACCTAAAAGAAACTTAGTGGCATCATCTTTATTGATTGTTCAGCAAAGAAATAATCTGTAAATTAGAGATAGTGATCTTTGAGTTTTAAATTGTTAGTGTGTTTATTTGGCAGTTTAATCAATAAATAAATCAAAGACAGGTTTAAGTATTGATATTTGAGAACCTACTTGTCATAGCATGTGCCGTTTAAAACCTAGATCTACTGATCTACGGGTGCGTTGAGTAAATACAAAGAATTTGAGGCTTTCTGATATGTTAGGACTTTTAACAAATGATATCATTATCATGATCAAATCTTAATTAAACAAATCTATTTTATTTTTAACAGTAGTTAGAGAATGAGAAGTAGTCCCAGTACAGTAGAGCTGAATGTGCCAGTGAAGCCCCCCCCACCAAGTAAGGTTGGGATATTGTGACTAGTTGACAGCACTTAGTATCCCTACATTGTTACTTTGAGATCTTTGAAGTACATGTGTACTTTTGTAAGACATAGTGATTGTTTTGCATGCCAGTGTCAGTAGATAGGCTGGCTGGGAATATACATAACTATGATTGACAAGTTGTTAAGACATGCATAAATCAGTAAGTAATGAAGTTGACATAGTTATTCTCTTATCAGTATCCAAACAACTTTGGCATGAAATCGAACTTGAATCAGCATTATTTTCGGTATTGGTATTGCATAAAATTCAGGACGATCAGGGTCTGTGTTGTTCTCCTGCTTTGATCCAGATTTCCTGGCACAATATGGAATATCTAGGTGTTTAAAGTTTGCAGTTGACTGGTTACTTTATAACTTTTACTTTCAGCATGAAATAGAAGTCAAGATACACACACAGTCAACATGGCCTCAGCCTCAGGGGAAGAGCAGTATGATTTTATATGGAAGAGTATGTATAAGATGCAAGCTAATATTTTAATATTAATGCTTTAACATTTTAATATGTATTTAGCAAGTTCATCTGCAAAGAACTAGATGCTGATCTGCCAGTTGCATAATGCACAAGCAGAACAAGCAGATCTGGATCTATGCTATTTGTTTTGAGTAATCAATTGAACAAACAAATTAGACCCCGATCTGCTGGCACAATATGCATTGGAACAGAAGGGTCTGTATTGTTTGCCACTGAACTCAACATATAACTATGTATATGTGTTATGTATAAAATACAGGCTAACATTGCAATCCTTTTATCTTGGTCTTAGCCTGACCACTAGCCAAAAAGCCGTTTTGGAATCCTGATATCAGAGCAGGGGAATTGTAGTAATATTAAATTTATCATATCATTTATTGAGCTCACCTTTATTAATGGTAATTCAAAAGTTACCAGGAGCAGCCATTTTGGCATCCATGTTCCTATTCATTGTACATTGGTCCGCACCCCAGATTAACCTTAATGTTAAAGTTTTTACTTGGCTAAACATAAGGTGAACTCAACAAAAAAGGGATTTCTTATGTATTTATTTTCTTTCCAGCTCTTATGCCAAATTCAATGAATCAGTTGTTTGAAGTGCAGTTTTATATGGCAAGTACCAAAAATTAGGACAGAAGTAGGTTAGGTTTAGTTCATAATGTTCTGTGTTCTGAAAGGTGTTTTTTATTCTGTGAACTTGTCACATTACACATATCTGCACCTTTATCAGTATATCTACATGTACATATATGCTTCCACCACAGAAATGCTTGCAATTTAAGTTATCTTGCAGTCCTTTATTTCAGCAAACATCATCAGAGATTGCCACTTTCATTTTATAGTCAGTGTCAAGGCCAATTTTTAATTTTCTTTTGCAGACATATTGTAAATACTTTGAAGCACAATTGCCTAATAGGGAAATTATATTTATTTGATATCAGTTATATTTTAACATAATATTTGTAAGTATACAGGACTTGTGACTTTTAAATCTTAAACCAAGTTTCGGGCAGTGAGTGGCTAATGGAAAAACCTGGATGATTTTCTGGTCTAATGAAGTGTGTTGGGCTCACTGACTCAAAAGTAGGCCTCTCAGAGATTGTTTAGATGCATGTCACTGATTTAGAGGTGATTAGGTCAGGCTTGACAGATTTTATAATAGTAAGTTTGTACCTGGGCAAATGATTTTGCCCTTAGGAGATTTAAGCTTTCCCTAAAATTATAACATGTTAGTGATACCCTTATCTATTTCTTGTCATAGAAAATAAGCAAATAAATGAAACTGTTTGTGTTTATGGAATACATATTTAGATAAAAATGATATTTCAAGTTGCTGATGTACGTGTTGTGACAATACTGTAGAGTATAGAACTTGCAGAAAATAAAACATTATGAACTAGGTAGTACATTCTAAACTTGAAAATACTTTAGCCAAATTTGAGCTAACCCCTGGCATTAGGAAAGTGGATTTGTTGTGCCCTGAACTAGATTGATAAATGTTAATGATATAACTAGTGAGATTTCCATTATAGGTGTGTTCTGGAAATAAAAATGACATCTCTGATCTCTAACATTGTAATCAGTGTTCCAAAATTATATGGCAAATAATTACATGATAAAGCAAAAGTTTCTTATTTCCTAGTCAGGTTTTTATTTTGATGCTGTAGTCAAAAGAGAAGAATATTGAATGTCTAGTCAAAGAAAGGAATCTTGACAAATTTTCCACAAACAAATGTGAGAAATCTGTATCTAAAAAAGCAGCCAGTATGATGCTGTAATGCAAGCATGTAATGCATGCAAGTATAATGCTGTAATGCATGCCAGTATGATGCTGTTTTTTGTGCAAGTATGATGCTGTAATGCATGCAAGTATGATGCTGTAATGCATGGAAGTATGATGCTGTAATGCATGTAAGTATGATGCTGTAATCCATGCAAGTATGATGTTGTAATGCATGCAAGTATGATGCTGTAATCTATGCAAGTGTGATGCTGTAATGCATGCAAGTATGATGCTGTAATGCATGCAGATATGATGCTGTAATGCATGCAAGTATGATACTTAATGTATGCCAGTATGATGCTGTAATGCATGTAATTATGATGCTGTAATGCATGTAATTATGATGCTGTAATGCATGTAATTATGATGCTGTAATGCATGTAATTATGATGCTGTAATGTATGCCTGTATGATGCTGTAATGCATGTAATTATGATGCTGTAATGCATGCAAGTATGATGCTGTAATGCATGCAAGAAAGTTATCTTATTCATGGATTCGTGAATATCCTTGCCTAGTGACTGGCTCAGCAAATGATCTGATTTGTTGTAGACATGTTATCTATCATGTTATATTATATACATTTCTTTTGGTAATTATTTATTAGAGTATATTATTTTATGTGTACAAAATAGTGAAAGTTACATAGAATAAACTTGTTACTTCTAAAATAGATGTAAAACAGTTCGAAGAACTTTGTGATATTGTGGTTTCATATTTTCAGGCAAACTTAAACCTCTTAAGGGCAAGTTTGGATTTGTCTGGCCCAGCCTATATCAGTATTATATTTTAGACATTTTGAACCTATGTAGCATTAAACAACACATTGATCTTATACAAAAGTTAGTATAATTGTATGATCTTATACTAAAATTAGTCTAATTTCATATTATGTTGATTTGAAGGAGTATACATTTTCACACACAAGAACAATTAATACCAGAACTTGTAAACACTTTGAGATAAATATTGAGAAACTTGTTTGATTCTTTTAATGCCCTGCTACAATAGTGGTTACATTTTGAATAAAGGTCAGTTTTCAGGCACTGAGGAGAGGTTCATCTTAGTTTTATGATTCTACTTTTAGTTTGTTTTCATTTTCTTTCATTTTACAGTGTTGTTGATAGTGAGAGTTAATGCTTCCAGGACTTTCATTTTCTGGTCTTGGACTCTCAGTTTTATAAATATGGTCCGCAGCTGTCTTCCATAAACTGTGTGTGTGTGTGTTCGTTCTCTCTCTCTCTCTCTCTCTCTCTCCATGATTTTGTTATGTAAAATTTATTTTAGACTTAACTTTGTCCAAAATCAAGTTCACTGTCTTCATGACTAATAAAGTGTTTATTTTGGTAAGCAGATAATACATAGCTAATAGTTTCTCTATGAGTATGAGTTAAATATTAGGATCATTATCAATAGCGATAAACATATTTATTTGGGTCTGGGACTTGGACATTGGTATTAATGGAATAACCTATTATACCTTATATTTACCGTTACCACATTCTTTATTATAATTTTAGTGTCAGATTTTATCTCTGTTTACAACTTAGAATTTGCTAGAAATAAACTTTAGACCAACATATACTGGCTGTTCGTTGGTGTCTTGTGTCTTAGATTTGTATATAATCTTGATATTGAGAAATTATTCATTCTTGCCTATACATCTTGAAACAAAAGCAATCTTATTGTTGTATTCAGTTTTTGATTGAGGTGGAATTATTTATTTAAACTATTATTCACAGAAAATATAAAGTACTCCTAAATAATATTATTTGGCAGAAACATGAATTTGGAATTAGGGTAAAATCAGACTAGGACTTCTTGGATTATATTATTCTGAATAATTGGAAGACTTCATCATCAAATTTCTGGTTAATGGTGCCATAGCACATTCAAGACTATTGACACATTATTGCCTTCAGTGCTAGATCATATTTCCAATACCACTGGAATTTAATTAGAACTTTATTCATTAGGACTGGTGATAAATTTTTTTAATATTTAATTCACAATTACTGTAAGTTCTTTTTTTAAATTTTGACATTGTACTCTAGGGAAATTAATAATTTGTTGAATTATTTAAGACTTGTTGGTTTTTGCTCTCTTCAATTACTTAGTTTAAGGCCATATATATATATATATATATATATATATATATATATATATATATATATATATATATATATAAACTTAAAATGACCTTTTTTATTGCATCCAGTTGTACTGGTAGGAGACTCTGGAGTTGGAAAAACCAATCTTTTATCTCGATTTACCAGAAATGAATTCAATATCGAGAGCAAGAGTACCATTGGTGTGGAATTTGCTACCAGGTAAATTGCTAAAAATAAAATTTATAATTTGTACTGTATTTTGTGGCATTTTTCTTGTTTCATTATTGCTTATTTTCAGATTATGTAAGTTTCCTTATACTAATGAATAACTTTACCAGAAAATTTGTTGAGGTATGATCCTGCTGTACCACATTTCTGCTATGTGCCTTAATCCTAATATAACACTTTTAAACCTTAAAGTAATGTAGAGTTACATGCACTTAAAAGTAATGGACAAGCATCAGTTTACATAATCAATAGTTTCTTGAACCATGTTGAGATCATAATTAAATCTTGGGAACATTTAATGCATATTGAGATTGCATATTTGATTGACCTTTCTGGTGGTCTAAATGGTTAGAGTTTTGGTCTCCATTGCAGGAAGTTGTGGGTTCAAACCCCAGCTGAGTCATATCAAAGACATAAAAGTGGTACTAGCAGCTGCCTTGCTATATGCTCAGCATTAAGAAGTTAGTGTTAGGACTGGTTGGCTTGGTGTCAGGACAATGTGGCACTGGATTGGTCATGATGCCATATGTCTGTGACATTATGCCATGCCCCTGTGTTAGACATGCCCCAGTGTTATACATTGCTATAAACTGCCACACTGCAGACATTGCCATATGTTACAGACATATGTCACAGACATTGCAATATGTCTGTGACATTATGCCATGCCTCAGTGTTAGACATGCCACAGTGTTAGACATTGCTATAAACTGCCACACTGCAGACATTGCCATATGTCACAGACATTGCCATATGTATGTGACATTATGCCATGCCCCAGTGTTAGACATGCCCCAGTGTTAGACATTGCTATAAACTGCCACACTGCAGACATTGTAGCAACATAATTGAACAATTTTAAAGTGAAGTTAAAAAATCCAAATCACAAACTTTTTTATATTCTTTATGGTATGTATTTTAGGCTGAAGTTGTGTAAATGTTTTCATCAGCTAACCAGATTATTGAAAAAATTTGGAGTATTTAGCTTTCATTTTCCTGTACAGGATTTTTGTTTGTTTGTTTATTGTTGTCAAATTAAGTCTATACATGTAATTAGAGTTGCATGGCATTGAGATTTAGGTACATGTGTATGTCTTTGTCAGATTAGGTCTGTACATACACATTGTGTTGCAAGGCATTGAGATTTTGGTACATGTGTATGTCTTTGTCAGATTTGGTCTATACATACACATTGTGTTGCAAGGCATTGGGATATATATGTTTATTATTAGCAAAGTGCATAGATGAGTATCATACATAATTTCAATGCTTTTTCCTTGTAGAAATTTACAAATAAAGGGAAGGACAGTGAGAGCACAAATATGGGACACTGCTGGGCAAGAAAGATACAGGGCAATCACAAGTGTGTAAGTATTGAGTGTACATGCTATGAATTCAAAGAGTTCAGGCACTTTTCATACATTTGAATATATTTTACCTTGTACATATATACTTGCTTAAAAAGCCAACAGGTACTTGGGTACTTGCCCATTGATAATAACTTGGGTAATATAATGGACAACTGGGTACCCCTTAAAAATATTTCCAATTTCAGATTGAGATACAGAATAATAATTACAGTTCATGACTCATCTGGTTTATGCATTTATTCATTGTCACAGGGGTTCTTATCTTTGCTTACAATTTACTTGTTATACATGTACTGCATAGCAATACAGGGGAGGATACTTCTCTCCTTTCTTGGGTGACCTATTTAAGAATCATTGCTGATATGTCAAGCTAGATTTTGTGTTGCATAATAAATTTGGCATTGATGCTTAGCTTTGTATGCCCTTTAAGGAACGACAGACCATTTTCCAACACTATCACTTGACATTGCCATGTATTCGCTTCCTTAATGTGTAACTCACTGAAATTAATACTGTCCTCTTATTGGCCAAATGAAAATGACATCAACCTATTGACAACTTTTTTTTATTTATTTATATATATATAGTATTTGTATGACTCATTGTTTAATTAGAAACAACGATACAAGCCAATGTAATAATCATTAGATTTCCTTATTTTCTATTTATAGTATGTACATGAAACAGTTCCAAGAAAACAGACAGGTTACCTGAATGTAAAACTATGTGTCACAGATTCATTCAATTTGGATAACACTTACGTAGTGGACCAGTCTAAATTGAAAGTAACTGGCTACAAATGTCATCATAAATGGGCTTTATTAATGTAACTGATGGATGATATATGACTGAAAAATGTTAGAGGAAAGGGATTTTGCTAAACTTAAAAACATGTTGATCCAGAAAAGGGAAAATCAATAGCACTTTAAAACGTTTTAAATAAGAATTGGACTGGTGTAATGCAACAGTCATCATTTGTGGACTTTTGCAAAAGTGCTGTAGACATGTTGACTAGTTAAAGTGAGTGTTATGTTAATCAATTTCTTTTATGTCCATGCTCTTGTATTAACCAACTAATCCACATGATTTGTGACAAAAATTTCAACTGTAGATCCAGGCATGGAGCAAAAAATAAATGTACATTTTTCATAGTTTTTATGGCATGTATTACATAGATTTCTCTTTTAGGCTCAGATTATGATATTTTGCCATATATTAGTAATAATTACACTTATACCTCTCTCTCTCTTGGGAGTTGGCATGTGTGAACCTACAACAAAGCCTTTAAGGTTCACATTTAATACAATTTCTTTTTGACCGTGCATCCTGGTGACCAGTCGTTAGGAATGATGGGTACCTGGTAGAAGTTTCCTAAAGTTTCGACATCTATGATACTTAGAATCATATACTGTCAGATCTAAGTAGCAAAACATATATGTGTGTAAAGGAGAAAATAAAGTATGCAAGGATTTATTTATCCATCTGATTTATTTATAAATTAAAGGCTTATCATCACTGCTAATTTAGTTACCATGTTAAGAATTGACCTTTATTGCCATCATTTCTTCCTTTTAGCAATTATTTACCATTTATTTGAATGATACAGGGAATTGAAAGAAATTTACAAATAGATTTGTCACAACTTATTCCAAATCAGTTGTCAGAAATTAAATATAGGTGCATGTGACCTTCATTAATAAAAAATATAAGCATGTTTATTTTCCAAATTTTTAATTGTATGCATCAGTGTGGCTCCAGTTGTACTTTAAATCATGGTTTATTGATGGGTGGTGGGGAATAGATTTTTTGAGTAACCAACCCATTCATTAACTCATCTTCTAGGCATTCAGGATTTTTTTCACTTTAAATAACAAAATAATTTTGCATGGTTTAGCTGACAGTTTGGTTGTAGTAGAGTTCAAATAATCTTCCAGATATTACAGAGGAGCAGTTGGTGCCCTTGTAATGTACGACATTACCAAGACGACGACCTTTGCAAACCTGGGCAAATGGCTGGATGAACTACGGGAGCATGCAGATCCTCATGCATGCATTATGATTGTGGGCAACAAGACAGATCTGAAACACCTGAGAGCAGTTGAAGCGGAGGAAGGCAGGGCATTGGCCGGTCAGTCAATTTAAAAGTCAATATTATCTTGAATTTTAAAGTAGCTCAGACAGACAGGTGAAAACAGACTTGGTTTTAATTTATTCTGCTATTGATGCTGATATGTTTTCCCCTAGCTATATTGACCAAAATTCCTGATTCCCCAGATCATTTTAAAAAGATCACAAGCATTAGTAAGATTTTTAATTTCAAAGGTTTTGTTTTTATCCCTGGCTTTTTCAAGAAAAGGTTGCATGTATTTAATTCTTTCAGTCAGGACATGCTTTGCAATGTTTGTTTGTTTGTTTGTTGTTGGGCTTAACGCCATTTTTCAGCACACGATAGGCTATTCATGGCGGCCAGTATTAATGGTGGAGGAAGAAGCCGGGAAATCACCGGAAAGAACCACCGACCCACGAGAAGCTACTGGCAAGCTTTCTCACATATCTACATTAGCCGAATCCTAGACTCGAACACACGCAAACAGAGGTGAGATGGCAGTGATCCGTAACGGACAGCGCTTTAGACCACTCGGCCACTCGGGGCCCCGCTTTGCAATGTAACTTCTATGTCAGTCAAGATAAAGACTTGAAATTGGGCCTGTTGACTTGCACCGTGGTTTTAGAATTTTGATCTGTCCGTTGAATGAATAGCTTTGGGGTGTGGGTGGGGCTCTTTTGCATTCATGTATAAAGTTGCGAGGATAAGAGATAAGTGTGAAAGTATGGGAATAAGGCTGCTTTGATAAAGACTTCTAGGTAAAAATGATGTCGACAAACAAGTCAATAAGATTATATTATTACAAAGTATCTTATTTTACTTATCCCTTCATATAATTAGCCATGATTTTACAAATTCTTTAGTATGTAGAATACCTAAATGGAACTAGACATGAAGAAAATTATTAATTTTTAGCTCACCTTGAATAAAGAAGTTAAACTTTGGATGCATCTCTGCTAGTACCTATACCATTACAGTAATGGTGAGATATGGTCACCTGCATTTTTTATTTACTGGCTTAGATTTAGTTTTGTGTTACCTCATAACCACATGTTTGTTGCATCCTGAAATTGTTAAAGTTGGTCAGGCAATGTGTCTTAATGAGAAATATAATCTCCTCACAAAGATTGGTCACTGTGACCAATATTTCTCTCACATATATATTATCTGATCATATCACATTACATTATCACATTTAAAGGCCCTTTAAATAATGCTTTTCTTTAATTTACAAACTTTTCCAGGATTTTAATGACTGCAGGAATACTCTTACAGGTTAAGTCCCATTTTGTATTGACTAGGTGGCTACAGTTCTACCCAGTTGAAGCCAGGTTTTACTTTTGTTACCATATGCTGATATGTCCTCCATACAATCCAGTTAAATTGGATAAATTTTATACTCAAATTAAATGATCCATATTTCTTTTTAAGTGGTATGGTAAGACAAAATATCATTTTATCTGGTGCATAGAAAATGTTTTGTAAACTCTGGTGACTTTTATTGAAATTATCATAGTGTTCATTTTCATTAAATTTGACTTCAAACAGCAACATATATTTTCACTGGTGGAATTGTCTGGGCACAGTCTTTAGGTATTTACTATTACTAATTAAACTTGTATTTATGATGCTGTTGGCTGTATGTTTTGTTTATTCTCATTTCATTATATAGATGAAAAACCTGTGCAAGAAATTCAGAGTGGTAGAGGATGTTCACAAAATGTGATTACTATTTACCAATTGTTTTTCTTCCCATGCTTGAAATGTGTGTATGACAGACAGAGAATACATGGTCTAATGTCCTTAAAAAAGCTCCAGGATCAAAAAATCAATATATATTTCTTCTCTCACAAGTTTCATAGGAGGGATGACTAAATGAGTTTTTGTGGCAAGCTGTATGCAAAATATCTTAAGTTGAGTATTGCAATACAGATTTTGAGAACACTGATTTAAAAAAAAAAAACAAAATGCAAATTAAAAGAATCTTTGGTCATTATCATTATCAACATATTATAGTACTGCAACTTTTGTCATGGAAAAGTATGTTTTTTGCCTTTCAATATCAAGATCACTTTAGTCTGAATTTAATTTCTGAATAAAAATTTATGTTTATAGTGACTACTGGAGATTTTTAAAAACTTTGTAAAGGAAAGATGTGCAACTTTTAATCACACCATGAAGAGCTTTCACTAGCATTTTAGTTTTGGGAATTATTGCTGATGGTAGGGTAGTTAAAATATATTATTAGGCTTTGTTCATACTAACCTTAAGGGATACTGGCTGACACATGCACAGTGGAATATAGCAGCTAAAAGTATTGTTAACAAAGGATGTTTTTATTCAGTACTTACATAGAGGGATATTAGCAATTGATCATGGATAGCAAATAGAAATTTCTTGAATCTGAAAAACTGGGAAACATCAGAAGCTCTTGTTGATGACATTTTTGGCCCAGTACCATAATTTGATTTCTACATCAATAATATGCACAGTGAGAGCAGAGCCAGCATCAATAATATGCACAGAGAAAGCATATCCAGCATCAATAATATGCACATTGATAGCATATCCAGCATCAATAATATGCACAGTGATAGCATATCCAGCATCAATAATATGCACATTGATAGCATATCCAGCATCAATAATATGCACATTGATAGCATATCCAGCATCAATAATATGCACAGTGAGAGTAGAGCCAGCATCAATAATATGCACAGTGAGAGTAGAGCCAGCATCAATAATATGCACAGTGAGAGCAGAGCCAGCATCAATAATATGCACAGTGAGAGCAGAGCCAGCATCAATAATATGCACAGTGAGAGCAGAGCCAGCATCAATAATATGCACAGTGAGAGCAGAGCCAGCATCAATAATATGCACAGTGATAGGAGATCCAGCATCAATAATATGCACAGTGATAGCATATCCAGCATCAATAATATGCACAGTGAGAGTAGAGCCAGCATCAATAATATGCACAGTGAGAGCAGAGCCAGCATCAATAATATGCACAGTGAGAGCATATCCAGCATCAATAATATGCACAGTGAGAGCAGAGCCAGCATCAATAATATGCACAGTGAGAGCAGAGCCAGCATCAATAATATGCACAGTGAGAGCATATCCAGCATCAATAATATGCACAGTGAGAGTAGAGCCAGCATCAATAATATGCACAGTGAGAGTAGAGCCAGCATCAATAATATGCACAGTGAGAGCAGAGCCGGCATCAATAATATGCACAGTGAGAGCAGAGCCAGCATCAATAATATGCACAGTGAGAGCAGAGCCAGCATCAATAATATGCACAGTGAGAGCAGAGCCAGCATCAATAATATGCACAGTGAGAGCAGAGCCAGCATCAATAATATGCACAGTGAGAGCAGATCCAGCATCAATAATATGCACAGTGATAGCAGATCCAGCATCAATAATATGCACAGTGATAGCATATCCAGCATCAATAATATGCACAGTGAGAGTAGAGCCAGCATCAATAATATGCACAGTGATAGCATATCCAGCATCAATAATATGCACAGTGAGAGCAGAGCCAGCATCAATAATATGCACAGTGAGAGTAGAGCCAGCATCAATAATATGCACAGTGAGAGCAGAGCCAGCATCAATAATATGCACAGTGAGAGTAGAGCCAGCATCAATAATATGCACAGTGAGAGCAGAGCCAGCATCAATAATATGCACAGTGAGAGTAGAGCCAGCATCAATAATATGCACAGTGAGAGTAGAGCCAGCATCAATAATATGCACAGTGAGAGCAGAGCCAGCATCAATAATATGCACAGTGAGAGTAGAGCCAGCATCAATAATATGCACAGTGAGAGCAGAGCCAGCATCAAAAATATGCACAGTGAGAGCAGAGCCAGCATCAATAATATGCACAGTGAGAGCAGAGCCAGCATCAATAATATGCACAGTGATAGCATATCCAGCATCAATAATATGCACAGTGATAGCATATCCAGCATCAATAATATGCACAGTGATAGCATATCCAGCATCAATAATATGCACAGTGAGAGCAGAGCCAGCATCAATAATATGCACAGTGAGAGCAGAGCCAGCATCAATAATATGCACAGTGAGAGCAGAGCCAGCATCAATAATATACACAGTGAGAGCAGAGCCAGCATCAATAATATGCACAGTGATAGCATATCCAGCATCAATAATATGCACAGTGATAGCATATCCAGCATCAATAATATGCACAGTGATAGCATATCCAGCATCAATAATATGCACAATGAGAGCAGAGCCAGCATCAATAATATGCACAGTGAGAGCAGAGCCAGCATCAATAATATGCACAGTGAGAGCAGAGCCAGCATCAATAATATGCACAGTGAGAGCAGAGCCAGCATCAATAATATGCACAGTGATAGCATATCCAGCATCAATAATATGCACAGTGAGAGTAGAGCCAGCATCAATAATATGCACAGTGAGAGCAGAGCCAGCACCAATAATATGCACAGTGAGAGTAGAGCCAGCATCAATAATATGCACAGTGAGAGTAGAGCCAGCATCAATAATATGCACAGTGAGAGCAGAGCCGGCATCAATAATATGCACAGTGAGAGCAGAGCCAGCATCAATAATATGCACAGTGAAAGTAGAGCCAGCATCAATAATATGCACAGTGAGAGCAGAGCCAGCATCAATAATATGCACAGTGAGAGCAGAGCCAGCATCAATAATATGCACAGTGATAGCATATCCAGCATCAATAATATGCACAGTGATAGCATATCCAGCATCAATAATATGCACAGTGATAGCATATCCAGCATCAATAATATGCACAGTGAGAGCAGAGCCAGCATCAATAATATGCACAGTGAGAGCAGAGCCAGCATCAATAATATGCACAGTGAGAGTAGAGCCAGCATCAATAATATGCACAGTGAGAGCAGAGCCAGCATCAATAATATGCACAGTGAGAGTAGAGCCAGCATCAATAATATGCACAGTGAGAGTAGAGCCAGCATCAATAATATGCACAGTGAGAGCAGAGCCGGCATCAATAATATGTACAGTGAGAGCAGAGCCAGCATCAATAATATGCACAGTGAGAGCAGAGCCAGCATCAATAATATACACAGTGAGAGCAGAGCCAGCATCAATAATATGCACAGTGATAGCATATCCAGCATCAATAATATGCACAGTGATAGCATATCCAGCATCAATAATATGCACAGTGATAGCATATCCAGCATCAATAATATGCACAATGAGAGCAGAGCCAGCATCAATAATATGCACAGTGAGAGCAGAGCCAGCATCAATAATATGCACAGTGAGAGCAGAGCCAGCATCAATAATATGCACAGTGAGAGCAGAGCCAGCATCAATAATATGCACAGTGATAGCATATCCAGCATCAATAATATGCACAGTGAGAGTAGAGCCAGCATCAATAATATGCACAGTGAGAGTAGAGCCAGCATCAATAATATGCACAGTGAGAGCAGAGCCAGCACCAATAATATGCACAGTGAGAGTAGAGCCAGCATCAATAATATGCACAGTGAGAGTAGAGCCAGCATCAATAATATGCACAGTGAGAGCAGAGCCGGCATCAATAATATGCACAGTGAGAGCAGAGCCAGCATCAATAATATGCACAGTGAAAGTAGAGCCAGCATCAATAATATGCACAGTGAGAGCAGAGCCAGCATCAATAATATGCACAGTGAGAGCAGAGCCAGCATCAATAATATGCACAGTGATAGCATATCCAGCATCAATAATATGCACAGTGATAGCATATCCAGCATCAATAATATGCACAGTGATAGCATATCCAGCATCAATAATATGCACAGTGAGAGCAGAGCCAGCATCAATAATATGCACAGTGAGAGCAGAGCCAGCATCAATAATATGCACAGTGAGAGTAGAGCCAGCATCAATAATATGCACAGTGAGAGCAGAGCCAGCATCAATAATATGCACAGTGAGAGTAGAGCCAGCATCAATAATATGCACAGTGAGAGTAGAGCCAGCATCAATAATATGCACAGTGAGAGCAGAGCCGGCATCAATAATATGTACAGTGAGCGCAGAGCCAGCATCAATAATATGCACAGTGAGAGCAGAGCCAGCATCAATAATATGCACAGTGAGAGCAGAGCCAGCATCAATAATATGCACAGTGAGAGCAGAGCCAGCATCAATAATATGCACAGTGAGAGCAGAGCCAGCATCAATAATATGCACAGTGAGAGCAGAGCCAGCATCAATAATATGCACAGTGAGAGCAGAGCCAGCATCAATAATATGCACAGTGAGAGCAGATCCAGCATCAATAATATGCACAGTGATAGCAGATCCAGCATCAATAATATGCACAGTGATAGCATATCCAGCATCAATAATATGCACAGTGAGAGCAGAGCCAGCATCAATAATATGCACAGTGATAGCATATCCAGCATCAATAATATGCACAGTGAGAGCAGAGCCAGCATCAATAATATGCACAGTGAGAGCAGAGCCAGCATCAATAATATGCACAGTGAGAGCAGAGCCAGCATCAATAATATGCACAGTGAGAGCAGAGCCAGCATCAATAATATGCACAGTGAGAGTAGAGCCAGCATCAATAATATGCACAGTGAGAGCAGAGCCAGCATCAATAATATGCACAGTGAGAGTAGAGCCAGCATCAATAATATGCACAGTGAGAGCAGAGCCAGCATCAATAATATGCACAGTGAGAGCAGAGCCAGCATCAATAATATGCACAGTGAGAGCAGAGCCAGCATCAATAATATGCACAGTGATAGCATATCCAGCATCAATAATATGCACAGTGATAGCATATCCAGCATCAATAATATGCACAGTGATAGCATATCCAGCATCAATAATATGCACAGTGAGAGCAGAGCCAGCATCAATAATATGCACAGTGAGAGCAGAGCCAGCATCAATAATATGCACAGTGAGAGAGCCAGCATCAATAATATGCACAGTGAGAGCAGAGCCAGCATCAATAATATGCACAGTGAGTAGAGCCAGCATCAATAATATGCACAGTGAGAGCATAGCCTGCATCAATAATATGCACAGTGAGAGCAGAGCCAGCATCAATAATATGCACAGTGATAGCAGAGCCAGCATCAATAATATGCACAGTGAGAGCAGAGCCAGCATCAATAATATGCACAGTGAGAGCAGAGCCAGCATCAATAATATGCACAGTGAGAGCAGAGCCAGCATCAATAATATGCACAGTGAGAGCATAGCCAGCATCAATAATATGCACAGTGATAGCATATCCAGCATCAATAATATGCACAGTGAGAGCAGAGCCAGCATCAATAATATGCACAGTGAGAGTAGAGCCAGCATCAACTATATGCAGAGTGAGAGATGTGCCAGCATCAATAATATGCACAGTGAGAGCAGAGCCAGCATCAATAATATGCACAGTGAGAGTAGAGCCAGCATCAATAATATGCACAGTGAGAGTAGAGCCAGCATCAATAATATGCACAGTGAGAGCAGAGCCAGCATCAATAATATGCACAGTGAGAGCAGAGCCAGCATCAATAATATGCACAGTGAGAGTAGAGCCAGCATCAATAATATGCACAGTGAGAGCAGAGCCAGCATCAATAATATGCACAGTGAGAGCAGAGCCAGCATCAATAATATGCACAGTGATAGCATATCCAGCATCAATAATATGCACAGTGAGAGCAGAGCCAGCATCAATAATATGCACAGTGATAGCATAGCCAGCATCAATAATATGCACAGTGAGAGCAGAGCCAGCATCAATAATATGCACAGTGAGAGCAGAGCCAGCATCAATAATATGCACAGTGAGAGTAGAGCCAGCATCAATAATATGCACAGTGAGAGCAGAGCCAGCATCAATAATATGCACAGTGAGAGTAGAGCCAGCATCAATAATATGCACAGTGAGAGTAGAGCCAGCATCAATAATATGCACAGTGAGAGCAGAGCCAGCATCAATAATATGCACAGTGAGAGCAGAGCCAGCATCAATAATATGCACAGTGAGAGCAGAGCCAGCATCAATAATATGCACAGTGAGAGCAGAGCCAGCATCAATAATATGCACAGTGAGAGCAGAGCCAGCATCAATAATATGCACAGTGATAGCATATCCAGCATCAATAATATGCACAGTGAGAGCATAGCCAGCATCAATAATATGCACAGTGAGAGCAGAGCCAGCATCAATAATATGCACAGTGAGAGCAGAGCCAGCATCAATAATATGCACAGTGAGAGCAGAGCCAGCATCAATAATATGCACAGTGAGAGCAGAGCCAGCATCAATAATATGCACAGTGAGAGCAGAGCCAGCATCAATAATATGCACAGTGAGAGCAGAGCCAGCATCAATAATATGCACAGTGAGAGCAGAGCCAGCATCAATAATATGCACAGTGAGAGCAGAGCCAGCATCAATAATATGCACAGTGAGAGCAGAGCCAGCATCAATAATATGCACAGTGAGAGCAGAGCCAGCATCAATAATATGCACAGTGAGAGCAGAGCCAGCATCAATAATATGCACAGTGAGAGCAGAGCCAGCATCAATAATATGCACAGTGATAGCATATCCAGCATCAATAATATGCACAGTGATAGCATATCCAGCATCAATAATATGCACAGTGAGAGCAGAGCCAGCATCAATAATATGCACAGTGAGAGCAGAGCCAGCATCAATAATATGCACAGTGAGAGCAGAGCCAGCATCAATAATATGCACAGTGAGAGCAGAGCCAGCATCAATAATATGCACAGTGAGAGCAGAGCCAGCATCAATAATATGCACAGTGAGAGTAGAGCCAGCATCAATAATATGCACAGTGAGAGTAGAGCCAGCATCAATAATATGCACAGTGAGAGCAGAGCCAGCATCAATAATATGCACAGTGAGAGTAGAGCCAGCATCAATAATATGCACAGTGAGAGTAGAGCCAGCATCAATAATATGCACAGTGAGAGCAGAGCCAGCATCAATAATATGCACAGTGAGAGCAGAGCCAGCATCAATAATATGCACAGTGAGAGTAGAGCCAGCATCAATAATATGCACAGTGAGAGCAGAGCCAGCATCAATAATATGCACAGTGAGAGCAGAGCCAGCATCAATAATATGCACAGTGATAGCATATCCAGCATCAATAATATGCACAGTGATAGCATATCCAGCATCAATAATATGCACAGTGATAGCATATCCAGCATCAATAATATGCACAGTGAGAGCAGAGCCAGCATCAATAATATGCACAGTGAGAGCAGAGCCAGCATCAATAATATGCACAGTGAGAGTAGAGCCAGCATCAATAATATGCACAGTGAGAGCAGAGCCAGCATCAATAATATGCACAGTGAGAGTAGAGCCAGCATCAATAATATGCACAGTGAGAGTAGAGCCAGCATCAATAATATGCACAGTGAGAGCAGATCCGTCATCAATAATATGCACAGTGAGAGCAGAGCCAGCATCAATAATATGCACAGTGATAGCATATCCAGCATCAATAATATGCACAGTGAGAGCAGATCCAGCATCAATAATATGCACAGTGATAGCATATCCAGCATCAATAATATGCACAGTGAGAGTAGAGCCAGCATCAATAATATGCACAGTGATAGCATATCCAGCATCAATAATATGCACAGCGCTTGTACAGCCTGCATCAATAATATGCACAGTGATAGCATATCCAGCATCAATAATATGCACAGTGATAGCATATCCAGCATCAATAATATGCACAGTGATAGCATATCCAGCATCAATAATATGCACAGTGAGGGTAGAGCCAGCATCAATAATATGCACAGTGAGAGCAGAGCCAGCATCAATAATATGCACAGTGAGAGCAGAGCCAGCATCAATAATATGCACAGTGAGAGCAGAGCCAGCATCAATAATATGCACAGTGAGAGCAGAGCCAGCATCAATAATATGCACAGTGAGAGCAGAGCCAGCATCAATAATATGCACAGTGAGAGCAGAGCCAGCATCAATATGCACAGTGAGAGCAGAGCCAGCATCAATAATATGCACAGTGAGAGCAGAGCCAGCATCAATAATATGCACAGTGATATGCAGGATAGCAGTCCAGCATCATATAGCACGTGATAGCATATCCAGCACATATTGCACAGTGAGAGTAGACGCCAGCATCAATAATATGCACAGTGAGAGCATATCCAGCATCAATAATATGCACAGAGAGAGCAGATGCCAGCATCACTATATGCACATGGAGAGTAGAGCCAGCATCAAATAATATGCACTAGTGAGAGCAGAGCCAGCATCATTAATATGCAGCAGTGAGAGTAGTAGCCAGCATCAATAATTATGCACAGTGAGAGAGAGCCAGCATCAATAATATGCACAGTGAGAGCAGAGCCAGCATCAATAATATGCACAGTGAGAGTAGAGCCAGCATCAATAATATGCACAGTGAGAGCAGAGCCAGCATCAAAAATATGCACAGTGAGAGCAGAGCCAGCATCAATAATATGCACAGTGAGAGCAGAGCCAGCATCAATAATATGCACAGTGATAGCATATCCAGCATCAATAATATGCACAGTGATAGCAGAGCCAGCATCAATAATATGCACAGTGAGAGCAGATCCAGCATCAATAATATGCACAGTGAGAGCAGAGCCAGCATCAATAATATGCACAGTGAGAGCAGAGCCAGCATCAATAATATGCACAGTGAGAGCAGAGCCAGCATCAATAATATGCACAGTGAGAGCAGAGCCAGCATCAATAATATGCACAGTGATAGCATATCCAGCATCAATAATATGCACAGTGATAGCATATCCAGCATCAATAATATGCACAGTGATAGCATATCCAGCATCAATAATATGCACAGTGAGAGCAGAGCCAGCATCAATAATATGCACAGTGAGAGCAGAGCCAGCATCAATAATATGCACAGTGAGAGCAGAGCCAGCATCAATAATATGCACAGTGAGAGTAGAGCCAGCATCAATAATATGCACAGTGAGAGTAGAGCCAGCATCAATAATATGCACAGTGAGAGCAGAGCCAGCATCAATAATATGCACAGTGAGAGTAGAGCCAGCATCAATAATATGCACAGTGAGAGCAGAGCCAGCATCAATAATATGCACAGTGAGAGCAGATCCAGCATCAATAATATGCACAGTGATAGCATATCCAGCATCAATAATATGCACAGTGATAGCATATCCAGCATCAATAATATGCACAGTGATAGCATATCCAGCATCAATAATATGCACAGTGATAGCATATCCAGCATCAATAATATGCACAGTGAGAGTAGAGCCAGCATCAATAATATGCACAGTGAGAGCAGAGCCAGCATCAATAATATGCACAGTGAGAGTAGAGCCAGCATCAATAATATGCACAGTGAGAGCAGAGCCAGCATCAATAATATGCACAGTGAGAGTAGAGCCAGCATCAATAATATGCACAGTGAGAGTAGAGCCAGCATCAATAATATGCACAGTGAGAGTAGAGCCAGCATCAATAATATGCACAGTGAGAGCAGATCCAGCATCAATAATATGCACAGTGATTGCATATCCAGCATCAATAATATGCACAGTGATAGCATATCCAGCATCAATAATATGCACAGTGATAGCATATCCAGCATCAATAATATGCACAGTGATAGCATATCCAGCATCAATAATATGCACAGTGATAGCATATCCAGCATCAATAATATGCACAGTGAGAGCAGAGCCGGCATCAATAATATGCACAGTGAGAGCAGAGCCAGCATCAATAATATGCACAATGATAGCATATCCTGCATCAATAATATGCACAGTGATAGCATATCCTGCATCAATAATATGCACAGTGATAGCATATCCAGCATCAATAATATGCACAGTGATAGCATATCCAGCATCAATAATATGCACAGTGAGAGTAGAGCCAGCATCAATAATATGCACAGTGAGAGCAGAGCCAGCATCAATAATATGCACAGTGAGAGCAGAGCCAGCATCAATAATATGCACAGTGAGAGCAGAGCCAGCATCAATAATATGCACAGTGAGAGCAGAGACAGCATCAATATTATGCACAGTGAGAGCAGAGCCAGCATCAATAATATGCACAGTGAGAGCAGAGCCAGCATCAATAATATGCACAGTGATAGCATATCCAGCATCAATAATATGCACAGTGATAGCATATCCAGCATCAATAATATGCACAGTGATAGCATATCCAGCATCAATAATATGCACAGTGAGAGCAGAGCCAGCATCAATAATATGCACAGTGAGAGCAGAGCCAGCATCAATAATATGCACAGTGAGAGTAGAGCCAGCATCAATAATATGCACAGTGAGAGCAGAGCCAGCATCAATAATATGCACAGTGAGAGTAGAGCCAGCATCAATAATATGCACAGTGAGAGCAGAGCCAGCATCAATAATATGCACAGTGAGAGCAGAGCCAGCATCAATAATATGCACAGTGAGAGCAGAGCCAGCATCAATAATATGCACAGTGAGAGCAGAGCCAGCATCAATAATATGCACAGTGAGAGCAGAGCCAGCATCAATAATATGCACAGTGAGAGCAGAGCCAGCATCAATAATATGCACAGTGAGAGCAGAGCCAGCATCAATAATATGCACAGTGAGAGCAGAGCCAGCATCAATAATATGCACAGTGAGAGCAGAGCCAGCATCAATAATATGCACAGTGAGAGCAGATCCAGCATCAATAATATGCACAGTGATAGCATATCCAGCATCAATAATATGCACAGTGATAGCATATCCAGCATCAATAATATGCACAGTGAGAGTAGAGCCAGCATCAATAATATGCACAGTGAGAGTAGAGCCAGCATCAATAATATGCACAGTGAGAGTAGAGCCAGCATCAATAATATGCACAGTGAGAGCAGAGCCAGCATCAATAATATGCACAGTGAGAGCAGAGCCAGCATCAATAATATGCACAGTGGCATCAATAATATGCACAGTGATAGCATATCCAGCATCAATAATATGCACAGTGATAGCATATCCAGCATCAATAATATGCACAGTGATAGCATATCCAGCATCAATAATATGCACAGTGATAGCATATCCAGCATCAATAATATGCACAGTGATAGCATATCCAGCATCAATAATATGCACAGTGATAGCATATCCAGCATCAATAATATGCACAGTGAGAGCAGAGCCAGCATCAATAATATGCACAGTGAGAGCAGAGCCAGCATCAATAATATGCACAGTGAGAGTAGAGCCAGCATCAATAATATGCACAGTGAGAGCAGAGCCAGCATCAATAATATGCACAGTGAGAGCAGAGCCAGCATCAATAATATGCACAGTGAGAGCAGAGCCAGCATCAATAATATGCACAGTGAGAGCAGATCCAGCATCAATAATATGCACAGTGATAGCATATCCAGCATCAATAATATGCACAGTGATAGCATATCCAGCATCAATAATATGCACAGTGATAGCATATCAATAATATGCACAGTGATAGCATATCCAGGCATCAAAATATGCACAGTGATAGCAGAGCCCAGCATCAATAATATGCACAGTGAGAGTAGAGCCAGCATCAATAATATGCACAGTGAGAGCAGAGCCCGCATCAATAATATGCACAGTGAGAGAAGAGCCAGCAATCAATAATATGCCACAGTGTGAGTAGAGCCAGCATCAATAATATGCACAGTGAGAGTAGAGCCAGCATCAATAATATGCACAGTGAGAGTGGAGCCAGCATCAATAATATGCACAGTGAGAGCAGATCCAGCATCAATAATATGCACAGTGATTGCATATCCAGCATCAATAATATGCACAGTGATAGCATATCCAGCATCAATAATATGCACAGTGATAGCATATCCAGCATCAATAAAATGCACAGGTAGCATATCCAGCATCAATAATATGCACAGTGATAGCATATCCAGCATCAATAATATGCACAGTGATAGCATATCCAGCATCAATAATATGCACAGTGATAGCATATCCAGCATCAAGAATATGCACAGTGATAGCATATCCAGCATCAATAATATGCACAGTGAGGGTAGAGCCAGCATCAATAATATGCACAGTGAGAGCAGAGCCAGCATCAATAATATGCACAGTGAGAGCAGAGCCAGCATCAATAATATGCACAGTGAGAGCAGAGCCAGCATCAATAATATGCACAGTGAGAGCAGAGCCAGCATCAATAATATGCACAGTGAGAGCAGAGCCAGCATCAATAATATGCACAGTGAGAGCAGAGCCAGCATCAATAATATGCACAGTGAGAGCAGAGCCAGCATCAATAATATGCACAGTGATAGCATATCCAGCATCAATAATATGCACAGTGATAGCATATCCAGCATCAATAATATGCACAGTGATAGCATATCCAGCATCAATAATATGCACAGTGAGAGCAGAGCCAGCATCAATAATATGCACAGTGAGAGCAGAGCCAGCATCAATAATATGCACAGTGAGAGCAGAGCCAGCATCAATAATATGCACAGTGAGAGCAGAGCCAGCATCAATAATATGCACAGTGAGAGTAGAGCCAGCATCAATAATATGCACAGTGAGAGTAGAGCCAGCATCAATAATATGCACAGTGAGGGCAGAGCCAGCATCAATAATATGCACAGTGAGAGCAGAGCCGGCATCAATAATATGCACAGTGAGAGCAGAGCCGGCATCAATAATATGCACAGTGAGGGCAGAGCCAGCATCAATAATATGCACAGTGAGAGCAGAGCCGGCATCAATAATATGCACACTGATAGCATAATTCTGCATCTTCTTCATCAGATTTGTATAATTTGCTCATTGTTTTGCAGTGATGAGATCTCTGCTCTGATAAATAAATGTGTTGATCAATTGTTCGATTCCCTGGGCCCCAAATTCTTTCTCACATTGAGGAACCCATAATATGCATTTTAACAACAGGCTTGTTTTCTATGTTAAATAAAATATTTATTTTTTTCTTCAGAGAGGCACAATTATTCATTCATGGAAACTTCTGCCTTAGATGCAACAAATGTGGTTGAAGCATTCAACAATTTACTTGTTGGTAAGTTTTAATCACTAATATACCAGTAATGCCTTAAGTTGGCACTCATGTAATAGTAACATGTATTTTTTGGTAGGTGCCTCTTGTTTGGAAGCAGTGGGGACAGTAGCTTGAAGAAGTTTGACATTGTATATAACACAGTACTGCTCAATTATATATAACACAGTACTGCTCAGTTATATGTATAATACAGTACTGCTCAGTTATATATAACACAGTGCTACTTGCAGCTAGACACCTACTTGCAGGACATATATGTTCTTAATGATGCAACATGCCATGATGGAAATGTGACATGATGTGTACGTGCAAGTTACATTAGTAATATTCCTGAGTTGCAAGAAATATTTATTAATACTGTCAGTGAATTAAAAACAAATCATTGAAATATATATTTTATGATAAATCTTATAGCTTTTATAATGTTGGAGCAGGGGCAAAAACACTGACAGATAATGGCAGAGACTTTGGGTTTTTCTGATATCACTACCTTAAAACTGCTAAGGGTTATGGCTTTTATTTACCTTATTTTATGTTATCTTAAGAAAATACTCAAAATAACAGGTCATGCCCTGCTCAAGCTTCCATCATTAAAATTTGCCAAATAAGTTGAAATGGTGAAGTTTTTTTTAATATTTATAATCATTCTCAGCTTCTTTTAATTTTTCCCATAAGAGCCCAATAGCTCATCATTATTGTTTTAACCTATCATTTTTATACTTTTGCAAAGTTATAAACAGAAATATCGTTGAGTTTTTTTTACTTCATTTTGAATCAAGTTGTTAATTACAGGAGCAGATAAAGTATATTTAACGATTTTAAAAATAAAATTGGCCAAATTAGTTCAGAGTATGTGATATGATGGTTTGTGATAATTTCATGATTGGCTTAAGTTTTCAAAAAAATTTATAATCAGGATTTGGCTGAATGTTTTCTGTAGCTTAATGACTTCATTTTTGGAAAGAGTTTAATTTTATGTTTGATGTGAATAAAACAGTTATTGTTTTTGAAAATGAGCTTAAATGCACCATTTGATTCTCTCTCTCTCTCTCTCTCTCTCTCTCTCTCTCTCTCTCTCACACACACACACACACACACACACACACACAGAGAAAATAGCCCAATGCAATCTTGTCCATGTCATAAGACATACCTCGACAAACAAAATCTGAGAAAAAAAAAGGATGGTTCAATATCTAGTCAAATTTATAGTTACATCTTTAGAAATAAATCCAGATATTTACTAATGACTGAGTGACAGAATCAATTCAATAACAACAATGCAAAGGTCTCAACCCCTTGAGATGAAAACCTGTACACCCAAGATAAATAAAAACCTTGCAAAGAGCAACAAAATCCGTACATGAAAAATTATATAAGGTCAACTGTTTTAAAACAACAAATGCTATACACAAAGTAGTTTTACAGATATTTTCATAATTATTTATATTTCTGAAACTATTTCATTCTTTTTGCTTATAAAATTATCATCTTCCTGCTTTGGCTGGGCAAGGAAGCTTCTGATGAATGCTACTGTCTTCATTTCAAAATTTCTTTCATGCAGTTTTGTCTGGAAATGTTCCTCCAGGTCTTACATGCCCAACACCACCACTTCATGCCTGACACCTCCACTTTAATGGCTTTACTGCATATTTTACAAATAGCATGGGAATATCCTAACTTGGATATATCTACAATGCTAGGGAAGACTTTAATCCAATCAGTCTGAAATTTGCCACGACTTGTTAGTGTTGTCTTTAAGCTCGAGTTTCTTTGAGTTAGGCTCAGCCATTTGATGGATGAAAGAAAAAAGGAACATTTAAAAATTTAAATTTGACATATGATATATGAAGATCTAAAAGTGTTATGAATTTATATTTTTCCCCATAACCTCAAGATATTACGCCAGGAGCTATCCAAAAATAGAAATCTGGAAATAAAAAAAAAATGACAAAGTAACAATCTGGAAGTTTATATCTCGTTAGCTGTTTATCATTTTCATTAAAAATTCATATCTGGTGTTTGAAAACTTGTGAATTTGCTATATGGTGTTCCGATTTTAGTTACAAACTTGATATAAATTGGCAGTGTTACATATTTTCAATCCATGAGAACAATCTGTACTACTTCCGTCATTATGACAATGTATCTTCCTGTTTGCATTACGTCTCTGACAAATTAAATTCAAAACTATGACAGCACAATAAAATGCTATTTATTTTCAGTTAGTATATTGTTAAAAAAATTTTAATAAATCAACTTTATCTCCACATAGAAAAGTCGGACGAATTACGGTTATATCAACATGACTGCCACTCAATGCAAAGTATGAAAATTGATGTAAAGTTAATCCAATTGATAGTAATATATATATATATATATATATAATAAAGATAATAATGTATAAAATAAGAAAACATGCTACACAGGTAGTTAGTATTAGAAATCCGACAACATCAAAGTTCAGAGTGATAAATGACCAGATCTTCACCCTCAGTTGAACCAGAAATGTTTCATTATCTGTTTCATTATCTGATGAAAAGTACCATTTTGATTATAATTTGATTCGTTGTTTCGGACCTCCCTGATCTCAGTGAATTCTCAATCTAAATAACAATTATGCCCAGAGTCCCAGGTGCACACAAAATGAAACAAATTTTTTTTTTAAAGATTTATAATTTTGTTCCAAAAAAACATACAAAATGGTTGTTTGACTGAAAACTGATGAAAAAGGAAAAAAGTACAAATTACAGGTAAACCGTACAAGTTGACACCTATAGACAATGTAAAACAATGGCTTTATATTGATAGAGTTTTATTTTGTGAGACCCAGGACAATTAACTTGTCTCATCTTTTACCATATCTCTCTCTGTTGGTAGTGATTTCAGTTGTGAAGGGGGTATCTTATACAATGTACAGAGCTCATTCATGCACTTGTAAGCATAGATCAGCACAAGATATATATATATATATATATATATATATATATATATATATATATATATATATATATATATATTGACTTTATTCAGATATTTTCAAAATACAAGTGGAGGATCTATCTACACCTGCTCTTCCCATGAAGCCTGATTCAGGTCGCCGATTACAGACTGAGACAGGACAACTCCAGTCAGAAGAAGGATTGTGTGGTTGTTAAACCACATTGCCATGACAGCTACACATTCCATATGAATTAGTAATTTGTAATAGGAAACAGTTGTAATGAAACAGTAAAGGCCCTAATGTTCAAATTTAGCAGGATAAATGAGAAAAATACAAGTTTGAGAAGTAGGGCTTGTTTTGATAATTAATAAGTGGTGTAATTGGGGTTGGAATAATTGAAGCTGTACTATTTATCCATATTTTTTCCTTATACACATATTCATATGCAGTATATGTACTGTTTTAATCAATTTTTGTATATATCTAGCATATGAAATGTTTTGGACCCTTGACAGGATTAACAATATTTATTTAATATAGATCATTTCTATGTTACTTAACTATGTTACTTAAGTATGTGTATCGACAATTTAAATCAGTTTGACATTTAGAATTTATTTTTCACCATTTTCCAGCATAATTTAACACATCTATGGCCCCTGTTTGATTTGTAATTTTGTAATTCAAGTTGTACTCAATAACTTTTGAAGGACTTCATAGACTAAAGCCAAAGAGACTTTTTATTGTTGTCTGGCAAAATTTATGGAGTTATGGGCCTTGTTTTACTTAGATTAAGGCCCTTTAATTCCAGTACGTTGGGTGTGACATCTGTATCATTAAGACATTTATCATCTTATAGTTAAAAGCACTATCCCATAACCAAAGTATATAATTCATGCACAGATGCAAAATGTCTTAGACTAAGATCTGCCATCACTAGCATATCAGAATCTAACCGTTTGGCTTTGATTTCAAGTGAACAGCATACAGAGTTATGTACCGGCACATTATGTGATAGCAGAACTGGGTCTAAATTTTTTTGTATTAGGTGAGCATTATACATGGGTTAATATGTAAGGTGTTTGTTATAACAAGGGTTCTTATTTGTTAAAGTTATTATAGCAAGAAGAACCATGGTAATTCAATGGTCAGGTACACAGCACAGTATTCGTGCAGACCAGCCTGGGTCAGCTGCTTTTGTGTCTTTCTGATGGCACTCAGTTCCTATTTACCCTGCATGATGTAGCCAGTAATGTGTTGACAGTGCCATTAAAAGTTAGCCATCATTTTGGCAAGTGATCATACTGTGTGTTCATATCTTTATGGATTACAATTTTACATGATTTCCAATAAAAAGACATCAAGTAGCATAATCAAGGCAGAATCAAGACTTTTTATTCTATTCTATAAGTAAATCTTTATACAGTTTTTTTATATACAGAAATTTAGTTTATTTAGTGAGAATTTATTTGAACTTTGCCCAAAATCCAGCCGTGTAAATGAGAATTACATTTAGCTCTTCACCTGTCTTGAGGTACTTCTCATTGTTATAAATAATTGAATTAGTTTCACATCTGGTGAGTGGAATCTAAAGAAATATTCAAGATTTTAATTACTATTTGCTACTATGTTGGAATAGAATTAGAAAAAATTATACTTATGACAGTGATGAAGTTTTGGGTCTAATTATGGATCTATATATGTTGTCTTAGTAAGCTTCAAATAGAGGCTAAATCATAGATTTCTGTGATTTAAATGTAATGTTTTTCTCTTTGCCTTGGTTGTGTAAGTTGTAGCCTCTTGAGCATTGAGCATGAAAATATGATTATAAGATTGTTATTGTCAGATTGTGGTGGCACTTGTCACATTGCATTTATTCAAAATGGTGTCAGGGTTAATTATTCTTTCATGGAAATCCTATGCAGTAACCTATTTCTTTGTGGTATGACATGTTTCTCAATAGTGTGACAAGTTTCCCATGAGTGTTTTGACTTGTATTGCTTGGAACATGATAAATGTCACTTCATTCATTACCTTTATTGATGTTTTCATTCTATTGTTTTTTTCATAAATTGTTGACATACATTACTGTAACAGATTAAGATGCTGTTGCTATAGACAGGGTTAATTAAAAAATTATTCTTTATTTATGACATACCCACTAACTCTTTTTGCCAGCCTATAAGTTGATGTGTAGTATAAGTTGAATCTGCAAATTTGGCAAATTTTCCATCCTTCATCCATATATAAGTCGATGTTGAGTATAAGATGAGGTCAGATCAATACCTCGATTGCGGTTACTATAAAGACTGAAATACACTGAAAATCCGAAATACACATATATTTACATGTATATATTGGTGTAAACATATGATAACTGAATATGATGTATTTTCATTTTTATGTACTTATTTTTGAAAAGGTTTTCATAAAGACATGAATGTTCTGAAGAATCTCGGTGTTTTTTAAGACTTGTTATACGTGTATAGGACCATATTGATTTTTGATTTGTTTTTCTTCAGGTTTTGCAGATTTTAATGCCGTTTATCCCATTTTACTCAAAACCACTTTGTGTTTAAAAAATCCAAAAATTCTAATTTTTAAAAATGACAAAAAACATAAAGGTTTGATTCATGATAGCTGTGCCTCCTTCAGAAAGAGCAAAAGTGGTTAAGAAATTCTGCAAGAAGTATGCTGTAGTTTTACTATGAAAATCATATTTCCATTTCATCTTTTATGCTCATAGTTAGTCTTATTTGAATTAACACTAAATATCAGCTTAAAAGATGAAAATGGAAAAATTATAAAAATAAATTGGTATAACCATAATGTGTTTTTAACATTAAGTAAATAGTACATGACAATAGCAATTCCTTTGTAACGTTTCATAAATAAATGGTCACAAACACTGATCCGGTTTGTTTTTGTAAATGTATGGTCGCAAACACTAATCCTGTATGTTTTTGTCTCCAGAGCCTGATTTTGTTTTCTTTCACATCCTGATTTTAATTTCACTCAAGGTGGCAGGTCTGAATTTATCAGTTTTTCAAAAATTAATAGCACATTGTAAAATTTAGAATTCAAATATAATGAAATACAAGTTGATTTAAAAACTGCAAACAGCATAAACACATATTTGCCATAGCACAGTGTGCATGGAAATCAGAATCTATCTTGTTTGTTCTACTGATTTCTGCTTTGACCCAGATCTGCTGGCATTAGGCACCAGAGGATCTAAATTTATGCAGTTGGATGGATCCAGTGATTGGACTCTTTTGAAGCAAACATATTTGGTACCTCATTCCTATGCACACATTCATATCTAATTTACTATACGGATCAAGCAATTGCTTAAAAATATATGTAGATATTTAAAAAACAGTTATTTTTAAAGTGCAAACAGCTTAAACTGAAACACGTCATTTGACAACAATGATGCTTAAAGACTGACTTTGCTGAGGGTGATAAATACAAAATATTCAAAAAATTTTAATTAATGCTTGAGACAAGGGGAGCACTCAACTTAAATGGACTCCTGAATTTTTAACTAATAAACCTGTAATGGCTTCTCTCTGATATGTAGTCACACTTTTGATGTTAAACTTGCAAAGTATCCTTTTACAGTCTAATGCCTTCATCATTTGTGGCTGATATACATTACACTGCTGTTACATGCTATTGGTTAGTTGGCAACTCCTGAAATCCGATAGAGGTCACTGGGATGAAGCAGTAAAATATCCACCAACAGGGTTAACACATCGGCCTAAGGCGATGTCCATAACGGATCACTGCCATCTCACCTCTGTCTGCATGGGTTCGAGTCTAGGATTTGGCGAATGTGGATATGTGAGAAGCTTGTCAGTAGCTTCTCGTGGGTCGGTGGTTCTTTCTGGTGATTTTCCGGTTTCTTCCTCCACCATTAATACTGGCTGCCATGAATAGCCTATCATGTGCTGGAAAATGGCGTTAAGCCCAACAAGAACAATAACAATAACACATCGGAACCGTGGCTAGTGAAGATGCTGTAGAATATTTAATTTGTTTTGTGGTTTTTGCAAAATGGACATTTATTTTGATACTTTAGTAGATTCAAGAGAGAAAAGAGCTTGAATTGTTGAAGTTTTTTTTAACCCTTTCCCTCATAGAGTGTATGGCTTTTTAGCCCTTTGATACACATGTAGCATAAACAGTGACCACGTGATCTGACATAATGGTCATTCACATCAATGAATGTAGTATCTAATAGGGAGTTTTCCCTAAAGGTGGCGCTAAGAAAACCTGCTAAAAATTGCTGCTCTTTACAGAGGTGCTAAAAGATGCTTGTATGAAGTAAAGGGTTAATGTGTATTTTATACCAACTTAGAAATTCATGAAAATTGGAACCCCATAAAAATAGTGAGTTTTAACTACTATATTTTTATTGTGATTTGAGCATTGATTTTAATTCTAATAATAAGACATTTAGTGATTTTTTTCCCCCAATATTAGTAAGGTAAATACATACATATCATTTCAAATATATTTTCTTCCAACAATCTTTACTGCCATCAACAGGATCAGTATTTTTATAGATCTGTGCTTTTTGTTAAATGTTTGTCAGTAGTCCATGTCAGAACATATTGGGGGCCGTGAGTGGACGAGTGGTCTAAAGCACTGTCCATTGGTGGTTCTTTCTGGTGATTTTCCAGTTTCTTCCTCCACCATTAATACTGGCCGCCATGTATAGCCTTTCGTGTGCTGAAAAAATGGCGTTAAGCCCCACAACAACAACAACAAAATCAGAACTCAATGTTTTCATTTGTACACTATTTTTACGAAATGCATTCCACCTTTATCTTTGTCATTTTCTTGTGAATTTTTTATAATGAATCATTCCAAATTTATGGAAAGTGTTGTTTTTTTTTCTTTCTCTAAATCTTTATTTTAAATCTCTGTCCACAATGGTATTCCAATGAAATTGATGGTAATTGATTATATTTATGTCATAAAAATTGATCCTTGTTTTTAAGGTTTGATATGAATTGTAAATAACATATTTTTGTACAGGAATAGTACAAAATAAAAATAGAATTTGGTGCTTATTCTCATTTAATAATTATATGGTATTTTCTCTACCTTGGCAAGTTGTATTTTACTTCATTTTTATTATATTCAAGGTACACACATAAACACACATAACACAAATGCATATTTGTGTGTATGTGTGTGTACATGTACTGTATGCAACATTGGTGTTAGGCATTTTAAAACTTAAATCGTTAATTTAATTTTGTCTACATATTAAGCTTGTTTGATTTTATGAGGGATGTTGTGTGAAAAAAAGGGAAAGTGGAATATGCATGTGTTTAGCATGTGTATAATTTAAACACAATACAGCCATTGTGTAATTGCCTCCCGTAGGTGTCACTCACATATACAGAGCTTGCTGTCAGACCTTGTATGGCTCTACTGAGCTATGGAAACACAACATGGTAACATTCAAGTGTCACATAAATGGGAGCCATGGTAGCTCTGTTATCAGACTTGTAGACTTGGACATGTAGACTGTGTCATGGGTTTCATATACAGCCAGGCAAGCCTGAATAAGCTGAGAAACCAAGACCAGACTGGGGCTGACATATCCACCTGATCCAGCCAGTCAGCAGTCTCCACCCAGTCCAGATGAGTTTGCCATCTCCATAAAACCAGACTGGGTCTGCCATCTCCACCTGGGCTAGTGTGAATCAGCATTCTCCACCCAGGCCAGTCTGAGTCAAATGTCTCCACTCTGGTCAGCCTGAGTTGGCTGTCAGAATTAAGGCCAGTTAGAGTCAGCTTTCAAAACACAGGCCAGCCTAAGTAATCTGTCTTGGTGTTTTGTTAGGAAAGGTATTTAATTTCCATTTTATTCAGCATGATAGAGCCATACAAATAAATGAAAGTGCCAGTAACATCCAGCCATCATGATAGATCAGCCAGGATGCATTTATTGCAGTTTATCTTTTGCATTTTATTGGTTTTCAATCGTTTTTATAGTGTGAATCACTCAATGGTTTGTATTTTTCATGAAAATCATTGCTGCAGAAGATAGACAAAACAATCTTAAGACATTTTGAGGTAGAGGTATGAACAGTATGGTAATTTATGTACAAGTCTAGTCTAGTCGGGATAGGTTTTAGCCAATAATCCATGCATCATATTGTAACATATTGTGACAGATTCATATATTATGGTGTCCATACATTCCATTATCAGATTGTATATTACAAATATTATGTAAGAAATATACACATTACTTACTATTTCCTGTTAAAGGAAGGGTATTTGAAAAATACTGAAGTTAAATTAATGGTGCAATTATGATGCAGCATTTTTTAATAAAATTTAATCTCTAAAGTAACAGATAACATTTTTTGGTTTAAATACAGTTTCAAAAATGGACTAAAAGGATAAGTTTTATGAGTTTGAATAAATTCATTCCAAGTGATGTGTGTATGGGTGAGCAAGACTAGAGAGATGGAAAGAGTTATTTTTAAAGTATTATCAATCAGGATATTTTCAATAATGTCTTATTTTTCTGTATTAGAATTGATGTGTCTCCAGTTCCACTGTTTTATATACAGGTTTACTTGATGTTCCTTGTATTGCTTAAAATTATGCATAAAACAAGACACTGACTTGCATGGAACAGATTTGTGCCTTATTTTTAGATAATTGTTAATTAATGGCTTATGATTGAATTGTTCTGCATCAATCAGTCTCTTAAAAATGCAGAATATTCTGTCTGCCAGTAAGCATAGAGGTTGTTTCTATAAAATCATATTTTGTATTTTTGGAAATTACTTGTGAATTACTTGGACACATGCATTAAATGTTGGTTGAAGCTACATAGATGTCCCACTTGCTGGACTGTTATGTTTACATGTGTTATATGACATTTTGCACATGTAAGCATGTGCAAAATCACTATTCCAAATAAGTGAATAGAATATTTGACCCATGACTTCGAAAATATTTAGAATGATGATTAAATAAATAATGGCTGAAAAAAGCAAGAAATGTGAAGGGGTTTTTTTTACACAGAAATTAAAAATAGTTGTAAAAGGTGAAATACCATGGATTCAGTTTACTTGGGTGGTAGTAGTACATTGCTGATTCATCAAAAGCAGGAACAAATCCTGTCACTGAAATTCATTAAAAATATCATTGCTCAGCATCCAATTACAGCTGTAAGTAATATGTCCATACCTTCTTCAGTGTTGAAAGTAAAATGGCAAAAGTACAATAAAAAATTAGCCATCTTGTGTACATGTAATATTACACCTAACTGCATAGTGAGGTGGGGTGGGAAGATTTCAGAAATTTTTCATTACAAGCTAAGTCATTCACAGCATTTGATTTTGTAATTCATTTTTTCATCCTTCAGATTGATACTTAGTAAATTATGATAGACTTCAGAGAGTGGTCAGCTTTTCCAGTATTATCGGCAAGGGATGTTGAATAACCACTTTATGTCACACTGTTCTTGCATTACCTTCTAGTGTAAATTGAATGTACTTGTGTTATATGGTGTGTACATACACATCAACAGAGAAATTGTATTAGTAAAGAGTAGTAATGATTTTCAATTAAAGAGAAATTTAGTCTTTTTATTGCATTATAAAACGGATTATATGTCACTTACCAAGGTACCAAGTAAAAATATGTACCGTAATAAATAGTAACTGAAGTTGTATGTTGCAAATATCTGTCAAACTTAAAGATAAAATGTATATTAAAAAATTTAACTTTTTTTTATAAAAAAAAGAAAGTACTTGTGTACTTTAGCAACTGATAAAATTATTCTTGAACATCAATAATCAAAGACTAATTATCACCTTAATGCTGTTGTTGGTGGAAGACACTTTTATGATGGGCTATTATAACAATATAAGATCATGTTAAAATGGAATCATTTTGTTTCTTAGATGTATAGATGTTTAGTTTTTCATGCATGTGACAGACCTATCCACTAGGCATCGTTTTAACTGCTTGTCCAACCAATATGCAGGGTCCAGATAAGTTGGATAAAACTAAAACCTTGTATGATTGAATTGATTGAATTAGGTAAATATTAACACCTGTCTTTATTTTTTTGATCGGTCAGAGTCCAGTTACAATTATGCACTCATTAACACCTCTTTCTTTGAATTGATTTAGAGTCCAGGTACAATTAGGTAAAAATTAACAAAATTTTGTATGACTTGATTGATAGGTGTTCCATTGGAATTTCTGTTATGTATTAATAATGGCTGGCTACCATGTATGTACTAAAGGTCAGTTTTAGGAGTTCTGTCAAATTGTATGTGAATTCCAACCTGTCCTAAGTTGTTTTTACTGTTTTTAGCAGCATGTAGATTTAAATCTTTTCAATTTTTTTTTGTTGACATTTTTATGTAGAACTTATTGTGGAGAAAGATGGGTTTTTTTTCTTTCGGATATGGCTGTATTTGAATATTATGTTTGGGTTTTTTTCTTCTGTACTATTTTATGATGGTGATATAATGGCTATTTACTTTTTTCAAAGTAACAATTAAGTTTGTTTGAAATTTGAATTTTTTAAAATCCTTTTCAATTTCTTTTTACAGAAAATAGCATTTTTGCTGTCAATTATGAATGGTATAGATGATGCTAGCTTTGCAGCAATTCAGTTTGTGCCACTGCTCATTTTAATGCCATCATTGGTGCCATTTGTTGTGCTTCAAGCACAGCAGTGAATTATTATATGTATTAATTTGTTCGAAAATTATGCATTAATAATCATTACTTGAAAACTTAGAGGCATAATTTGCATAAGAACTTCATTAATTTACAGGAATTTAATGGGAAAAAATACTTATGATTTATGCCATAACCTTAGGAACACATCTATAGCATAAATCAAGCATCACCTGTATTTGTGAATTGTTAATCACCTATTCACAATAATGATTTTTGTTTTTCTTTTTTTTTTTATTACTTTTAATTCAGTGAGCATTGGTCAGTTAATAATTTTTTATGCCTTTGATAAATTTACTACAGTTCACATTTCAGCTTGCATCAGTGAAGTAGTGGAGAGCCATCTTGCTAACATCAGCATTGGTGTCCACTCTTACAACATTATATACACATATACAGGCTCACTGCATTCATTTATTCTGCAAAGGTCCTAGGCAACAGTTTGGAATAGATTTCATGACATCTACCTCCTTAGGAAGGTGACAAATGGGAAAACTCTACAAATTATTTGTACATTTGTTTGCATTGATTTCTTGACCATACAGGTCTTTTTCACCTTATGTTTATTGTACTATACCTACAGTGATGACTCTTGGTGAATACTATATGCTCAACACCAAAGTAGGTCACTGTTTTCATTCTTTAATGACATTGGACTAAATTTAGTTTTAGGTTAATTTATCAAGCACTTTTCATGTTAAAATCATTAAATTATATAATTTATTTGCAGCCATATTAACGAAGCATCCTTACAAAATAACGGGTTCACGGTAACCTATATTTTACATCCTATTGGCATACATTACATTTTTGCATTTAATTCATGACCTCATTGTTTGTATGGGTTCTGCTTTTGTACATCCTATCATTCTTAGAATCATGAAACCTAATTATGGGATGAACTTTAATGAGTAGTCCTTCACCTAATTGCAACACTAGATCACTCTGACCCATATTTTTAATTACCCTAACTTTTGGTTGAATATCGTGTATTTTAGAACACTTTTCATGCTAGGAACATGATCTTGCTAAAACAAGATGATGATATGCATCATACATGAAGCTGCAGCTAATGTTCTCAATGTCAGTGATCATTACTGATGTATTAACCATGCAGTAGTGGTCACACAGGTTGACACTCCATGATTATTTAAAACCTCCCACAGGTTGACACTCCATGATTATTTGAAACCTCACAGGTTGACACTCCATGATTATTTAAAACCTCACACAGGTTGACACTCCATGATTATTTGAAACCTCACACAGGTTGACACTCCATGATTATTTAAAACCTCCCACAGGTTGACACTCCATGATTATTTAAAACCTCACACAGGTTGACACTCCATGATTATTTGAAACCTCACAGGTTGACACTCCATGATTATTTAAAACCTCACACAGGTTGACACTCCATGATTATTTGAAACCTCACAGGTTGACACTCCATGATTATTTGAAACCTCACACAGGTTGACACTCCATGATTATTTAAAACCTCACACAGGTTGACACTCCATGATTATTTAAAACCTCACACAGGTTGACACTCCATGATTATTTAAAACCTCACACAGGTTGACACTCCATGATTATTTGAAACCTGTGACTGACACTAAGTAAAATAAGATTTATTGTGATGACAATGACAATAGCTCTAAAAGAAAGATTTTATGAACAGTGATTTAAAGAAGATTACCATCTGGTTTTTATCAGCTGGTCATAGCATAACTACATAGATAAGGTATAAAACAATTATTTTATGCTCTGCCAAGAGTCAACATATTAAAATATGATCTTGTGAGCATGAATTTTTTTTGCCTGAAAAGTAGTGTTTACAGCAGCTTCTAGAAATCAGCAATGTAATTATTGACTACATTCTGGTTTGGTGTGTAGTGTTACCTTTTTGGCATGTATTGTTATCATGATCACTTTTAATAATTACCTATTTTTGAGTCAAGTGATTTGTTACTTCTAAAAGACAGAACTGATATTTTAATATTGAAATACTTTTTGTTTTTGCCATGACATGAGTTTATCATCTTAAACAAAACCTTGTGGTAAGCTGAAATTTACTTTTGATGCAAACTCATGTGAAGTAAATGCTGTCAGGCTGAAATATTTGTAGGAATATTGTGTCACAGTCATGACTCATTATTAGATCTTAATGAGTCTTTAATTTCAGCATACACAATTTTAGTTAATTACTTATGGGCAAAATCTACCTCATTAAAAGTGACATGTTTGCATGCTACAATATGCCATGTAAAACAGATGACATAAAGTTTTATTTTTGAATTCCTACCAACAATGGTAAACATTACTGGAGTCTCGAACTCAAATCACCCTAAGGGCTGCATGAGGGCATTTTTTCTGGCCCAAGGGTCTCACCACTTTTTTATCTCTCATGATGCCAATAATTTTACAGCTTGGTGGGCCACATGCAGCCTGAGAGTCTCATGCTTGAGATCCCTAAATTAAAGTGTATCTTCTCTGAAGTAAAATCTCGAAGTAAATGTATTTCACTCATGGTGCTAATGGAATGGTGGCTATTAACATCAATCTTCATTTATAAATTTCATAACTTTATATAGTTAATCCAGGTGAGCCTATGCATTGTGATTATACATATGGTATTAAAAATTGGTACTAAAGTTTAGTTTTCTTTTTAAATTCAGTAAAATAATATGCTCACTAAAACTTTGTTATTTACAGTAATTACATCCACAAAATTCTGTACACCTTTAACAATCCAGATTACTATGGCAGATCATTGTGGGCAAAATTCAAAATGTTTTAATAAATAAAAATGATTTTGTAATATTAGAAATTTTATTTCAAGGGTTAAAAAAATTTATTATTTTAAAATGTTAGAAGATGAATGTATTAGAATTTATTTTCTAATAGAAATCTTTCACAAATTATTAGCAGCAGCAACAGTAACAAGTAAAACACTAAATATTCCCAGGTGTGAAATATTACAGGATGTTTCCATGGCATTATGGGTAAGATGGTAGGTCATGAGGATGGAGATTGTGCAGAATTAATGATATCGTAGTAGCTGTAGACTTGGGCAGTACAATCATTTTTAAAAAAATAAAATGACCTGTGGAAAGTTGCACCATAGGGTTTCAGCCTTTCACCTACTTAATTCATTCACAAAAGTGGTGTTGAAGACAAACTTGTTCTCCTTTACCATCAGTCTGTATCAAAGGATAAAATAGTAAAATAATACAAACATAACTTGGCTTTTATAAGAATCATCTAGTATGCAGTATCATAAAACAACACAAGTACTGCATGGACTATTCAAAATGGAGAAGTACTTTAAAATTTTGGCATCTACATCATCCATTTTATATTCTAAAGTAAGCATGCACATCACTTTTAAAAATTAAATACACGAGTCAAATGTCCATAATTCATCTGATTTTGAAACTCTTTAATAATAGCAATACATCGTGGTTACTGGTTTAGACTTTGGCATTGGTAGATGGCACTGATTTTCAAATATTAGAAACTTAAGCATTTCCAATATTATAATCTGCTTTCAAATATTATAAAATAGGCTTGTATTTTTTACATCAGATAGTCATTTTCTAACATCAGAAGTGAATTTTCTAATATTAAAAAAATTTTATACAAAAAGAAATTGCTTATGATTTTTTAATATTTAAAATCAATTTTAGAAACCCGTTTTCTAATATTTACAAAATGTGTTTAATATTATTACTTTCTAGCATTAGAAGATGTCAAATTTTGCTATCAATGATTTGCCATAAGCTGAGCCATATATCATACACTGGTAATTAAACACTGAAAATCACATTAAAATTGTTCCAATTTATTCAGGATTATTTAATTAGAATGGTCTTTTTATAAGACAATTCATGGTACATATATCAAACTTACATTAGTTGATAATTAAATTTTTTTGTATACTGTTATAATGACAATTATTTTTTTACAAGTATTTTAAATACCTTCATTAAAAATACATCATTGTAAACTGTTGTAGCAAAAAATATTTATAGTGGTTTAATGATGAGGAATTTTCTTTTGGTTGTGATGAATCAGGAATGATGACTTTGCAGAATATCTAAATAACAATTTAAAAACAGTTTGTTTCTTAATATCTTGCAGGACTATGGCTGATAATGGGACAACATTTTCAAGTTTTTCTATATTGATACTTTTGACCATTGTTTAGTTGTAATTGCTTTTCACTTTTCAAGCTTGTAGAATATGCCATTGATATGATTAAAAGATCTGATACAGCAATTCCTTTGTTTAACATCATTCCTAATCCCCAGAGATTGTATATGCTAATCAGATTCTTTGGTTCTGATGCAGTGTCAATGGTGACCAAGCATTTAATTTTCTGAATGCTCTATAGAATAAAAAAGAACCAATGCTATCCATCATATTAGTTGCATGCCTACCACCCACCCCATTCCCTAGGATTAACTGCTCAGACCCTAATGGTGTGGTCATGCCCATCCATCCATCCATATAGATGTCTGTACAACTTTTAAGAATTCGGTTTCCTTGTAATAACTTGAACTTTATACATCATCATGGAACATTGCATGCTTTTTGCTATACTGATGAATAATAAGATCTAATTGATTTTGGAGTCAGAAGGAGAAAGGTCAAGGACACTCTTATCAAAGCTTTGTCATGTCTGTGCAATAGTACAAATTCATGCTGACATACCTTCACCAAATGTTGCAGATGTACCACTTTACAAAAGATACACATTTGGATGGGGTGGGGTCAAAGGTCAGGGTCACTATCAAAGGTCAGGGTCACTATGATCAGCTATAACAAAATGTTTTGCAGGCAATTAAATTGAGTTCTGCTTCATATTCCTTCTCAAAACTTTGCACATGGGTTGCCCCATAATGTAGAAAGAAGCCTTTTATTTGGGGTTCCAGATGTCAAATATGATAAAAGAAATTAAAATGGTTTTTGACACTATACCTCATATGTTCTACTATATATACATTCACCAAAACATTTTTATGTTGGCCAGAATGATACCAGGTATTTTTCCTTAAAGTGACAAAGCTCAAGGTCACAACACATAAGACAGATATGTTAACCTTAACAAAAAAAAAATCCAATGGTTTGAAGATTTTCCAAGGTCATAGTCACCTTGACATTTAACAAGATAGGCTGCATGGATATCATTTACTATTTACAATATAATTTATTTCATCAGATTGAGAGGCAATGATATGACATTTTAGCTTTAATGTTGGCAGTGGAAGCATCAACACTGTTTAAATTTTGTATGTAACAATTGAAAAAATCATATTCCTAATAATGAAGATCATAACAATTGTGTTATTGTCTTATCAATGATAACTTTCACTAATCTAAGAGGTAAATGATTCATATTCCATTGGTTACTATTTCTGTCCAGTTGTTGTGGCTAATAAACACTTCAAGTTATTTTTGTTAGTTTCTATCTAAGTCACTTTCAAAATCACTACTTTTTGTTGAACAATTTGATATATTTATAGTTTAGAGAAACTGGGGTATTAAAATTTATTTTTTTTTGACAAAGATTTCTTAATACAATAAAATGGGTGTAAAGATTTTGTTCCTCTTTGAAGGTAAACAAGATACATGGTACATCTTTTGTCAGTCACCCAATAATAATAAAAATAATAATAATAATAATAATAATGATAATGATATTATTATTATTGATATTATTTAACTCACCAAAGACAAAGTTCTACAAAGACAAAATGCAGAAAAAGTCATAGTTCATTGTTTGTTTGGCAGCAGGCTTTAAGTTACATAATGAGCAGAAAAAGTCATAGTTCATTGTTTGTTTGGCAGCAGGCTTTAAGTTACATAATGACCGTCTCCACTGTTGTATGACCTTAACTGACAAGAAATGAATTGCGAAACTTGTGCTGAAAATTATTAAAATGAAAATGAATAAAATTCTAGGACAGGTAAATTGAAAATCCAACTGATTAATCATGGCAAAATATACCAGAACAATAAAAAAATTATGGTAAACAAAATAAAAGATCACACAATAAATTTAAAAAATAAAATATTGGAGAGAAGGACTTTGTGCAACATGAGTGTAAAAAAGCAAAATAACTGACCAATGACCAATATGATATAAAATGAAGACCAATCCTTGGATGATCTGTAAAAATAATATTATCAATCGGTTCAACAGTTGTAAGACATAGCTTAAATGGGAAATAAATTTTAATCAGTCACTATTTTGAAAAAAAAGCAAATCCATAACTTAAAGTCCTTTAATTTAGCAATGTTTGAAATAATTTGTCAGGCTTTGATGTAGTTATTTTTGATGTTTTGTAGTTAAGACATTCATAAAAGCAGTGAAACACTATTTCAAAGAGCACACATAAACAATTTGGAATTTTACTTGAATGATCATCAAAAAGATCAGATTTAAGATTGATTATGGCATTTCAGAAATAACCTAAAAAACCTGTTGAAATTCTTAAATTCCATAAGAAAATATTTTCTTCGGTTATATTACAATTTTCGAGTGTTTTTCAAAAGCTATGCAAAGAAATAGTATTACATATTTATACTCATTGTTCAAATTATTTCTCAATTTGTTTATGGAAGAAAACAAGAGTAACATAAAGGTATATATGCGAATGTTTAATATTGCATTAAAAAACATTTCCAAAATATTTGTGCATTAACCACCTTCCTTCTTTCTGTTAAAGTGACTATGACCTTTGATGACACTAATGGGTACTATAATAGAAGGACAAGCTTTGCTGTGTCTAGCATTTTACTACAGTAGGACTATTCAATTATCAGTCACCCTATTAACAGTCAGTTTCTGTAAACTGTCAGGGCATTGTAATTAAAATATTAAAAGCCAGTACATGTACATATGTAGGTATTATGATTTATTGATGGCCTGATCTATTAATACTTTTAATGTCTATATTCTATCACCTGTCTATTCTCACATCTGTCATGGTCTTGGTCCCGAACCCTGATAAATAATCAAAGTTCTACTTTACTTTGGTTTCCATATTCTCTGTTGACCTAGGTGGTTAGAGTATCTGTCTCAGATGTGGGAAGTCACAGGTTTTGAACCCTCGCAGAGTCATAGCAAAGATGTATAAAATGGTACTAGCAACTGCCTTGTCTGGCACACAGCATAATGAGGTTAGTGCTATGGCTGGTCAGCCTGGTGTCAGGATAATGAGACTGGGTAGGTCATGATGCTATGCATATTCGGCATAATGCTCTAGTATTAAACAACATTACAAACTGCTGCACTGCCATCTCACCTCTGTCTGCGTGAGTTCGAATCTAGGATTCGGCGAATGTGGATATGTGAGAAAGCTTGCCAGTAGCTTCTCGTGGGTCGGTGGTTCTTTCCGGTGATTTCCCGGTTTCTTCCTCCACCATTAATACTGGCCGCCATGAATAGCCTTTCGTGTGCTGAAAAATGGTGTTAAGCCCAATAACATAACATAACATAACTGCTGCACTGCAGACAATGTAGCAATATGACTGAAAAATTGTTAAAGCTATATTTTTAAAAAAATCTCCAAAATCCAGATACAAATATTCTCTGACAAGTTTGAAAATGTATACATGTTGAAAACTATGGAGTCTTATTTGATAACAGGTGGCTTTATAGATGAAAACTATGACATCTTATTGTTGTTTTTGTATTTAGAAGTCATTTAAAGATTTTAATGGTTTTAGTAACGATGACCATATTTGATGGATCTATATTATTCTACAGATCTGAAAGCCCACTGTTTAGTGATGCATTCTGTAAAAGTTCTGTTCAATGGTTTTGAAGAAGTTTAAAGATTTTTTTATTGTAGTCATGGTTATCATTTTGATGTCATGTCATTTTTGAAATGTTGAAAAGAGCAACAGACAAAACTGACCATTCTGGTAGCACAAGTCATCAGAGTGTATGCCTTAGATGCTGGTTAGAACCCAAGCTAAGTCATACCAAAGACTTATAAAAAAAAAATGTAGTTAGGACTGGCCGGTCTGGTGTCAGGATAATGTGACTGGGTGGGATATGATGCTACATAACTGTGGCATGATGTTCAAGATCTAGAAATAACTAAAAACTGCAACACTGCAGACATCTTAGCAATATGACTAAATTATTATCAAAGCTGTGTTAAAATCCAAATCACAAACATACATGCACACACTTATGACAATGGATGCAAGGACATCCCATAATCTTGTTGGCCATGGCCAGGTGATGTATGAAGCAAGTCTCTTTCTGCGCTTGACCTAGTACACTTCAATACATGTATATCCAGTTTCATTACTGTAACAGTTATGGAACAACTGAGCTGAATGCCAGAACTACAAATGTACTGCCATGGCTGAAACAGTTACTAGAACAATGCAACAACAGTAGCAAAAATATGACATTTCTCATCCATGTGACAGAAAAGTCTCATGGAGTTGCAATTCTTCTCAGCTCAGATTGTTTTTAAACCCCTCATATAATGTGTGTCAAAACAACTTAGTAATGTGCTGTAAGTGTGACCTATATCCTCAGCATCATGGGCAAGATGACTGCAATTTATATTAAATATGAAATATTGTCTCATTAAAGAAATAATTTAATAACAAGTACATACAAAATTATAATTTTAGAAATTCTTAGTTTTTAGATTACATTGTGTTCTCAGCAGAAATTTGCCGATTAAAAATAAGGTGGCACTATAAATGGAATTTGCTCATCTAGACCAACCCCTACACTGTTAGAGCTATCAACGTTTTGCAGATTGTTATCAGACTTATGATTGTTTAGCAGATTCAAGGGTGAAGGTCACTAACGGTGAAAGGCCAGATAAATGTATGTGTGATTCTTTCTAATAGCCACACAAGGAAGACATGAAGGGAAATTCTACTTTTGATTTGCCACTGTTTAAATCAAATTAGACCTGTCAACACCATAAATCTCAATTAAATAAGAAACCAAAGGTTTTTGTGAAAAACAACTTTATTGAAATGTATAACCTATAAATAATATAACATAAAATTCACTTAAAATTACCCATAATAAATATTCAAAAGAATTAACAGGCAACATCATTACTTGAATATGACAAGATAAAAGCACCAGTCTGCTTTAACTGGTCCCTGACTTCCAATGTTCATGTAAAGTTCTATTTAAAAAGTGGGTTATACATTTTAAAATGCACTAGAATCATCCATTGTTTGTGTCCATAGGACATGTTAAAAAATCTGCTAGGCAAGTTGACTTCACCATAAACATACTGAGCCGTGCAAGCTTTATTTATATCTTCTTTCACTCAAAGCAACATCTGTCACTATCAGTACTCTGGAGATTGTAATCCTTGGTTTTAATCTTGGTGATTGTTAAATCTACAAGCTCAAGTTTATTACCAGAGTTCAATTTGTTTAACTGAAAAGCCAAAAATTTTATTTAGTGTCACATTGATAATAGTGAGAAATTGGTACCCAAAAATTTCATATTTCATCACACAGTTATTACTCACAATCTTTTTGATATCTGCATAATACATTAAATTACATATTCTGTAATTTTTGATAATTTGATCTTTTATTGGATATAAAATCCATTTTAATCATGTAAAGAATCACGTCATTCTCCTAATGTGAGATTTTATGAAAATCTGGTTATATGCTAATTGCAGACATAAAAACTACAGTTGCACTGAGAATTTTTTTGTCATTTTTAAAATAAAAAATATAAGACATATGTACTTGCCTTTTAAATTATTTTTTAATATTTACATATAAAGACACTTAGCTATCAATATTTTAATATTTTAATGGTTTACTTGATACAACAGAAAAACATCCTTGAGAGATACTGACAAGCTACATAGTTGCAAAACACCCTTGAGAGATACTGACAAGCTACATAGTTGCAAAACACCCTTGAGAAATACTGACAAGCTGCACTTGAAAGCAGAACAAGATGACTGCTGGAATGATCTTTCACTTAAGCCGAAGAAAAAAAAACCTCTACTGAATTTTACTAAAGTTAAAAATGAGTATCAAGATAATGGATAAATTAAAATTACAACAATAATAATAATAATAATAATAATAATAATAATAATAATAATTATAATAATAATAATAATAATAATAATAATAATAATAATAATTATAATAATACAGTAATAATAATAATAATAATAATAATAATAATAATAATAATAATAATAATAATACAGTAATAATAATAATAATAATAAAAATAATAAAAGTAATAGTAATAACAACAACAAACACAGCTAATGGACCAAAATCAGTGGATAATAATCATCAATACATTTATTGACACTGCTAAGAACAGTAATATGCATATTTCTCTTGTTTATTCTAGCTAACTATTGTGTACTTTCAACATCTTGGACTGATATCACATCTCAAGTTGGGCCTTCAAATGAAATTTGAAAATTGAACTTATTACAGAGGCACTCTAAAATCTGAAGCTGGCCTATCTTAGAAAATAGGGCAATATAAAGATCACTCTATTGCCATGGGATAAAAGCCATTAAATATTAATTATTCTGCTGGCAAGTTGGTTCTGTTCCTGGGCATTTACAATCTATTTACATTTATCTGGTGAGCAAGTTGGAGAAAAAACAGAATTTATCAACAATAGTTCCTCTTCTGCCTTACTGATGATATATTTTTGCAGTTAACAAGTTTTATTGGATGAAATTACATTTCTGGCCAACACATTCCAATTTAAATAAAGTTGATAATACAATTCTATATGCAAGACTCAACCATTAAAATTAATACAGTATCCTAAACATGTGATCTTGGAATATTTCCAGCTAAACTTGAACTTAAACATAATTCTGAATTTAGGAATTTTATCAGGTAACACTGTCAATTTAAGTTAAATTTAAATTTGTTTTCAATCAGATCTTAAAGATAGCGTACTGTACTTCAGTTAGAGTCCCAAGAGAATGTTGAAAACAACAAATTCAACTAAGGGGGCAAGGGAATGATTTTTTATTGTTGTAATGATCTTTTCACAAATGGAGTAATTTGCCTTTCTAACATTTTATACTTCAACAAAATATTTTTCAACAGAAATTCATTGTCAACTTCTATTTACTCTACAAAAAAAATCTACATATAATGCAGAAATGATTCAATGTTAAATTATCATAATTGTATCTGTACTGGAATTCATGTAGATGAACTTCTCAATTTACATCAGGCAGAAAGATTTTCAGTTTAATTAAATGATAAATGACAATATTTGTAGAATGATAGCATTCTCTGCCATCACTTGTATAATTGCATTTTTTTTATATGTATCTACTGCAGGGATTTTTGTTGGTGAAAAATATCTTTTTGCCTTGATCCATCACTAAAGCTCATGTCAGTTACATGTACATATATTTTTCTGTTCTGATAATTACACATATTTATACAAGAGCTTAACATTCCAATTTTCTTTTCCATGTCATATCCTTCATGATATACTGTACTTTGTTCTTTGTATATTTCTTCTATTTAATAGATACTGTTCAAACTATATAATCATTGTATATTTTGATCCCCAAGTCAAATATACCCAGTAAGCAGCCAATATTTGTATGAAACTTCATTGTCAAACATTATGTGTGAAAATAACTTTTTTCCTCCAATATTGTAGACCAAGGGAACAAGCTGTAAAAAATTACCCTTTCTGAGTAGGGTCTATACATTCACGCCTTGCCAAAGAAGAGCAGTTGTACCCTAATTAATCCAATGACAAATATCAAGCTGAGTAGGAATGAAAATAATTAACCTCTCTGGATGAGTTTTGGGTTGAACTTCCAAAGTAACCTTCAAATGTAAAGTTCTCTAGGACTCACTGATGTAAAATTTTAAATCTTCCACGACTGGCTGATGCAAAATCTTACATTTTCCATGACTGGCTGATGCAAAATCTTACATTTTCCATGACTGGCTGATACAAAATATTACATTTTCCATGACTGGCTGATACAAAATCTTACATTTTCCATGACTGGCTGATGCAAAATCATAGTTTCCATGACTGGCTGATGCAAAATCTTACATTTTCCATGACTGACTGATACAAAATCTTACATTTTCCATGACTGGCTGATGCAAAATCATAGTTTCCATGACCGGCTGATACAAAATCTTACATTTTTCATGACTGGCTGATGCAAAATTTCACATTTTCCATGACTGGCTGATGCAAAATCTTATATTTTCTATGTCTGGCTGATGCAAAATCTTACATTTTATATGACTGGCTGATGCAAAAATTTCACATTTTCTATGACTGGCTGATGCAAAATTTGACATTTTCCATGATTGGCTGATGAAAAATTTTCGTTATCATGACTGGCTAATGCAAAATCTTACATTTTATATAACTGGCTGATGCAAATTCTTTAGCTCAATTTCCTTTTCCTATTCTTTTGTAATTTTTTGGCATTTTAGTGAACAGCAAGCAAATGAACCTCTTTGGTGAACAGCAAGCAGTTCAACCTTTATATACAAAGCAATATAACAATGTATAAAATTCATACATTTCTAGTTATTAAACAAAATTATATTGAAATTATCTGCAAGAAATTGCAAAAATAACAAGATAAACATGTTCATGTATGCAAATGGAAACTAAAATTGTAACATACAAATATTATAATAAAATACAGTAAATTAGAGCCAACAAAATCTTATAAACTCAGTTTAAACCCTTCATTATAGCACAAATTCTGATTTAACAAAAGAAATGGATCCCATTTGTTTTCTTTATTTATTAAATTTTTTATTCACACCACTACTCAAACTTGAGTAATGCTGGCAAAAAATCAGGGTTGTGAACAGAATTTATGAAAGAATGATGAAAAACGTATGCTCAGGATCAAGGGGGCCACAGGTACTGGTACCAGTAACTTCTCCACTGAACTATTTCAGTACATTTTGTCAGTTCTGTAGTGGGAGCATTTCTGTTTGAAAAGTGACATTTGTTTCACTGACCTGATTTGATCTTCAAGAGCAACTGAGACATAATTGCTGTAACTTGTTTGCTTTGTAAACAAAATGCAAAATACCTGTCCCGGTAAGTTGACAAAATTGCTACCTAGTAACTGATACCGGTATATATATATAATCTACTTGATCAAGCATATACAACATTTCCATCATCCTTCAAGAAATACATGTAACAGTCTGAACATATCTGAATACATTTTAACTAACCCATTGATTTTTCATACAAGTGATCTATGTGGCAAGTTCAACTATGGTGAGGATAAAAAAGATGTTATTAAAGACATGCAAATTCTGATGAAAAGGTATTACTTTTGAAATTAAAACATCAATATTAAAAGAACAAAAAGGATATACATTGGCAAATTTAAAATCTTTCTTCTCATTGAAATATTGTGCTACATCTTCAGTGTGAGATATAACAATACTAAACATCAAGAGTCCCTTAAAGGGACTGACACTCTACTGGGTAAAGACAAAGCAATTTTATCAAGTAAAATAAGCTTTTTGATAATACCCAATCATAATACCTTAGGAGAACTACCATCCCCTATGGTAAGTGAGGCAACTTCTAGATACTAGAAGGGGATACACTCAATATACAAGGGCATGGCAACTGTAAAGGAAACAACTTTCCCTCCTGCAAATCTAGTGGAAGTCAGGAAGCCATGTCATTTGCTAACTGCTGAACAACTTGGAATGGCAACCTGTTCCACAATGGTAATAGGAACCCACCAAGGGTGGATGAACCTTTTTGGAAATAAGATCTTGGAAGTAAAAGTTGTAGAATGTTGACTCTGTCCTTCATCCCAAGGGATGACAAGGGAAGACAATGAGGCCCATGAGAATGGCTTAAATGGTATCTTATTCAGCCAGGTACGTAGCTATGAAAGATTCCATTTGGTCAGGGTCAATGCCTTTTAATGTGCTAGATTGAAGGTTGAAAGATGATTCTATAACTTTTTTCAGTTTGAGATCCTTTCTGCCATGACAATGCAGCATATCAGAGATCATGGAATGGTAAACTTTTATTGTGATTGGATCTAAATGTTTCTCATCATAGAGCCAAAGCAGGAAATTAGCTTTTCGAGGTAATGATGCTTTCAGCTGTACAATGTGTTTGTGCTGAGGTCAGTGAATGAAAATTTTATATTTTTCCTTCATACTGTCAAAATATTGAGCCATCTTACTATAGTGATTCTCTCCACAATTTGCTGACAGAACCGTTTGTTCTTAAGGGCTTGTTTAGATTGTGATGGAACACCTGCCATTATGGTTGCTTGAGTAGCATAAATCTTTTTTCCTGGGGTTCAACTATTTGTTTGACAAGGTCATTGATCCACTTCAATGGAGCAATCAGCATTCCTGACAAGACCATCTCAGTAAGGCAGTTGATTTTTTGTGTGCATAGGGTTGATCAGTTTTCAGTAAGGTGTAACAAAATATCATATACTGCCATTTTATGATTGAAAAAACATGTTTGATATTCAAAAGTGATGCAGTGATGGTAAACATGTTCAGCTGAAAATTTGTAAAATACATAGACCTTATATTTACTCTAGCACAGTTGCACAAACTTCAGTCCAAATCCTATGCAGCTCAATGACTTGTTGCTCTCTCAACCTGATGTTATTTTTGGAAATTTTTAAAAATTTGAAATGATGATGGCAATTAAGTTGCTGAAGATGATAATAAGTGTTTCTGAAACCACCTCCTGGGTCCATTGATCATTGTGGCAGATATGTCCCTATTTGGCATCAAAGAATAGAAGGGTGAAAACAGTCACCTTCCCACCGACTCTTGTCCTCCTTCATTACTGATAATGATGGTCATCTATAGATGTAGAGGCGATAGGAATGTTTGTGCACTGCCTACCATGCGAGTCATTTTGAACCTTTTGTTGATTTTCCTCATTTTTGAGGGGCAAAAGCTTGAGAACCAAATTGATCAACCTCCTATGTGTACTGGAACACTAATCTGTCATAGGGTGTATTGAGTGACTATTGGCACTGCAGGTTAGGCTGATCCATTAGAGTGCTTTTATGCTGTGAGTGTGTCTACTTGGATAATGGTCTTTTGTCTCACAATGTATGATTGACTGTGGTGGTGGTGACTCAATGCAAAAAGATCATATCAGTGGTGGTTGGCATGATAATATCCTGTTCAGTAAGCAAGGATGGGGTACAGAATATTTTAACAGAAATGGTCTGTACATTTGAGACAGTAACCAAGATGGATTGTTTTTAATTGCACTCAATTGCAGGTAAAAAAAAAAGCTATCTTGTATCAAACAGAAGTGGTAAGCAACCTATTTTTTCTGTCAAGAAAGACATCCTAATGCAGCAGTGAGTCGAGGAGCTGGGGCTGACTTTGATAGTGTGTATTACTTAAGTGGTCTCTGAACCATGTTGACTATCTGTACACAGCATGGTACTCTGCAAGAGCAGAAGTAGCATCATAATATATCTGGCATGAATCCCTGGATCAAAAACATCAGTTTATGTAACTACCACCTATAAAGGTAGATAACCTCTAGCTTCTTAGCTAAAATGTTCTAACCTGAGAGGTTTATATTTGTGAGTTAGCATCAATTCTCCAATTATATAAGGATCAGTTAATGTATTTGAGGAAGAAGAGCTCAATATTCAAACTAAAAGCATTTCTTCCTTTTAACTGCCGAGTGTTTAAATCATTCTGATATTCATTAGCAAGATTTTCAAAATTAAGTACCGTAACAGACATATTGGATATCAGACTGAGATTATTTTCATTTTGGACAGAGGAGACATCATTAGAAGTCATTTGGTAAAAACATGTCAACATGACTGTAGATTTATGTGGCTTAGTGACAGCAAGATTTTCAAGACAGCCATCAAAGTGATGGATGTACAATCTGCATAATCTTCCTTTAGGACCAATTAGGCATCACAAGTCAATTGGTGAAAATTTCATGTTCATAAAGCCATCTATTTGGAAAGAGTCAAGATAATATTTTAAAGATGGCCATACTGAGGTCAGTTTGCATCATTTTCATTTACGACCATCCAGATACTTAGGAACTCTTCTTTGATTCACATGTAAAAATGGCTTTCCATTTAGAAGTAGCAATAAAAAGAATTTCAATATTAGATAACAATATTTTAATTCAGGACTAACAAGACATTACAATAAGTCTTCTGGTGAAAACCTTATGTTAGTAAGACTTCCATTTCTTTTCATAACAATAAAAAGATTTTAGATGGTTGCCATGGTGACTTCACTGGACATCATAAGACAATTTAGCAAAACTGCATGCTGACATTACCATCCATTGATCTGAAGTGGTGATAAGATTTCATACTGAATGTCTGAGAGGCACCATTTTCTAGATCAGTGTTTCTCAACCCCCAGGATGTGACCCAAATCTGGGTTGCGAGGTCGTTCTGGAGGGTTGTCAGGATTTTTTGCAAGGGTGGCAAAACTTATAAAAATGTGGAAACTGGGTTGTGAGGCTCAGAAAAAATATTTTTGGGGGTTACTGCAAAATCAGTTGGAATCCATCAACTAGATCATGGGATGAATGTATATGAAACATGTCACAGCAATCCTTCAAGTAGTTTAGGAGGAATAGCGATAACAAACTTGAGCTAACTGACTTACCAATCACAGACAAAAGAACATCCCATAAATTCTTCTGGGTTATAACCATTATGATTAAAAACACAAAAACAAGTCACATCACACGATACCCTGATGATTTTTAACTGGATACATATTTATCACTCGTAAGACGGACTCTGTTCACTTTGAACTCGCTCAGAAGTATCTGATGATGACAAATCAGATTCTGACGTTATTTTGACGATAGCATCTGCATACTCAACTATTGCTCTGTCCAGCCATGTCACCTCTTTTGGAATGATGAAGCCACCCTCGAAGTATCCAAGATGTCCCCCATGCTTGGTCAAGACAAACAAACATTTTGGATTTATCTCTGTAATTCAGAAAAGGATGGCCATAATAAACAGATAACTGGAAACTTTAGCACTGTATTAAACTAAAAAAATACTGATGAAGGTCAGTGTATGTGCTCTGTAATTGATAAACACAAAGATGAAGGTCTATGGTTGATAAACACTATGATGAAGGTCAGTACAAGCATTCTGTAATTGATAAACACCATGATGGTCAGTGTAGGTGTTCTGTAATTGATAAACACTTGATGAAGGGCAGTGTAGATGTTCTGTAATTGATAAACACTGATGGAGGTCAGTGTAGGTGTTCTGAAATAACTGATAAATACCATGAAGTCAGTATAGGTGTTCTGTAACTGATAAACACTATGATGAATATCAGTGTAGGTGTTCTGTAATAACTGATAAACACTGATGAATGTCAGTGTAGGTGTTCTGTAATCACTGATAAACACTGATGAATCAGTGTAGGTCTTCTGTAATAACTGATAAACACTATGATGAATGTCAGTGTAGGTGTTCTGTAATAACCTATAAACACTATAATGAAGGTCATTGTAGGTGTTCTGTAATAACTGATAAACACTGATGAATGTCAGTGTAGGTGTTCGGTAATAACCGATAAACACTATGATGAAGGTCATTGTAGGTGTTCTGTAATAACCGATAAACACTATGATGAATGTCAGTGTAGGTGTTCTGTAATAACCGATAAACACTATGATGAAGGTCATTGTAGGTGTTCTGTAATAACCGATAAACACAATGATGATGGTCATTGTAGGTGTTCTGTAATAACCTATAAACACTATAATGAAGGTCATTGTAGGTGTTCTGTAATAACTGATAAATACTGATGAATGTCAGTGTAGGTGTTCTGTAATAACCGATAAACACTATGATGAAGGTCATTGTAGGTGTTCTGTAATAACCGATAAACACAATGATGATGGTCAGTGTAGGTGTTCTGTAATAACTAAAAAATCTCATCTTTCAATGACATTTAAATAACCATACCATGCTCATAACATTCTGAAACTCAACTTCAAGACAGAAATCCCCAAAACGTGGACAGCCTATTTAGTGTTAAACTAGAATCACAGACCTTTCATATATTTCTTAGCTTTCCACCCTATACTACACAGCTTAATTTAAATACTCTCTGTTCCACCTAACTATCATATCTGTATTGGAGGTTTTGAGCTTAAACCGAGTTTCTTGTTTTAAAAATACTGGGCCTGGTCAAAATTTTACTTGACAAGAAATTAAATATCTCTCTCTTGTTAAAGAATATTCTCCATAAATAAAAGATGGTATAAAAACACAAATCTATGAATCCTCTATAACATATCTGCTAAATTATATAACCCACACTGAACTTAGAGCTCAGACTTACCATTACACGATGCATAATGATCTGACAGATTTGGCACTATATGCCATCACATAAAACACTGACAGATCTGGATACATAATGCTTGGACAGATCCATATCTGTGTACTATAACATAAAGCATGATGATCTGACAGATTTTGATCTTTCCATCATATAATACATAATACTCTTACAGATATGAATCTATATACATAATGCATAATGTAATTGGGGTGTATGGGGTGTCATGGAAAGGTAGCACCTCTGACAATGTTCCTTGGATTAGTTTGCTTGCTTTGGTCCCCCATGACAATCAGATCTTACCTGATGCTGCAAGCAGCTGTAGGCATGTAACAGTGGCCATAGTCCTGCATAACACTTGGACAGGCAGGTAAAACTAATGGAATGTATCTGATGGGTCTCAAATCTCTTCGAGTTAGGGACTTGCCTATTCTAGTATGTGAAGACAATTCTAGCAGACTAGATGGACAAGACCACCAGGAAGAGCCAATGGCTGGAAATGCTGCTCTTCAATGTTTTGTGGAAAGCATTAGACATGAAAAGGCAGAGAAGACATGTGGCCATCCAGCACAGCCAAAGAGGTGTCCAGCTTTCATGTTTCATTATACCACTGGATCGAGACTGCTGAGGCCAAGGGAGTGGCACTATCCCTGTGCAATGACATACACAGGTTTTCTGTGTCCTCAATCTTTGTGTCCTCAATCTTTGTGTCCTCAATCTTTAACTATATTCCTTTCTTAATGACCTCACCAAGACTATCAATTCATTCAACAGAGAAGCCCTTGTCTGTATTAACAAGGTATGGCTGCCCTGTGCAAATTCCTCTGGCTCTTCCATGATCGCATGAAAAGATATTCCTCTAAAATGGCGACCTATCTAAACCCTTCAAAATCTTGAAAGGGGTAAAATTGGGCTGCATTTTGGCATGCATCCTCTTCAACCTCTTTTTTACCTGTGCCCTCATCCACACCATACAGGATCTCTAAGACGGAGTGCACATACCAACTTGATGATTCACTCTTTGACCTGTGACAACGCACTGCTAAATCGAAGATGCTGGAAATCATTACCTGGAAGTCCCCGTCTGCTGACAACTGTGAACTCATGGCATACAATACAAATTACATGCAGTCAATGCTCAACAAATTTTCAGAAACATTGAAGCAATTAGCCCTGGCAAGACTTAAGTTGTTTTCCAGCCAGTACCAAGCACCAGTGTCGCACAGCCAGTAATCACCATTGATATCGATCAACTGAAAATTGTGGACAGCTTAAATAACTAGACAAAGTCACTTCCAATAATGGTGTTCCATACATGCCACTACCCCCACCAAGATACAAGTGTAATTATTGCTATTATAAGTGGCAAAAAAAGCATAATCTGGGCATAAAAAGTGTAATCTGTATATAACATGCCAGTATTATAGCACCTATGAAAAAGATGCATTCAATTTTGTTACTAACCTGGTTCCACAGCTGGTCAAATTTCTTGTCACAAAGGGCAAAATCCGTATAGATTTGAACCAGAATACAAACACCTAATTGACTAAAATACCAAGGGATAATGAAGGAGCTAGAAATTACAGAGAGATGAAAAACATGAACAGGCAAAGCATGAAAAAGCAAATGAATCCTGGACAGAAAGACCATGCTCCACAATCAAAGAGTGAGTAAAAATGACAGCAAAGTGGAATATCAGATGGTGAAAGATCTCACAACCCATAAACAATGGAAAGCTACCACCATCCAAGACAAATCAGGAAAATGCCTCACAGAAGATCAAGAGATCCTCAAGCGATGGACAGAATACTGCTCAAAATTGTACAATCATAAGAACTAAGGACATCCAGCAGTACTAAATTGCCCTCAAGCAAAAGAAATTGATGATGAAAACCCCAATCTTTGTGAAGTAGAAATTGCAGTTAGGTCATTAAAGAAATGAAAGTCTGCAGGCATTGACAACATACCAGAAAAGCTCATTCATACAAGAGGACAATAGATAGTCACAGTCCTAACAACAATCTGCAACAAGATATGGCAGACAGAAGAATGGCCCACCACATGGACTCAATCCCTGGTCATCATAAGGAAACTTAGAGTTATGCCAAAACTACAGATCAGTCACCTGAGCAAAGTCATGCTGAAGATAACTCTGAAACGGACTAAAGCCTCAAGCTGAGAAAAGTATTGCTGAAGAGCTGTGAAGAGCTGACAGGCTTCCAAGCAGGAAGGAGCACCACAGAGTAAATCTTCAATCTCAGACTCCTTTGCGAGATATACCTTCAGCATCAGTAGAACCTATACCATGTCTTTATAGATTTCAAAAAGGCCTTTGATAGGGTATGGCATGCAGCCTTATGGGCAACTATGAGGAACTACAACATTAGCTCGAATCTGGTGCAGGTTATTGAGCACCTCTATGACAAAGCCACCAGTGCAGTCCTCATCAATGGCAGCAGAGGAGATTGGTTTCAAACAACAGTTGGAGTCAGACAGAGATGTATACTGTCACCTACATTCTTTAAAATTTTTCTTGAAAGGATCATGGAGGATGCCTTGCATGACCACAAGGGCACTGTCAGCATCAGAGGAAGAACAATCATCAACCTTTGCTTTGCAGATGATATTGATGGTTTAGCAGAAGATGAAAAAGAACTGGCCAACTTTGTTGAGCGCTTTGACACAACTTCAACAGCAAACAGTATGGAGATTAGTGCAGAGAAAACCAAACTGATTACAAACATCACCAATGGCATCAGTGCAGAAAGCAGAAATAAAGGTCAGTGGACAGAAGCTGGAAAGAGTCACAAGCTTTAAGTTCATGTGATCAATTATCACAGATGAGGGCTCCAAACCAGAACTACTTTGCAGGATTGCCCAGACAACAGCAGCAATAACAAGTTTGACCAATATGGAAAGATTCCAACATTACTCTTGGTTCCAAACTAATGCTGATGCACTTGATTGTCATATCCATCTTGCTGTATGCTTGTGAAACATGGACACTCACATCAGATCTACAAAGAAGATTCAAACCTTCAAAATGAGATGCTACCTCAAGATCTTGGGCATCTCATACATTGACCATGTAACCAATGAAGAAGTCCACAAGAGGATTCAATGAGTCATCAAATCCTATGAAGGCCTCTTGACCACTGTAAAAATGTGCAAACTGAAGTGATACAGTCATATCTCAAGATCATCTGGACTGGCAAAAACAATCTTGCAAAGTATGTGGTTGCAGAAGAAGTGGCAGATAGAAATGAGGTGGGAAGACAATTAAGGATACTCCTTAATGTTGTCTTCCCACCTCAATTCTATCTGCCACTTCTTCTGCAACCTCATACTGTGCCTTGCAAAATTGTTTTTGCCAGTCCAGATGAAGGCATAGGATTTGGAGATTCTCAAAGGGCAGTAGAGGACAGGGAAAGATGGAGAAAATTGGTTGTAAAGTCAACTGTGGTGTCTTAATGATCTCTTGGGTTAAGGGACTGATGATGATGATATGTGTAACTTTTGCTGAATGATCATGAACAGGAATTCTGTAATAAGCATTGTCACGTGTTGAACAAGCTGTATTAAATTACTCGCATATTCTTCTTTTAAAGTTTGTAAAGCACTGGTAATTTTGTCTTTTTTTCTAATCTGACATGTTTTGAAGCTTGAAAAGATCTAGCTACCCTAACATTTTCCGTCAAGTAATATTCACAACTCACATCATAAAGTATTTCAATTAAGATCTGGAGCCATTTTCTTTAAAATTATTGACTAAACCACTCACAAACTTGTCAATATAATGAATCTGTGATGCAAAGTTCATATCTGAAGAAACCAGTGTTTTCTTGGAATGGGTCATATACAGTTGCTATAAATAGCAAATTACTACTTTTATGCTCTTCTTAAGCAGCAGACATTTTTGTAAGAATATTCTCAAACTTATATGAGTGGAACTAAAGAGATGATAATAAATATGACAAAAACAACATTTATTTGCTTTTTTTTTTAATGCCAGTAAGAATAACCATTTTTTTAAAGGGAGTAATTATGGACATACGTAGTCAATTTAGATGTTTGCATTTTTTCTTTATCTTTGTAAAAACCTACACATTGTCAGTTGTACTAATGTCCCAGTGATAAATCTTTTAATAGGGTTTCAGTGTTGGGTTGAGTCTTTCCAGTTAATCTGTAATGCCTGCGAATGAATGAGGTCTTTGTCTTTAACTCTAGTAAGTGAGAATCATTTCCAGATTGTTTATTTTATTTATTTATTATTATTTCTTTTGTTACAGCATTTTACCAAGCCACCATTTGTTTACCTGGGTGCAGATGGTCACAACATTTTTTTATCCAGCTAAAATGTTAGTGATTTAAACTTTGTCTCAAAAGAAATTATTGTTTCTTGATGAGTTAATGTTTTGGGGGGTGGGTTTCATTTATTGTTAAATAATATATATTTATTCCACATTTCCCCATATCCTGATCAAAATCAAAATACATCTAGTTGTTTGTACATCAACACTAATAACAATGGCTGAACCACCAAAGAAAAAAGAAAAATTCTAACACTAGAAGAGAGATTTAATGTAATTCAAAGAAGTGAAAAAGGGGAGACGGCTCTCAAAATAACAGCCAGCTTAAACATCTGTGTTTGTTGCATGTGAAACAACTCTTCAAATTTATGGTCATGTGAAGCTACCTTATGGTTAGGATAAATACAGTATTACCTATGTTAATTTCGCAAATCATATATATGTACTAATACATGTACATATTCAGGTGATGTCCAAATATAAATTTGATTCATTGGCTTGATGGATGTACACTGAATATCTTTATTATATAAAGTTATTTTGAGAGGAATGCATGCAATATTTAAGAATGTTTATGAATAAAGGATATGATATATGTACAATGAGTATGGGTATTTTTTTTCTTCAGTGCTAACTACTGACCCTGGAAACCAGTCCATTTTCATACACCTGTTATAAGAGACCACCTGTCTTGAGAAACTACTTTTGGTTGGCAAAAGGAGTGGTCTCTCAAGACAGGTTTCACTGTACTTTGACCAATCTGGCTGACTATATCACCACACAGCATATAATGCTCTCACAAATCTGGATCTTTGTACCATCACTTAATAAAAAATGTTCCAACAGATCTAGATCTTTGAACCTACACTTAATGCAAAACACTCTGACAGATCTGGATCTCTGTATGTACACTTAATATAAAATGTTTGAACAGATATGGATCTCTACTTTCACATCATATAAAATAATCTGACAGATCTGGATATCTGTACCACCATTTAATACATGATGCTCTTACAAATCTGGATCTCTGACAGATCTGGATCTATGCTTTTTGCAGCTGGATGCACATTATACACTGATAATGATAGTCCTCACTCATTATAACACTGTCATTATAAGCCATAGAGTATACCACCTTATACAAAGATTGCCTTACAATGAAGTTCATGATGCTATAATTTTTTTACCAATTCCATAAATGGGATTCATGCCCGTTAACGTCTTATAACCCCAAAATTAGGTTACAATGAAAGGCCTTATAAACTGTTGAGTACTGTATCTGTATAAAATTCACTACACAACTTACCAATATATTCCCTTGGATATTTTAGAAGGGGTTCAGGTACTAAGGGATCATCTGCTGCACTTAGAATAAATATCGGAATATCCCTCTGTAATGCAAAGAAATGGTGTAAATTTGCAGCACAAAGTCAGATGTTTTGTTTTAGAGAAAATGTTTCAGTAAAAGTGATGGTTTTGTTTTTTTTTTTAAAGAAAAGCTGAGCTTATGAAGGGTACCAATGCACCAATAAGAATTCTGCATGACTTGGGAGTCTTACTGCAACTGCAGGATGAAGTATCATTCCCATCAGACTTGCCAAACCCTATTAACAATGCCATTGTCTCTGGTGACATGGGCGAGATATTACTTCTTTTTCTGTGGCTGTTTTCAAGCAAGGTATAACAAATATAAATAATAAAACCAAGAAAAAAAATGTCAAACAGATTCATATCAAAACATGACATTTTTAAAAAAAAAATTAAAAATGAGTTTTAAATAATAAAAAATATATGCATTTCTATAATCATTAAATACTAAAAAAGGAAAATAAAAAAGTACTGAAAAATGTAAATTTTTATCTGTCTAGGTTTTAAGTCCTATAGTACTACACCTATTGACATTAAACTTGCACTGAAGGTACATCATAGGAATGTGTACAAACAAATTAACTGGAGTTTTCTTACAGACTTTTCAATATATACTCTAACTTTGTTTTAAAATTTTGTCAATACCCCATGTCCAAGCAGTAAGTTCTTCATTACTACTGTCTCTTTCTTGCACCACAAAATGCTATAATAAGAAAATGATGTGCGATTTTTTTTTACTTTAAGTAAGTGGATTTAAAATGTAGATGAAATATTAGTTGTGTAACTATAAAATAACATCTCTCTTTATGTGTATCAAGATTCAAAACTAAAAATGTCATTCAATCATTGCATCCCTTTCCAAAGATACCTAAAGAAAAATGTTGAATGGGTGGATTTACATTTGAGTCTGAAAATACAGCTGACCATTGTTAATGGGCAATTACATGTTTTATTTGTGTCTATTTCATGTTCCTATGGCACATCGATGAAAGGTCCCGATGATCTCATTATATCACTTTGCAATGCATGCAGGAAACTGTAGCTATAGCTGGAGGGAAAAGTGAACAAGGAAAACACAGTCAGATTGCCTCGATGATGGAGTCCATGATGAATGTGACTCAAGTTTTATTTAATAGAAAAATCCAACTGAATGTCTTGAAGTCAAAGCCATGCCAAATAACCAGCCATTAACTGCAATGGATTGAAAAAACTTATATGTTTGTCATGATGCAAAAGAAATACAATGAACTGTCTTCATGAACAATATGTGTTTTGGCATTTGTTTTCTCACACTTTGGAAGAACTCCAAAACAACTAATTAAATTCTAATTTTGTTGAAGATACTTTGGCTTGTCAGTCAGGTGGAGTAGCATTATCAAAATTTTCAAGATGGCTGCAATGGCAACGATATTGGACATCAAATTGGCACCATTTTTATTTCAGACCACATACACATTATAAGAAGTCTTTTAATCAGATAAGACCATTCATTCTGGTGGAGTAGCAATAACAAGTTTGTCATGATGGCTGCTGTAGTGGACATGTTGGACATTAGATTGGAACCATTTTCATTTAGGACCAACCAGATGTAATTTAGATATCTTTTTAGTGAAAACCCCAGGTCAAGATGACCATCCATTCACAAGAAGTAACATAAACAAGATTTTCAAGATGGCAGCTGGGGTAGCCATATTGGACTCACAAAAGCACCATTTTGATGCAGGACCATTCAGACATCATATTAAGAAGTTTGTTAATAAATATTGCATGTTGACATGACCATGAATTCAGAAGTATTTTTAAGACTACCATCATCATGGTGGCCATATTGGATGTGCAAGCAGCACAATTTTCATTTAGGACCAACTAGACTATGCTAACTGATGGACACATGATTGACAGCAGACAACATACAGACAACCAACCATCCCATAAGCACTTCTGGTCTTAGACCAATAGAACTAAAACCTATTATGTCCTGGGCACAGAATAATAGTAATATTTCTCTTTAACAGTCATATACTGTGACAAAAGAATATATTTTATATGTGCTTCGGTAAAAGGCAACATAGAAGTCTTTCCACTGAAAAGTAAAAATATAAATAATTTTTAAAAAAAATAAGGTGAGCAGAAACTTACCACAAAATTCATGTTGATACTACAACTGTGGTCCCTGTAGTAATCCCTTAAATTATCATAGCCTGCCCTCCTCCTATCAAAATAAGTAAAATAGGTGAATTTGTATGGAGGATGATGAAGATGCAGCTTATTTTCTGATCAAATTAATGCTGCATACCTTCTACTGTTCTATACAACTGTTAAATTCAAATTTAGATTCAGACTGAAAGTGAATATAACAGGAAGCACTAAGACCTCAGAAAAAAAAACTATCACAGTGACCTATTTAGAATAATCTGCTTGGAATTTTCCATGATATTAGCACTTATAAACTTTACAGACTCTGCAGGAAATGGTCAAAAATGTAAAAACTGTGGATCAAAGGAACATATATTGGATGTAGTGACCTGAATTTGATATGGTAATGCAGCAATCCTGGTGTTCAATAGATTGATCAAATCTTAGGACTCTGAAGACATTAATTACTGCCTAAAAACAGAATTAAGACAACAGATAATAATGGTGACCAATTATTAGAGTTAATGACAACAATTGTTTTTAAAAAAAGACTCAAATGACTGGAGCTATATCATATACTAATCTACATTGTCATGCATTATCTAGAAGCAAAAATGAAAACTTTAATTTCTAAACATTACAAGAAGGCCAATGTATTCCCATTCAAAAGGTAATAAGTACGGTGAACAATTCATTCATATAAATATAATTTATCTCTCCAACATCCCACCCATGATATCTTTAGTTCTGGGCCCAAATAAATATGGTAACTATGATACCTACGCAGAGTAAAGCTCATCTATCTTGCTTAAGGATGTTGCAGCAAAAATTTTCTCTTCATCAAAGGGTCCAAATTTTCTCTGAGCCTCCTCTCCAAACAATATATTCCGATGGTGTCTCATTAGGGATTTCAGATTGGCTGTCATGGCATACATGTAACCCCTTCTCATGTGGTACCATTCTAAGTAGAGTGGCATAGCACTAAAATGAAACAGACCTGAATGAGACAAGAAACAAGGCAGTAAATCCAAAGCCTACATGTTCAGTCCATGACCCGATTATTAGAGTAAAATGTAAGACCTTGACCCATGCTGTAAAATGTGTGATCTTTACTACAAGGTCAATGGTTGAGTAAGCATGCATGGATGCTGACAGAGGGGAAGGTCTTAAGAGGGGGAGATCTTAAGAGGGGAAGGTCCCCACACCTACCTCCTGAACAGGAGGGTAGTAGATGAGACAATACCAAATGGGAGCTGATGAGAGACAAGATTATTATAATGTATATGCAAAAGACAAGCTTTTAATGATTTTATATCCCTTTTCTGACCACAAATATACAAGATTCTGCGTAATGAATTTAGTTTGCTATGCTGGTAAATATTCTTCACTGCTTTTAATCATTCTGCTTCTTCAAAGCCTCTAAAAATGAGAAATTATCTCTATAACCGACTAGTGTCTGAATACACATCAGTTTATACAATATTTTCTTATGTTATTAGTTTTGTGAACTAAATCCCCTCTACAACCTACTGTTTGCCATGGGAGAACTACTGTAATTTTAGCCAATGCGTGATATTCAACATATTTTTCCATAACAAAATCATGCTATTCTTAGGATAATGTTGTGTTTAGGATTTTTCTACTGTAGGACCACATTTGTTGCACGACTGTATGATAAGGTTGCAGCTTTTGACAAATACTGATTATCCTGGTGCAACCACTGATGTTAGTGAATCGGTTTTCTTTCTTAAACTCTCAACAAAAACAGCATCCCTCCTTTCCTGAACCAGTTGTAGGTAATCAACCACATGACTTGCATTCCATTTCTTCATTTTATTAGGCTCAGGTTCCATGTGCTGTGGATGAGAACTTTTTCTTAATGTCATCAAAGTCATGGGGCAGATAGCTTCCACTTAACAAATCGCATATGACAAAGTAGTGACATCACAAAATGTTTGGTGATGCCAATATGTATACCATAATGTGCAAGCCTACTGTGAGCAATGTTTAGTGATCACAGCCTCTGTCACAGCCATTAAAATCCTAAACTTTATCACTCCACCATAAATTCTAACTTTCTTGATCCAATCTTGTACCTACGCATCAAGTTAGCTCTCTAGTATCAAAGCTCTGCGCTGGGGTGATTTAGGAGGAATAGAAAATTCATTCCAATCTTGCTTTTTTAAATTTATGTGCTTGTTCCACATTCTCTGTACAGTGGTCTCACTGGTCACACAACTCAGATCACTACTGATTTTAAATGTGGCCTTGGCACTCAGCTATCTTTGCCTAGAAGTCAAGGAACTGAGTTGGGTGATCTTAGTTGAATTATACCACTTCTAAGCACTGTGCTAACACCATGATCATCAAAAAGTACTGACTGTGTGCAACTTTATGTATGGTAGTTTCATCATGAGATCACATACATGTACTTTAATAACCAATAAGCTTCTTGTTGCTGTTGTCAGTGTTGGCTCCTTGTCATGTGGGGCACTCAGATGAAAACAATGTAAGTGATTGATCCTTACTTGTTTATTTGTGCTCATAGAGGTGGTAGAATTGTTTGCTGTGTAATCTTAAATTAATGTTATTTATTTGGATGAAAGCATGTGCAAGTACTGAACATATCAGATCTTTTGATTTGTACTCATGCAGGCAATAGCATTGTTTTATACATTAACTCATAAAACCCGTGGAGATTTTGTCATTTTCACCTGATATACAAGTAAGAAACACATTTTGGGAATGCTTCTAAATACATCCCCAAAAAGCTGTCCAAGTAATTTCCGCTTGGCCTGTTGCCTAGTTGTGTTAGAAACATCATTTTTCATTGGCTATTTCACTCATGCAGGTGCAGAATGGTATATTTGGAGATCTGTTGGTTGTTTTGCTTATTTTGACCCATCATTTTTGTGTTCTGGCCACTTTTTACTTGAAATCCCCAACTTTGCCTACTGTTTGCAAAAGTTTGCCTGTCTGTGTGTAATTCAGACCAGGAGGCCTTAGAACAGAGGCCAAAAAGTCTAAAATCCATACACAAAATCTGATTCCAATGACGGGCAAAATTTTGGTGTAAAATAAAAATCAGGTCTGAAAAATTAAGTTTTTCTTTCTGCATTTTGTAATGCTAGTAGAAAGTCCAGATTATTTTGGTATCTTTGTAGTGCTCTTTCTGTCTACTTTTCTGTAATGCCATCCATTATGGTGTATCTTAAATGGCCTTGATGCTTCAGAGCTCAAAATTAGGGTACTATCTGATGGACAAAATGTGGTGCCAGGGGTTAATGAGTTAACAAGAGTTTTGGAAATTTCTTACAAAATGTCAAGGAATGGCTAATTTTGTAATTTTTATGCAATGTTGATGCAAAAATGATTAAATATTCAAGGAATATTCAAATCTAGTGACATCATCAAACTCTGCCCATTAAAGTGGCTGCCATCTGCATCAGCGAAGTTTTATTTTTTTGTATTTATTATAAGTATTTGTAGATACTGTATTAAACAACAAAAATTATATACCTACTGTTATGCAAACTTTGACAGGCAAATCCATTTAAATACCCACAAAAATGATTTTTAATACACAACCATGAAAATTGAACCCCATAACAATAAATGATACTGCAGTACATGTTAAATTCACATCTCTGGCATATTGTCATACAATAATCTGTTTCCTGGATATCACTTACATGTTACAGCCATATCTTTGGCATATTGACATACCTATCTCCTATATGTCACTTATGTGTTACAGTCATATCCTTGGCATACTAATGTTCCTGTTTCCTAGATGTCACTTATGTGTTACAATCATATCCTTGGCATATTGACATGCCTGTTTCCTAGATGTCACTTACGTGTTACAATCATATCCTTGGCATATTGACATGCCTGTTTCCTAGATGTCACTTATGTGTTACAATCATATCCTTGGCATATTGACATGCCTGTTTCCTAGATGTCACTTATGTGTTACAATCATATCCTTGGCATATTGACATGCCTGTTTCCTAGATGTCACTTACGTGTTACAATCATATCCTTGGCATATTGACATGCCTGTTTCCTAGATGTCACTTACGTGTTACAATCATATCCTTGGCATATTGACATGCCTGTTTCCTAGATGTCACTTACGTGTTACAATCATATCCTTGGCATATTGACATGCCACAAAGAAACTTTTTCTGGTTCTCCTGCTTCTCCCCAAGGTATTTCATGACAATGTTGCCTCCCATGCTGAAACCCACTAGCAACAGCTTCCTCTCAGGGAAAAGGACCATTAATTTGGTCACCATGGCATCCAACTCTTCTGTACCTCCTAAAATTACAATTTAAATGTGGATAAACAATTTGGTGAATGATATAGCTGTGTCACTCAGAGAAACAGGTTTCATGGAAACTTTAAAGACTAGGCATGAACATCTGTCTGAAAAGACGACACAATACAATCATAAAACATTGTCTTTCTTTCTCTAAAATATTATCAAATGAATTTAGCAGTGTAATACCTAAATTAGGGATTTTGATAAATAAACAAAACACATTCAAACCTAAAGCATAAGTGGTCCTTTCTTTCAAAAGCATGACTTGCATACAATTCAGATTGCTTTGAAATTCTATGAAACAGTTTTTACCTTAAAGTCAGAACAGAGCTTGTCAATGCCTGCTTGGTTGCAATACATGTCATAATTATTGCACAGCAAAGCAATACATGCCATCATTATTACATAACAATGCAATACCAGCCATTAATTACTGCATGGCAATACAATACATGCCATAGTTATTACATTATTGAATGGCAATGCAATACATGCCATCATTATTGCATAACAATGCAATACCAGCCATTAATTACTGCATGGCAATACAATACATGCCATAGTTATTACATTATTGCATGGCAATGCAATACATGCCATCATTATTGCATAACAATGCAATACCAGCAATTAATTACTGTATGGCAATGCAATACATGCCAAACATGTTGCATGGCAATGCAATACACGCCATAATTATTGCATGGCAATGCAATACATACCCCAACATGCATCACACAATTTGTCTGAAACTTTCCACTGAATTACATCATCATGTAAGCAGTTATAAAATGTTTTTATTTATGATTTAATTTTTATTTTAATTCTTAACTAGAATTTTTTGGGAAATCAAGCTAGTCAGTTTACAAAGTCTGCAGAATATCAACAATTATCTTAGCAATGTCATACAGCTATCTCTAAAAATAAATTTTGGTCTTTTGATTAAGAATGTCACACCAACGTAGTAACCTGGTCAAGCATACACAATATTTCCAAATATCCTGTTCAAAACCTTTGCTGACGGATAATAAAATAAAATAACTGCCAAAATCTTTATTACAACTGAAGCAATATGTTGGGTGATGAAATTTTGTTACATTGCATGCTTTGTTATTACCATTTTAGTAATAAATTGTTTGGTTTCATTTTAGCCTATTGTAGCCTATTGGATACTATTGACCATAATGGGAGTTATTGGAGCTTATTGGACATTATTGGGGCTGACGATGTATTATTGGGCTGATGATGTTTTATTGGGGCTGACAGTGTTTATTGGAGCTGATGATGTCTTATGGAAGATTCAGTGTTCGATAAGAGCTGACTATAGCTATCAAAGTTGAATGTAGCTCTCTGTATTGCAGCATGATATCTATGCCTATGTGTATGAATACACGTATGTATGTGAATGAATATACATAAGGGATTCGTGATGTATTTGAACATGGATCGTTAAGAAAGGGATCTAGTGAAACTGCAGAGTTCCAGTTCGTATATTGAATAAACTGTAGAGTGACAGTTTATCAAGTTAATGACTATTCCAATTTACAGTGATATGTGTTCATCTATTTATTTATTAAGTTGAACACAGTATTGTTTAGTAGAAACAATAGAATTAACATTATGAGTATTGCTCATTTTCCTTTGTCAGTTTTGTCTGTTTTATCTCAAGAGGTTTCATGAATCTCAAAGCTAAATGCATACAAGAGATTAAGTAAATCTCATTTTTCATTTTACATGAAAAATAGTATATTTGTGCTTCTTGTTGTAGGCTAGAGGCCAATAAATCATTTTTTGTATTTTTTCTTTCTTTTTTATCATTTCATGAGTGTATGTAGGATAAATTGCATCAATTGTATTATAGTAGCAGTGAGAGAATCAGTATATTTGTTTTATAATCATATATATATCTAATATTTCATTTTATAAATTCTAATCATTCATCACTTTCTGTTTGTTGTTATTCATTTAGTCTAAACAAAAAACTCCCCCTCAGTTTCAATTCTGCTACAACAAGATGGGTCAGTATCACTCATGATGCCACTCGGCCTTCATTGCCAAGAACAAGCTACTAATCATGCTTAATCAAACTTTGATAAAAATTTCTGCCAGCTCTGGACACTTATCTTAAGGTCATCAGCAAAATTCAGATCTGGCTCTGAAGTGTGGTACATAAGGAAAGACCAAGCTGTTGTGTCAAGGGGATCATGCCTTATTTTGCTCGCAAAAGAGGGAGAAGACATTATATCAACACAGACACTTTCGTCTTGGATATAATTGGCTATATGTTCTGCATATCAGAAATAACCCACACTAGTGAATTTGCTTCACATCTTGGTTCACGAAGTTAGAACAGTCACCACAAACAGTGCATATGACTGAAATTGTTCTGTCATTATCCGGCGTTAGGATGGAGATCTAAATACACTTATCCAGTTTTTATCTCAGAAGTCTTTTAACCCTAAAAGTAGAAACTCAATCTGGTGGGACCTTTACCTATGGTGAGAAAAGTTACCTCTGGATTGTTATACAACTTCATAAGGATGCAGCTTCACAATCACTGCTGGGTGTTTTTCCTTTTGAAGCTGCTCCCAGCATATAAAGTCTATTTACCATTTAGGTTATCTAGAAGCTGTCTCACATATCTTAGGGGACCAGAGATGATCTCTCCAGGGTAAGGAGGTTGTATCTGTCACCATATCGTACCTGTTCTCCTAAGGTATTATGATTAGGTAATGTGTAGGATGAAGACACTAGTTTTTTTTCCCAGTAAAATGTGGCTTTTTTCAATAATTCAATAATACTAATGCACATTCACCCTTCCAGCATCTCCTGCAGTTACATCTGTATAGAAAGCATGACGTCTACTCCAGTGTAGAATTCAAGGGATTTGGCACCAATCCCTGTATCAAGGGGAGATCACTCTTACTCTCCCGAAGATGACATAACATTCAGCTTTTTAAGTAAAAGGTTTTAGCCTGGAAGAGCTATATTTGCACAGCGGTAGTAGTTCTACTAAGGTAGTTTAGTCAGGCAAGTATTATCAAAGAAACATAGTTTTCAAATCCTGATGAAAATATAATCTTTCCCAAAACCATAAATATCAATGAAAACAATGAATTTACTATATTTACTTTGATAAATGGCTGGGAAAGAGAAAAATAAATTTCCAAAAATTTTCTGCCTAAAATGTTCAAGATACCAGCTCCAAAAATACAAAATTGGTCTCTCCAGACAGGTGATTGCTTAACATAAGTATATAACTGCATTAATTCAGTTACTAGATCACAAAAGTATGGCAATACAAGATAGTGTGTGTGTTTCTTTCTAAATATTATTTTTTTTTGCAAAAAAACAAACTATCAGTACTGGGTCATTAACCATAAAGAATGAGGTAATATCGAATAGTTGTTTTGTTACTATAACTTTACATTCATCGAGTTGCATTTCAAAGTAGAATCATGATATTCTTCTAAGAAGCTTTCAGGAAGAATCTGTATTCCATCTTGCTATAAATAAAAATGTTACATTCTATTAACTTAAAGAGACTTGTTCAATAATTTCATCCTCACTGTTCTCCAGGGCTAACAAAAAAAATAACATCAGCAAAGTTTAATCAAATTATGAAATTCAAAACAGAGTCAGATAAGATACCATATGTGAACATCCTTGGCGAGGTGAGTGTCTCACTGCGGAGGGCTCCAAGGTGGTTCAGGACGGCAACAGTGTAGCCATGAGACTGTGCATGATTCACAAAGGTTCGGATGTAGCCAGCCTCACTGCTGTTAGCTATCCCAGGACACACAACAATAATATGCTCATCTGCAGGTTGAAAGGATGACTTACAATGGACTGTCAAGTTCTTAACCTAAAAGTCTTCAACTGTTTTTAAGATTTTATAGCAATGACAATTATGTTTCAGATGACAAATGGTCTAACTTCTCACTGACAAATCAAGAATATTATATACATGCTCCTACTAGAAAGACAAAAAGAGGTGTGTCACCCCTCAGTCACCACTTTGCACCTCTCAACCCTCTTTAGCAACAAAATTAAATTCTTTATAAATACTTTAAACTTATTTTCCACAGGATCCACAAGTTAAACTGGATGTATGCCTAACTAAGCCCAAACAAAATTTGAAAAGAGTTAATCCAACTGGCACATCGATTTTCTCACCAAAGATAACCTAAAACATAAAAGGCATTATTACTAGTCCAGAAATTTGAAAGCAAAGATAAATTCATTTGACCAAAAATCAAACATCATTGTGTTGCTACTTTGCACATAGTTCTGTTACTTTTTAGGAAGCTGTTCCAGCTGCAATACACAACAGTACTTGAGATACTAGCTACTATTTATTACTAGACAGAGCTATTTGCTACTACTTATTACTAGACAAGAGCTACCAGCTACTACTTACTACCAGACAGTGCTACTAGCTACTACTTACTACTAGACAGAGCTACTAGCTACTACTTATTACAAGACAGAGCTACTAGCTACTACTTATTACTAGACAGAGCTAATAGCTACTACTTACTACCAGACCGTGCTACTAGCTACTACTTACTACTAGACAGAGCTACTAGCTACTACTTATTACAAGACAGAGCTACTAGCTACTACTTATTACAAGACAGAGCTACTAGCTACTACTTATTACTAGACAGAGCTAATAGCTACTATTACTTATTACTAGACAGAGCTAATAGCTACTACTTATTACAAGACAGAGCTACTAGCTACTACTTATTACTAGACAGAGCTACTAGCTACTACTTATTACAAGACAGAGCTACTAGCTACTACTTATTACTAGACAGAGCTAATAGCTACTACTAACTACTAGACAGCTACTAGCTGCTACTTATTACTAGACAGAGCTCCTAGCTACTACTTATTACTAGACAGAGCTACTAGCTACTACTAACTACTAGACAGCTACTAGCTGCTACTTATTACAAGACAGAGCTACTAGCTACTACTTATTACTAGACAGAGCTAATAGCTACTACTTATTACTAGACAGAGCTACTAGCTACTACTTATTACTAGACAGAGCTACTAGCTACTACTAACTACTAGACAGCTACTAGCTGCTACTTATTACTAGACAGAGCTACTAGCTATGACTTATTACTAGACAGAGCTACTAGCTACTACTTACTGCTAGACAGAGCTACTAGCTACTACTAACTACTAGACAGCTACTAGCTACTACTTATTACTAGACAGAGCTAATAGCTACTACTTATTACTAGACAGAGCTACTAGCTACTACTTATTACAAGACAGAGCTAATAGCTACTACTTATTACTAGACAGAGCTACTAGCTGCTACTTATTACTAGACAGAGCTACTAGCTACTACTTATTACTAGACAGAGCTACTAGCTACTACTAACTACTAGACAGCTACTAGCTGCTACTTATTACTAGACAGAGCTACTAGCTATGACTTATTACTAGACAGAGCTACTAGCTACTACTTACTGCTAGACAGAGCTACTAGCTACTACTAACTACTAGACAGCTACTAGCTACTACTTATTACTAGACAGAGCTAATAGCTACTACTTATTACTAGACAGAGCTACTAGCTATGACTTATTACTAGACAGAGCTACTAGCTACTACTTACTGCTAGAGAGCTACTAGCTACTACTAACTACTAGACAGCTACTAGCTACTACTTATTACAAGACAGAGCTAATAGCTACTACTTATTACTAGACAGAGCTACTAGCTACTACTTATTACTAGACATAGCTACTAGCTACTACTTATTACTAGACAGAGCTACTAGCTACTACTAACTACTAGACAGCTACTAGCTGCTACTTATTACTAGACAGAGCTACTAGCTATGACTTATTACTAGACAGAGCTACTAGCTACTACTTACTGCTAGACAGAGCTACTAGCTATGACTTATTACTAGACAGAGCTACTAGCTACTACTTATTACTAGACAGAGCTACTAGCTATGACTTATTACTAGACAGAGCTACTAGCTACTACTTACTACCAGACATAGCTACTAGCTACTACTTATTACAAGACAGAGCTACTAGCTACTACTTACTACCAGACATAGCTACTAGCTACTACTTATTACAAGACAGAGCTACTAGCTAATACTTATTACTAAACAGAGCTACTAGCTACTACTTATTACAAGACAGCTACTAGCTACTACTTACTACTAGACAGAGCTACTAGCTACTACTTACTTCTAGGCAGAGCTACTAGCTACTACTTATTATTATACAGAGCTACTAGCTACTACTTACTTCTAAGCAGAGCTACTAGCTACTACTTATTACTAGACAGAGCTATTTGCTACTACTTACTACTAGACAGGCACCAGCCTCTTTAACCTCAAATTTAAGAACAAATGACAGTCTTAATTTATCATAAAGATATTATCCTGAATATTTCTGAATGAGTCCTCGATAATACCAAAGTATTTTTTCAATCCAAAAGCCAATGAGCACTTTGTAATTCCAATGAATAATTTAAAATAGTTCCTCTTAAGTTATATCTGAACACAACAAAAAGTGATTCCACAAAGGCTATATTTAAAAAGGGAATGAATATTTTTGCTTATCAAAACATTATATAAAAACTTAAGACACAATAAGATGACCAGGAAGTGGGTGACAAGTTCACTTTCGGAACATACTATGATCAAAAGATCATGTGGATATGTTTAAAAATTTACCAATCTCTTATACTATAACCCACAATCATGGACAAAAGCTAACTAAACATTTGTAAACCATATGACCATGAACATAAACAACAACCTACAATCATGGATATAAGTTATGTACACAATAAAGTTACACATAACAAAAGCCACACCCTCTGATGTAAATAAATGGATAAAACCAAGATGTGGGCCAGATCTGGCCTTAGGGCTGTAGTTTGTATATGCCTGATTTAGTCTATTTGCAATATTTTCTCATCTGGGTATTCATAGATTCAGTATCTTTGATTAAAAGTTATCACATTCTCTGTCATCTGATACCACTGCTATTAAATGATCAAATTCTATGTCATGTGATATCATTACTATTCAATGATTTGATATTAAGTCATTATTGGTATTACAGTGTCACATAGAAAGATGAAGAATTTTTCTCCAGATATTAATCTGCATTATATGTATAATACTGACATATCATTAATGATAATGTGCAAAAAGTAATTAGTCCAATCAAATCTGTCAGTAGTGACCACCTATGGAAAAGTCAAAACTGCCTTTGTATGCAACTGACCTCTGTACACAGGCACACCATTCAAAATTAGTTTTGAAACAAATACTATTCACCAAATAGCATTATCATAATTAATTTTTCTTCATCATCATCATCATCATCATCATCATCATCATCATCTTCTTCTTCTTCTATGAGGATTGTTTATTTACACTACTCAATAAAATTATAAAATACACTTATATCTGGTTGTCTATTAAATTTATGTTCCATACAAGATCACAGGATCCTGCTCACTAATCCTATATACTAAAAAACAACTGACTTAAAAGAATCACTGATTTCAAAATTTGCATACAATAACAAAACACTAATTTCAGATCTGATTGATAGCTTACACTAGGCTATGGAAACAGTTAAATCGAATACTTAGAGCAGTCACTGTTTATATGCTTCAATGACTGCTTTTGACCAGGAGAAATCATTGTTGGCTAGGAAACCCCTTGCCAATAACCAGTGAAGGCAGTTTACAGTGCAGAAAGGACACTACTATTGGAAATTTGCTTGGGGGTGAGTGGTAGCATGACCATTGTGATCATGTGACAGCTTTGTACAGGTGATTGCACACAGTGTAAGTTGTCAACTTGACTGTTTTCTATCTTGATTCTTCAAATCCATCCACACTGCCAACTGTTTTTTTTTTCTCAACAAGTTCAACTTGATAAATTGCAATCATGAAAAACTTTGTAATATTTTTATTTTGAGATCAAAACTATCACCATGGTCTTGTGAAACAAAAATATACCTTTATAGTTAAAAGTGTCCTTAGTTTCCACAACAAAGAAATATCTGGCTGAACAGTATGAACAGTGTATGATGTGTTAATATTTTTTGTGAACTCTATGAAAAAACATGAATCACCAGTGTGCATTGCTTCACGTTAGACTGAATGAAAAAGTTGATGAATGCAAACAATAAAAACATGCTACACAAAATATATCTAAAATGAAAATGGAAATATCTTACATATACATCATGATTTTTATTTGATATAATACCCACACCATGAACTTAATAAATTCATATCTAGATGAATTTTATAAGAAAGCTAAACATAAAGCACACCAATGATGTTCTATAAAATGTCCCCATCAGGTGTTTTTCCACACTAAAATGTCTTAACTGCAAACTGCACACACTGATATCTACCATTGCAAATTGTTGTTGTGGTGTTTTGGGGGATGGTGGTAACGTTTTTTTTTTTTTCACGCTATACATAGCAGACTGTACAGCTGGTAAAGAAAGATCTTAGCAAAATCCTTGTCAGAAACCCCAACCCAGGATATGGCAAGCTTTCTCACATACCTACATTCCATTGCACAATGCATTGGCAGAACTGGCTCTGTGCAGTTTGTTGGGAATAGTTTAATTTATAAGCCAGAAATCTGCATTTCATCTATCATTAATTCACTCATTTTTTTTTAAAATCATACTGGAGTTCAATTGCTCAACTTTGTAACATTCTGAATACACTAAAATATCATTTACAATACAAAATGTCCAAAATTATATCTGACCTACATACATTTGGTGCAAAGGCAAATGGAGTTGGTCATTCAGGAGTTCTAAAACTGATGGAACAGATATTAAATATAGCAACCAAAAAATCTGTCAAATATTGACACAGAAAAAGATTAACATCATCCAATCCAGGAATTATGAACATACAAAATATCAACATTTGTGCCAATCTGATTACAATCCACAAAGGTTGTACAGTGTATGTAGTTGCAAACTTAAAACTATACATTGTATAGACAGAGAGACAAATGCAGCAGGATTGGGTTGGCTGAATCATTTTTGTCATTTTTTAAAACTCTGACTCTATCTGAAAACAATGCAACAAGTCCAATTCTGTAATGCATCACAGCAGGTTTGTCAATGATATCAAGGAAGTAAAGGGAAACAACTTCAGAGATACATAACTGGCACCAGGTCAAATTTCTTTAACAAAGATTAATTTCTTGTCTGAAATGTAAGTCAGTTTCCATTTATTGTTCCAGCTCACAAAGTACTCAATAACATCTTGAATATTGCAGGTACAATTTTTTCACATGTAAAAATGTAAGAATGAAAAAAATATGAAATATATTTTGCCAATAAGTCTCTATATTTCACACTTATTAATACACTAAAAAAATTTAAAAACCATGTTTTAACAATTGGTGATGTAGCAAATTTAACAAGTTTCCTATATATACTGTAAAATATTTGCCAAACTCTCTCAATGCATAGGAACAGTTGCTAAGAAAGCTGCAATAGTTCTCAATGCCTCCTAGGGAAGACAGTTACCTCCCATTTCTTTGGCATAATATAGCCAATAATGTGCTAACTTCCCTTTCTTTGGCATAATATAGCCAATAATGTAATAATGTGCTAAAAGTGTCCAACCCCCAACAATGAGAACTCTGTATAACATGCACAAACAGAAATGTAGGCAAGAAAGGTTCGCAAGTAAACTTTATACCAACCCAGACTACATGCTACTTTATACAAAATCAAGTACAAATCCCAAATCCCTGAGATAAATCAATGCAAAATTACTCATACTTACCACATTCACTGCTGAAATGATTATAGATCTGATTTTGCATAACAAAAATTGTCTTAAAGGAAAACTATTGGAGAAACCAAGTTTGGTTAGTCAAAACCAATGGATGTTAGTTTCAAGAAAAAGACAGTCAAAAAATTTATACCAGTGCTTTTGAATATCCGGATAGTATATGGAATGGCCCTGCAATAACACACGTTTATTTTATTTATATGATATAAACTATCCAGAGCATTATAGCTTCTTCTACAGACAAGATCCAATCTGGATTTCACAGAAACAAAAATAAGAAACAGAAAAGCATAATATGTATGGCTTCAACGAACAAAACTTCACAATAACTACAAGATGGAGCTAGATGTAAAGCGTGTCCCAGCTTCCAGGACCAACAGTTGGTTTTGCACCCTCAGTTTTGAAAGTACAGTATACAGGATTTTTTTAATCTATGTACCAGACTCAAATTTTTTGCCAAAAAATCACCCTGGTATTTCATTATAAAAATCCAACAGAAATCTATGATGTGTACATTACAAGTAATATCAGAGCCTACACATACATAAATTGAATAGGAATTAAAATTAAAAACTTGTAATGAAGATCTGAAAATACATCTATCTGAAAAGTGTACCTTTTTCTCCTGCATTGTGTGGATCAAAGACATCAAAGCTCATGGTGGCACCATCTGGCATGACAATGTAATGCCTCTTTCCCTCAGGTTTTTTTGGTTTGACACGCCCAAGTTTGGCATATATAACTGTCTGGAGATGACCACTCTTCCCCCATAAGAAAGGTGGAATATATCTGGAAAAAAAAGATACCTAAAAGTCACAAATATGTATCCCCATACATACCCAATAAGACCTAATTTATCTTTATTGTTCCATATTAATTGTTAATGTAGTGAGAATTTCAGCTAACAGTTAGCAAACAGTGTTATAAATACCCCTTACATGTATGTATGTATGTATGTATGTATGTATGTATGTATGTATGTATGTATGTATGTATGCATGTATGCATATATATATATATATATATATATATATATATATATATATATATATATATATATATATATGATAGTATATTCAAATAATTAAAACAGTGCTTGAGTAATCCAACAACTATTAAAAAATCAAAACAGCTTAATTTATGAACGTTTTCAGTAAAAAAAAAGTGTTGTACAGTATGCAATGCACTGTCTCTTTGGAAATTGCATCACCCTTGGGGCATCTGTTAGAATAACTATGGTATCTTAATTTTTAGCATGAGGAAAGAAAATGTCTGAGTAAGCAAATACCCTCAATAGACTGCCAAAAACTGTAACTCTTTCTGGAAATGTTTCTATTCCATTCAAACATTTTAAACTCTAGATGTCAGTGTCCCTAAAAAAGTGTAATACCTCTGGTGGTTACATGGGAGAAATAACAAAGTAATGCCTCTATGGGTTGACAAAAAAAAAGAATCACAAGAAGACATACAACATATATGAAAGAAATATATAAATAATTAAAAGTATACCAATCAGTAACACATAGACAATTTACAAAATGGCAAGCCATGGAATTATTATGAAATTATCACACTGTAAATCCTAAAATAACTTACCAGCTCCATGTTGTATTCTGATATACAATAGTTATTTTCTTCAAACAAAGTACTGAGTAAATTATTGCACCCAGAAATGTTGATGTTGACTATTGGAGAGTCATTGGAGAAGTGAACAATGGAACAGGGAACTTGGAAATAGAAATCGGCAGGTGAATGTGCAAGCAACTCACATACTACTCTCACCATTTGTACAACAAAACATGTATATGGACGATGGACATCTCTGTATTGGATATGTAACACCAAAATACTACACATATACAAACAATAACAAACACTTGTTTCAAAAGAAACTTACAAGGAACTTTTTAAAAATTAAACAAGTGTGCATGTGTGATGTGGAATCTACAGTGTCACTATTGAGATATATATCAAGATAAAGACAAAAGCCAATAATCATGTCAATGTATATTTAGTCATTATACCCAGATTTACAGCCAAAATACTGAGTTTGCACTACCAATAAACCTGAGCAACTTAAAACACATCTTGATCAAGATAAGATTATGATTTTAAATAGAAGAGAGTTGGCTTTCTCAGGCTTTCAGCATCCAATTCAACTGAACATTGTACCATCTGCAGTCCCTAACTAAATCCCATAAGACAATAAATAAGCTAGAAGCATGGAACAAGTCAATTATTTTGTTCATTATGGCAAATTTCCTCTTTTCCATCAAGATCAATCACAGTTGATGGAAATACAGTCAAATTCGCTATTATGATTGCCACTATATCAAAAGTCATCTAAACATAAATTTCAGATATAGAAGTTCTATTTGTGCATTAATCAGGAAAACTTTATTTGCTTACTGCATCCAATGGTTGACTATACAAAGAGCTTTTGTTGCTGTTGTTGTTGTTATTATTATTGCAAGGTTTAATGCCATTTTACAGCATTAGATATGCTATATATGGCAAACAGAATAAATGGTGGAGGCAGAATCTGGGAAAACTCCAGAAAGATCAACCAACCCATGAGAAGCTACTGACAAGCTTACTCACATGCCAACATTTGCTGAACACAAGACTCCAACGAAGACAGAGGTGAGATGGCAATGATCTGTAATGGTAAGCACTTTAGACCACTCAGGGCCCCACTTACAGAAAGCAGGTCCAAAAGTAAACAATGACAGTTTTGAACATGCAGTAAGTTTTATCAGTGGAATTAGTCCCTAACAACTGTGGTTTAAAAGATCAAAGCAAACCCTGGCAACATGTGGTTTAAAAGATTAAAGTAGTCCCTGACAACCAGTGGTTTAAAAGATCAAAGCAGTCCCTGGCAACATGTGGTTTAAAAGATCAAAGCAAACCCTGGCAACATGTAGTTTAAAAGATTAAAGTAGTCCCAGGCAACATGTGGTTTATAATATCCTAGTAGTCCCTGGCAACATGTGGTTTAAAATATCAAAGTAGTCCCTGGCAACATGTGGTTTAAAAGCAAGTAGTCCCTGGCAACATGTGGTTTAAAAGATTTATCATGTACATGATCTTATCAATGCTTACTGGAATCCTTACATGAATGACACAATGACATAAATTCAGCAAGTTTTTCTTGTGTTTGCCTAAATTCATTAAAACTACTTATTTCTTTTCTTTAATGAACTAACTGCTGTATGAAATATTGTGCACTCACCTTCATTTTGGACTTTAAAGCTTAATGAGCACCACCGTGCTACCCTTATAGTAGTGCTATGACATCATACTGGTGAATTATGAAGGTCATAATTAATATATAGTAAAACATTTTATATACATTTCAAAAGAATATAGTCAGGAATATTACTTACTCTTTGGTCAATGTGGGGCAAGATTTCAGGATGGCACTGATAAAGGCCGATTTTTCCTTGTAGAAATGTTTTGGTGTCTCTGCAAGGCTGGCAAGGTGAAGCAAACGATATAGTAAAAACAAAATTATCAACAACAATAAGGTCAGTGGGTCACTCATAGTCACTGTATCAGATTGCAGTTTATCCATTCAAGGAACTAAAAAAGAAGAAAATAATAAAATATGAATATGTACCACTGTATAGGGCCTTATCATTATTAAAAAAGTGCAAAATTAATTACAAAATGGCCCAATGTTTGCATACTGAATATGATACCATTTTGGCATATTAATGATGTCATTTATTTTGGCATATTAATGATGTCATTTATTTTGGCATATTAATGATGTCATTTATTTTGGCATATTAATGATGTCATTTATTTTGGCATATTAATGATGTCATTTATTTTGGCATATTAATGATGTCATTTATTTTGGCATATAAATGATATATAAAGATGTCATTTATAACACAAATATCAGCTGACAATATCTCAATATTTACAAGGTCAAGGCCTTCATGTGAAACCCATGATCAAACATTGATGTAAAACATGACCTTGAGCCCTAAGGTCAAAATGTTGAGAGCACATTACAATTTGCCTTAGCTACATAATGACTCATCCCAAACATGAACAAAAACTATCAATCTGCTCAAAGAAGCAAGCAAATGAAAAAAAAGTACAATGAACAAAATGCTCAACTCATACTTTCTGTGATTTTGACCCCATGTGAGCATATCAGTGACTAAATATACTTAGTGTCATAATTACAAAAAAATATGCAAAATGTATATATTTTTTTTGCTACTATCCTGGATATGTAGCTGATTAATTTTTTTTTATATCACAAATGGGAAATGTGCATGTGGATTATTACCAGAATAAAAACGAAAAACATACTGATAATTATATATATATATATATATATATATATATATATATATATATATATATATATATATATATATATATATATATATATATACACATCATGCAGTTTAAATAGTTTACATATCTAAATCACTGCCCAATGACAATAAAGTCAGTTCCACAATTCCTGCAATTAACACAATCGTGTGCTTAAACTGAGTGATGCATTAAATCATTGACATTTTCTTTTATTTTAAAGTTCGTAAACTACTAATGATTTGTCCATTAACAAAGCCAACAAGTTTTAAAGCTTAAAAAGACCAAATTCCATGAACATTTTTCAGTCAAATAATGTCTATAAGAGACATTAATAAAACTGCCTTACCTAGCATCTTAACACCATTTTTTACAATATACATGTATGGGTAGACTGGTCTTCTAACCAATTTCCTTCACTAATATAATGAATATGCATGACAAGTTTTCAAACTGAAGGAATCCATCTGTTTTCTTGGAACTCTGTTATTTACATGAACTGCTGATATAAACAGAACATAATAATGGTGTTTTAGGAAAGTATCTGCATGGCTATAGCCGACAGGTGTACTTGTGTTCTTCAGAAGCCTTCTTTCCAGAATATCATCACATTTATATCAGGTGTGTAATAAAAGAGATGAAAATAAAAACAATAAGCAGCTTGTTTCTAATATACATTTTTAATATACCAAATCAACATAATCCTCTACAGGAAATGCCAGAAGTCATTCACTGAAAAATTGCTAAACAGTTGGCAGGTATGTCAGTGGTAAGCATACCAGACTTTTAAAGAAAAGGTGCTACCGGATTTAGGCACAAGCTAACAAGCTATAGTTTAGGGCCCCAAAGTCTGAACTCAGTCTGAAGGTCCCCTCAAATTTATTTTATACCAAATATGGCCTCTATAGCTTCCCATAGCTTAGGGCCTCACTTTGTCTAAATCTGGCACTGCTACTACTGGAATTTCAGACTCGCTAACAAGATACAGTATTTGCTTGGGTAATGCACTTCACTTCCAATCAAGATGATACTAAATAACCTACATGTGTTGCTGTGCCAGAGAACACTCAAGCAAACATGGCCATCATTATTCCTATACTGATAATAATGTTGCTAGGAATGCTGCAATTTTCCATATACCATACGTCTTTACAAGTCCATCTGCAAACTGCACAGATCCAGATCTGCCATTGCATAATGTGTCAAGAGATCTGGGTCTGTGCAGTTTTTTGGGAGTAATCAGTAGAACAAACCTTATAGACCCTGATCTGCAGGTGCATTATGCTATGATAAAGATATATCTTTGTTGTTTATAGTTTGATTGACTTATAAACAATTACATATACTGTAATTTATTTCTGTGTAGTGTACATTTTATTATGAGTTATTTCCACGCATGGAAATTTTGTTTAGATTACATGACTATAGCACCAGCATTCACCTGACTTCAAGTAGCAGAGTACAACATAGGGAGCATACAATGTAGGAAAATAGACTACTAATGATTATAGTGCTTTTGAATTTTTAATGTAGTTTTAACAATCACTATAATGTCAACAGTGTGATAGTTTATTAGCAATGACTAGTGCTGGGGCATCATGCTGCAGACATGTAGCATCATGTCCCACTCAGTCACATTCAGTCACATTCTCCTGATACCAGAATGAGCAGCCTAACAATATCCTCTTAATGCTGATTGCCAAGTGAGGCAGTTGCTAGTACCATTTTCATAAGTCTTTGCTATGACTTGGCTGGGGTTTGAACCCATGAACCTCTGCACCCGAGGCTTACACTCTAACTACTTAGTCCACCAGAGCACCAGATCATTTGACAACTGGTTACAGTAATCTAAAGAGAATAGACATAAACACACAGATTCCTTTTGTCATAAGAAAATAAATAATTTTTTATTTTTCAAAAGTGACATTGTAACTATAAAATGGTAAGTGCAATAGATGGCCTTTAAATTATTGTTTTTGTCCTACTGCAGGTAGAATGACATGCATGTTGATGGGCAATCAAATATTCACCAATGTTTAATTCAAAAGTTAATCAAATCTAGTCATAATTTATTCCTTCTTCCACATCCATGAACAAACATCAAAAATTATCATGAATTATTGATTCTAAGCATGACAACAGTGACCTCTTGGCTCTGCTCAGTTCATATTAATTTTGCATAGGGGCTGTTCAGGTGTAAATATTAGTCTAGCAAGTGTGATTACTGGTGCATATGGTAATTTTGTTTTGTACTGCATATAGGCAGTAGGAAATTATCAGTTTAACAATTATTTAATCATATCCCTTCAATATCTGTTGTGTGGCAGTTTATAGTGATGTATAGCACTAGCAGTATCATGTCACAGACAATTAAGCATGATGTGGAACCAGTCACATTATTGAACCAGTCACATTATCCACAACCATGTCATCCAGTTCTAACACTAACCTCTTAATAATTATCACATCAGAGCACACAATTCCCCCTGCTCTGTACCCTACCCTGGCTATCCATTAAATCAAGAACCAAACACAAAATTTGTTCTCTGTGCTATAATTCAATGATTGGCTTCATTCCAACATACCTATCCACCTCACCCATGTGTACACACCTGCAGATACTTATGCTCCTCATCTGACATTCATATACTCATTATTTCCAATATGAAAATGAAGTCATATGGACAACATTCTTTTGCACACCAGGGCCCATCAATGTGGAATAAATTGCCAACTTAACTTAGATACAAAGACAGTGATCTCATTCAAGGGAGCTCTTAAAACTCATCTATTTCAACTGCAAGAACAAACTTAAAGACCTAATGTTTCCTACCTTAAATATTTTCAGCAGTTTTATGTTGTCTAATTCAATTATGTTACTTTTTTAATCATATCATTGTTTTTTATGTTGTAGGTGTTGTCTAATGTTGTAAAGTGCTCATATCTTCTAAAGATTAGGTGCTATACAAAGTCCTCCTCCTCTTCCTCATTATTATTATTATTATTATTATTATTATTATTATTATTATTATTATTATTATTATTATTATTATTCACAAATTTCTTTTCTTAATAATCATTTCTGAAACAGAACCTGTCTAAACATAAGTGCCAGTTACAAATTCTATGTGAATCAGACTCATCCTAGATGGGTTTGCCAAGTCACATCAGTTCCTCTGTCAAGTGTCAATAAACTGAAAATTACATAACCATCTCCTCTGATAAATGATGCAGAAACTGCAATAACTCAATTATGAATACAATACTTAAAGTCATGAACACTCAATAACCTTACAGCTGATTACACATATCAGAACCCAATGGCAACTGAAATGGTATTTATTTTACTTTTGTGTAATGCTAATACCTCAGATGGAATCCTAAACCTGAATATCAGTCTATACCATGTCTGGAATTAATAAGGTTTTACTGCATAACAACACAGTCATTGTAAGCCAAAGGAAGAGTGTTTCACCAACTAAATATATGTCTTAGACAATCTTCTGCATGATGATGTAACTGGCAGTCACAACTATTGATTTTACCATCCTGTAATTATAAGGAGAAAACCATCTAAAAATAAATTCTTTTAATCTCAAAGAAATTATTACATACTAATATTTTACTTGTGTCTATATATGTAACTGACTTCCAACTAATGTGGCACAAGTATTTTAACATAAAGTTGGGAAGAAACTGTGATTTTCTCCATCATCAAATAAGGATAATTAAAAACATCAGTAATAAAGATTGTTGGACTTAATACCCAGTATTGAAGAAACTCTGACTTTTTGAGGGAATGTAAGAAATTTTGACCATATCTTTCAAGGATTTGACATGTCTACATTTTACATACATTTTGAACATATCTAAATTATATATCTCATCTTGCTGAAAATCAATTTACATTTATTGGAGAGGATTAACTTCCTAAATTTTACTACAACTGAATTTTACATACTTTGTTCTTTACCTTCAGTTGGTGCCATACAGCCATTATTTTGCTGAGGTGCTGTAAAAGATTATATACTGTACTAGTACATTTTTACCTTCAGTTGGCATCATATTGCCACTATTGGTCTGAGGTGATTTTAAACAGCACACACACACACACACACACACACACACACACACAAATATATATAGATATATATATATATATATATATATATATATATATATATATATATATATATATATATACCTACCTCTTTGATGGCCTAGTGGTTAGAGCATCTGCCTCCGATGCGGGAGGTCATGGGTTCTCCGGTCGCGTCATACCAAAGACTTACAAAAATGGTACTAACAGCTGCATCAGCATTAAGAGGTTAGTGTTAGAACTGGTCAGCCTGGTGTCAGGATAATGTGACTGGGTGGGACATCATGCTTCATGTCTGTGGCATGATGCCCCAGTGCTAGACATCACTATAAACTGCCACACTGCAGACATCCACACTGCAGACATGTACAAAATGACTGAACAATTGTTAAAGCTATGTTAAAAATTACAAACACCAACACCATATATATATATATATATATATATATATATATATATATATATATATATATATATATATATATATATATATATATATATATATGTATATACACACACACACATACCTACATGCATACATACACACCCACACCCCTCAGGTTTGAAGTAATCCTTCTTTAAAACCTTATTCTTAATTGGCTTCATATTTCTCCATATAATAAAATGGAATTAATTCTTTACAGTAACCTTACAAATTGATACAATCTTGTCAGGGCCCTGCCTGGCCAAGTGGTCTAAAGCCTGATTATTAGGAATCACTGCCATCTCACCTCTGCATAATTTTGAGTCCAGACTCGGCTAACATGGGTAAGTGAGAAAGCCTGCCAGTAGCTTCTCGTGGGTCGGTGGTTCTTCCCAGGGTTTTTCCTCCACCATTAATACTGGCTGCCATGTATAGCCTATATTGTGCTGAAAAATGGTGTTAAACCTTACAACAACAACAACATCTTGCCTCATAGCATATACTTTTATTTCTTCAGGTATTATCTCTGATTGGCAAATCCCCCCTCTAATCATAGTGATTATATAACAAAGAGTTTTCTCCCAAGAATTCTAGATATCTTTGACAACATCAGTAGTTTTCTTCCAACAATTCTATCTATCTTTGACAAGTAAATTCTATTCCTAATGACCTATAGAAGGCAGTCTTTCCATTGACTTTTCTCAACCTGCAGCTTTGCCTAAAAATACTTTCATATCTCTGACTGAACAATCTAACAAATGTATTTTCATCATTTATGCCCCGAGTACACCATACACTGCAAAATCCAAATGTAAATAGAAGCTTTTAACATAGTCAGCCCAGCAATGAAAATTCCCCCACCCTCAATCTTAGCTGTAAATCATAGCATTGTTTAGGATATCTATCTTCTGGCATTTTTTGAATTTGTATCCAATATTTCAAAATATGTTTATATCTTATAAACTGCATACTAATTCTTCCCAATTTGTTAGATATGAATGCATGTGGAGTAGACTTCAATGTACGAAGGATATATTTACAAAATGACAAATGAGCTTTTTTAATATCATTGACATTTTAAAATCCTCAAACCTCAGTTCCATAATTAAGTATGGGAGCTATCTTCGCATCAGAAGAAACAATCTAGTTATGGGTAATCTGCCAAATTGAAGACTTTGCTTCAATATACTTTTCTGGCACATATACCAAGAGATTTTTTTAAAGAAAATGTGCATCCTAAATACTTTTCTGATTCAATATTTACCTCTGTATGGCCATAGTACCACTTTTTATAACTTCTGAGATAACAGCCACTGCAAAAAAATAACCATTCATTTTTTTTCCATATTCACCTTTAATTTCCACATTAGGCAATATGTATGCAACCTAATGAGAATATTTTGCAAATGATAAGCAGTGTCAGCAAAGATCGTCTGCATATAACCTGCATATAACGGTAAAAATAGCTATAAGGTTTCTACAGACACTCCCCAGTTTCCTTCAGTTAAAAAGGGTTCCAAAATACACAAAACTTAATAAAAGGTAAAATGCAATAAAACACAACCTTGGTACATGCCCAAAGGATAATTACCACCTGCTTTTACATTTTTATAAATTGCCTAATGATTCTTAACATGTTTCCACTAATATTTTCACAAACTAGCTTTTGGTGCAGTAAATGTCTCTCTCTATCCTATCAAAAGCTTTTTCATAGTCAATAAATCTGCATAGAATCTACCTCTACATTTTCTAAATATTTACAAATTAATGCATATATAATAAACATAACATCTGCTGTGTAATACCCTGCTTTAAATCCTGCTTGCTCTTTATCCAATAATTTGCTTTCCTCTATCCATAAATTTATCCCGTTATTTAAAATCAATGTAAACACTAAAATTTAATGATTGGATCCTAAATAAGGCAAGATATAGTGCCTAAGGGGTTGGGGAGTACAATCATGTAACAGACAACTCAATAAAAATATGATCAAACATATAACAAAGCAATCCTGTAAAAAATTATATTTCCACAATTTTTGAAAATCATTCTTATTATTTATCTCAACACAATATTATGATAAAAGGAATAAAATCAAGTAAAACATAGGAACCATTTTCTTATTTACAAACAAATGAGAGGACATTAAGACTCCAAGTCCTAACCATCCATGTATTTTCAGAGCTCCGATGGGGACATGAGGTGCCTACACAATCAATCCCCCTCCCAGGTGTTTATAAAAGACAAAGATTCAAATGTTCTGATTCATCCCAAGGGTCCTTAGTGTTGACTATGTTAACTTTATCTTACAACAAGTATCTAACACCTGTAGACAGATATGGCCCCTTACCTGTATCAACTGTGATTACTTTATCAGATAACAAGTAACTAACACCTGTGGACTGTAGTGGCCATTTCCCTGCATTGACTGTGATTACTTTATCAGATAACAGGTAACTAACACCTGTGGACTACCACTCCAGTGGCCTAGTGGTTAGAGCATTCGCCTGGATGCGGGAGGTTGTGGGTTCGATCCCCAGTCAAGTCATACCAAAGACTTACAAAAATGGTACTAACAGCTATCTCGCTTGACGCTCAGCATTAAGAGGTTAGTGTTAGGACAGGTCCACCTGGTATCAGGACTGAAAAAATCTTAAATCTACCTTAAAAATCATAATCACATCACATCACATCACACCTGTGGACTGATGTGGCCCCGTACCTGTACTGACTGTGATAACTTTATCAAATAACAAGTAACAACAGCAATCACCCAACACTTAGCTATGAATATGGTGACATGGACCTAATTTTGGCATCACACTATACCCTAAGAGCCAATTTAAAGATTAAACATTTGTTGATGGAAAATGGAAAATATATAGAATTTCATTCCTTGTTAACAACTTAATTTTATAATTATATTTTTGGGTTGCCAGACATCAGAAAAACTGGTTGCCATAAATTCAGTTTTACCTTTCCTGGGTATATAAGCAATGTTTTTTTTTTTATATTCAAGTTATCAGCAAAAAAATGTTTATAAAGTAAATATAAGATAATAAAAATCACTTTCTTCCTGTATCTTAAAATAAAAGACCTTATTTTATAAATGGTTATAAAAATTAACTTTTGTTGAGCAGCCTGTAGACTCCATGATTTGGCTCAGGGAAGAACACCTGACACCATTTAGAAACGCAGTTTACAAATACATATTAGGTCTAAACAATGTGGTTCCTATTGCACTAGATTCAAAATTATGGTAGGTAGGTAGGTTTTTCTTTTTAAAAAATTTATAATGACTAGTATATACATGTATAATTTACTATGTGCTTCATGTACTGGACTCAATTAGACACACGTAAAAATTTCATGATTTTTTGTTAATTTCCCCTTGGGAAAAAAGTGCTAAGATCGATATGGAAAAACATGGATGGTTGTCTGACCAGAAATGCACTTTTTTAGGCCTTAAAGGATTTTATTTACTTCACGGTTTTCACTAAACTAAAAAAAAAAAACAAACTATTTTTCTATATTTAAAGACAATAAATAGCATCAATTGTAAATAATACCTGAAGCTGGAATCTGTTAATGACTTCATTTATATCATTCCCAGAATTAACAGTAAAGTATAAAAGAAATATTTATGTTTTAAGTCAGGTTTCAATCCGGTCTTATTCAGAAATTATGCATGTGGTATTCAGAGCAATGTACTGTTTAATCCACTGATAATAGCACATAACACACATCAAGGGCTGGCCATATAAAATTTATGTGGGGCAAGGTGGGGATTTTCTTTTTAAAAAATGCTTTACAAGCCCCAGTAAGCTAACAAAATATTATTCCCTCTCTGCTCGGTAGAAACCAAGCAACAATTTAAAATTAATAAACAAACAATACTCAAGATGAAAGAGAAGAAACAAAAAAGAAATCCAAGCTCCCACCTTCAACAAGACACAGAACTGAATGTTAATAGAGTAAATAAAGTCACAAAAAGTCAGCAAATGTGGCAGTAAAAACATTCTAACGAACTGCTACTAAATAATAACGTGTTGTTGTCAATTACATGTCAGGTTGTCTTCTTTATAATCACCATACAGGATTCAGATAAAAACTCCTTTCGGGGCCCGAGTGGCCGAGTGGTCTAAAGCGCTCTCCGTTACGGATCACTGCCATCTCACCTCCGTTTGCGTGGGCGAATGTAGATATGTGAGAAAGCTTGCCAGTAGCTTCTCGTGGGTCGGTGGTTCTTTCCACCGATTTCCGGTTTCTTCCTCCACTATTAATACTGGCCGCCATGTATAGCCTATCGTGTGCTGAAAAAAAACGTTAAGCCCCAGAACAACAGCAAAAAAACTCCTTTCTGGTAAAGAGTATATAAGCAATAGTGTTATTTAAAGTGTATGTACCCATTATGGTCAGTACACCATGTAGTTGGGTCATATGATGATTTAAATGAGTACAAGTGACAGCAGTATCTAAATAAAAATATGGTAACTATGAACTGGGAGCAAATATTTCATAAAGAGTAAACGTAAACTGCCACAAGATAAAAGTTATTTTTTAAAGATTCCAAAACATTGTAAGATGTTTATTTTATTTAAGGTCACTAATGCCATTTTCAGTACATGACTGGCTACAGCTATCAATCAATATAGACTCATGCCAATCTTTTAAAAAGCTTCTTAGTCAACATTTACATAAACAATCATTTGTATGATTTTGTTTAATGCAGGACTATTACTTTTTACATTTATATCATGAACTCGCCTATAATGTTTTACACATGTTCACTACTACTATTTGTATGGCTCCTGTGCTCACCCTTGGAACCTTGTATATATTTTATTGAGGCAGTAGATAAATTGTGGAGTTTTTAACAAAATGTTTTGTTTTCTAAAGACATATCTTGTACAAATTGCATAACATGTACATTTTTATATACAAGTTCCTTCATTAGCGGTAGTCGAGGTCAATTAGTTCCTTCAGCTAAATGTCTTACACACTTTAAATAAAGTCATTATTATTATTATTATTATTATTAGTAGTAGTAGTAGTAGTAGTAGTAGTAGTAGTAGTAGTAGTAGTTGTAGTAGTATGGTGGAATATTCCTAAACTGCAACCCTAATTTCTATTTCTTTATGTCTTTGTTACTCCATGTACAAATTTGGGAAAAGCACATACTTGTCCTAATAAGTAAGCCACCCTCAAGGTCGATTAGTTCCTTCAGCTAAATGTGTTACACTCTTTAAATAAAGTCATTATTATTATTATTATTATTATTATTATTATTATTATTATTAGTAGTAGTAGTAGTAGTAGTAGTAGTAGTAGTAGTAACAGCAGCATCAGCAGCATGACGGCATATTCCTAAACTGCAACCCTAATTTATATTTCTTTACTTTTGTCCTTGTTACTCCATGTACAAATTTGGGAGAAGCACATACTTGTCCTAATAAGTAAGCCCCAACATTCACTAATTAAGAAAAGAGGAATCTTTCTTCTCGTTACCTTCCCATGGTCTACCAGTGCATCCACTAGGAATGCAAGATTGAGAGTCAAAAAATCCCTTTGGTGTTAAAACTGGGGGTCAGAATGAGTTTAAAAAAAAAAAAAAAAAAAAAATGGTGTCAAAACTGGAGGTTAAATTAAAAATGTGTGGGTCTCTGATCCACAACTGAGGGCAAATAGAAAAACTGGTCTACAATAATGCATGAAGTGTCAAACACACTTGAAATTAAATCACTTTGAGATGACAAGGTGGAAGATCTAACAAGTCTTTCCCACAGGTACTCGACGCGACCCGTTCTGACATTGGACCCTCTCTGTAATACTACATAAGAGAACGGGTCGCGTCGAGTACCTGTGGTCTTTCCCAATACTAAAGTAAGTGTGTGGGGGGGGGGGAGTGGTTGAGGCTACTTGCGATTACTATCAATACAAAATCTTTTCTTCGACATGAGGACCAAAGTTGTCAGGATATCACGCACCTAATGCAAGTTTGTGAAAAGAAATTCATACATACAGTGAAACCAAGAGTGAAAAGAAAAAACGGCACTCAGTTACTACACTGTCTACTAGCAAAATATTAGTGCTTTTGGTTTCATGCAGAGTAAACTTGGCATGGATGGTCTCATTACAATTTTTAAAAACTAATTTAAACTAATTCGTTACTGAAAGTGAACCACAGTGTCAAAACCTATTTATTTTTTTTTCCTAGTGAATAGACTTTATTAGTATCCAGCAGCAACATGGTTTTATGAAAGACAATGGCAATCCCATCACTTAAAAAAAAGTCCCTTAAAGGGAATGTCTCAAAAGAATTTTCAAAAAATTCAAGAACTAACCATTTTTCTTTTTGACTGTTTTGAGTTGAAACCATCCCTGATATTTTTGCGCAATAAGCATTGCAAGTTAGTCACTATGGAAGATGTAATGAATACAAGACCTGCACCATTGTCATTAAAGATTGCCTAGATATTAGAAGACTTTTGAAAACTCCATGTTGATACAACCATCCATTCAAGAGAATTATCAGCAGTGACAATATTTTCATTACATTTATCTATATAATATTCATTCATGAACAACCTCATCTCTTTCCGATGAGTCGAATAGCATTTGATAAAGAGAATTGGGAGTAACCATATTAATGCCTCCTGATTCTGCACGTTTTTGGAATGTACGGTAAACATCTCGCTAGAAATACGAAGAACAGACTCGTCAAAATGACTGGTGTTTAAAATAAAACTGTATGACACTTCAACAATTAATGAGATATGCGCACTTTTATTTACAAATTATTTATGCGGCTCTGAATTAACAAATGTATGAAATCATTATTATAATAGCCATAAATGACTGCTCATGTTGCTTAATGTGATGACATGCCATCTAGTCATTTTGATGTTGACATGTCATCTAGTCATTTTGATGATGACACGTCATCTAGTCATTTTGATGATGACACGTCATCTAGTCATTTTGATGATGACACGTCATCTAGTCATTTTGATGATGGCACATCATCTAGTCATTTTGATGTTGGTAAGTTATCACGATGTAAAATGTCTGCAGGCTTAAAAGCAATTTAAATCAGCCCTTATATGCATCCAGTTTTTCTATAGCATATAATGGAAATAGCCAAAGATGTTCAGACTACAGCTCTGGAGGATTCTGAAGATAGGACTAACTAGACCTTTGAATGAATATATGTGTATGTGACATGGCACAATCGTGAATTGATGGAGTTTGACAGATGTACATCAAATAGACCATCCATATGACCAGCAGAGGTAATAAACATATTTAGTACAAGAATAAGACCAAAAATTAACCTGTATAGGGGATATCTTTGTAAATACTAGGGAACTCCTAAGCTTGGAAAACATCTGAGCCCTTGTGATGGGGCCAATTTCTCAAATTCTTATGATTTCTGATGCCTTCAAGAATATTGTATAGTGTGGATATTACTGCTCTTGGACCAAACCGCCTGCTAAGAATATTTCAATTGGTTATTGATGGATGTGCTCGTTTGCATTTGATTTATTTCATGATAAATGAGTTTGTTTCGTCCCATTTTATACAGCAACTAACTGTTGTTTATTTTTTTAATATACATTAAACGAAGACGTCAAAATACTTGGGATACAAAGGGGTCCTGGGGGTCAAGTAGTCCAATCACTTGCTTTTACCAATGACTGTCATCCACACCTGTATGCATGGTTTGAGAGTTGCACCCAACGTGGGTATGTGAGAAACCTTGCTGGTTAGGTTCCCACGAATCGATGGTTCGAGAGCCACTCTCCCAGGTTATTTCTGCCAGTTATATACCAAAGGCTAAAAAAAGTGGTATTAAATCACCAAATTTGCACAAAGAATGGACACACAGCTAAATGACGTCACGTTTTAACTTCACTATTTAAAATTAGAACATTATTATTTATTGCTAAATTAATATGGAGTAATAAAATTATTAATTATTATTATTATTAGTGTTTAGACTAATACATGGATCAGAACCTTTTAGTTTCAAATCTACTGAATTCCCGGTTATCCCATGGTTCTAAATTTTCTATATGAAGATGTTTTGTTTTTCTTTAAATAACAATTGTTTAACCTAAAGAAAACATTATAATAAAATAACTTTATATTAACACAACCTGCTCAAAGCAAAGGGAAAAAAGAACAGATATGTTGTGAAACACTAATCTGATAAAAAAAAATCAAATCGCCACCGTCCTACCTGAAGATCTTCACCTTGTGAGCATCTTGTTTTCGTCAAATTAGTCGAGCACAAATTCTTTTCGACTGGAAATAATTTCCCAATAGCAATTATAAAGTGGCAACAAAGTGGATCTAAATGGAAGCTAAGCCTTCAAGGTAACTGCTAAAAGGTAAATCGATCGGTCTCTCATTCTATACAAATAATTTTATTTTGCACGATCTTAGTACGTTTATTCAAGGGAGGCCCTGAGTGGCGAAGTGGTCTAAAGCGCTGTCCGTTACGGATCACTGCCATCTCACCTCTGCGTGGGTTCGAGTCTAGGTTAGTACTAATATTCGTACCCTTAGTCCTACCACAACAAAACAAGTTGAGGCTACAACATGGTAACTGGAATCGGTACACAATTAATAAAATCCGGTTCAGTACCCACGAATGTAGTCCCAGTCTATTTTTAGATCACTTTTTCCGGTCTAAATTTGGTGGTGATACTAGAGTTAGATTTTGGCATTCTTGGTAAGGATTTAAAGGCAATTGATTATTCTTTAAAATGTGATCTTATGGTGTGGTTGTCTGTGTGTATTTCGGCGACAGTGCACATTGAGTAATAAGGTCATGGTGATGATCCGGAAGTGAAATCTGTGTTCCGTTGCCTGGTGTTTTGTTTACAATTCAGCCTCTCAAAAAAATGCAGGTCAACCCTTGACAAGAACTAAACCGTTAAGTCATCTTTGAAGGTATTTTAGATTAACATATGATTTGTATTGATTGTCACACAGTGGAAAGTTCAGTACTGAGGAACAAATGTAGAGACCGTATAGTAAAATTAATTGTGTACTATGGCCTGTCAGTAAAAACTTGAAACTGATATAAATTTTTTTATTATTAATGACATATACATGAAATTTTAATATGTTATGTATATTGACTTTAAAAATATAAAAATGAAATTAGAAGTAAAAAAATAATTTTAATTTTAAAAATTTAAATGAAATTTAAAAAACAATTAAAAAATAAAAAAATTTCCACCAAGTATACACATATATAATATTTTTTGGGAATGATATTAAATGATATCAGCATATATATACTCCTACACCATATACAAGCTCAAATGATGGATATTTGTCACATTTGATCAGAGAAAATATCTTTATTAGTCAAAATGAGACCCTCATTTAAAATACATGAAGACAAAATTCTACTTTGCTTTGTACCTTTAGGTCATTGAAACTATTTATTTGGGGTTCAAACAGGTAATTTATGTGTTTATGATGGGGTGACTTCCTGAGTAACACATATCTGCTTGTATAGCTATCAGTAATTGTTTATAACCATAGTTATAGGGTATTTAGTGAGAGGACAGAGATGAAGACTTTATACTAGAACCTGTTCAAGTTCTCTACAAAATCATATTAAGCTGTCAGAGAATGAAATACAGGTCAGAGGGGTAAAATATACTTTACCAAGGTATATTTACCATTGCATGTAAGAAAACAGCAAAATGATGTAAGTTGAACACAGAATGCATTCCATTTTATTGTTCAGTTTCTTTAAGATGTTGATTGATGTAGTGCGACATTGTAGCCTAGATGATATTATGGGAATTCTCATGATCCATTTTGCTTTATGCATTATTAATGACCAATAATATTTGTTATCTGACACTTTAAAGATTACATAAGTAATATTCAAACAGATTATTTGAATTTGACTTTCTACAACTGATCCTAACATGGTTACATAGCTGACATGAACAAATATGCATATATTTTGTAATGTTTGGAATCAAAAGTTGACATTGTTAGGCTGACATGGTACCTATAGTGAATCTGTAAGGCTCAGTTTTGATTGTGTGCACTTAAAATATCCCAAGATGTTATTTTCATCATGAATATGCCTCTGTATGGTAACACATTTCAATTTAGTACTTTGACAGAGGGCGGTATTGCAGCATCAGCTGATATTTCATTCCATTGAATCATTGAATCATTGAACTTAAAACCTTGGTAGCCAAGACTCTTAAAAATAGACTAAACATATTCAAACAGATTATTTGAATCATGTTTGCACATGTGATTTTAACAAGTACATTGCATATGTCCCACACATGCAAATATCCATCCTTGTTTACAAGTTTTCGGGATGCAAATTTCACATTTAGTTGATGATATAGGATCTATTGGTACCTATAGTTGATCTGTGTGGCCACATTTTGCTATATTCACTCACAATATCTAAAATTGTTTTTTCCTTCATGAATAGGATTGCATATAGTAATAAATTTTAATTTGGTACATTGTCATTTGACTTTCCACTATACTGGTATGTATCAATGTTTGCACCAATGATCAAACCTCACCATTCCAACATTGCCTTAAACTTTATGATACATACTCTACCTGATTAGTTATTTAACCTGTAAATGGCTAAATATGCTTGTAGAAACTTCATCTATTTTTAGGATGCATTTGTCACTTTAATACATGCCCATTGCTTCACATCTTTGAGTGTCACTCTATCAAGTTTACCTTTTTTAACCATATTTGCAACCTGAATGTTATATTGAAATCACCATATCTAACACATTTTAACTTCATTTGCCTACATCTTCCTTTTTTTTTAGAATTAAGTGAAACATGTTAAATATTTTCAGGTCTAGTCTGGTATCTGAAACAAAGTATTAGAGTTGGATCAATTTGGAAGCTCTCCAGTAGTCCAATGGTGATAGCAAGGTCTCATAAGGACATGTGCAGTGTTCTGCTATAAGTAACCAAGATGAGTTCATATCAGTACACTGATATACAGCATCTCAAAGACATGGCTTAGATCTTCATGAGAGAGATTCGCATCTTTTTTCAGTAAGGTGAAACTGTATTTTCATATTGCATTGTTGACTTTTGTAGTTATCGGCATTAAAATGGAATGTATATTTGCTATAAAACATGGTAGTGGTCCCATCAAAACTTTAAATTTGAGTGGGCTATTAGTTATACAAACAACTGTCCAAGTACCTGAAACAATAAATGTGGAACATAGTACCTGTCATTGTTTCTTTAGTATGTACACCTATATGCATCTGGATAGGCATATTGCAATTTGCTGTCAAAATCACTGTGAGCTATTATGCTTCAGTACCCCTGGGATTAATATTATCAGTTGTACAGACCTAAACTACCATTTGTTTTAAAGACCATTCATTAATCAACATTGCTGCCTTAAATTTGTCAAACTGAATGTCATAACTTGTATGAAAATTTATTTTTTGTAAAATAAAAAGTTTTTAAAATTTATATATTTTTTAAAATTTTCATTAAAATTTAATATATCAATATTTTTTAATTTCAAGACTATTTTCAGACAGGCCTTATCAAGTATTACAATTAGGTTTTTACTGCATTGAAAAATTCCTTTAATTAAGGAAGATATAGCAAATTTAGTTTTGGTTTCTTAAGAACAATTGGACCTCAAATTGCACCCTATAGAACACCAGCACTACACACTTTCTGACAGCAGTCACATGTCTTGCTTGCAAGGAAATTTCAAAAGACTTTATGTATGAAGTTGAAACAGTAGTGGCATGCAAAATAAAATGCAAATATAAAAGTTTGACAAAAACATTGACCCTTTCAGGAATCGGTACACAATTAATAAAATCCGGTTCAGTACCCACGAATGTAGTCCCAGTCTATTTTTAGATCACTTTTTCCGGTCTAAATTTGGTGGTGATACTAGAGTTAGATTTTGGCATTCTTGGTAAGGATTTAAAGGCAATTGATTATTCTTTAAAATGTGATCTTATGGTGTGGTTGTCTGTGTGTATTTCGGCGACAGTGCACATTGAGTAATAAGGTCATGGTGATGATCCGGAAGTGAAATCTGTGTTCCGTTGCCTGGTGTTTTGTTTACAATTCAGCCTCTCAAAAAAATGCAGGTCAACCCTTGACAAGAACTAAACCGTTAAGTCATCTTTGAAGGTATTTTAGATTAACATATGATTTGTATTGATTGTCACACAGTGGAAAGTTCAGTACTGAGGAACAAATGTAGAGACCGTATAGTAAAATTAATTGTGTACTATGGCCAACTAGAGTCTAGGATTCGGCGAATGTGGATATGTGAGAAAGATTGCCGGTTGCTTTTCGTGGGTCGGTGGTTCTTTCCGGGGATTTTCCTGTTTCTTCCTTCACCATTAATACTGGCCGCCATGTATCGTGTGCTGAAAAATGGCGTTAAACCCCACCACCACCACCACCACAACAACAACATTTACTCAGTTAAGCATCTGACTTTCGTATGCGTCCTTATTTCTACTCACCCTATGCAGAATTAACTGGCAGGTCTTTAAAAGAAAAAGAGTTCCTTTTATAAGATACTGATAAATTTCGATCACATATATCCATCACTATCATTACGTTTTCTTTTCCAACCTGACATGGAGAAAATAAAGCTGTGAAAATGTCTTTTAAATTTAATCAACGTTTATTAATATCTTTAGGACGCGGTCTGTTCCTTTGCAATCTGTATTTTCACGCCATCCACCAATATAATATGTTTCATATTGTGTACTGAATCGTCAAGTTCAGAATATCCGTTCCAAAGTGCAGCAACGTGAACTTTCCCAACCCGACTTTACAATACACTACTTGCCATGCAAATGTTACATTCTCATTTTTTATTAGAGGGTGATATTATCAGTGTAACCAGTTTCCCTACAAAACTTATGTATTCTTTTTCTTCAAATTACTGAAGAAAATAATTTTAAAAATGTCCAATATTTTACAGGTTTTACTAAGGTCAAATATTTTTTCCCCACAAATCCTTTGTTAATATTAGATTCATCGCTAGATATTTGTACTGTGTATATCGCTGTTTATACTGTGTATAACGCGCAGACCCAGTATTCTCCTGGTCCTTGTTTGTCTCGTCACAATTATCTGACCAGACAATAAACGATCCAGCCTAAACAGTTAGGCGATACTGTGTGGAGACGCAAGGTCTGAAAGTCTGAACTACAATGAGTACAATGGCATATGACTTACGTAACACATTTTAGCACAAGTTATATCATGCAAAACGATCACATATTAATGGTCAAGCACTGAGTGGTCAATAATTTAACTTCATCTGCTGTATGTGTGCCGATTACTTATATTCCATGGAAACTTGTTTTCACATTTCAGAAAAATAATTACCATATGATAATGAAAAGCGGATATAATTACTACTGATGTTAATGTTGACCATTGTATTCAGAACTGAAATGATTCAGCGATAAATATTGGTATAGCAATATTTTTGGCTATGATACACAACATAAATATACATTCTCTTGCTTCAATATCCCAATACATATCTCATCTCAATACAAAGATGTAATAACATCTGACGGTGCTATATGATGACATGCAGAAATTAAATAATTAGGAGAGATTTATGTCTTTTCAGCAAAGAAGTGTGACTGACGTTCTTCTGTGTATTATTATCCATTTGTAGGGCCGTAGAGAGCGATTACAGCCCCGGGGGCAAGAAACATCCGGGCCTCTCCTAATTCTTGTCAAAAATTCTTTAATAAAATTAAAAAGTGTTGCTCGGCACGGGCTCTCTTACGGGTCCCGGCCCCGGTGATATATCCTCGGTTGCCCCCGCCCCCTTCTTGTCGGCCCTGCTCATCTGCTGGACCACCGGTCACACTAACGAAACATCATAAATCCTTATAGTCAATTATGATCATTTAAAACAACAAATGAATCCAAGGCTCAAACTAGGGACAGGAAAATGAGAAAAGTTTCTGCCTCCAGACAAAACAGAAAGAAGTGAGAATGTTTAGGAGTGGGGGAAAAAAAACCCAGTGTGTATAAAGTTTTAACGCGCAAATAAAAAATCGTTGACATATACTGAAATATCAATAAATATCCGTTGTTACTGTGGACAACAGAAATACATGTTTACAGGATTTACATAAGTGTACAGTATTGTATTAACTTAAAGATTGCAGTGCTTCACACTTGTGTCATAATGTCTGGACAGGGGTGTCGTGATTCAAATATTGATTAATGGGCGGGGTGGGGAGTGCGCGCCATATTATCTAGGATCAGTTTTTGCGTAGTGTACACATTTTTTCCTTCAAAAAGTACAATTCTTGCAAGTAATGAAAAACTAAAGTAAACCAAGCAATATTTACCATACCCTGTACAGAAGTTATATTGAAACATTTTCATAAAAGCTTAACGAAAGTATTCAAATGTATTTACCTATTTGTTTCGTATTCACTGTGTACTTTGTCACTCAGTTGTTTCTTGTATATGTATAACGCCGGAACCTATTTATACTGTTTATTGCATTAAACAAATAAAGCTGTCCTATTTGGAATTTAATGTGTACTACCATACAGAAAACTACGCAAATGAATGACTATTTTCGCTGGTATTTCATCTCGTTGTCTTTCGGAATGAAACGATTAAAGCTATAATAGTGATCAGTTACATCAATCCTGTTTCAATGGGTTATCTTGCGACAGAAATCAACGCTCGCCAGGAAGTAATGGGTTTAGGTCGCATGAGCTTGACCTTGGACGATGTTTACAATTTGGTTCCTCTGGATCGCATCATGTATACAATTTTTCTATTGTAAAAGTGTACATGAACATTGTCGTGAGACCGCTCTGGAGGCCTAAGTGGTCCGAACGTCCGTCTCGGATGCGAGATGGTTTAAACCCCGGTCAAGTCATACCAAAGACATAAAAATAGCACTCCCAGCTAAATCACTTGGCGCTCAACATTAAGAGGTTAGCGTTAGAACTGGTCAGCCTGGTGTCAGGATAATGTGACTGGGTGGAACATAATGCTACATGTCTGAGGCACGATGCCACAGTACTAGACATCACTATAATCTGCCACACAACAGCCATCTATGACTCATATTGTTTAAGTTGCATTAAACACACACACACATCTTTTCGATATTAACTGATGATAGTTCATGCTTGTAAATACTGAACTAACTTAGTTATTTCAAAGTTGCTCATCACCTAACTGCAGTCGCAAAACTTCCAGATGCAAACAGTCCATTGCATTGGACGTTTACGATGTAAACAGTTCACTGGTGCGTGTGTAAAATGGTTATAAAAAGGGAGGAGCGGACGTCAGGTTTAAGGGATCAAAAATTTAACGGGTGGAGGGGAAGGCGAGACGGTTGTGATTTTCATTAAGAAAACAAAATTTGACACCCAAATATATTTTTAAATGCCCTGAAAAATTCAACATCTGATTTGTAGAAAAAGATCCAGGCTAATTATTATTGGTTTTTAATAATGAATGTAAAAAAAAAATTAGCCATGTATATCACCTTCCCCAACCCCTAAACTGTTGGTACACAATCAGTACCATCGGGGGACACACCATTTTATTTAATGCTCTGCGTTTTTGTGGTGACCTCAGAGGACATAACATACATTCCGGTTTAGACTGGATCACAACTGTTAGTTGGCATCATCTAAAAATGCCCACGTACGTTAACGCTAATTTCAGTGATGTATTTCCAGGGTGGGGTGGTGGGGATGGCGGCGGTTATATAATGATTTTGCAAGGAATAATGATCGTCCGGCAATAAAAAAAAAAACAACTCGATAATCGCTTTTAAAAATATTTTTTTAAAAATACCTTTAAATACTTTAAAGTCAGTTTCAACAATATGACACTTGTAGCTGAAACAGTCTGTGCACGCCTACACGAAACGCCTGATTTGTACTAAATCTACTTTGCAATTGACGGAAATTGGTAAAGTACAATTTATGTTATTCTTTAAAGAAATGGCTAAAAACAAAATTTGTAATAGTGATATCCCGTTTTTTCAATTAAGTACGCGCAACATTTAGCAGTGAGTGTGTAAAAGAATAACTCATAATAAAATTTATACCTTTTGTGCATAAGCTTATATGCAGGGTATAGCAATATGGAGTCTGTAGTAAAAATGAAATGCACACTGACACTTCTGAATAAACCATTTAGTGACACAGGTAAGTGGCTTTTCGATACAATTAAACGATCTGTTTTTATGAACATACTGATTACAAATAAAATGGATTATAGTTGGTCATGAACAACTTTTAATGTAGTTCCTTAAAAAAAGTACAGTGGCCTGTATGGAGCATTTATTGATGAAGACAATAACAAAATTCTCAATGTATTTTGGTAATAATATCACAATTTTTAGTTCTATACATTATGACGATACCCCTAAAGAAAGAGTCTGGAATATTTTCACATTCTCCGCTCTCTCATCCCTCCCTCCCTCCATCTATCACAATTAGTACTTCAGTTTTCTATACTTTTTACATAATCTAACAACTTTCTCGGTATCCTAGTAATGGATTCAAAGCAAAGTGTTCAAAACGGGTGACTTGCGTAAAATAGTTTCCCTTTAGTAGACCACCAGCCACATTAAGCTGTCTCCTTGTACCCTGTTTTCTCAAGCACGCCACGTCTTTCTAAATGACAATTGAAAATGTTGCTTTGTTCAGATGAGTTACTTCTTACAATTGTCAATAAGTGTGAATATTAAATGTAAATCGTTACATGCTTAGTTACGGGGAATACGGTATGCATATATATATATATATATATATATATATATATATATATATATATATGTATGTGTGTGTGTGTGTGTGCTTTTCTGCAGTGGACATTGTGTCGAACAGGCCATGTATAAAGAATGAGCCTGCACTTATTTTTGCAGATAGTTATATACACGTGCAACAAATTACCCATGCCACCAAATTGTGTAGCATGCAACCTGGTGTAGATCTTACTACGGACTCTCATATATTCCTCACGTTTAGTTTTTCCCAGATTTTTCTAGCCTTCCTTTAACTTATCCTGACAATTACATGCTACAGCCCTCCCAACAACACCAGGTCATTAGCCTTGCTTCTTAAAAACTTAGAACAATATTCCCTTGGGAACCATTTTACTGCACCATTAGACAAACACTGACCTAATATGACGTCTATAACTTAACATGTTAGCGTTTGGGAATTATTTATCAATTCAGCAAAGATACCTTTATAAGTGATGATTTGGTGATTTTTTTCTATCTGTATTTATTTATGTTGTTTTGTGTATAACATAGGAACACTCGGTAAATTGAGTTTTTCTTTTTGTATGGTAAAGTGAAGCTTGCAAGTGCTAATAATCTTACCTAAACAGTTTGCAATTCTGTTACAATTTATTTCATAATCTGAATAAGATTCTTGTTTTACGAAAAGTGCCTTCTCACACTCCAGCGGAAAGGAATATCACCAAAACAAGAGTTTTCACACTTACAAGCACGTTCAATACATACTCTATTCACACACGCACACGCGCGTGTGTGTATAATGGTAAGGTAACTACTTTATACTCTCTATATAGATGGAATCAGGAAACAATTAATAAAATCCGGTTTCAAGAATATTGTCAGACAGGCGTTATCAAGTATTACAGTTAGGTTTTTACTGCATTGAAAAATTCCTATAATTAAGGAAGATATAGCAAATTTAGTTTTCTTAAGAACAATTGGACCTCAAATTTCACCCTAAAGAACACCAGCACTACACACTTTTTGACAGCTGTCACATGTCTTGCTTGCAAGGAAATTTCAAAAGACTTTATGTATGAAGTTGAAACAGTAGTGGCATGCAAAATAAAATGCAAATATAAAGTTTGACAAAAATATTGACCCTTTCAGGAATCAGTACACAATAAAATCCGATTCAGTACCCACGAATGTAGTCCCAGTCTATTTTTAGATCACTTTTTCCCGTCTGAAATTGGTGGTGATACTAGAGTTAGATTTTGGCATTCTTGGTAAGGATTTAAAGGCAATTGTTTATTCTTTAAAATGTGAGCTTATGGTGTGGTTGTCTGTGTGTATTTCGGCGACAGTGCACATTGAGTAATAAGGTCATGGTGATGATCCGGAAGTGAAATCTGTGTTCCGTTGCCTGGTGGTTTGTTTACAATTCAGCCTCTCATAAAAATGCAGGTCAACCCTTGACAAGAACTAAACGGTAAAGTCATCTTTGAAGGTTTTTTAGATTAACATATGATTTGCATTGATTGTCACACAGTGGAATGTTCAGTATTGAGAAACAAATGTAGAGACAATATAGTGAAATTAATTGTGTTCTAAGGCCTGTCAGTAAAAACTTGAAACTGATATAAAATTTTTATTATTAATGACATACACATGAAATTTTAATATGTTATGAATATTGACTTTAAAAATATAAAAATGAAATTAAAATTAAAACATAATTGTAATTTAAAAAATTTAAATGAAATTTAAAAACAATTAAAAAATAAAAAATTTCCACCAAGTATACAGATATATAATATTTTTTGGGAATGATATTAAATGATATCAGCATATATATACTCCTACACCATATACAAGCTCAAACGATGGATATTTGTCAAATTTGATCAGAGAAAATATCTTTATTAGTCAAAATGAGACCCTCATTTAAAATACATGAAGACAAAATTCTATTTTGCTTTGTACCTTTAGGTCATTGAAACTATTTATTTAGGGTCCAAACAGTTAATTTATGTGTTTATGATGGGGTGACTTCCCCAGTAACACATATCTGCTTGTATAGCTATCAGTAATTGTTTATAAACATAGTTATAGGGTATTTAGTGAGAGGACAGAGATGAAGACTTTATACTAGAACCTGTTCAAGTTCTCTACAAAATTATATTAAGCTGTCAGAGAATGAAATACAGGTCAGAGGGGTAAAATATACTTTACCAAGGTATATTTACCATTGCATATAAGAAAACAGCAAAATGATGTAAGTTGAACACAGAATGCATTCCATTTTATTGTTCAGTTTCTTTAAGATGTTGATTGATGTAGTAGGGCAGTGTGGCCCAGATGATATTATGGGAATTCTCATGATCCACTTTGCTTTATGCATTATTAATGACTAATAATATTTGTTATCTGACACTTTAAAGATTAATATTCAAACAGATTATTTGAATTTAACTTTCTACAAGTGATCCTAATATGGTTACATAGCTGACATGAACAAATATGCATATATTTTGTAATGTTTGGAATCAAAAGTTGACATTGTTAGGCTGACATAGTACCTATAGTGAATCTGTAAGGCTCAGTTTTGATTGTGTGCACTTAAAATATCACAAGATGTTATTTTCATCATGAATATGCCTCTGTAAGGTAACACATGTCAATTTAGTACTTGACAGAGGGCAGTATTGCAGCATCAGCTGATATCTGATTCCATTGAATCATGGAATCATTGAACTTAATAACTTGGTAGCCAAGACTCTTAAAAATAGACTAAAAATGTTCAAACAGATTATTTGAATCATGTTTGCACATGTGATTTTAACAAGTACATTGCATATGTCCCACACATGCAAATATCCATCCCTGTTTACAAGTTTTCAAGATGAAAATTTCACATTTAGTTGATGATATAGGATCTATTGGTACCTATAGTTGATCTGTGTGGCCACATTTTGCTATATTCACTCACAATATATAAAATTGTTTTTCCTTCATGAATAGGATTGCATATAGTAATAAATTTTAATTTGGTACATTGTCATTTGACTTTCCACTATACTGGTATGTATCAATGTTTGCACCAATGATCAAACCTCACCATTCCAACATTGCCTTAAACTTTATGATACATACTCTGTCTGATTAGGTATTTAACCTGTAAATGGCTAAATATGCTTGTAGAAACTTCATCTATTTTTAGGATGCATATATCACTTTAATACATGTCCAGTGCTTCACATCTTTGAATGTCACTCTGTCAAGATTACCTTTTTTACCCATATTTGCAAGCTGAATGTTATTTTGAAATCACCATATCTAACACATTTTAACTTCATTTGCCTACATCTTCCTTTTTTTTCGAATTAAGTGAAACATATTATATATTTTCAGGTCTAGTCTGGTATCTGGAACAAAGTATTAGAGTTAGATCAATTTGGAAGCTCTCCAGTAGTCCAATGGTGATAGCAAGGTCTCATAAGGACATGTGCAGTGTGCTGCTGTAAGTGACCAAGATGAGTTCATATCAGTACACTGATATACAGCATCTCAAAGACATGGCTGAGATCTTCATGAGAGAGATTCACATCATTTTTCAGTAAGGTGAAACTGTATTTTCATATTGCATTGCTGACTTATGTAGTTATCGCCATTAAAATGGAATGCATATTTGCTATAAAACATGGTAGTGGTCCCATCAAAACTTTAAATTTGAGTGGGCTATTAGTTATACAAACAACTGTCCAAGTACCTGAAACAATAAATGTGGAACATAGCACCTGTCATTGTTTCTTAAGTATGTACACCTATATGCAGCTGGATAGGCATATTGCAATTTTCGGTCCAAATCACTGTGAGCTGTCATGCTTCAGTACCCCTGGGAATAGTATTATCAGTTGTACAGACCCAAAATACCATTTGTTTTAAACACCATTTATTAATCAACTTTGCTGCCTTAAATTTGTCAAACTGAATGTTATAACTTGTATGAAAATTTAATTTTTTTAAAATAAAAAGTTTTTAAAATTTAAATATTTATTTAAATTTCTTTTAAAATTTAATATATCAATATTTTTTAATTTCAAGAATATTTTCAGACAGGCCTTATCAAGTATTACAATTAGGTTTTTACTGCATTGAAAAATTCCCATAATTAAGGAAGATATAGCAAATTTAGTTTTGGTTTCTTAAGAACAATTGGACCTCAAATTTCACCCTAAAGAACACCAGCACTACACGCTGTCACATGTCTTGCTTGCAAGGAAATTTCAAAAGACTTTATATATGAAGTTGAAACAGTAGTAGCATGCAAAATAAAATGCAAATATAAAGTTTGACAAAAATATTGACCCTTTCAGGAATCAGTACACAATTAATAAAATCCGGTTCAGTACCCACGAATGAAGTCTCAGTCTAGTTTTAGATCACTTTTTCCTGTCTGAAATTGGTGGTGATACTAGAGTTAGATTTTGGCATTCTTGGTAAGGATTTAAAGGCAATTGTTTATTCTTTAAAATGTGAGCTTATGGTGTGGTTGTCTGTGTGTATTTCGGCGACAGTGCACATTGAGTAATAAGGTCATGGTGATGATCCGGAAGTGAAATCTGTGTTCCGTTGCCTGGTGGTTTGTTTACAATTCAGCCTCTCATAAAAATGCAGGTCAACCCTTGACAAGAACTAAACGGTAAAGTCATCTTTGAAGGTATAGATTAACATATGATTTGCATTGATTGTCACACAGTGGAAAGTTCAGTATTGAGAAACAAATGTAGAGACAATATAGTGAAATTAATTGTGTTCTAAGGCCAGATGGCTATCAAGAATGAAAGACGGATGATGCCAGAAATATAAACTATGGCGGATTAATATTTAGAGATCTACATGTGGTAAAAAAAGGATAGGACAAGAACAAAAATGTAAAAAAGCTATTATTTCATTCGCAATTATATGATTTTGTTGTTGTTGTTGTAATAGAGTTTAACGCAATTTTTTCAGCACAAAAAAGGCTATACATGCATAGCGAATAGTATAAATGGTAGAGGAATAACCCTGGAAGAAAAAAAAAACACCGACCTACGATAAGCTACCTGCAGCAATTTATATGAAAATTTATATGAAAATTGAATCTTGTTTAGTCTTCATGCAACAATTACAACGCAATAGCTCAATGCTATCTCAATGCCGTGCTCTATGGATCGTAAATTACAATATCAAATTGCCTTTTTTATCACATACAAATACTTTTTCCGCAAAACTGATTGTCCCTGCTCAATGAAAATGACAGTTTTTCAAAGTTAATAGTATAAACTTCTCCCTTATTACGAAATGTACATAATACTTGGACATACGATAACCACCTTGTATAATCTATTAGTAATTAACCCTTAATGCTGCAACGTTTACATGTGTAAATGGCTTCGTTTAGTCTACTACTTGTAAATGTTTACAAAATTGGTCACCGTGCTTAAAAAAAATCACATGCACGTGGATTCAATGACGCAAGTACTACCTGTATTGGCATGCAAGGTGAGAAACTGCAGTTCGTATATAAGAATCGTAAGCAATATTTCAACATGTCCTGAAGTGTGTAAATACATTCCCGTTGTTGAACAGGAAAATGGATAGAAGAAAATAAAAGCTGAATGCAATATGAGCAAATTTGTGCTGTAGTGCAATGGGGGAATGTACAGGCACTATGGCAAAGCATCTCCAGCTTAAATTGCATCTTTATGTTAAAACTTATTCTAGTGCAAAGACACACACACACACATCGCAACAGACAGCTTATCGATCCATTAATGATCCCTTGTTATGTCGGATAAATGGACCCGATGCACGGAGACAATACTATGTCTAACCAAGATTACAGACCATTAAGCTTTATCAATGGGGACGGTTTCAACAGTTTCTGCCATGAATTAAATTCAGCTTAGTAAGTTGTTGTTGTTGTTGTTGTTGTTGTTGTTGTTGTTGTTGTTGTTGGTATAGGGTTTAACGTCATTTTTCAGCACAAGATAGGCTCTACATGATGGCGAGTATAAATGGTGGGAGAAAAACAAGACCCCAGAAAGAACCATCAACCCACAAGAAGCTAGTGGCAAACTTTCTCACGTATCCACATTGGTCATTTGTGTGATTATATCATGTATAATGTCTATAAGTACAATATCCAATGAAATTTCATCCGTAACGTATGAAAATAACAGCCATGTCAATAGTCTCACCACTATCCATGTTACCAATGTAAACAACTTCACCTTACACCTTAACTCTCTCAGATACTAATAATATATGTACAGCGTCACCAGTAGACTTAACTTAGAGGTCATATATGAGGTTATATGCAACGATCCGTAATGGTGAGCGCTTTAGACCGTTCGGCCACTCGAGGCGCCCAATAAGGTTAGTAAATGAATTAGTAATAAATTTTGGCAAGTTGCCATCCTTGACCCTGCAATGGAAGAATACTAGTCTTAAAATATTCTAAACTTTGCTGATATTAATAACTTTCGATTTAATACGAAACGGCAGTGAAATAAAAATACCTGTCCAAAAATCTTTTTGATAATGGAAGATCATTACTAAATTCTGAAGTATTACTTATATGGGCCGTCACTAATAACTTCATTGAATATTTCTCAATTTAAAAAAAATAACTGGTCACTTGAAAAGACAAATAAATAAGTATATTAACAACGGGAACAGTCTTACAAATGTAAATTCAGAAAACGTTTACTCTTACAAATAACACTGTAAAATTTGTGCAAAGGTGCAAAATTTTGTATAACATTTCGCATTACGTTCTGTCGCAGTCAGCATGACAACCATTAATACTGATGTATGAGATAGGATCGCTTTCATTTTCCCGCTGAAAAAACGGTCATGCAGATATGCCAACATCAGGCCAAATAGCGGAATATGACACGAGTGGAGAAAAGACTGCAAACATTATGGGAAGTATTGGGTCATTTGAAACAGGTATCATTAAATAATACTTTCCATAAATGTCAATAATAAAGGCGGTCTAGAAAGAATTATTCCGACTACGATAGGAGTGTGTTTGAGAAAGAAACTCTGATTCGCTAACCGAACCGATGGGGTGTGTTTCCCAGAAGAAACACCATGCTTTTAAATATCACACAACGAAATTTCAGAAAGGTCCATGTTTCTCTGCCAAAGCAAGAACTTTTTAAGTCTGGGAGGAAACGCATGGACATTTTTTTTAAAACCCTGAACCAGAGAAGACACAAAGGAAATTCTCTGATGATAAACGAGTTTGGGCTCGAAAAGGCACAAAGAAACATAGTTTTATATCTGTACTGCACAGTGGAAAAGAGCGCAGTTTACATCTAAGACGGTTGAGAGAGAGAGAGAGAGAGAGAGAGAGAGAGAGAGAGAGAGAGAGAGAGAGAGAGAGAGAGAGAGAGAGAGAGAGAGAGAGAGAGACTATTAATAACCGGAATTTGGAAATGACCGGAAGCAACAGGTCATACCAGCAATTTGAGTTTGATCAGTCACTCATTTATATGATGAAGCCCATTGATCGGTGTAGCAGAACGGCTTATTGAATTTCGCACAAATTTTGTAACTATTTCTAAGTGAAAGTGAATCACTTAAATGTCATGTTTAATTTCATTTTGTTTGTTCGTTTAGGTCTTATTTTATTGAAAAACCAGTTTTTGGTTGCCCTCGGGAGGATTCCTAAATATCCGTAACCAAAACTCTAGAAACTCAAAGGTCTGTTGTGACGAGGAATCTTATTAGGTTTATTTTTAGTTTTGCGATTGTGTCTTTTGGAATGGCCCTTGTGCGTGGCACCCCTTTAGTGAAGTCACAAGGTCACGACCTCATATCACCCTCTGCTGCCTATTTTTGACGAGATTTTGATGATGATATGATATGGTTTCCTTTCTTTTCTCTCAGCACCACCAACCCTAGTGATCAACCAATTGGTGATGCAAAATAGCATCCACCACACGTAGTGGTTGGTGATGCTGACTGAAAGAGGGGGTGGCTTGGTGCCCCAAATAGATTACAAATCTTGGTCTAAAATCGCCTTCGCAGACAATTTGACCTTTCACGAGTTTCGAACCACCGACAACAGCATGAGTTTCAGCACGCTAGCAATGAACTATGGACGCATTGCGTGTTTAAGATAAAATAGTTATTATATAGAATCACAATAATCGATTTCCTAATAGAACCACGGTGTTCGATTTTCTAAAGTTTCTGTGTAAAATGGTATTTTATTTTTCCAGTTTCCAAAAACTATAGAAAAATATACTTCTGCATAACACGAATAATACTGAGTATGCGTTTCAGCCGTTACCAAGGAGATTGATATATTCAAAGCTGATTCTTAAAATAACTTTACGCAGTAGGAATTGGCAAGATACGGCATAGGTAATATACTTTTGTGTACACTTCACATGATAGCGCATTCAGATAAACGATAATTCTTCTGTGAAATGGTACTTTTTTATTATAATAAAGTTGCACTTAATCCACACGCATACATGTATTTATTATACAAATTGAAACCAATGTAGCCGATTTCTTAACAGAGACCAGTTTCTGTGTAAAATGCATGATTTTATGTAATTCTGCACATAGGCAACATAATTCTCTGTTTGCACTAAGATCAGCCGTTGTTATGGAATAATCAATAACAGACCTTTAACTACAGCCAGCCAGCCAGTCACTAGACAATAAATAGTGATTGCCGGTGATTCGCAGTGCGAAATATGTACGTGGATTTTATGTACAGTAATATTATTTTGTCAGTTTTCATTTACTGGTTGCCACATTATATATATAGAGAAAGTTGCCGATTCTCATTGAATGAGACTGCTGGCAAGGTTATTGTGTTAACAGGTTTTTGTAAAAGGTTTTTTTTTTGTTAATTCGAATGCGCAATCAATCTGGGGTGGGTGAACATTTATATATAGTGAAATATGGTGATTCTCCATCAAAGAATTATGACTTATCTGAATGCGCTATCATAAGTGTAATGTACAAAACATATATAATATTATCCGTGCTTGTATCTGTTGTGCAGCGTGAACAGTTTTTCGTTGAGTTTGCTCGTTTTCGTTGGGTCAAAATCGGTAAAGTAATATCTATTGTTGTTTGGAAATCCAAATCTTATATTAACTCCATGGATGTTTTTCTCAATTCTAGATTTTTAATTAATTTTTCTTCACTTGTTTTAAATTCATTTTTAGTTGCTTCTGAAATTCCATTATAAACCGGTGTAACTCCAGGCCATCCTAACACTGATCTGATTGAACTTTGATAAATGTCTACGAGGTAACCAGGATAATTTATTTCAATCTCCGCTGATAGTGTTGGTTCATAAACAGGATCGCTATTTTAGATTCTTTCCCTGTGATAGATTTAATTCTGAGTTGGAGCTCGTCATTAATCTGTTCTATTTCATAATTACCCGTTTAAATTTCAACAACGTCCCAATCAGGACTTCTATCCGATTTATTCTTATTCGCACATACCAGTGAATTATTTGCTGGTAATCCACCGAATGGTTTCAAACTAACATTTGACCAACAATGATAAACGCGCAGTTGCTCCAATGATATCTCGCTTGCTGAAATTGCAGATGGAAAATTAACGCTAAATTCAGGATTGGTCTAACTTAATGATATCACAGTAGTTTTTTATGACGTCGTATTATGAGGTGGCGCTGTTGATCGTGATACAGCATCAAGTACATTAAGTACTTCTTGACCACATATTGGGGCATCCGTTATATTTTGTGTTGGTAACATTGAATACCAGATCGGAGCAATTTTATTGCTGACATAACGAAGAAAATCTTTTGGTGGCGCCAACCCATACGAATCGAAATAATTCCACGTGGATCAATTGCATATGCCAGCCAATGCGTGCCTGGTCCAGAGTTTTCATCAATATTAATAATACCAGTTTTAATATTGTTGGGTTGTTTGGTTATTAATCACGGATAAAAACTCCTCTGAAGGTTTTTATATTTAGTTGCTTAGATGCATTAAATCAAAATTCGATAGTGGAACTATTGTAGGAAGAATCATCGAATTATCCTTAGTCTTAGACTCTCTCCGTACCACGAAGGCGGGGTCCCCGGAAGTCTTAGACCTTTTCCCTTTCTTTTGGTGGTTTTTTATTCCCTGTCCGGTTGCTTTCTTTAACGCCATTCTAGCACCGGTTCCAACAGCACCTAGCGCAGTTGCTTTTGTAACAGCTGGGACCGCAGAGGCTATTAATGCTGGTATAGCTGCGAGAAGTGGAAATATACCACCCGTCTTAGCTATATCTTTAATAACCGCTGCAGAACGATTAAGTCGTACCTCAGTCTTTGATCGCTTGGCTTCACTGAAGTGATTATACTGACGTAAAGTCAACGATAGCATATTCGGACCACCTGCGAGTTGTTCTCGTTTTAGCGATATTTTTACCGCACAATTATTTGTTGATGATTGTAGATTTTTAATCTGACAAGGAGTCAGACTTACACTAACGTGATGATATGACATAATATTACAAGTGAACTAATTTACATATTTACATATTTTCTACTGGGGCAATCAACGACTCTCATTCTTCCACCAGAACCTTCAAGTAGCATTGATTTATCACTGAGTATAACTGCGATTGCTCTGTAATTTGCAATAGCTCCTCGAGTCACACGAGCTTAAAGTTTATGTCAATGACGGACTATCTAATCAAATCCAAATGTTCCAGCGAAAAATAATAAATCGGATATAGCGTTGTAAAATCCCACTGAGTTATTTGTAAACCGGTATCAATGTTTTCATCACGCCCTATGAATGTTAATAAGCGATAATACGCACGAGCAACGCTGTTTTGATCGAAATTTAATAATATCTTCTCTGATGGCTCTTGATGTCCATTTATTCTTAGCGAAACCTCAGTAACACCGGATCTATCAAATGTTAGTTTACGCAATTGTTAGTTTACTCGTGCAGCATCTTGAAATGAAATAAAGATGTGCCTTGGTGCAGAGACACCTTTCTGTGATGCTATTTGCCATGTAAATAAACCATTAATGTTACTTTGGAAAGCATCTGTGGTCATAGTCAACCATGACAACGTTGATTTACAACATAGATCCATGGAAGAGAGTAACCTTTATTCTTCGGTGATCGATGGAGTGATTGTTGTTATCCACAGCGAAAATTTGGTTAGTATGACTTTACCATGAAGTGCCCTAGTTGCAGCATCATTACCTCCTTCGGCGTGCCATATTGCATAATCATCGGTAATTTTTCGTATGAGTACAACTGTATGTTTAACTTAAAAAAATAACCTTTCTAACATTTCTACAAATCCCAAAGATGTATGACAACGTAATCGCACATGAAAATCTTTCATCGTCACCCAGCAATGCTCGACGTGATACAAATCCCAGTTCCAGCTGCATTTAGTGTTACATTTCTGTTTTCTGGATGATCAGTTGTATCTTTGGCAAACATCATTCATGGACCTTGAATAGACATCGTTGTATATTACAAGACCAAGTATCGTTGTGGCAACGTCGATGTAGTCATGACAAATCTCTATCTCTCGTGCATCAATCATATATGCATAACTTTTGAATAACTCCATCATACCATTATTGACAAAACCAACTCGATCAACAATTCTGTAATCTGTATTATCTAATTTTAAAAGTCTACCATCGACTTCAATAAATGTCTCAGCGGATAAGAAATATATACTTGTATTTTACACATGTAATTCATTTCTTCCACGTTCATCAGGCACACGTGCTTCATGAGAATAATACTGATAATCGCACACAGACTCATCTTTGAGAACTGGTGCATCCATGTCAAATGCAGGATCAGATATACGCTTGAACATCTTTATTATTATCGTCTTTGTCTAACACGATGACTACTTCGGGAAGTGAGACAACTTCCTGCTATCCGATTAGCGGTTATATTTTTTTTCTTTTCTGATATTGGTACATCAGCCAACTCCGCTAGTTTTTTATTATCAGCTAAATTTATTATTTTACTTAAACTTGCGGGCATCACTTCAGTGCTGGCCAATTTAACTGGTTGAGGTCGAACCACTTGCGATCTGCGTATTAATCGTGATAGTCTATCTTTGATTGATGAGAATACTTTGCTAGCAATATTACCTACAGCGCCTATACCTTTTTCACGAACAACATAAATAATTTTCATTCCTAGCTGCTTTGCAATCGGTATTGCTTTTGGAGCTATTCTTTTAAATAGACCCTGAACAACATCACCTAGTCCATCTCAATAAGTCATTTTGTATACCGGTAATCGAGAGTTTATTACCCTGACCATGGTAGGTCTAAGTTGAGTACCATGCACGATCATTTGATTAAGTGACTTTATCACTAATAGTATCTAATCATTACTTGTATCTAATCACTGTGGTAGTCATCGACGATTTCATTAATGAGAGACCGATACACATTAATATCCATGATACCGCATGTAAATAATCGTTTGCAAATATCAGCTGCTTCATTAATGATGTCTGATGAATTATTACCAGCTCGTTTTCCTCCAATGAGAATTTTTAGTCGATCAACCTCAGCAATGACATTATTGGGACATGTAATAAGACCACTTCCAGATGAAATTCTTCCTTTGCTGTTCTACCTGTTTCTCGTGGTGATTGCAATCGTTCCATTGTTTCTTGTCATTCTTGTTCTTGTTGTTGTAGCTTTTGTTGTAGTCGTTCTGATCGTTGCGGTGATGGTGGTTCAGATTGTTGTGGTAGTGGTGCTAGTACTCGTGGTGATCGTTGTGGTGATTGCAATAGTTGTTTACTTTGTTTAGCTTTTTCGATATGCTCATATACAGCCTCAAGTTTGTTAAAATTAATATCTTCATAGATCTGATTTCCGGAATATTCTACATCCCCGATCCAATTGGTAGAGCTTAGAGATTTTACATGTTCTGGTTTTACATATTTTTCTTTTTCATAATATCAAAATGCGGCGATATCAAGTAGTTGGTCTTTGTCCTAAGGGATAGCAGCAATACCTTCAGGCGTAAATTTATCTATTGTCTTAGTTCTGGTTCTTGATGGCTTAGGAGGTTGAACGGGTAGTGGTTGAGCAGCTTGAATAAGACCATCAATGTCAACAGGCAACGTTGCAAGATCTCTTTGTGTTGCCTCAGTTGCTGTAACAATTTTCTTTTATGGTTCGACAGTCGGTTTAAATAATTGTTCTGTACCTTCTGTAAATTTTACCTGAGACTCCTGATGCGAGTGTAGTTGTTGCTTAACAGAATCACGAACAGGTAGATATTTTTAATTGCCTCTAGTCACTTTCGAGCTAATCTAGCTGAGTGGTTCTCCAATCATTTTTGATAATATTTATACTGGCTGTTTAATTTATAGCAGCAGAGAGGCTGAACGACATACGCGTAGTGACCAGCACGTGAAAATGAAAAGGTCGAAAATAATATGTCCAATTAGAGAAAATTGTAGTGGTAAGCCAAAAACTTCGTTTTTCAGCCTTCGTAGAAACCTTTAGTTTTCAAAATTAAGGTCTCTACAACCTTGTAGAGTTCAGTCTCTCTGTTGCTTTTTTATTTAAAAAAATATGTCTTTGGAAATGAAAAGTTTGGTGATCTTTTCACCAAAGTGTTTAGCAAATCTGTATATAAAAACGTACACGTTTGAGAAAAAAAAAGTGGATACTTTAATGAACTTCAACAATGTGTAGAATATTCCAAACATTGTATCTACTATTTAGTTGTGTATTTTTCGTAATATTTTCAGCGTTAGCATATTCGTATATTTTTCTTCATGTGTGTGTGTGTAGAGAGAGAGAGAGAGAGAGAGAGAGAGAGAGAGAGAGAGAGAGAGAGAGAGAGAGAGAGAGAGAGAGAGAGAGAGAGAGAGAGAGAGAGAGAGAGAGAGAGAGAGAGAGAGAGAGAGAGAGAGAGAGAGAGAGAGAGTTTTATCGATAAATACTGTCGTTTGGACTTTTCAACTTTTATGTATTTCGCCCAAAACACTGCGTTAGATGGTGTCAATGGGAATCTGGAAAATCATGATATTTTAAATGTCAATATAAAAGAAAAAATGAGCGAAAAAAGAAACGACGTAAAATGTGACGCAATATAAAGTGGGGCGCGAAAGGTCGGATGATACTCCCATTAATGTGACATAAAAGGATGTTGTTGTGCTCTCCCCAAAGGTCCTCACTATATCTTCGGTCTAAAGTACTATGGCCCCAGGGATTGTTCAGTCGCGTGTTCAAAACAATGATAAGGTGTTTGAAAAACTGGTGGGCTCAAGAATAACTGCCAAGCCGTGAAAGGGTACGTTTCACAACCATGATCCATTGAGGGGTTGTAAGCCGTGGAAGGGTACGTTTCACAACCATGATCCATTGAGGGGTTGTTTCCAAATCATTTCGCAAAGCGTTAGTCGCTCATAACGGCGATTTTTAGATCTACAAAACTAGTCCAGCGTCTTTTTTTTTTTTAATTTTCGCCCGCTAAATTGAGCCTCGACGCAATCATGTTGAACATTTCTAATTTTGTGCTATTACGAATTTAGTCACAAATGATATTTTGGATTTAATGTCAATACAGATAAGTTCCATTCCAACAATGTTTTTGCTAAGACCAAAGTTGCAGATAATATATTAAACGCAGACCTTTCAGCTGTATTTTAAGTTTTCCATCCGAAAAGAGTTCATGAATAAAATAAGTACAAAAATCTTGAATAGTGGGTAAGAAAACCATATGCAGAATCTGCAAAATAGCGATGATATAATCAGACAATACTAGTAACTTTGCTGCATTTGATACAAAACATTGACAGACATTACATGCACAGACAAAGGGACAATGAAGGGGTTTTATCGTAATATGCATACTATCAACAGTCCGGTGCCACAATATTACTGTATCACGTGCTAACCGTACGATTTCGATTTTGGTATGGTATAGCCACCCAGATGTCTAATGTCCATCTTACTGCGACCAGTCAGACGATTCACAGCTGTCATGGAATGTTGCATCCTTTTTTATCCTTGCCCCAAATATAAAATAAATAAGCTAATACTTTAATACTTTTAATCAAATTGACAAAATTTATTTATAAAGGCCGCTATGTTATTAGTGGGTTTTTTTTTTTTGACCAAGTAACTCAATATTGTTTAAAGCTGTCGTACGTAACCAAACCATTATACAAACAAACATGAGAAGGTGTAAAAGGCCGAAATTAAGTTATTGTACCCTTACCTTAATAAGGGCTTGTCTTTTTTAACCCATCCTCAGCCACGTGGACTGGGACCGCCAGGGATTTGAAAACAATTTTATTTGTTAAAAAGTGTAATATTTCACGCAAAGTTTGGATATGAAAACAAACGCACTTATTTATGTTTAAATTTAGCACATACTATATTTACCATATAGATCAGTTTTGTTATTTTAAAAGCGACAATAGCCTAATAAATCTTTAATATAATTGGTATGTAAACAGTTCTTTTACTTATTATTCTGATTTTGGACCGTCCACTACAAACATTATTTAAATATCGAATGGTTCGCGAAACACTTGTGAGCTTAACTTCATCATGCCACAATTCAATGCGTCTGGCAACTCAACAATGTATTTATTTGATATCGTAGAATCCATGAGGCTAAATTGAATAATTGTATAATATATCAATATCCCTAATAAAACATGGATTTATTAATGTTTAAAGCAGTAATATTTACGCTTTCTCGTCGTACCGTAAACGATGATGACATACACACATACATGCACACACATACATACATACATACATACATACATACATACATACATACATATACACACACACACATACATACATACATACATACATACATACATACATACATACATACATACATACATACATACATACATACATACATACATACATACATACATACATACATACATACATACATACATACATACATACATACATACATACATACATACTCCAATGGGAGCTGAATCCTGACACATGATTGTGTCTATAGTACGAATTACTTCCGAGCTTATCATGTTTCGTTCCGCCCTATAAACTCTATTGGTGTTCAATTCAAACATGTACTTAGCCAGGAGAGGTAAAAGCAGCTATCAATGACTGCAACAAAACGAAATTAATTGTATCTCAAACTCAATCTACCACTTAGCCAGGAGAGGTAAAAGCTACTATCAATGACTGCAAGAAAACGAAACTCAATCTACCCCGAGGTCAGCATGAAGGCAGTTTCTATGGCCCAAGAGCTGCACTAACTTTACTATCACTCATGACACTTTGCAATGCCAATCATTTTGCGGGTCACAGGATATGGTTTGGCCGCCTGCAGACCCCTGGTCCAAATAGACAAACCAGATGAAGACCACTCTAGGACTGAAGAGACTGACATAAAGAGATAGCAGAACATTTGATAGAAACGGCGTAAGCGCGCTAGCGGCATAAAATGTTAGAAAATGCGCGTTGCCATCATGAAAATGAGCAAATATCAATGAAATTTTAAAAAGTACAAATATTTACACAACATTCTTTTTTTTAAGTTTTGCGATTTGATGTCAAATTCATTTGCCTTGAACTTAAATTATACCGTTCATTTCTTCACTTCCCCACATAGTGTCATGCCACATTAAAATTAAAGTTTTTTAGGCAAAATATTTCATTCCAGTTGAGAAGGTAATTCAGCACCCTATGCATCAACATGTTCCTTAACATTCTTGATTCATTTCATCATAGTAAATGACCTTTCATGGTCTGAAAATAAACTGTATAAATAGTTGAAGAAAAAGATACCAAAAAAAAAACTAGCTGAATTCTAGCACATCCAAACCGGAAATAGTTGTTTATTGTTAGAGAATTATTTACAATATAAATGAAAGAACAATTCAATACATTTTATTTAAATGTTTCAAAACAGGTAAAATGAGGAAGATAAAATTTGTTCATTTTCTTAGTTGGATAGACAAAAGCGAGAAAGGACAAATTAATCTGATAGCATTGACATAAATTAAGGTTTACTGACCAAACTATGAATCTGAGCCTTACTGTGTAAATGTAAAAATAAATCGTCGATATATAACAATTTTCATTCCTTGTAACATTTTCTCGGAAAAGAACAAAAGTAATCCCAAATACAACTGTAATATAAAAAATATTATATTGTCCGAGTAACTGCACCACTCTCACGCCTATCTCATCTGCTGGTAACTAAGAAATTCTGTCTACCTAGCATGTGAAAACTGGATTCGGCAGCGTGCGCAGAGGAACCACCAGCTGGTCAATGGGCAGAAAGGCGACTCGCAGCAAAGCGCCGTTGAGTGCTAAGAGCACGACGAGACACGTAGGACGTCTGGTCATCCAAAGCACTCAATTCCGTCTCCGGCCGTCTCGACTTTGTCATGCTGCTGGACTCAGATGGTTTTGGGCAAGAGAGTGAGGTCAAAGAACTGCACAACTCTTAATCACTTAAAACAAAGTCACCGCGCAAGTCACTCTTGTCATTCAACCATTCCATTTCATCAACAACCAAAGTCCAGTGGCGACAGGCTAGAGACGAAGCGGTAGGTGTGGGTACACTGGCAGCCGTAGCCGCGAACCTGCACACAGGCGGCTTAGGCCATTAGGGTCGTTCACCACTGACACGGAGCAGCAGTGGAGTCCGGCAGCCCCCTAAGCGACTGAACAGCCCTCTTCAGGAATGCACTGCTCATCTCCTTGGCATGAGGAAAGGGCTAGAAAAGGTGCCCTAAACATTGCCTGCTCGAAACCCCCCTAGCCAGCTTACCGCGGTTGGCGGGGACCCTACTCAAGCGGTCGAAATAAAAATAAAAAGAAGACTAGAATTGTTCCTCTCACATTTGACGCATGGAATGTGCACACCCTAATGGACCGAGATGACATGGAAATGACCCCAGAGGCCAACCGCAATAATAGGAAAGGAACTTGCCAGATACAATGTGGACATTGCTGCCTTGAGCAAGACCCGGCTTGCAGGAGAAGGTGAGCTATGTAAAAGGAGCTGAAGATACACTTTCTTTTGGAGTGGCCGAGGAAATGAAGAGCGCCGTGAGGCTGGTGTCGGCTTTGCATTAAAGACAACACTAATTGGCAAACTGGCTAGACCTGCCAAGGGAGTAAACGATATAATTATGACCATGAAACTCCCCCTCTTGTCTGGAAGAAAACATCTTATCATCATCAGTTGCTACGCTCCAACCATGACCAACCCAGATGAAGTGAAGGCCAAGTTATATCAGGATCTTCACTCCGTTATTTCTGATGTTCTCTTGGCAGATAAGCTCGTCATTCTTGGCGACTTCAATACAATAGTTGGCTGTGATCACTTTTCCTGGGATGGGGTGCTAGGAAAACATGAACTGCTGATCACCAACACAGTTTTTCCGCCTCCATACCCGTAACCGAACGTCATGGATGCACCATCGCTCTAAGCACTGGCATCTCATCGACTACGTCATTGTCAGGAAGAGGGACAGGCAGGATGTGCGTGTGACGAAGTCCTTGTGTGGCGCTGACTGCTGGACAGACCACCGCCTCATCATCACCAAGCTCTACATCCGCATACAGCCTAAAAGACACCCACAGGGAAAGAAGGCTCCTAAATTACTAAACATCGCCAAGCTGAAACACTCTAATACTAAACAGTGACTCGTAGATGCCCTGGAAGAATGTCTGAAATCCACCCCTCATGCAAATCAGTATGTTGATACAGAATGGGCGCCATTAAGAGAGCTGGTTTACACCACAGCTTCGGAAAACCTAGGACCCGCAAATAGAAAGCACTAAGACTGGTTTGATGAGAACTGCGCTGAGATCAAGCAGTTTATGAATGAGAAACACTGCCTCCGCCAGTAAACATGCATTCATCAACATACGCAGAACGGTTCAGCTAAAACTCCGTAAGATGCGATACACTTGGCTTAGCAACAAAGCTGATGAAATACAGTGCTACACAGACAAGCAGGACATAAAGAACTTCTACAATGTCCTGAAGGAAGTGTATGGACCTACATCTTCTGGATCATCACCCCTTCTCAGCACAGATGGTAACACTCTAATTACTGACAAAGAAAAGATTCTTGAACGATGGGCAGAACATTTTGACAGTGTCATGAATCGCCCTTCATCCATCAAGGAAGAAACCATCAATCGTCTCACTCAATTACAACGACGGACGAACAACAACAACAAACAAGTAGAATCTTGATATTAAATTCTATTAAATTTGGTGTTATCCTATATACCTTGATTTCTTTCATAGGAATCTGGAACGACTGTATATATATATATATATATATATATATATATATATATATATATATATATATATATATATATATATATATATATATATATATGAGAAATATTTACTAGGTCGTCATGCGAGTGTGTCTACAACGCACGAGCTCATATAACACCGACTCAGTGCCATCATTTATTGGTGATGCGTGCTTAGTCGTGACGGTATGGGCTGCTGCGTGCAGGCAAGGCGATAGGTGCCATTTACTCGCGGACCTGGATTTGAAACTCCATAGAATACGAATTTAATTTCTCTAGCCTGTATGATGGTATTGTTTGTCAGTGTCACGGAATTGTATAAATGTGTTTTTTTTATATCAAGTAAACGTACTCGGGTTTCGCTTTTAGTGTACAATGATACCCGAGGGTGATCAATGTATATTATACATTTCGAAAAATAGTGAATTCGGTTCTTCCTTGCTCGGCACGTGCGAAGTGCTTCGGGCTGGAAAAACCGAATACATGGATTACACGGACGATGTTGAGCTACATTACCTGTGTATATATGATTCAAACTGTAACGAAAACATTACATTACTGACCGTTCTGTCAATCGGACGTCTGTCTACTGAGACCCAAACCTCCAGCTATAGAGGTACGTAAATTTATTCGTTAATATGGCTTGAAAGTTGTCTATTGTATTATCATTTTTAATTCCGCAGTTATGTCGCTTCGAAAAGTTTAGTAAATACCGCTTAGTAAATGATATTTTATTCGTATATGTGATTTGGCAAGAATTCTACGAAATTCCGTTTAATGCAGCACGAATCCTATAACCCGCCAACTTAACCTGTTTATTGTAGTTTTAAAGGCAAGACTGAGAATGTATATGACTTACCGTATATACCGTCGTTGTGTACTACCGTATATACTAGTGTCATGTGTAGTACACGATATCGGATATATTTTCAGCTGTCTGTGTTTTTGTTGGTGCAGGGTGCAGCCGTTTGTGCCGGGTGCAGCAGTTTGTGCCGCGTGCAGCTGTCTGTACTGTGAGGGCGTATGCTGTTTTGTGCTGCTGTGACGTGTCGTACAGCAGTGTAGAGCTACGTGTGCAGTGCTGAGGGGTGCTGTGCTTGTGTATTCCAGTGCTTCGAATATTTCAACGTTGCTAGTCGGGTTGAGGTTGATCAAGCGTGGCGGACCAACGTGGTGGACGCTGATAGTCTAACCCAGGAATCAATGGTGGTCGGTGACTACAAATCATTGCTTGGAATCAGGGAGTGTCTACATTGCTCCAGATACATAGTATTTTAGCCGTGGGCTAATGCAGGTTTTTTTGTAATATCCAGTGTTTTTGCTATCGTGAGTAAAAAATATCACTTCGTTAGTTTGAGCGAAATCTCATTTGTTTGTAGAACTATCAAGTCGTTATTATGAACGAACCATTATTCGTTTTACTAGTATGAGTAAAACTTTCAATTCGTTATTTTTGAACGAACAATCGTACTTTAGCCATTATATCAATTCGTCATTTTTAACATAACATTATTCGTATTTTACGATCATATTTCTGTTTGTGATATACCGTGGATCGTTTTTTCATTTGTCTCGGTAACATATTTGTTGCATTTAAAGATCGTGCTTATTATGTTAATTAGTCTCATATTGGGACCCAGTGCAAGCACGTGTCTATAATAGTTCGTTTCATACCACCATATAACATTAAACATTGTATTGCATTCCCATAAATGGTGTTTTGTTATTAATCCGAAAATCCCAAACTCGGTTATCTTGTTACAGTGTAAAGACGAAGCCGGCACCAAATATCGTGTACACAGTCCAGCAAACCAAGTAGAAAGGATAACGACTCATTGGGTAATTAGCCTGAGTTATCTTAATTCAATACCCGAAAGAAAAAAAAACAGGAAAAAACATACATCATTTGAAAAAATTGGCTTGAAATAGTGACATCGTGGTTACTGAATAGATTAATTTGGTATGGCTAGCGACGTGTACAGTGAATCGGTGGGTTCTAAAAAACATTGAGCAAGCGGTATTGTAGCATCCAAACAACTTTATAATGATTTTAGTGCACAGCAACACAATTACTTTATATAACGCCAGAAAAATTGGAGTAAAGTACCTTGCCCAAGGACACATTAAGGTAGTTGATTCAGACTGATCTAATGGCATTAACCCGCACTTTTTCCGTCTCGAGTCCAGCACGTTAATTCCACATGCATGTCAGAATGTATTTAGACCAAAAAGCAGGAATCGCGACCTAAAATAGACAAAATCTGCAACTGTTTTAAAAGTTGTCATTCATCGCCGTATCATCCAATCACAATTAACGTATTCCGTGGGAAATGATTAATCCAATTAAGAATTTAATCTTCCGATTAAACCAGTACCCGAAATCTGTTGCCCTCTACCATTTGCTACATTTTCAATGGTTAAGACAGCTATCAACATAACTTGGCAGTCACTGCATTAGCCCTAGTGATTTAGGGTGTACAACATATAGTCGGGTATCTTACCATCTGACACACACACATCGGTCTAAGTTGAAAACACTTGTTTTATTCTCTATGTGTAAGTGTATTTTCCAATTCAGAGCTTTTCTGGTACAAGACTGGCACTTCGCTGACAACAACGTTGCACTAAATCGTTCGTGAGATCTCAGGTAACTATTATCTTCCGTCTTAATGTACCGAATCTCCATACTCTTTTCCAACGATGGTGTGAAGTTACCGACCGTCCTGAGGAAAGTTTCCAAATTAGCCTTTATGGGAATGACGTATAACTACTGCATGAGTGTACCCTCGAAAATCCCACTCGCAAGCTGGCAATTTACGAGTGGAAAACTGTCATTTGAGAGCTCAGAAAATGACAAGTAGGCAATCATACGGAGATATTTTTCACAAACAAAATGCGATTTTCTAAAACAAAATTTAAAAATTATCTACTGGCAATCAATTTGACTTGCGTTTACAGTTTAGACGTAAGTAGCAATTGCTGAGAACACATAATTAAATAACAATAATAGTGTACTTATAGGTCTTAAATGCATGCATAGGGGCATATTCGGCGCATACATACCCACCCCTTTCGGCGTGTTTTGTCAACGGTGCATCTGTACCGAAGTAACTCGGCAACATTCGGATCAGTTAGGATTCAGAAAAGTGAATTATGTCAGCAGCTTCCCGCTCAGGTATCAAGTGGGTTTCATGAGCTGAGTGTTAGTTTCCGTGTGTTTTGATTTTTAATTTCATTCTTTTATTCGTACCCCACTTCGTTCGGTATCCTGTATTTAGATTTTTAATTAATTTAAAAAAGCTAAATAATGTATTCTTCACAGCTCTAGATAAACGTCACGTCGGCGGACATAAGCGCAAGCTTGCAGCGGCTGATTTATAGGTTACGTAAAATGTGTTTATAAAAACTGCAAACAATTATTCTATTAAAAGTAATAAAACCGAAGTACGTGTATTATTACAACAAGACAAATGGAATGCCAGTTTTCGTTTGTAGTTGTCTTCCCCACCCCCATTGGAATTTTTTCACTAGTGAGTTGTCATAACAAATTGTGAATTACGGCTACGATTTTCGAGGGTTGAGTGTAGTCCTATGACAACCAAATGGGACACGCCGGATTAGCTAGTTGAGGGCTTACCTATTTTGGCCAGCTACCACTGAATCTAGTCTGAGTTTCCTCTGACCCTTGACACCCCATTTTTGATATCTGGTTTTTTATGTTGGGGTGTATAAAAAAAAAACAAATATCAAAAATGGGGTGTCAAGGGTTCGAGGAAACTCGGACTACACTGAAACAGGATTCCACTCTACAGCATGTTTCAAATTTTGCAAATTGTTTCTAAATGGTGAATCCAGACATCTGAAATATGGGGAAAATCCACATGGATTTGACCATCGCTGCTGGTGGAGCAGTGATCTAAAGATTTTCAACATGGTCGCTGTGCTGGACTGTCTGATTGGAAACAATTGGTCCTACTGGATGTCAGATCAGTTCAATTCTGATTTAGGACCAACCAAATATAATCAAACGTCTTTGATAGAAAACCCCATGCTGGAGAGAACCGGTAACAAGATATTGAAAATAACTTATATTATGGCCATATTGGAAATCTGAGATCTAATTTTTATTTAAGACCAACCAGATGAGTGGTTCACAAATTTATTTTTTACCGAACTCCTGAACATTGCTTAAGTTTTCGGCAGACCACTTACTGATCTTTCCTAATGTCAAATGTACCATTATTAAATACTCTAAAGCGCTTTGCATAAAAGAGCTACATATTGAAAAAATAATAATGAAAATTTTTGTTTTACATATTAAAGTACACAACTCGTATTTAAATATCCGTAATCTTTCCTTTATAACGCTATGAATGGACGCGTTCACGTCTCAATTGTTCCGCAACCCTTAAGCAGACCTCCTGAATGAAGCTTGCAGACAATCGGGTCTACTTAACAGATAATTTAGACCATGGGTTGAATATGTGTGTAAACTTAAGGTGCAGTAGTGATAAGTCTTTTGCTAATGGTTGTACATACAACAGACCATCCCATAAGCTATTGTGGTATATGACCAGTAGAACTTTCACCAGAAAAGGAAGTGATGACTGTTAACTGATCAAGAAGAAAGAGAATTAGAAGCTACGTGAATGCTGCTGATTTTGTAAATTCAAAACTAGAAACGAAACAGATCTTGAATTACTTAATAATAATATAAAGTAAAGGAACGATACTGATGAAGAACAAAATACAGCTAAATCCAATATGAATAAATTATTACAAAATTATGAAAGTAAAAGACCACAAATAGTTGGCCACTGAACAAATTAATATTAATAAGATTTAGTTAAAAATTAAAGTAGCATTACCATTATGTGAAAGGTTAAAATGATTGTTCAATAGAAAAGGTGTAACAGATGCTCAAACAACTGATCCACAAAAAAATTATAAATGGATAAACAGAAAGCATGAAGCTGCATGGCTGTGATCTTGGGAGTCAGCGACAGCAAATGATAAATTAAATTGTTACGTGTAGGCTCATACAAATGTAGCAAATGAAAAGAGTGAAGTCAACAAGCTTTGCAAATTTTAACAAAAATAAATTTATTTCCCTAGAAAACAATAAAATATGAAAAAGGAGTTACGTTTGTGAATATATTCCAAAAATGAATCCTGGAATCTAAATATATAAGTCCTATCACTAAAATGTCTTAAATTAAACTAAGTTCGAATCCCAGTGAATTTAAAAGATGACGGTCGATGACATCAGATGAATGCAGTATTGATGTGTAAAAAATTCCACATTGAATTTGTGCATCAGGAATAATATTCTGGCTTTAGAATTCCATAGAATTTCCACTGAATGTCTTTATCCAAGAATTGTTATAAATATGAAACACTTCTGTAGTTTTCTAGAACAGAAAAACTCAAAAAGAAACTCATCTAGCAACAACAAAAAATACCACTGAACTGTCAAGGTATTATTTTACGACTGAACTAGAAAAAGTGATATTAAGCATTAAACCCCACCATAATGGCATTTCGACACTTGTGATGGGTCACATGATCATTTACTACAAGACATTTGACATGTATGCAAGGACAGCCATTGCTGCCATTTTATTCATTCTTGCAATAATTTACTTTTTTGCAACAGTACAGTAAGAAATCAACTTAATAATATTTGTTTCATAATTTATTACATTAAGTCTGTATTGTTCTTGTTAGGTACTGTAGGTCTGACTATACATTAATTTCAGCTTTATAGTAAATTTGTTTTTGTTGTCTGTTGATGAATTATTACAGGTGGTCTCTGTCCATTTCTGTTCCTACCATGTCCAAATTTACATCAGTATATACACGTATTCTAAACAATTCTGAAGACTTTAGTAAGTTGTTTTAGTTTTGCCGTTTATACATGACACTTTCATCACCATATCATTCTGTATCAAAAATATCATCGCTCTGTATCAATAATATACCATCATCATAAACATATCAGTTTCAGCTCAGCGTCTTTACCTGAAACACATTATTAAAATCTTCTTTCATCTGTGTCTAATCGCTGTTAACATAAAATTAAATATCTGATAATTTTCACATTGTGTTAAATAGGAGTTTTTAGAGAATATTTTCTATTTAGTACTTGGCCAGCTAAGATATATAGAATCTAACACTTCAATGCAAATAGACACACATTAGTCTGCTGCTCTTTCAAAGAAAGAAGTATATCCAACCTATTTCTCTAGTGTTAATTGAGCAAAATGATAATTATAAGTTATTTATTTATTAACTTTACTCAAACCAACATAATGGTAGCAGGCTATTAGATTAACACCAGATGCAGTAAAATATGTGGCTATATTCTTCTTGTCCAATTATGTTGTTGTGGGATATTAAAGCTATTACACTAATAAAGCTATTACACTTTATCTACAATGCATCCAGATTTATATTGTTTGTTAAATTAAAAATGAAATATTATACAATGGTAATGAGTCATCAGACAGGAATTTTTTTAATGTGTATTACAAGTCTATGCTCTTAAAACAAGTAACAGAAACGAACGAAAAGCTACAAGCTTTCTAAAATTCAACAAATAATTCATTTTTCAAGAATACAAAGTGAAAATGAAAAAAAGAGGAACTTGGGTATTGCCAATTAATCCCAAAATAGAATTACACACACAATTCATAATAATTAAAGTTCAAAATAAACTTTAGTGGAAATTATGCCAACGCAGGTGTTTATGTGCCAGTGGTGGCCTGTATTGTGTTGTTGTACCAACATTCTTATGTTGAAACACAGTAATATATTACATGCCATCCCTTCAGCTCATGGTATAGGACCAGTAGAGCTTAAAATGAGGTACACCTGAAGAAAAGACTACAGCCAGAAAAAGAAGTCATGACAGACTATTGACTGATAAAGAATGAAAATTATGAAGCTAAATATGTGCTGCTGATCTTGTAAATTAAAAATTTTTAAAAAGAGAAACAGGTCTAGAGTTACTTGATAATAATATAAAGAAACAAGACTGCTCGGCATGTGGTGGCCTGTATTATGTTGTTGTACCAACAGTCTATTGTTGAAACACAGTAATATAATTCCAAGTTTAAATTCACTATAAATCCTAGTGAATGTCTCTTTTCAAGAATATTATTTTTAATGAGCACTCCGTATTTGCAGAGAATAAATTCACTGAATTAAATAAGTTAAAGAAATAAATTCCAGCCCAAATATAAAACTGGATACAACATAATACAACTGATTGTGACTCAAGATCTTAAAGCATGAATGAATGAATAATCTTTTTAGTGACAAGATTATGGTAGTCCTCTACTTGACCACAGGTCACAATTAGCATAGTCTAAAAAATATTACCGAACTGAAAATAACCTTCTAGATATTTCTTAATGTTAACAAAATAACTTGTTAGTTATAAATAGAAAGTCTGTTACTAAAATAATAATATACAACCTGAACTAAAATTATAAAGCATTACCTGGACTATATCAGGTATGCCAGGTAAATTGTAGTGGAATAGACCCAGACCCAAATTAACATGTTTACTTCTATTATTAATGATCTTGATATTAAACCCATGCAAATAGAGAATATGTTTGGTATGTATCAGCTGTTCACAGACTATATATAAAAAAAATCAATAATTCTGGTCAAGTATCAAATAAACCTAATTTTGGATGAAGTCAAGTCCAACATACAATGTTATATTACAATAGCACAGAATGACATAATAAAACATTTAGGAAAACTAACAATCAAACAATGAAGATTAAATATAAATAACATTTGAAAATGAGATTTATATACTGATGTCATTAACCCAGCTTAATTCACAATATAAATTCCTACAACATATTCCACTTGCTGCTATTGCACACCATACTGCCCAATTTAATTGATTTTGCCAATATTTTATTTCATTCATTGCTTGTTATCTTTTCAATATATTAACAATAATGCATATGTATAGTTTTTTTTAAAAAAGTCTATTGATCTGTAAGTAAAACAGACTTTTTCTACACAATATATCCAAATCTTAATAGATTTGTTCTTCTTTTATCAGCTGGTGTACTAAAACTAGCTACATTCAAAAGTAAGGAATGCTATTATTTATATAAACCTGGATTCCATTTATTTTATATAAATTTTCATAAATTGCAAAGTTAACAGGATTCATAAATTTTAAAATGATAAATGGGGGTGGGGGATTTTTATCCTATATTTTTGGCGTGTAGATTGACTTGGTGATCACAAGACAGTGAATCAGATGAATGATTGAAGGAAAAAAAATGTGACTGACCCTTTATGTTGAAATATTTGAAAAATGCTTTATAACCTTAACAAAACAGCAAAAAGTTGGGCAAAAAAATGACCTGTGTTATAAAGTAATTAGTATATCTTTTAAAATAGCCACACATTTGATTCTGTTTTTAACATACTAAACACATCAGTTTATTGTATAAGTCTATGTAATGTTTTCATCTGTACATCTAGCTATATTATCATATATTAGTCACACCATGAATGCTTTTGTACTGTTAAGACAGTTTGTTATACCTCTGTTTCTTTTGAAGTGATCTGTTATTGGTTAAGGTGAAAACTGTCTCTATCCACCATGATATGACAAGTTTAGGACCTTAATTTGTTAGAAAATAGCCATATTGTGGCTCCTGTGTTCTTCACACACAACTGATGGGCTTATCTGTAAATAATTGTAACAGGGAAGCATTTAACTGGACTGGAGTTCAAACCTGGGACCTCCCTAACTTTAGATGGGCTCTCTACCACTGCTATCCAAGGAGACATGCATAATCCTATCCATTATACAATGTACAGCAGGTTGTGAGATGAACCTGTGTCTCAGCATTCAATTTCCACTTTACACACCCTCCCAAGTCTGGGTTCAGGAGCAGCTGTAAAATCCTGATTGCAGTGACAAATGGAAAATACACAGCAAGCTCTAGGCTCCAATCCAGGAGCACTCTAACACAAGAAAGTCAACTACCAATATGGCCCACTGGCTGGATCTGGTTTTATCCAATAATTTCCATCAATGGATGTGGCTTTAAAAACTGCCTAACTGGCCCATGCCCTGAAGTAAAAAAGTTGCTCATGCCCAACTTAAGCTATCCAAGCCAACATGCCCAGTCTTACCCATTACACTTTCTCCCTATCTTTCTAAGGAACAAACCTGTCAACTTCAATTTAATTACTGAGTAGAGATGCAGATGTAGAGTCCTGCTTAAAGCATCAAATGTAACCGGAAATAATACATGGATGGGCCATAAATGCCAAATTTGCTTAAAAGGATGACAATGACCTTTATTGAAACAAAGCTATCTGAACACTTTCTTCAATATATATTTTTTTAGCAATATCATTAAAGAAATACACTTCATCGTAATCTGCTAACAGCATTTCCAGCTTCAACTGCATTCCAGCCAACTGAACAGTAGGTTAATGAAACTTGAAAACACCTCTTGCTTGTGTCAAAAGTTTTATTTACTGGAAAAATGACATTAGAAGAAGTGAAAGCCCAAGTAAAGGATTAAGTTTTGAATATATGGAAAAGTGTCAATGTGGGCTGCCATGTGTGTTACATATTCTTAAAATATTTCCTCTATTTCACCTGTCCATCAACCAGGAAACATACTACACAATGCAGGTATTTAGACAATAAGAGGTCAATCCCAAAACATTTCAAGGTTAGACTCTTGCAATGTAGGACTAAGGTCAGCTGTGCATATTATAAGACAATGGTAGTTTTATAAAGTCTGATAAAATATCTCCTAACTTGTATTGGGGTTCGGGTTGGGGTTGGGTTCGATCCTCCAACATACTAGTTTGGCGACTTTTATTAATGGTCCAAGTTTTATGCTGCACACTTACATCCCTTGTGTGTTACCGTCATGCGTGAAGTAAACAAAGTAAAAATATTTTCTTCTCTAGCTCTTGATATTTCAGCTTTAAATATGAAAATGCCAACAATTGTTATGATTTTATCTCCAACTGTTGAGAATAGCATTTTGCCTACTCCTATAGCATGGGATGCCACACATTTATTGCAAAATTTAATATCTGAGTGTCTCCTATGTATTTTTACACTATGGAATGTGATCACATTCCCCTGAAAAATATGGAAAAACAGCATATAAACATAATGCATTATATTGAAAAATTATAATATAATGTCGGAAAGAACTTAAACTACATGCTGCCAGACAACGATGTCAAAGTTGATGTTAACAGACTGGGTGGCATTAGTAGGCCTACGGTATACTGGAGTATAATAGAATCACGGTATACTGGAGTATAATAGAATCACGAGTCTTGGAGTTAGCAAGTGGAGAATACATGTAAATAAAGATACTGACCATATTATGTATGTCTATCTGTTGTTCTTTGCTCTATATTAAAATGCATTTTTAATTTCTTGTTTAAATCCAATGATTGCAGGAAACAATTAATAAAAAAGATACAATGAAGATTCCAGGTTATGCAAAAAATGTTATTCTAAAAATGCGGTATTACCGAAAAAATATTTGTATCCTGGCATATACTTGTCATATTGTTCACAACTTGATGTATATGCTCACAAAGTGTAAATTAACTTGAAAAATGGACAATACATCTGTGGATGCAATAGTGCCACCCACTCCCTCCAACTACAGAAACTTTTGAGAGAATTAATGAGTAGCTCTATAACCACCTTTGACAGGGGTGGGTGGGGGTGGCATCTAGATTATCATAGTCACGCAATGTAAGATGTATCACATATTGTTGTCATCTGTCTAAACATATTCAGCAATATCTCACACAGGAAATTTCTGACATGAAATCACCGTATCGGTATTATCAGTGTTCATCGATAATACCGATAAGGTGATTTAATGTTGTCTGAAATTTCCTCCAACTTTATTGATAAAATGTCAGACTCCTGTGACGGAAGTGATAGGACAAGAAGAGTAATGGTAAGAAGGCAGAAATAAGTAAAAGAGTGTCAGTGTACGTTTTCGTCCCTTCATACTCAGAACAATCCGGCTACCGTAGCGGTGATGAGATTGGGAACCTCAACCGTCATCCTTATAATCATTAGGTCTTAGATGTAGCCGAGTAGTTCATGAGAAGGTGATTTTGGAAAAGGTCCAGCTTGTGAGATACCAAGTCAAGAGCTTCGTTATAATAAATGATTAATAAAATTAGGTCAACTTACCGAACAACTTAATTCTGTCAGCTTGAAGTCGAGACAATCCTGTGACATACGTGTATAATGTGTCACTGTAGCGTTATCTGCATATTATCTTCTACCATTGCATTCGTTCGAATGTATCATACTACGGCACACGCACATCACACGAGAAGCAGCCGTGTCATCATGCAACCAAGGAAAGCAATGCAAGGGATATAACTCTAAATTTTATATTCTGTAAAACTACCAATGACATTCTATCTTGCTATTGAAAATGATGATAGCATAGACGTAATCCCCACCCACCCCACACGTTTATAATAACGATGTCTGCGACATTTATACTGTCTTTAATTATTAGCATGTCTCATTATTTTTATAGTCGTTAACATAGTTCCAAGAGGCAATGCTAAGCTTTATCCCCACTCACCCACCATCAAAACCGAGATTTTCATCGACTGTTGACGACGATGCTACTGATAATGACTTGCATTTATTATTATTATTATTATTATTATTATTATTATTATTATTATTATTATTATTATTATTATTATTATTATTATTATTATTATTTCAGGTGTACAAGCTTTAATTTCGAAGACAGAAGTTTTTGAAAATCTTGAGATGTTTGCATCTATTACAAAGTTTAAAGGAACCATATATTACATTTAAATGACTTTAATACGTATTTGTTATATTCCAGTATACTAACAAGAACTTTGACAGTTTTGCAACTCTAGCTGATAAATAATAGGAACATTTTAAGTCAATGTCTAGAAATCTGACCATTTTTGACGATTTAAGTTAAGAAAAGTAGCAGTTTTTATAGTGTCGCTGTTTAGGGGCTGCAGACGTGGTGAATGGGAATGGAGGGGTAATAGATACAGGCAAAATAAGAAGGAGGATGGTGCACAAGGGTTCGTATCATTGTTTACAATCTGGCAGTTAAATTGTAAACAACGATACAAGCCAATGTGAGTTGGTGGTGGTAGATGCAGGGATGTCGGTGAAGGATGATTGGTAATGACAGATTTGTGCTAGAACCGGGATGGTACGATTTATTTTATCTCTGTTGACGGACATTAGGGATGAATGTTGTAAATTTAATTTACAGAATATTAGTAAAATTGATTTTCACTTATATAACATTTATTGCGTCTGTAGATCTAAACATTTTGTTTTTATTTACAAACGCATATATATATATATATATATATATATATATATATATATATATATATATATATATATATATATATATATATATATATATATATAACAATTATTTTCAGTCATATTGCTACGATATCTGCAGGGTGGCAGTTTATTGTGATATCTAGAAATGGAGCATCATGCCGCAGACATGTATCATCATGTCCCACCCAGTCACATTATCCTGACATCAGGCCGACTAGTCCTAACACTAACCTCTTAAAGCTAACAACCAAATGAGGCAGCTGCTATACCATTTTTGCTATAACTCAGCCGGGGATCGAACCCGTCACCTCCCGCATTTGAGGTAGATTCTTTAACCACTTTGACCACCGGAGCAGTCAAAATGTGAAGAAATTTACACAGTTCATTAAAATTTAGAATTTTAAATAAGATAATATCTTGTATATCATGTGACGCAGTTCATGGAAATAATTAAGAATAATGAATGTTTAATAAAAGCTATTGTAGAATATTTATTTATCATATCCATGACTATTGTCATTTAAATAATTAAAATGAATAGATCAACGATTTTCTTCCTGTCCTAATTTTGAACGCTAACATACTAAATTATTCCAAAAGGCAAATCCTTGTTATAACCTTTATGCAGAACTGTCATAAACGTAAAATGGCAGTGGATAAATTTCATATATTGACGGGTTGGGGATGGAGGTCATGAAAATAGTTTTTAGTTTTCATTTTACCAAGCAACTTAAACAATGAACTGTCCCTTAGTTGGTGAATTGTAACAACCGACATATGTAATACATTAATAATAAATACACCGTATACTTCGTGGGGAAAATTCAAATTTCATTGGAAAGTTGTGATGAACGCTGATTGCATAGTAAAAATTGTACTTACCGTGAGTATTATTAAAAGAATGGTTATTATGTTAACGTGCATTTTGTTTTTAAAATTCGACTTACATGTTATGTTAAAGTATATTTCTTTATAAAATACGACTTAAACGTTGATTTCTTATCGAGTCTTACTGAAAATCTATATACTTTCTTAATAGCAAGTTTGTACTTTTGAGTCAGAGTTATGAGTTATTTCCCTTACATCGGAGATGATACGGTAGCCGCCGTACGATGTACGTTACCGTGAGATTGCACGATGAACGTTCAAGATACGATCTGAAATCGTTTTCAGTTCGTAATAGTCCCATACTTATATAAAGCAAGCGTACGTTACAGAGCTTCAAAAGGCAGTGAAGATAAAATGTGCAGTTTGACAGTTTCAAAGATTCTGAAGTTGATGTCTAAAAAAGGTAAGTCATGCACTTTCTGCTTTTGTTGTTATCTGAGAATAAAAGTATTATACGCATGTTTAATTTATTATTATTATTATTATTATTATTATTATTATTATTATTATTATTATTATTATTATTATTATTATTATTATTAATCAAGATAGTGTACACTTACTGAGTCAGATTCATAATATAGGTTTTTTTCTGTTCAAGTTTGTCTTTAAAAAAAAAATAAGTCTGGTGAAATTCTAATTTCAAAGCAAGACTTCTAGTTTTCTAGGCATGTTAGGGATCATGATGAAAATGGAATGATGGATTAGTAATGAAACCAGAATAGAGTAAGAGTTAAGGTCCTAATGAATTTTCGTTATTGTTGCCATGCTTTTCGTATAACTTATCTCAGATTGCCTTTTTAGATAATGTTCTATCTTATGGTTAGATCTAGAAGATAACATCGTATTTGCAAATGTTTGAATAGTTGTAAACTTGTTACACTCCCATCTCCAATTTAATTTCGAGTGTGAAATTATGAAAAGACATTTGTAAGTTAGGATATCCTTCAGTTTTCCGTGTCTTGATCATCGATTTGTCTTTACCATCATCATAATAATAGTCGAATAAATAACAAAAATAATTCCATTACCATACTAAATAGCAATAATAGCAACAACCACGAATCCATAGCGTATTTCAAAAGTTTTTAGTGTCTCGATAGTAAAAGTATTGCCCTGCCCTGGATAGATCTATTTTCATAAAGACACGTTTTGAGTAAAGGGATAATATAAATGAATGAATATAACAATGTTGGTGCACATTTCGTTATTTTTCCTTTTTGTGATGTGCATGACTGCAGTTGTTTGAATTGGAGCAAAATTTTGCGTTAATAGCATTTTATATGGAAATCCCAGTGGGCATACATTTATAAAATGACATTCCAATATAAGTGTGTGTCAGTGGTATCCTAGTAGATTCTTTAATGTTATGTATAGATCCAATCTAATATCTTAGATTCTTTAATGTTATGTATAGATCTAATCTAATATCTTAGATTCTTTAATGTTATGTATACATCCAATCTATTAGCAATAGTAAATGTTTTAAATAATATTTATGAGATGTGTATCATTACGGTTAGTCCAAATATTCTCGAATAAAATTTGGAAAGTCTTGTACAAGCAGACCAACAGGGGGAATTAAGCTAACGAGACAAAGAAGCAAACAACATTTATACTTATCATGATTATTGGGGGTATTGGTTAAATATATTTTTTATGTAAGTTAGTTTGTGGTTCTTCTTGATCCAGTATTAACACTGTTGATAAAAAGTGCAAATATTAGACACATCAATGCTAAAATAAACAAAATGGCGTATTTCATATAAATAAAGAAGACAAACTGAGTTGCTTTCTCAAGTAACCAAGTTATTATATAAGCTATGATTCTTGGGGTAATGCTGCTAATCCATCTGTTTCTTTGGAGCAATATTGCTGTGCCTTTCATTCTTGGGGCAATACTGCCATGCCTTTCATTCTTGGGGCAATACTGCCATGCCTTTCATTCTTGGGGCAATATTGCCGTGCCTTTCATTCTTGGGGCAATATTGCTGTGCCTATCATTCTAAGGGCAATGTCGCTAATGACTGTGATTTTTGGGGCAATGCTGCCCCTCGCAATGCGCCCCCTGCGGGTTCGGGGTTGTAGAATTGGCCCGACGTGCCTCACTACGTGTCGTAAAAGGCGACTAAGTAGAGGCAACCTGTTTGCCGTGGGTTGCGACCCGTAACGGAGGAGGAAAGGATCCTGGTAGTTTCAACACACTACTTTGGCCTCTACTTCTCTAAAGACGGGTGGTTGAGATGGGCCCGGTCTCGACAAATCGGCTGGTCACGCCGAGCCCTAGGAAGTCTTTATTTACTCTCTCACCTCCTTTTACTTTATTCTTGTATCTCGTTTGATACCACCCTTGCCCCTATATTCTATTCCTATATCTTTCCCTTTCTTAAATCTTAGAAGACTTCTTAGAAGGCGGTGGCTTAACCGGTCAATCAGGGGGTAATTTTACTGACCTTCGAAATTGGCGACTTCAGGGTCAACCAAAGGTAATTTTACCAACTGAGTATCATATTTGTGTATCCCTGGCACTTGAAAAGTGTCCCCTTGTTGGGCTCCTTGGTGGGTGGGGAGCACGGGTGCAGAATTTTTCAAACTGCCATCATGGAGAATTAAAAAAAAAACTCCAAAACGAACCAAAACTGTGTCATCAGAGTCGGATGATGAACCATGTAGTGTGGAATCCTTTCCTCGCTTCATGGTCATCCACTCAAAAGACGAAGCTAAACAACTTGCCACATTGTCATCATTTACAGTCGAAAAGACTATACTTGGATTAGTCGGCAAGCCGAAAAGTGTGAAGAAGCTAAGATCAGGTGACCTACTTGTAGAGTGTGAGCGCAAAGCTCAAACTGAAAAAATACTGAAAATTAAGACCTTTCACGATATTCCAGTAACCTGCTCCGCCCACTCTACACTTAATACATCAAAAGGCATCATTCGTTGCCGTGACCTTGCTGGAGTCTGCGACAAGGACATCGTCGAGAGCATGAAAACTGAAGGTGTCACTGCAGTCCGTAGAATTCGTATCAAACGAAACAACAATCTGCAGGACACCAACACTATTATACTCACCTTTAATAAGCCCATATTACCTAAAGTGGTCAAGGTTGGCTTCTTACAAGTTAAGGTTGAGGTATATATACCAAATCCCCTCCGATGTTACAAATGCCAAAAATACGGCCATCATGAAGACAGATGCTCTAGAAGCCAAATCTGTGGCCGGTGTGGCCGGTGTGGCGACTCCTCCCACCGGGAAACAGAGTGCAAGGCCACTCCGCACTGCGTAAACTGCGGCAAAGAACATCATGCTAGTTCCAAGGAATGCGACACTTGGAGACAGGAGAAGGAAATCCAGAGGATTAAATACACTAATAATATTCCCTATCCAGAGGCCAGGAAGCTTGTTCAAGCTAGATCATTCCCCGGCCCATCCTTCTCAACTGTAGTGAAGAGCAGCCAAAAAGCAACGAAAGACGCACAAACTCAAACAAACTCGCCTGAACCCCATTCTGACTCAAACATCCCACACTATAGACCGCAGAAAAACTCTACATCGACGCAAACAACATTCAACATTACCTCACCACCAAAATCACCAAATAGCAAAAAAAAAAGGCTTCAAACAAATAGGCATAAAAAAGGGTCTGATGATCCTTTAAAAACACACAACAGGTTTGAAGACCTAGAGGACATGGATGCGGAGGAATCTGCTTCATGTCCTCAGGGTAACTCCAGATCCAATAACAAAAGATACACCCCCGTACTTCCTCCAGATAAATAACCAAATTATTTGCCACTCGAAAGGTCTAATATACAGTTGTAATGAAGAACACCATTTTACAATGGAATTGTAGAGGACTTAAAGCCAACTAGCATGATAATCATCATCTAATTATACCGATGCCTTCCAAAAACTTAAAGCTCAAAAAGAAAAGTCACGTTTAAAATTCACATCCAACAACTTGGAAACTTATAATCAATTGTTCTCATTATTGGAGCTTAGGGAGGCTTTAGATAAGGCCCATGATACATCCACTGAGCCTGATGAAATACATTACCAGTTTTTGAAACACCTTCCAGAATCATCATTAAAAACTCTTTTGAAACTCTTCAATGATTTATGGATTATTGGTAATATACCAAAAAACTGGAAAGAAGCAACTGTAATACCAGTTCCCAAACCCGGTAAAGATAGCGAAGACCCCAACAGCTACCGACCAATTGCACTGACAAGATGTGTGTGCAAAACAATGGAACAAATGATCAATTCTCGACTTCTCTGGTACTTGGAAGCTAACAATTTAATATCTCCTTTCCAAAGTGGCTTTCGATATGGACGGAGTACTAATGATCATCTAGTTAGACTAGAAACATTCATTCGTGATACCTTTATCAAAAAAGAACATTTAGTAGCGGTTTTTTTTATTTAGAAAGGGCCTATGACACAACATGGAAGTACGGGATACTAAAAGACCTGCACGATCTGGGACTCAAAGGCCGTCTGCCCTCATTTATCTCCAATTTTCTCTCTGACAGGGAATTCAAAGTTCGAGTGGGCACTACCCTCTCCGATACTCACCAGCAAGAGATGGGTGTGCCCCAGGGCAGTATTTTATCTGTGACTTTATTTAACATCAAAATCAATAGTATCACCAAATGCTTAGCTCCCGGTGTTGATTGCTCATTATATGTTGACGATTTTTTAATTTGTTATCGATCAAAGCACATGCATACAATTGAGAGGCAACTCCAGCAAAATATCAATAAGATTTAAAGTTGGGCAAATAATAACGGTTTCAAATTTTCAAAATCAAAAACAGTATGCATACATTTTTGTCAGTTGCGAAGACATCATGATAACCCTAAACTCACGCTGGATGGAACACTTATTCCAGTTGTTGAGGAAACAAAATTCTTGGGTATTCTATTTGACAAAAAGCTGACATTCATACCATACATTAAGAATTTGAAAGCTAAATGCTTAAAAGCCTTAAATTTGATTAAAGTAATTGCTCACACTGATTGGGGTGCTGATAAAAAAGTCCTCTTTAATTTGTATAGAACATTTATCCGTTCCATCTTAGACTATGGATGCATTGTTTATGGTTCAGCTAGGAAGTCTTATTTGAAAATGCTTGACCCAATTCATGATCAGGGTATAAGACTTGCCCTAGGAGCATTTAAGACATCTCCGTGTGAAAGCCTTCTCGCGGAAGCGAATAAACCACCTTTATCGCATCGCAGAGAAACCCTCTGAACCCTGCTTTTCGGCCGTTTTTCATCCAAATTACAAAGCTTTATACGTAAATAAACCAAATGCTATACTTTCATTTGGTATTAGAATACCATCCTGCTTTGACCAAATCAACTGTAATCTATCTTCAATCCAGAAAACATTTGTCTCGAAAACACCACCTTGGCTCATTAAGCAACTCCAAGTGATTTTTACGTTACACGATCGGAAAAAATCTGAGATAAACCCAATCCTATTCTTGAACTCTTATCATGATCTTCTCAATGACTTTCCACATTATGGCAGATATTATACTGATGGATCAAAGGTTGCTGATAAGGCTGCTGCGGCCTTCGTCAGTGGCAAACACATAACCAAAGAGCGTTAGCCAAATGATGCATCCATATTTTCAGCGGAAATCAGAGCAATAGACCTTGCTCTGACATTTATCAAATCTAAACACATTCTAAATAGTATTATCTTCTGTGACTCATTATCAGTGCTTCAGGCGCTACACAATATCAAACTAGATAATCCACTATTGGTGAATGTTCTGATCAAAAACTCTGAGCTTAGTGCCTCATGCAATATAGTATACTGTTGGCTACCTAACCATATTGGTATTAGAGGTAACGAAGAAGCAGACCGGGCTGCTAAGATGGCCCTATCTTTAGAACCATCGGATTTTAAATTACCATATTCTGATTTTAAACCTTGTATCAAAAAGTATCTACGTCAAAAGTGGCAGGTATCATGGGATGATGCAATCAATAACAAACTTCATGCCATCAAACCAATCTTGGGAGAATGGACTCCTTCCTACAGAACTATTCGTAGGGAGGAGAATGTCATTGCAAGAATCAGAATCGGTCATACATACATTACCCACTCACACATACTAAAAGATGAAGATCCACCAGAGTGCGTTCCTTGCAATGTACCATTTACTGTCAAACACTTTATGACCACGTGTTCCGACCTGCAACCTACGCGTGATAAATACTATAATGTACACTACATGCAGGAACTTTTTGATACTATTCAAATCACTAGTATTTTAGATTTCCTAAAGGAAGTAAATCTTTATTTTAAACTGTAACTTGTATGACCTTACCCAAACTAATTTTTAACTAATGCAAATACCAACTATTATTTATATCATTTCATCAAGATACATCATTTAAATTTCCCGTTGATCGGGAACGAACATTTTTAACTGTTACCAACATTTATCATTTTATATTTAACTACTATGGATTTTTTACTATATCGCTGATCGATATTGAACCTTTCTTTTTACACATATGACCTACTGTATGGCGCTAAATAGCCTAAAAGTGCTGGTGCGCCGTTAAAATTAAATCAGTCAATCAACCCTCGCAATGCCTGTGATTCGTTGGGCATGGCTGCTAATACCTGTGATTTTTTTAGGCAATGCTGCCAATGCCTGTGATTAGTGTGGCATTGCTGCTAATGCTTGTGATTCTTGGGGCATTGCTGCTAATAGATGTGATTTTTGGGACAATGCTGTTAATGCCTGTGATTCTTCGGGCAATGTTGCTAAGGCTCGTTATTCTTTGGGCAATGCTGCTAATGCCTGTGATTGTCAGGGCAATGTTGCTAATGCCTTTTTGGGTAACTGAAACAATAAATGTCATTATGTGTAATTCCTTGTTAACTTTGAAAGCGATATTTTGTATTCCTTTTTACCTTTATAGGTGACTGCCTCTGCGCTACATTTACCTACTAAACCACCAGATTCTCCCTGACTTGTCCCAGAACATCCTATCTCCTCCACCATTGGATCCTCCAGAACATGTCTCAGAACCTAATAATAGATATTTTGTAAAAATTAAGTCTTCCATGTCTTATACCAGAACCCATAGCTTTACAAAGTTTGCAACGAGTAAAGAAAGAACTGTTACTATTATATCTATAGCAATAATAACCGCAAGCACCGCTTACATTTCTTTATTTGGACGGTTGTTTTGACCTGAAGTGTAATAATAACCCTTCTCAAAGTTTTATATTTATCTTGCTGATATTTTCTCGAAAATGGTTCCTTGATCGTGTTTAGCTTCCAACAATGTTTACATTTTAGATGCATCCGTTTCTTTGCTATCTTTATTCCTCTCCTTTTTTATATAAATTACAGCGTCCCAATTCATATAATCTGATCTTGATTTGATTACTTCGACATCACTCAAGTAACATCTTGTTTCTCTTTATTCATGCAGTGAATATAATCTTCTCTATACAGGTGCAAAGTTAACACCTCTCTCATACTTGCTGGCTAACTGATTAATTTGTATTAATTACTTGCATATATATATATATATATATATATATATATATATATATATATATATATATATATATATATATATATATATATATATATATATATATATTCACACACACACACACACACACACACACACACACACACACACACACACACACACACACACATTGAAGCAGTATTATATTCCAGATTGAAAAAAAACTTGAATAATTGAAAAAATAAATTCCAGCCCAGATGAACAAATGATAACAAGATTACAACTGATTCTGGCGCAAGATCATATAACACGAAAGAATAATCTTTCCAGTAACAAGGTTATATAGTCTCAGGTCACAATAAATATTTAAAAAAAAAAAAAACACCCCCCTCCCTCCAAAAAAAAACAACGAAAAACATTACCAAATAGAAAATAATCTTCTGGAACGTTCTTAATGTTTACAAAAATAAAACGTTAACTATAACTAAAACGTCTGTTACTAAAATCACAAAATAAAATTTTGGACATTGTCAGGTACGCCAGGTAAATTGTATGTGAATTTCAATAACTCGGATCGATACCCAAATTGACACGTTTATTTCTTTAAATCATTATCCTAATATTAAATCCATACACAGATAATATTTTAGCTATGTTATAGTTGTTTATAATATAAAAAAAAATAATATTTCAAGTCAATTAGAAAATAAATTGATTTTGAACAAAGTTAAGTCCAGCATAGTGTTACATTACAATAGCATATACATTTTTTAAAAAACCCCAATACAAATTAAATATACATAATAAAGTCTTTTGGAGTATGAAACTTTGGTTGAACCTTTAATTGCTTAAAAGCTTAAACTAATTTATTTTCTTATTTATCAGTTAATTCTGTAAAATGAATAATATCTTACAAATTAAATGTATATAAACCACGGGTTATGTTTTTTTAATCCTATATATGCTCTATGGGGAACCTTATTTATATATGCAACTGTTTTATCTCTAACGCTGTTCGCTAAAGATCAAAACTCAGTATATTATATGTCAAATGGTCATTCACTCATACAAAAAAAAACAAGAAAACTGATTGGTTGGGTTTTAAGAATAGAGCTCGAAAGACAAATTTGTGTAGTAACAGGTTCATTCTGCCAATGTTACTCGCAGATAGACTGGAACCATTAAAACGTCATGGAAAACAAGAAACAAGAAAATACCAGAACACAAAGGATTTGTTGTTGTTGTGGGTGTTAACGCCATTTTTCAGCACACTATACGCTATACATGGCGGCTAGTATTAATGGACAAGGGAATGTAGGTGCTAGTAATATATATATACTCCAGTTCCATAAATAGAGGTCTAATATCATGTAAATTAGGTTAACTTAACTTATCCTAATGTAATTTGTTATGTCAATATAGTGAATCATTGAATATTTCCTTGTTATCAGTGGAATTGCTGCTCAAACCCTCGTGCGGAAGTGAAAAATCACATTCTGCTGCATATGTTAGATGTCACTAGAAAAGAAATGTCAGAAATGTATCGCAAATGATGACACCATCTTTTGCTTAGAGGTCAATCTCCAATGTCCAGATAGTCTGCCTGATTTGTATAATTAATACCCGTTGGCACCAGAATTTTGGACGATTCAAGTCCACATTTTGCAGTGTATGAAACATAATGGCGAAGTAAATGTTCGGGTTCAGAAACTAATCCCGAATTTGCTGGAGAAGACGCACTTTATGATTCACTGCAAAAATCGAAAGCAATATCTCAAGTTTGAGGCAGATCAGAATTCACCGTGTTATAAAATTCAAAGAAGGAACCTGGTTGAAACTGTATTGAGTTTAATATAAGCAAGAGAGCAGCTTCGACAAATAACTTTGAACTCGATTTCTTTAAGCTTGTGAATAACTCTGTCTTTGATATAGATCCTATCAGGAAGCAGTTAAATATAGAACTTGTAAACGATGTGATGTGGAGTTACAAACTAGTTGCAGAGTCTTGTTTTGTTTCGATTAAAATTGACGAGAATTTCGTCCAAAATTAAGTAAGACAATATATGCTAGCTTTTCTGAGCAGAGTTGTGAAAGTATCACACGAATAATTTTATTACAATATTGTCAAAGCAAAATATATAGACAAAGTTATAACGTGTCTTATCGATAAAGATTCGCTGTTATGAGATTACGACACGTGATTATATGAAAACTCAAGGAAGAGCATATGGCAGCCATAACAGAAGTGTTGCACTCAAATCAAAGATGTACCTGATAAAGTTGTTGGAAGAATTAAAAAAAAAAAACAATGTGCCAAAGAGATCTAGAGAAAAGAGTTCTAAGAGATATTGTCACGTATGGGGACTAATTGACGGCGCTGTCTGAGAAAGAAAACTATGTCAATATGTGCAGACGAATATATTTAGGTTTGATCATCATGTTTTTGGGGCCCCGACTGGCTCTGTTCGTTCTGTTATGAGATTAGGTCACGATGTTTGTGAGATATTTGCATTGAAGGGCAAATTTGATTTTCCTGGATGTACTTGCGATAATGATAACAAGTTCTGTTATAAGAGTACTAAAAATGTATATGAAAATTCAAGGAAGAGCATATCGCAGCCATAAATATCTTTTAGAACACGGTTTCTTCCTCCACCATTAATACTGGCCGCCATGTATATCCTATCGTGTGCTAAAAAATGGCGTTAAGCACCATCACCACAACAACAACAACAAAATCATCATGTTTTGAATACGGACGGCGCCAAATCAAATTGGTCTTCCTGCATGCGACGAAAACCTAATCCTGTTGTAGATGATGACATCCACATACGACCCCACGGACATTTCAGAAAAAAAGCAGAATGCATGCAAGAACCATATGTTTTTGCAGAGTTGAACCTGAGATAGGCCATACAAAATACAAAACATAGCAAACAAACATTATGTGACGCTCAGGCAAAATTACTCGTGTATATAGCGCCGAAGATAGCCCATTAGGACGTTCTGGTCAAACCAAAACACATATTGAGATTTTCTGCTTTTCTTGTTCTCGCTGCTCTTGCACGTCGATTGTAAAAAACTGCTAGAAGTTCAATCCTGTTGTCTGCCTTGTTGCCTTTTAAGTGGCCAACTGCAAGATTTTCTGTTATAATGCCAAACAAATACAAAATGATGCTCTCCAACTTTTCTTGTGTGCAATACTGGCACCTGAAACAGGAACCGAACATTATTATATCGGGCGTTGCTTACACTCCTTGCAAGAATACGCTGGTGTTTGATATGTCTCACTTCACCGAACTTGTTTAAGTCATATTTATCGTATATGGAATGCTTTATATTACACCAGTATATATATATATATATATATATATATATATATATATATATATATATATATATATATATATATATATATATATATATATATATATATATATATATATATATATATATATAATGTTATCCCTAAATTATCCTTCTCATCAGATTAGGACCCGACAAAACACATAAACGAAACTAATCTAGTTTGCTACAGGCAAACAAGACTATGCTCCTTCCATAAAGCATAACAAACTAGCAAATAAAATTTTCTTCTTATGCCATTACAGCAAAACAAAACAAAATGGCGGTTTCTGCCAGGTGCGTTTTCAGCTCTAAGCACTGCATAGCAAATTTTGTATCGTCAGAATCGATGTCTGTTGCCTATACCGGTCACAGATTATTGGTCTATCCTGGCACAGCCTCAAGATTTTCGATTCTGTTGTTGGAGGACCTGTTTCTATTTCAGTGGTCAGTTATAAGATTTTTTTGCATAATATCGCTGAAGCCTTCAAATATGAAACGATTCGCACTCATTACATTATGATATCTGCCTATACTAGAAAAAAAAAATAGCGATGAGTATGAAGCCACTGTTGTTTTTGATAAGATTTTTATGCCGAAAGATATATCTCACATCTCCAAATTCATTATACATGTCGTAGATGGGATGTTCTCTCCAAGCCCATAATATATTTTTTCTCTAATTGTACAATCACTTTAGAATTGTCTATACCTGATATTAAAGTAATATGAATCTGCCAAATCTCCCAAATGTCTTTCTGATTTAATAAAGCTGGTGTATAATCATGAGATTACTGAAATATTTGAGGGATTGGGAAGTAAAAAGCACATTAGCTTCTATCACGATAGAACTCTCCTGATACGCGTGATACACTTAAGACCCAAATCTGGGAGTATATTGAAGCAGTATAAATAACGTGGACGTAGCGTGCATCTCAGTTCGTAAGTTCCAGAATTAGAGATAGAGGGAGTCTTATCGTCTTACAGGTAAGAATATTTGTGTTCCTTTAAAAAGTTAACATTTCTGTGGTAACTTTCGTAGTTGCAATATTCTTGTAAGTTTTCTTTCTATCTGAATACTATAATTAATGGAATATTTAATTGTTTCTAAGATTTTATATCCATTTGAATTTGTATGAATTTGCTATCAGCTTCATGCTAAGATTTGGTATTTTCTTAGGTAATAAAAATAATGTTCAGTGATCTATTCAAAATCGGTATTCTAAATTAAATGGAGTAACTTCGCTCCAACCAGCCATACATAGCCAGTGACAATTTATACTCTATTATGAGTAACATTACCTTATCTTTAAGAGAGACTGAATTTCTCTCTTCTCTCCCTATCTTTCCTTTTGGCCATGGAATAGAACATTGCTAAGAATTTACCAACCCCCCCCCAAACATTTCGTAAAAGTTGTTGGAGAATAAGCAAAAGATTGACGGAAGAATATTAAGACAAAAGGTCACTCAGCAATACTGGACAACTCTTCCGTAATTTGTCGTACTTTTCGCCCACCAGGAAAGATCTGTTCTAAAACATCAGCGCCAGAACATCACAGCGGAAACGAAAAAAATTACAATTATGAGGATTCCAGCATAAATTGCATATATCGCCTATTAGAATTCTTCTTGCAGTAACACCTGAAATTACGACATCGCAAATGCCTACAGTATCTAATCAAGCCCCGAATTTGATCTATCTACAACCCAGGCTGAATAACATTTATCCGTGCTATAAACAGAGATTTCCATGAGCCCAGCAGCGACATCTACACTATTGTTAGATCAACGACATCAGCACTGACAGTTTCCTTTCCAGTGAAAGCGACTTTAACTATTACATTTTGCACTCTTTCAGTATTACAGACAATAGGTGTATTGTTTACTATTTGTTCATATGAAGAACATTTCTCGATCGTGGTACTTCTCACAAAGGTTTGTTTTTACTATATCTTATTTTGATTTTTGAAATACAAATTGCACGTTAGTGCGTGAATTTCAAACTATTAACAAAAACTAAACTAAATTATGCTATATTTAATTTTTCATTGAGTAAAATAACCTTGTTTTACCTACTGCCGTACCATACGTCACAGTTGCCAAGATTTTTACAGAGTGTGCGAATGAACCTACTGACTTTAAGTTGCATTCCATACACTAAGCATTTACATCAAACATCAAACCTGCTCGTTCTGAAATTTTAAACCATCGCATATACGTTTACTACCAACACATATAACAAGTCGTACCGTATTTACCTATCTTAAAGAAAATTGTAATTTCCGCCTAGCCGTTTCAGACATTTTGATGCAGATGTTGTTTGTTTTGTCAGCCCAATGGTATTCGATAATGTTATTGAGGTTTTCTCTCACGTGTTCATATGAAATCATATAAATGTATACCTTATGGTATTGTCTTGGCGAAACGCCAAAGGTACAGCTCTAATGCCTTCAAACCAGTCAGAAGAGGTGCTTCCGTCAATGGTTTTGCAGCATCAATAGATGTTGTAGTGTTGCTCATTATATATGTATTCTGAAATGATTCTATAGTCAAAGTGTCTGGGCGATTGCTCAACACAGTTTTGTAAGCAGCTATTGCCCTGCATATTAAAGTTTTGAGCAGCTATTGCCCTGCATACGATCAGCTTCTAAATAAAGTTTGAAACGATAACGGCGATACATTCTCGTTCATAACGTCAGTAATACACGCTCAGTTTTATGATTTTCATGATGCACTAGACCATGTTAAATCAGTTTTACGATTTCAATGATATTTTCACTTATTGCTCCTAGGAAGATTAAATGTAATTTCTATTTCATACACACACAGGTCAAGGATTGATTACAAGTGAACAGACTTTATTGTTATTAGAGTAGGACAAACACAACACTAAATGTTTCACTTTCATTGTTCTTGATTAATACCAAATTCTTACAAGATTCTCTAAGCAAAACATTTTTACTTCAATGTTGCTGATATTTCTTTGATTATATTATGCATGCATAAGAAAATACACTCAATATCGGCAATATATATATATATATATATATATATATATATATATATATATATATATATATATATATATATATATATATATATATATATATAGTTTGTATGTGTCAGGTTTGTAAAATATTTATCCTGATTTTGTTATCTCCCATATTCTAACATATTTCTTTTTACTATAGTGATAAAGTTTGAAATATCTGTGCAGCTCGGGAGCACATGGTACAGTGGCATCACTTTAAAATACAACATCTCCCTTGTGCATAACTCAGTTACACTTTTATATGCCCATGCCACAATGTTGATTTGAACGAGACAAAGAACATGTATTCTTATATACGAACATCATATGCGAACATATTGGAGGCTGAAATTTTTGCCAGTTATGTCTCAAAGAGGGATATTCAGGCCATTGGATCTAATTGGCATTACGTGTTGCTAATAAAAATTAACAAACTAGCATTCTTTGCATAGCCAGCAAAAAATGTGCGTGGAAATGTTTTCGCAAACATATCAATTCTCTTTATATTTGTTGGACAAAAATGGTGTGTGGGGGTAGTTTTTTCTTTTGCGTGTGTGCGATTGTTGAAACAAATTACACAGAAAATGTAAATATCAAGTTAATTTATTATTGCAGATCCAGAGTGTTTAACAACTGGACGAATTTCAAACCACCGTTGATGTACACATAACAAACCGTAATAATCAACAAAACAATATTGAACATGATGATAACAACAACATAAACAATGGGACAACAGGGTCAATACACTATTTCAAACACTGAATGATAACCTTGTACTGTTATCTGAATCATTCCCTGGGTGCCGGATACCAAAGACTTTTTCAACAGGACGTGTCTGCTTAATTTAATCACAACATATTAGGTCCGTACAGCAGTGACCAAGAACAAACATCAACAAAATAAATAATGTTTGCATAAAGCGACGTACACCATATAATAAACAATTTTATACTATACAGAGCTTTAATGGAATATTCATTGTTGTGGCTGTTAGTATTTGTGTAACTATATGATAAAATCAGTTTCATTGGAGGATTTTAATGGCTGTTAATAGTAAGGACGTTTTATCTGAACGCTACTTGATAACTTTAATGACTGCATCTGTTCTAATGTTTAAACAACTTTATGTGAACACTATTTAAGTTTTCAATGCTTGCGCATATGACGTAGTATAGTCAGCTTTATACAAAAACTACACGATATTTTAATGCATTTGTCGTCAGTGTTCCGTTGTCTTTAAATTCTACAATCAATGCATGTGATGCTTTAACTTTCCACTTTGACATAATTATAACGAATATTTTATACCTTCTTTTAAAATTAATTTGTTTACTATTTTTACATGTTCCTTCAATCTAAATTCCAGTCTTTTACATTGAGATTTAATGACAATGACCAAGCAATGTTATAATCGATTCATGTACTATTTGACAGCCAACTAGAATCACATCAATCTCCATTTCTTCGGTCAAGTCGACATGAGAAATATATTAAAACTGCTTTTATTCATATGGCACAATTAGGCAGACCAAAGGAGACAAATCACAATTTTCTGTCGCAACATACCTGGTGTACTCTGCAAGAGTATAAAAAAATCCAAGTCCATCAAATTCATGTCTATTCTTACTACTTCGAGGTTATTTCTTTGATTTTACAGAAATGACAATGATGTTCGATCAAGTCAACCAGTTACCCATGAGACATAAATCATCATCCTCGCTAATTATAAGGGGTATAATAAAAATAGAGACTCTGTTTGGTGTCGATATACTAGACAAAATCGGTGGCTATGCTCCCGCTTCAACACGTTTACATTTGACAAAATACACACCTGTAGGCATCATCCTTTCCCACACTCATAAACTGGAAGCTTCCAGGTGGATGAAACTCGGAAACCTAAGTAACGTTTTGATGGCGAGGTGAAAAATATTGTTGAAGAGTACAAATATAGATACTGGGACTGGCATTCAATTTAGTTTCTTGGGGATGGCAAGAGGAAAGAGACATAGCTTGGGATTTATTTTTTAAAAAATCTGGACAACACATATATATTTTGAAAAAAAAGTTCTTACTCTGAATTATAGTAACATAGGAAACCTATTATAGCTATTAAATTAGTTTAAAAAAATAAAATTACGTTAAAATAAAAGAAAAAATATATTCCCATGATTACAAGCAAAAAAAAAAGAGTTAATAAAGTTAAGTAGTTTTGTTTAAACATATGTTTCAATGATAGAACACAGTGGCGTACTAAGGGTAAATTTTGCCTGGGAAGACTCTGATGGCCCAATTGGGGTTTTGACACCCGAAGACCTATGGCACCTGGGGCAACTGCTCCATCCACACCACACCCTCTCCCAGGTTAGTACGCTGCTAAAACAACACTGTTAGCATGCTGGAATGAGCTCTGAATGGACAAGATGAACTGTAAGTCATTCCCCCCAACCCCAAACCAACACAATAAAAAATGGAGAGACAGAAGTCTCTGTATAAAATTGTTACTAATATCCATTGCCAACTAGTCTACAATGTCCACTGCATGAAACTTAAGCTTTTCTACTGGCATGTACTAATATCACAGGCCTCACACAAAACTCATTACAACAGACTCCTTTTTTTTCAATCTGGAAGCAGAAATCCAACACGAATTAAAATGGACATTTGACATAAAATGTAGCCATGCAATGTCACAAATTTATGATATCCACAGTGAAAATTCTTGAGTTAAACCACTGGCAAGTGGTGTATGTTATTTACTAAGGTTAGCCAGATAATGAGATTATCATAAAGAGACTGGCGCTCTACTGAATTCGAGATCATTTTTTTTCCTTTTAACTGCTGGGTGCTATAACTATCTCTGATATTCTTTAATGATAAAAAGATTTTCAAATTAGAGGCTTTGGTTGACATACTGGATATCAGACTGGCAGCATTTTTATTTGGGACCAATCAGACATCATCAGAAGTGTTTTAGTGAAAACTCTGTCATAATGATCATAAATTCAGGAGTAGAGACAAGAAGATTGGCAAGACAACCATCATGGCATCCATATTGGACGTAGGACTTGCACCATTTTTATTTAGGACCAACTAGGTAGCGCAAGTCATCTGGTGAAAAACCACACATTGATGCAGCAATCCATTTTGGGATGGATAGAGATAAAAATATTTTTAAGATAGTCACCTTAATGAACACATTAAGGGTTAATCAATTTCATTTAAGACCAATTAAAAACTAAAAGAAATCTTCAGAAAAGACAAAGTGTCAAAAAAAATTTCCGTTTAAAATTTGTGCTCAAAACAATTTTTTTTTTTACGACAGTCACATGCTGGACATCAGATCAGTCCCATTTTAAGACAGGACAACACAACATTTTCAGAACTGTTTAAGTGAAACTATCGTGCAATTATGGTCTCTTCATTCTTGAAGGATAGTGATAACAAGAATTTTAAGATGGCCGCTGTGGTGACCATTCTGGACATAAGATTGGTACCATCTTCATTTAGTACCAACAAGACAAGAAATCTTTCAGTGAAAATTGCATGTTGATACAACCTTTCATTCAGGAGAAGTGATAACAATAACAAGGTTTTCAAGATGGCTGATACGGCAGCCATACTGGGCTTCTGATTGGTAACATTTTCATTTGGGATATGGGGTCAGCTCCAGTTTCTATTCAGATCAACCACACTAATTAGTCCTTTAGTGAAAATCACATACTTTATGTCCATCCTTTCAGAAGGAACAGTGAAAATAAAATTTTCAAGATGGCTGTTATTATGGCCATATTGGAAGCCAGATCAGCACCATTCTCATTTAGGACCAACTAAACAATACAGCAAGTATTTCTGTGAAAATCTCATGTTGATATGACTATAGGAGGAGTGGCAACAGCAAGATTTCTAAGATGGCACTATGGTAGCTGTATTGGATGCATGAGCAGCACCATTTTCATTTAGGACAAATTAAACCATGGGATGAATGTTTGTATAAAGTTTCATGGCAATCCTCGCAGAAATTAGGATAAGTAATGACAATGAACACATCTAATGAACAGGCAGACGATGGAAAAAAACCACTCGATAAGATCGTCTCATCTATGACCACTTTTTTGTCGCACATGACCATAACGCTACAGAGCTCAAAAGTAGGCTACCACCTCCTGCCCCGTAAACGTAGCGCTAGGGGTTAATGAGTTAAAACACATGACTTCCTGCAGACTCCAAAATAACATTAGGTAATCCCCAACCCCCAAATAAAATTGGTAAAATTTAATTAAATAACAAATAAGAATATCTCCAAAGGAATGATGCTCTACTGGCTAAAGGATTCAATACTAATCCATTTCTTCCTTGCAACTGAAGTGTTGCAACCATCTTTGATACTCTTCAGCAATAACAAAATTTTTCAAATTTGCTGCTGTGGTGGATATACTGGGTATTCGCTTTTTTTCATTTTCATAGGATGTCTTCTGGAAACACAATGTCGATATAACTTCCCTTTCCCCCGAGAGTAATAATGACGAGTTTTAAGATGAATGCCAAAATGGCCATATTTGATATCAGATTGTCACCATTTCTATTTTGTACAAGCCATAAATCACCAGTATTTTGGTGAAAGCACAATGCTGATCTGACTAACCATCTAAGATAAGAAGTGATAACAATATTTTAAGATAGCCATTTGTGGCAGTCATCAGAAGTCCAATTGGCATTGTTTTCATTTATGACATCATACATCTTTCAATGCTTATATGATCATTCATTCAGGAGAAACAATGATAACATTTTCAAGATGGCCTCTCACAGTGGCAGGAATAATGACCATCCGCAGGGCACCATTATATTCATCCAGTCACCACAAAAAGTTTTTAGTAAAAATCCTATACCAATATGACCAGCCATTCAATAGGAGCAGTAATAAAAAGATCATGTTTACTGTGGAGACCATATTAGATAGACAATCTGGTGAAAACCCGTTGTTGATAATCTAGAATATTCCATTTCATTCAGAAGGCTTAGCAACAGTATGACTTTCAAGATGGCCACCATGGTGGTCATACTGGACAGGAGATCAAGTACCATTGTTATTTAATACCTATTAGACTCGTAACAAATCTTGTGACAACCCAATGGCAGTATTACATTTTTGTCCAGCAGTAGTAATGAAAAGATTTTCAAGATGGCCACTGTGGTGACCATATTAAAATCAAATCAGTACCATTTTCATTTTGGACAAAGTAAACATCATAAGAAGTCTTTTGGGGAAAATACTGTGTTCATATGACCATCTACTTAAGAGCAGCAATAACAAATTTTTCAAGATGGCCACTGTGGCAGCCATATTGGGTACCATTTTTATCTAGGAACAACTGGACCATGGCATGAATGCATCTCAAGTTTCATGGCAATCTTCCAAGTAGTTTGTGCTAAAGGATGGTTAAATGATAAACAAAAGCTTTTCTGGTCTTTGACCAGTAGAACTAAAATCATCTTAATTGTCATTCACAGATTCATTTAAAATACCTATGAAATTTCATCTGTTCATGTCAAGGTATTTACAAGTAATCCTAACAATATCATTTTCCTTGAGACAATCAAAGCTCAAATTGTGCACAAGTGGAATAATGGATGCAGACTTTAAAAGGAGTGACAATTACACAAGGTCAACCATATAAGCAGAGAAGCATGCCTACAACATTCCATTTATATAAGCTGCCATTGCATAAATATTGATGAGGCAATATGGGACAGGTGTAAGTGGCATAAAAAGATAGCTTCAAAGAAATCTGCAGTAATAACTCAAAAATATAATTAAAAGTATGATTATGGTCAATAATTACAATGATTTTTATACTGTTAACAAGTTCAACAAAGAAAGCAATATTTAGGTGTACAGAGCCTGTATAATGAGCAAAAGCTGTGAAACTTCTATCATTTTGAGAAAACAATATACTGGAATGCACAAGAATTACAGATGTATTCATTGAATGTCCTTGCCTCGTATTAGATTTGGTGGGATTGTGCTGTATACACATCCACAGAAGATAAAGCAAGACTCTTAACCAGGCTAACTATGTTCCAAACAATTGACCTAAACTCCAACCTTTATGGACAATCAATGAAGACTGAAATGTGTATCACTGTGTCACAGTTTTAGCAGGTAGTTGTTCTCATAAATATGCATGCATCCAAACACAATACTGCATGACTGCAGCCAACAAGAAAATGACCTTAACAAAACTTGCTCATGTAATAAGGCCTAAAAATAATGGACAAGAATAACACAAATGTATTCCTTTCACATTGATTGCAGAGTAAGAAAAGTTGAGAAGCTTTTATGATACTGACATACTTGGGTTAAATGAATACAAATAATTATTATTTACCCTACAGGATATTCACCCCTTAAAAACACAATAACAATAAACGTGTGGGCAAATCAGAGTGAAAAATACAATAAAAACAAACTGATAATAGAAGTAATAATTAAAAAAGTTTAAAAACATTGCAAGAGATATGCTATATTAACAGATTAAATTCTTCTCGAGTAATTATTTTGTTCTTAACAGACAAAACAAATAGAAAAATGAACAAGACACTCAAGAGGTCCGATATCACTCAAGTGGCTTACATAATTTAACTGTGGGCCATTTCACAAAGCAGGATTATTTTCTTTTGTAAGTTTACAACTGACATTTATGGAAACTATCACCCAAACTTTAAAAATAATTAACAATAATTGACTTTTTTGTCCATGTGTAGCAATAATAAAATTGTCAAGATGTCTGTTGTGGCAGCCATTCTGGATATCAGATTGCCACAATATTTATTCAGGATTAACTAGGCCCTAAAAGAATTCTTGTAGTGAAAACCCCATGTAGATATGGCTAAGTAGGGACCAACACGGCCATGAAATAGATATATGTATGTGTACCGTTTCACTGCAAACCTCCTAGTAGGATTAGCAATAACTGCTAATAGACAGAAGGATAACCAACAACAGGGCATCCCATAGTCTATCTTGGTCTAAGATCAGTACAGATATTAGTGCTTCACCACTGAGTTAACTCCCATGAGTGACTTTGTAAGTCTACTCAGTGCTTGTAACATTTAAAGTCAAAACAACTTTGTTGTACAACTTTTATTACATATCCATTCCACATTAGGGTTGTGAATTACAACCACTGTATATTAACATGACTGCCCATAATTTAGTGGGAAATGGCATCAAAAAATGGTATTCAGTGCTGCATTTAAAATGTGCTAGTCAAAACATTCTGAAAAATGGATACAACACTTTCTTTACTAACTACCTTTCTATATTCAATTAGCCTGAATAACATGCACATGATTCACAATGGAAAGTTTATGGCTCTTGTAATGCAAATTTTCAGCACATTAAGAGTGGTTAGAAGTAGGTATAACCATTAAGGGGTTTTGGTCACCCTTAAACAATCATGTTATCGTCATCTGCTTTTTTATTTTTCAGTTTTTTAAGGAAATGTTTAAAACAACATGGAAGTGGTTTTAATATTAAGAGTGCCTTGACCCTTAAAGGATGCATATTCACAAACCATAGGCAACAATCCACTATGCTCCTCCATCCCCCATGGTAGCCTGTGCTGAGATCTAATTTTTGATGTGTATTGGAATAAAAAAAATGTCATCAAGAACATAATGTATCAATCTCCCATTATATCACATGATAAGTGACTGCATTTGGAAGAGAAACTTTGATTGGTTTATTCAAACAGTGTGAAAGGTTATGCTGAGTCATAAGACAAGATTTTTTTTTTATTATCTCTTTCACAGTAACTGCTTAAAAAGGTATATACATATTCATATGAGGAATTCTCTTTACAGGCAGCAATGGGTGGTAATGAAGCTTTGTCGATTATTGCCATGGCAATCAATGATGTAAAAGATTAGATGAATGCAGATAATACTGGCATTAACAAAGAACAAATTAATAAGGGATTCTTAAAGCCCACATACAAAGAACTTCTTTGATCCATTTTTCAGGCAGTTTAAATGATTAAAACATTTTAGATGTAGTGCCAAGTACTATTCATGATGTCATTTAAAATCAACTATAATTTGTATTTTTTAAAAATCATTCAGATCTCTGTTTTATAGAGGTCTACATAATATGCAATTCTTCATTCCCAATAGTAGAAACAATATTTTCAAAAACATGCCCACAAAGAAAATAAGAAAATGAATTTGAGAAAAGCATCAAAGCAACAATTTTTAAACTGAAGCCCACTATTTTAACAAATAATTAAAACCATCAGAAGATTCTGAAGCACAAACACACAAAAAGATTCAGATTTTAAAAAAACCCTAAATATTTTAATAACAATTATCGGGACCCCAAGTGGCTGAGTGGTCAAAAGCATTCACTGTTACCGATAACTGCCATCTCGCCTCTGTCTGCGCCTCGGGCTCAGCCAATGAGGGTATGCAAGAAATCTTGCCATTAGGTTCTCGTGAGTTGGTGGTTCTTTCCAGGGTTCCTCCACCTTTTATACTGGCCGCCATGTATAGCCCATCTTGTGCTGAAAAATGGCATCATACTCTATAAAAACAACATTTATATTGGGCAGTTCCAACTGTTTGACAGGAACTTAACTTTTGCAACTTCCAAAATATATGTTTCTTTTGTGATTTGTCATTTCAGATTTTCATCCCAGCATAAAAAAATTGGAATAAGTTTTCATCAATAGATCTGATATAGCAAGATTACTTATTTTAATCAATTATACATTCCAGATCACATAATCTCTTTGATCTAATATTACTGAATAAAAAAATTGTTATCAGCTAAATAAACATTGAAATAAAAAGTGTGTGCCAAAAGTATTCATACATCTATCTGATTCAACTAAATAAAAAATACTTTTGTGTAATGAAAACTAAAATTCTGTAGTAATCAAATGTGTACATTTAAAACAATGGAGAATATTAACCAAAGTTTGGCATTCATAAATCAATTGCTAATTGGATAACTCACTGCAAAACAAATTAAGGAAGAATTTGTGGTTGAGGAGAACAAGACATAGTATTACATAATTTACATGGGGTTTTAAATTGATTCTAGACAGATGTGTATAAAAATGACACTTGAAAATCCACCTATTTTCCCTGATTTAAGCAATTCTCAAAACAATATCTAAGGGATAGTTTTCAACAAAATATATTCTCTCTAGAACTGATATATAATTTATATCATAACGATACAGTAACAATATATCCTGTGCCTAAAAATGTTTAAAATTTTAAGCCACAAATAATGCAAATGTGAATGTGAACTCTTCTACATTTTGGTTATTGTAAATAAATATTGTACAGTATTCATAAGATGACATATTTCAACAATGATTAGTTTTATCAATTATTCAGCATTATATACAGCATATGATTGACATCAGATAATTTCTATGGTATGGTTGAAAACAACATGATTACAATTAATATCACTACTTAACTTAGCTGCTCCTATATATAGCTGCAACAAGCAGAAAATTTTCTGATTCAAATATTCATTACATAGATTCAGATTGAATTCAAAATACTTGTTGATGTTATAGATAATAATGCTTTCAGATGTTTATTAACACTCCCAACACTGAAAAGACTGAAGTCCATCATCCAATTCTAAATAACATTCTGTGCATTAATTATTCTTCAAACTAATCCAGTAAATGTAGGTGTTATGTTCAAACCAAGAATGTTTACTAAGTGTTGAAGATGGACGAAAGATAAAAAAGGGAAGTCACTCTCAGTTCAGTTAAATATGGTGATATCTGAACAAATTCTATACATAAATCTCACTTAGATGCAACTGGCACAAACTAACTTGCGATATAACTTAACTAGAGTTAAATTATATTAAGACAATTTATGCACAGTTAGTGAATTTATTGGTTTGTAAGATTGTTTTTGAAATAATGCCCTTTTATTGTATTTATAGTGATCATATGCACGAGAAAATGCTAGCAATTCAGGATCATGTTTGACTGCGAAGTCTGGTTTCTGGTGTCGCTCCAAACTATGTACATAAATGAATATTCAAATGCCTGTTGTCTATTAGAATATTTGCAGAAAAGTATTTGGATTGTAATGTTTTGCTATTTTGTTTCAGCACTACTGCTGTATTATAAAGCATCAGGTTTAATATTATTTATTTATCTTCAGCAAAATGGATTCTGTTACATTCATACACATTCAATAGATATCAAATTATGGCACAAGTACACTGACCTATATTTTTGGAACTACCTGTTAAATCTTATATTTTCCTACATTTAAAGCTATGTTGTTATATCTTTTATCCTTACCATATATACGCACTTTATAAGACAAGTCCAACTGCAAACTGCACAGACTGATCTGCTGGTGCATACATTTAGGTCTGTGCAGAATGTTAGGAGTAATCCAGTGAACAAACATTATGTGCATTATACTATGGCAGATCAGGATATTTGTTGTATGCAGTCTGACGATGTATAAGGAGGTATATACAGTTAGATCTCTTTTCATTCTCAGTTAATTTGTTATATCTTGAGAAAGAAAGATTCAATTATTTGGTTGAGTATTTCATAAATCAAATTCTGGCTATGGCTGGGTATTAGAATTCCATATGTAATATTCTTACACATCTTGTATCCTCATTGAAACTATTACCGACTCGATAAACATAGGCAAAGCCTTCCCATGCCAAAGCTAACATTTTTAGCTCAGTATGAGATGCATATGCCAGTGTGCTACCTTTGTACAGTACTTATGAACAATGACAAACACAAATTTATATGCAGTGATGAATCTAGTTTTGCCTTTTAGTGGGTTAAATGTACCATGACCTTTTCAATGGTTTGCATAGTTCAGTCAGATAGCAGGACAGATGGAAGTATGTCATATTTAAAAAAAGATATGTGAAATTACTTTTGCTCAATTTGTGATGCAAAACAAATGGTGACACAGTGAGACTTTCTTACTGATTAGGGGAAGAAGCAATAAAGCTGTGTCCCTCTAATACAAATGTGAAACATCAAGACCAACACCATTGCTCAACCACATTCATACATGCAAAAGTTCTGGTGCAAATGACATTAAAGTCAAACATTTGTGAACATAAAAAGATTTTACAAGCAACCATCAAAAGTTGGTTGTTTTCTTTAAATTCTGTCTTCTCCACATCGGTGGCAACCTCACACATCCATCACCTCAGACTTAACTTTTTTTAAGATCTGAGTTTAAATTTAATGCCTCAACCAAACAAGGAAAAACACTCTGCACACATACAAACCAAACATGGTTCATACAGTCTTCAAGTTCTTTTTCAAAGGATTTTTTAAAGAGTTTTCAAGGATTTAATGAAAAGCATAAAAAAATATTTTCCATGACTCCATGATATTGTGTTTATCATTGAATAAACAAGGATATAAGTAGAAGAAAAAATAGATAATTAGCATACTGCTATTGCAAAGGGGTCTTAGTCCATTTGGTAACTACTACACAACTTTATCACTTTATTATTTTATTTAATCATTTTTTAAAGAAAAAAAAATAAATTAAAAAATTCTTAATTAAAAATGTGATACATTTTTTTTCCACTTTATTGTGTTGCATTCACTCTGATAAATTAAAGTCTGGCAGAAAATTCTATAAGCTTTTCCCACAAATTCAAGGTCATTCCAAAGAAAAACAAACTTTGCCAAAATGCAAAGAGTTTTCAAGAAACCCTCAAATTAAAGAAATTAAGGTTGATTGAACCTTAGTAAATTATCAGTTCCCCTCTATCACTGAACTAGCAAGCAAGGTCACAATACACTTGAAAAGTTTTAGACTGTCAAGCAAGCACATTTTTCATTCAGAGCTAACAGTTACAGTGTTAGAAGTCATGTTTGTACAAAAAAAGTTAAAAAAGAACACTTCTATCTATGAAGACTGATGAAAGTAAGATATCAAATAATATGTTCCAACAGTTATGCATTAACAATCAGTTTTGAAATATGATGAAAATAATATATCAGATAATATGTTCTAACAATAATGCATTAACAGTCAAATTTGAACAGTTTTTACATGACTAAAAATAAAATGTACTGCACATTTTAAAATAAGCATTGGTTGATATCTGTGCAACAACAAATAATATTTAATCATACAATGAAGTAGTGCACCATTGCGTAATATCGGTGTGAAAACAAGTGTAAGAAGTGAACGAGATCATTCATTATGATATGTATTGTAAATGTTTATGGCTCAAGTCAAATTATATTTCATTTTTATCTTGTGGGTGAGTTATTTTTTTCACGGTCAGTTATATCTGGCTGTCCCATCAAGCTGTCTCTGGAGTTGCTAAAATAGACGAGGTCAAGTCTTTTTTTAAGCTTGCTGCATGCAACACATTACAGAATTGTGTGGTATGAAATCAAAAGGAACCTGTACACATTTAAAAAAAATAAAATATAAACATTCAGTATCCATGGGACATAACTCTAGGAGATAACACTCATCAACATAATAAGACTACAATATTTGGTATGACTCACTATAGCATTTGGTATGACTATCGTCACAGCATTTGGTATGACTCTCTTTCTATCCAACTACTCTGCCCTATGCTTAATGGAGACAGGCTGGATAGGGACAAGAATGTTTCAAATTCAAATATAACCATTTTTACTAAATCCTTGAATTTGTCATTCAGGATTTAAATACACTTCATTACATCTAAACTACATTAAACAAAATATCACATGATCAAATCTTCTGTCTGTTGCATTCATCAACTGTTATACAGCAAACATTAACCATTCGCTACTGTCTGGCCTGATTGCTGACATCTTCTACTAAACTCTCCTGTCACCTGTCTATCCCTCTCCATCCTTTGGTACATTTCCTTCGACATTTGGTTGGTCAGAAAAAGCTCCAGAAGGGGTCGAGGTTCTCTTCTATTTGTAACTGAAAGACTGAAAATTGGCGGTTCATCTGAGACATATCCACGCAAAATCTTTTCCAGTTCTGTCATTGACTGACTCAGTTGCTGCTGTTGCTTAAGGCCATGAATTGAATGTTGATCATCAAGCAGTTCCTCTGTGCTTTGGGTTCTCCTTGGCACAGAGCTAGAAAACCGGTCTGGCTGACTTGTATTCTGATGATACCTGTGATCCAGATTTGCTACATGATGCTTAATGGGTGACACAACTGCATGGGATGACTGTTCTGGTTTTTTAAAAACACCTGAATCTACAATTAAATTTGTACTTTGGGATGAGTTTAAAGATACTGAACAATTCTGAGAGACGCAAGAATTACCACTCTTTGCTGAAAAATTAGAATTACAACTGACAGAGCAGTTGTTATTGGAATTGACATGATGTATGGCATCATTGATAGGTCTAGTGACAGTCAGTTGTAAAGCATTATTTTCATTTTGAGAATGTCTTAAATTATCAACTGAACATACACAATGTTGCTGTGTAACATGCTGTGCAATTAAATGAATTTTACTGGAATCAATCATTGATGACCGTGCATCCACACTCCCTGAATTTCTTGAATATGTTCCATCATTACTTGTGACCATGGGCCCTGACAGTTTGGAAGCTGAACATGGAGAGTTAGCGACACCAGGACTAGTGCCCGTCTGTGGACCATCACACTGTAGGGAAGTAAAGTAGTCATCACTGATGTCCATCAAGTCAGGAGTCTGTCCTAGCTCAGCAATCATAGCCTGGGCCTCAGTTTCGGTTAGTGACTCAAGATACTGAATGGCAAACTCGCTGAATTCATCTGTGGGACCCAGACCGGAGGTGTCCTGAATCAGTGGAATATCTGTGGGATTCAGCATTGATACCTGAACACTGGCAAGTCCCTTGGTAGTTCTCACCCTGGATATCTGGCTATTTACACTAGAGAAGGTCTCTGTGTCAGAAATAAGGACTTCATCCAGGCTACAACCTTGTCCACCTGCTTGGGAATCAAAGCTTCTCAGTTCAGAATTCTGTGATGGCAGACAGTTACTGTAACTCTCTGGTGTACCATTAAGTATATCGTTCTGAGATTTCTTTTCTGAACTGGTGCAACTTCCATCATCCTGGCAGTCAGTGGAAAGAAAAGGCCTGAAGCTGGTCTCTTTCTCACAGCTCAGTAAATTTCTCAATAATGACCTTTGAGTGGTCTCCTGGGAAAAAATTCTACTTGTCATTTCACCCAACACAGGTGTATTTTCCTTTGTAACCATAATATTACTGGTTGCTTTAAATTTGTCTGATTTCAAAGTATTTAAAGTTGGAACCTGCACTGAAGCAGAATCATTTGAATCCATCATTTCAATATCCTCTCCAATTGTTCCAAAAATATCCATGAAGTCTACTGCTGATGCAGTGCTGATATCTGGAGGATCCATGTTTAATGCAAGGTTTTCTGCTGTAGGGGCAATGAACTGAAGACTATCTGCAGCACAAGAAAATGATAATGCTGAGACTGGCATGTCGAAGCTATCCATACTGCCATGGTCTATATCCTGGTCCACTGTCAAGGTCAGTGAGCTTGATCCAGGTGGTGATTCAAGAGAGTGACTGCTATATGAGAGTGGGGAATTACTGGAAGAGGGACTGGAGTTGCTCTCATATCCACCATCTTCACTGAGGCTTCCTCCTATATTCTCAGAGCACACATTTGGAGGCAAAGACTGGCTAGGCCCTAATGCACAGATGTCTGTAGTTCCAGTTGGAAATGTCTCTATTTCACTCAGCATTGCCATTTTCCTCTGCTGTTCCATCTGCAGGTGTCTGTCACCCTCTTCTTCACTGCAAAGATATATTCCATATTTAGTAAGTATTGCTGAACCATTCTTGAATACTATTCCACTAAAAGACAAGATTATATGATTATCATTCTAACAATTATCATTCTTATCATTTATGAATGCTGTATCTGAACAAAACCAATGAAGATACACTGTCTTTAATGCACATTATCAGTCATAGATCACTCAATACATTGTGACATTTCCATGGTGACGTGCTTCTGAATTATAGAGTCACTTGAAATTTCATAATGATATACTTTTGTCTTGATCAAGAAATAAAATTTTCTACTGATTCTGCATATATCCATACAGTGCCACCTGACTTAAATGTATCTCACTGATAATTCAAACAGCGTTATTTCCTCATTGAAGCAAATTGGTACAGTATTTGGCTAGAGAAAACAATATGCATCCACAAGATCTTGTTTGTTAACAAACATTTCATGGAGTCCAGCTTCAGTTTCAAGGAAGAGTACAGATTTTTATTCAAATAAGTATGGGCATTAGCGATCTTGGATAATCACCACAATGTTATTATTTGTTTAGGTTTTAATGCTTTCAGTAGAGGATAGGCTATACATGGTAGTCAGTATAGAAGGTGGAGAGAAAGCCCAGGAAAATCTTGGAAAGAACCAATGAACCACATGAAGCTATAAGTAAACTTTTGCATATACCCACATTGGCTGAGACTGAAGCTCAAACTAATATGGTCAGATTTAAGATGACAGCACATGTAATTGGTAAAGGCTTGTGCATTAGACTACTAGGCAACCCAAGGGTCCCTACAAGAATATGGGTGGGTTAAGACTGCTATCTTTTGCAGACAAACTAGATATCATAAGCTGTCTTTTGATTATAACCTTGTGTCAATATGACCATCCATTTTGAAGTAGTATGATAAGATTTTCACAATGTGCACCATCATGGCCATAATCGATGTTAGATGGCATCAATTTTATCTAAGACCAACAAAACAATTTTTTTTTTTTACAATATATAAGAAATCATCTGGTGAAAACCCATGTCAATAAAACTTGCAAATGACAGGATCAACAGCAAAACAAAATTATTCAAGTACCTGCCATGGTAACCATATTGGGTGCCATTTTAGTTGGGATCTACTAGACATCATATCAAGCCTTAGAGAGAACTCCATCCCTTCAGAGAGAGTAGCAATAGTAAGAGTTTGGTTACTGTGAAGTCTAAACTGGATTTTCATTTAGAATTAAGACCTATACCTAGGGATAAATGTGTGTATAAAGTTTCATCGCAATCCTCCAGAAAAGAGAAGTAGCAAAAAGGAGGGCTTGTGCTAATGGACAGATGGATGATAGAACACAGGCCATCTCGTCAACTCATACCTTCTATGGCCAGCTGAGCTAGAAAAGTGGTCATTTGCCATTTCTAATGCACCTTTAACACATTAATGGCTGTATTGTATCAAGGATATGGAAAGTAAATGCTTTTAAAAAAATTTTAAATTTGAAATAAGTGCTCAACATTTTTTAATTGCAAAATTTCTCCTTATAGTTGTTACAAACATTTTGGGCAGTCACATTAAAAGTTACTGAATGATGCGACTGTTGACGATGACAAACCCTGTCCATGTTAGCTATCTCAGGGAATGGCGCTAGTACTGTGTTAAAAGTGCTGTTAAAAACCAACCAGTGAACCAACTACACAAACGTGCTTTAATTTCTCTATGTTCAGGTTTTTTTTGAGTGTACTGTAGTTTAAAACTCAGAAGCCACAGTAACAGTGGAGATGTACTTGTTTGCTCCAAGGATGCATTAAAAAATTTTGTATATAATTCACTTGCTTCCCAATCATCATAAATGTTTTTAACTCTGTAGCTGTTATCTTTTTTAAAACATTTTAAATTAAGTTTTCCATTACTAAGGGTTGCAAGATGTCACGCATTTGGCCCCCAAATCCCACATCTTCATAGCTGACATGTTCTGCACATAATATCTTGAAAACAAAATGTTTGGGAATGAAATAATTTTTGCTTCCCACACAAAAAAGGGATTTTCTATCCTATCTGAAGTCTGAAGATATGGCAAAAATTTTGAAAATGATCAAAAGTTCTCAAAAGTATGAACAATTATTTAAATATGGTGTGATGTGTTTACGATTATGATTTTTAACATAGCTTTAACAATTTTTCAGTCATAGCGCTATGATGTCTGCAGTGTGGCAGTTTATAGTGATGTCTAGCACTGGGGCATCATGCCGCAGACATGTGGCATGATGTTCCACCCAGTCACATTATCCTGACACCAGGCCAACCAGTCTTAATACTAATCACTTAATGCTGAGCACCAAGAGAGGTAGCTGTTAGTACCATTTTTGTAAATCTTTGGTATGACTCAAACAGGGATCGAAACCACAACCTCCAGCATCCAAGGCGCATGCTCTAACCACTAGGCCACCTGAGCGGTTTTATATGGTGTGATGAATAATGCTCTATTCAAAATCCATCTCATATTTTTCTTTCTCAGAATTTTTTTTAAAAGTTAAAAAAAGAACATCAAAAAAGAAATTTGTTCTGCACACACTTAAAAAAAATATGCCAACCCTACTGCCAAAAGCAAAATTGGTTTAGACGTGGTGAAATAGGACATAGAAATGTGAAATTTGGGTTTGCTAGTAATATTTAGATCAGGCCTAGTTAAACTAAAACTTGTTCATGGCAATAATCCTCATTGACACTGTTCATGGCAATAATCCTCATTGACACTGTTCATGACAATAATCCTCATTGACACTGTTCATGGCAATAATCCTCATTGACACTGTTCATGGCAATAATCCTCATTGCAAGCTGACACTGCCATAGATTCTACATATGACACAATGTAGCTTTAAACATGGCAACTACAGGAAGCAACTGCATGATGTAGAAGTTAACTGCCTCAACCAAATTTTGGGAAAGGAGACTCGATTTTATGGATGACAATATATTGCTAATAAACATCTTAACCACTTAAGGCACAGCAAAAAACAAAAAAAAAAACAGTCATGCAGAGATTAAATAATAAATTATGACACTGCTTAGCAAAAACAAGGAACAACAAGTCTGATTAAATAGCAAAAACCTTTTTCCCCCTAAACATTAAATGGTTATGTTCTAAAGTCAATGTCTACTATAGGATACTATATGTTGGCTGACTCTGCACCATAATGACTATACCACCAAAATGTATTGCTTTTCAAAGGGGAACTAGGACACACACTCTATAAAAAAAAATGTACAAGATATAAGTATTACTTGCAATATCATATAGCAGTTAGGATAAAATATGAAGCAAACTTGTAGTGTCATGATGGATTCTTGCACAAAAACTTGAGACTTGCTTTCTAAACCCCTTAACAGAAACATTGGAAATAAGTATTATATCAGCAGTGATGCTATCTAAACATTAAGTCAAATTAATTACCTTAGAATCCAAGCATGAGCAATATTACACAAAAAACTACATAGTAATTAAAAACCAGAATTTTTACAATTGGGTTCTGAGGCCCAACACTACAGAAACATACATGTAACTTAAGGCTGTTGTTATTGTTCTGGGGCTTAACACCATATTTCAAAACACGATAGGCTATACATGGTGGCCAGTATTAGTGGTGGAGGACGAAACCGGAAAATCCGAAAGCACCAACATCCCACGAGAAGCTACTGGCAAGCTTTCTCACCTATCCACATTTGCCAAATCTTAGAGTTGAACCCATGCCGACAGAGGTGAGATGGCATTGATCTGTAACTGATAGCACTTTAGACCACTCGGCCACTCGGGGTCCCTGTAACTTAAGGTTGTGGAGAATTAAAATTGCCTACCATGAGGTAACAAAAGTTCCCATTACCTAGATGAGATTGCTGAAAGTAACATGTTTCACTGCCATATCTCTAAAGGCATTAAAGGAAAAATATAGAAAAGAAGGATATATGTTTTTTTTATTAGTGACCTTGACATTGCAGTAAACCCTGACTGTAATAGTGAAATGCCATGAAAACTGAGACTTCAAGTGTATTAGGATTCATCCTTGTGTTTAAAACAGCTTTTGTAATATGAAAGAAAAACAAAAGATACCTTATGATATTGACAAGTGACCTTGACATTGAAGACAAGATATGCATTGCAATGCATTTTCTAGCAATAATATACTAGTATACAATGCTTCATCCATTTTTATTAAACAGCTTTTAAGTCGAAAGCAAAGGGGGAAAATATGGCTATAATCTAACATATCTACATATGACCTTGACCTTGTTGATAGGCCCCTCAATGTTGCAAGCAACACACCTTTTAGTGAAGCTGCCTACTTAGAACAAGTTTCACACTTTTATTTCAAATGGTTCTAAAATTTTATCGTGGAAAGGAAAGTATGATGAAAAACTTCAACCTATAACAGCATGACGTCAATCTTGAAAGCAAGACCCCTGAAACCAGGCTGACCAGTCCCAACACTAACCTTTTAATGCTGGGTGCCAAGCAAGGCAGCTTTTAATACCATTTTTATAAGTCTTTGGCATGCCATGAATAGCCTATCCTAGCCAACAACAACAACATGTAATCTCAAATGGCTTTAAAGTTATAGTGCTGAAACAAATGTTAAGCACATGGGTCAAAAATTGAAAAAGAAAGATACAAAAAGATAGAAAAAACTCAGAGAATATAAAATTTTTGTAAATCAGAAATTGATGATAGGGTTCACTTTTTTGTATCATGTCTACTATATGCAAAACAAAGGCAATTAATGAATAACCAACCCCATCCTGACTATCCCCTAATTACAAAAAAATTTCTAAATCTCATTAAGTTAGTAAAGTTCAAATTGATAAATGATCATCCAGAATATCTCTGCTTTTATGGTGGACATTCAACCTAAAGAAAATACTATAATGTATGAAAATGGAAAATAATGACATTCCTGATGCTACATGTAATAATATAAAGCATTATGCAATCTATATGTCAAGGGAAAAAACTCTTAATATCAAAAAGACAAGGAAAGGACTAATAACCTCCCTTTGCATAAAATTGAAACCTTGTACAAATTGTAGATTAAAATTTCCATTTGTAACACTTCCAGTTCAAGAAGGCAGGAGTGATATTGTTTTAAGAAAGTTGTATGACGTTAGAAAATTTACTGGCAATATTTTAAATTTTTCTGCGAGAATAAATTTTTATTTTGAGTTTGATTTTCAGTGTTGTTCATATGCTGAATACAGATGTTTGATAACTGGTCCATTTACATCATAATGATATGATACCTGTATATCCAACTATATTTTAAGAACATAAAACATGTACCTGCTGAAGCATACAGGACAGTGCAAATTAACCATCCAGGACAGTACACAAGTTGAACAATTAATCATAATTCTAAAGCTGCATAATGAATTCAACACCTACCTAAAGGACAAATAAGTGGAGACATATTTATATGAAACTTTCAAAGGTAAGATTTAAGGTGCAGAAGGCAAGGGGATGAGGGAACATGACACAAATCAAAACGTGGTCCTGACATTGACCAAAACTTGGTCCTGGTATTGACCAAAACAGCTCCTGACAGTTTAAATATTTTCTAGATCTATGCTGTGTACATAGATGGCAACATCTGTGCGAAGTCCAGTTATCTTGGGCAGCTAAACATTGTTGGGCAAGTGAAAATATCACAGCATCTATTTTTACATTGGAAATTAACAAATCTAACCTTCAGTAGTTTCCTCCACACCATCCTTTGCCAACTGAATAGGTCAGAAATGGAATTGTCTCCTCCAGGGCATACAGTGTGTGGTGGAAAGTGAATAGGCACCAGAATAAGAAAAGCAGATGCCATTTAACAAAATAATACTTCAAATGGTCACTGAATGGAGAAGAATCATTACTTGAGTCTGATTTATCTTTGTGCACTAATGAACATAATGACCTTTGTCTGACATTTTAGCAGGTGCCCTTTTCAGACCTTCCTGGTGACCTGAACAAAACATGGCCCTCCCCATAGAAACACACTGACTTTAAATGACCAGAAGCAGACTGTAATTCAATTAACCAAGCAAAATCCTCATGGCAAAAAAACCCAAAACATTACAATTGATTTAACAAATGGAAGTAACAGAAAACAAAAAGTGATGAGGAACCCACAATCAGCATGATCATGTACTTTCTCATCTTGTTCACCATAATATGAGATACCTTTACAGGATTTAATTATAGAGTTTAATGAGTATGTCAGTGTTAATTTTGTTAGAAGCACTGACCAAACAAGATGAAAGAGTTTACAATTCAAGAGATTCACTAAAAGGAAGAAAACTGGGTCTCTTGTCTGTCACGGTGTACAATTGAAAACATTGTAAAGAGTAATTTTTAATGATGAAACTAATGTTGTTTTGGATAACGATGAGAAGTTTATGTATAGAAAATCTAATGAAGAATTGCAAGTGGAGTTTCGAAGAACACATGCAGTCAATGAATATTTTGGCAATGTATTGGCAGTGCATTACCAGCAATAGAGCTGAAAGCAGCATGGACTCTGAAAAGAATATTGGCATATTGTAATTGCATTTCCTTGATTTCATGATGATTACTGTCATACTCTTGTTGCTAAGCAGGAAAAAGAGTGGAAAATCGATTTACACTGGATCCTTAATCTAACCATGGACTTCAGTAGTTTTTGGAATATATGGCAGGCAAATAAATCCAAGCTTGAAAAAAAAGACTACATGAAATTAAATCTAGGCCTATATTTCACTTGTGTTTGTTTTTACATTTGGGTTTCTCACAAAAAAAGTCTTACATGAGAGGATTTTAAGGCTCAAAACCATACAGCAAAAACTACTGAATCAAAGGTTAAATTAACATATATCAGAAGTGGAAGTGTGATTTTCTTTTTTTGTCAGAAAAATCTTTAGGAAAAGCAATACTGTTTGTTGTCCTCTAATGACTTCAACATAAGTATATACTCACTTTTGATCCAGTAGTGTCTGACCTAAAGCCTTTGGTAATGATTGCATTTACTACCAGTAGTTACTAAAGCTGATACCACTTTCTCCACCTGACACTCCCTTTCAAAGCTCAAGCTGGATGTGTATCAAACCACAATATTTATACAAAAAGAAAAATGAGCCAAATTGTTTTCATACATGTCAGCATGTCACAGTTCTATGGTAAAAAAAAAAGCTCCAACTGAACACTTCAAACCAGAATTTTGTTGAAATAAAAAACACAAAAAGTAAAACTGAGTAGTCTCCCATAAGAAAAAAATAAACAAGCAAATGAACAACAAAAAGAACAAAATTAAAATAACCTGATGAATGAAATGAATTCAAGATGGTTTATGTACCCATTGTACCACATCTTGGGGTCACATGACTTTAACAAGAATAATGGAAACAATACATGAAATCTAACAGAAATATCTAGATTACATTAAGGTAATTGCAAATAGGTAAAAATATTTAATCAACTGCCACTAGAACTAATTTTTTTCCCTCACCTCAGTCACAATCATTTTCTAACTGATCCCATATAGGTGTAAATTTGAGTCAACTTATCCATAACAGCAATGGCCACTTGGATGTAAAGACATGCATATACCTTCTTCTACAATACAGTCTTTGTTTCAAAATAACTTTAAAAATGTTTTGGACTTGGTTTTTTGTGACATTTTAGAAACTAAAAGAAAATAAATGGTTGTTCTGGTGATAGTTTATTAGATATTTTAACTTATAAACAACTACCTGAATGTAATACAGTATAGGTAATTCTGTTTGTTAGAAATAATTACCAAAATGGGTACATAAATCTTAAGATTGTAAACAGGTTTTAGCTGAATACTATACACTAATTTCATTAAATTAGGCATGATTGAGTTTGCATTACATGCTGTAAATTGAATGTGATAGGTAATAAAAATCAAATTCAGGTAAATCAATGAAGAAAGTAAGAATAAACCTGGATTCATTGCAGGTTACAACTAGTGGATCTACACATTTCGGTCTCTTCTTGGTGTATGTAGGAAAATACAACTTAATTTCATGTGGGAGGGGTCCTCAGGTAGATCCTTTTTTAAAGCAAAAAACTGCTGTAAAAAGTAACAAATTGCTTGAAGTTACAAAGATAAAAACCACATAAGTTGGCAAAGATATATTGTATATACTTGCTTATAGACAAGTCTAAATGCAAACTGCACAGACCCAGATTGGCAGTCACTAATTCGTCAACATATTTGGGTCCATGCAGTTGTTGGGAGTAATCTTTGGACAAACAACACAGACCCTGATCTACAGCAGATCAGGATCTTTCTTTGTGAGTATATATGGCAGAGCAAACATTGTTAATAACAATGAGTAGTGATTACATTGAAGTAAACCTTTTATGACAACAACTTCAAGCATGTTAACATGCATTTCTTGGCTGTGAGGTTAAGCTATGCTCATGTATATATTTGTCAAAAATCCGCAAAGGTTGAAATTCATTTATTATGTAGCTTTACTGTGGAAAGCAAAGTTAGAAACAAAGTCAGAAGGACATAAGGGGGCATAATTCCTATTAAATAATGTTAAGAATGCTTAAGTGCCTTTTCTAAAGACACCACAATAGCCAGCCTGGGCTGATCCAATGGTAGGATTCGAACCTGTGCCCTTTCAGTCAAGACTCCAGTATGCTAACCACATAAAAACCACTACTTCCCAAAAATACCAGACTTTAGTGGCCCAATTCTAATGTCAAAAGTGTGAGAAGGCAAAATTACTGACCATGCAAGAATAAAAATCATGCTCCATTAGCTGTATTTTAAATTAAAACCCAGTTGAGCTGTCATACAGTGGTGGTAAATATGGATCAAGGCAATTGGATTAGCATTTAATTCTAAAGACATCTAACATGTTTGCTTTGCATAAAGCAAGTATTGCCAACATATGGCATGTATTCCAATAGCGATATGCCTGACTCTTTGAAAAGACATGCATGAGTTGTAATTTTTTATTGTATGTATTAAAATGATAATTAAATTAATGGAATGAATATGACTTGGCATGCAGCACTCTACAACTGATGCACCTGGTGAAGCAGTTCAAATAAGTTGCCTATGATTGGTCCAATGCATCCCCAGCTGCTGAAATGATGGATGCAGTTTTGCTGTCAATCAATGTGCTTGCCAACCAAGCGTCTCCACTATCTGTGAAATGTAATTTTTCAATCAAACTGGTGGACCATTATCTACCACATTTATGATACTGCAAACCAGGATCTACTTTATTCATTGTTTGACATGGATTTTATATTAACAGGGAAGATATATTTATTAGTATTACATACTCATTCAACTATATCTGTGAGAGAATACAAAACTGTCTGGAATTAAATGATTGATTGATTGATTGATGAAATATCAAATCATGTAAAGCTATATAGTGCCCTGGCATCTGGAGTAAAGTGTTTTGCCCAAAGAAATAACACCAAAGCCAACCTGTACACTTATGCCTTCAGGTATCAAAATGGTTCCCTTTACCTTAAGTTAAAAATATGGAGTTTATGTTGCAGCCCACCACTATGCCCTATTCACTTATCATATATACTTGTTTATAAGTGAAGTCAATCTGCAAATAATAGAGATTTTGATCTGCTATCACACAATGCATCTGCAGATCTGGGTCTCTCTTGTTTGACTTAATGATTGCTCCTAGCAAACTGCACAAATCCAGATCTGCCCATGCATTATGTGATGGCAGATGTGTAGTTTGCCACAGCTTACAAGTGAGTATATACGGTATCAGCTTTTCTAGGTCCATCGAAAATTTCTTGTTGCTATTAAATATATATTGTAACATGCACCCAACATCAAATGCTATAGTCAACTTTGCATTAACATAATGCTCTAAATGAGATAACACTGCTGTTGAAAGAATAAAAAAGCAAACAAAAAAGCACAGACAATCTGTCAGTCAGGTTTTATCCTCATTGCTGTAGCTGACTTGATGAAGGCAAAAGACTTATCTACCTAGACCATTTCCAACAAGGAGATTTCTTCCCCCTCACCAACATATATGTTATTGACTGGTACTGGCAGACTTTTCTTTTTCTTTGACTGTAAACTACAGTGGCTTTTACTACATGGGCATCATGTCAATTGAAGAATGTAATTGTCATGCTCCGTTAATGACATCTGGCCCTGTGGTCACAAAACTGAACACAACAAACTTTGGACTTGGACACCAAAATTAGATCCCGTGCTTCCAGTCCTGTTAACTCTGCAATTTTTTCAGCTATGTACATGTTACATTAATTTGTATATTTTTGTTTTGCTTGGTTTTATGCTTTTTAATGGCATTTTTCAGCAGTGACAGCTATAAATGGCAGCCAGTACATTTGGCTGAGTTTTTGTTGTAGGGTTTAATGCCATTTTTCAAGATAGGCTATAAATGGTGGCCAGTATCAATGGTAAAGGAAGTACTAGAGAAAACCCTGGGAAGAACCACCAACACATGAGAATCTACCAGCCAGCTTTCTCACATACCCATAATGGCAGAGTCCGAGACAGAGGTGGCAGTGATCTATTATGGTGAGTGTTTTAGACCACTCATCCACTTGGGGTCCTGTCATTTGGCTGAGGAAGAACCTGCAAAAAAATTAGTGACCCATGGGAAGCTCTTGGGACCTGTTCTCACATCAAGCCCACAGTGGTTAAATCAATACTGGCACAGAGAAAGATGAGATGTGTAAGTGATCTGTAAAAGCAGGCAACTTAGACCACTTTGCCACCTGGATCCATTCTAATGTTTTGGTAATTCTACCTGTCCACCTGCCCCTCCTCACTCCATGGAAAAATTTTCCATGCATGCCCTTGTCTTCTTCACAACCAATCTTCATACCAAGTTACATGAATATGTAGGCAATTTATTCAAGAAGCTGAGCAAAGTGCAAAATTTACCATAATACAAGTCACTGAAATAAGAAATGGTAACAGTGACCAAGAATTGATTAATGGGTGTATTACTCTATGATGCATCACACTATAATGCTACATGATTCTGAATGCACTAGTGTCTGATAAACTTTGTTCAATACAAACCCTTACCAAAGTATTTATGTCAGATGTTCAGACTGGCAAACTGTCATTATTGATCAATGTGGGCTTGAGTTACTTTGCAATTCAATTCAGCTAATCAAGAACAAAAAGAAGAGAAAAAAAAGAAAAGGGGTCAAAAGATCTGATAATTAAGTTACATACCCACAGCATTGTGCCAATATTTTCCACCTTAACTTTAAAGAACAGCTAGAATGTTATAGCTTGTGACATTTCCTTGTTTGAATGAGACATTTTTGTCCTACATGGAATACTAATCTTGATTATGTGAAGGGTCTATCTTCCCTCCTTGCTTGCAATTATTAACCAACTGGAATTTATTCTCACATTCAGTGCACAAACAATTCACTTATTTATAAATGAAAGACACACAAATACAATTTAGAAGAGCTAGCATGTCAATGATTGGTTACATTTAAATGACAATCCCATCTTCCTTTTTCAATTATACAGTCTAGACTACAACCTGTACACATTTTTATTATCCTTCCAAAGGGATAGTCCATCCTACAACTTTGCTCTATCTGAAAAATATTCCACTGCAAATGTATTTTTTTTAAAACTGCTTCTTTAGTATTTACCTGTATCTAAAATGTAACCCACCTCATAATTTCTTCATTACAATGCAGTCCACATGTGTTGTTTTTAGTTCCTTTTCTGTTAATCAGTCTGTGGTTTCCTTATTAACTACAAGCAGTGACTGAACTTGTAAGTTAGGTGTAGGCTCTCTGTACCAAATCAGGCCCCAACATATTAATGCCAGCTATGTTACTACAGAACAGACAGGTACAGAAAGAGTAACTACCAGTAGTTTTGTTTTTTTTTTCCCACACAAAACCACCCATATACAAGTCTTAGCCCTCATTTCCAAGTGTGAAATGCTAGAGTTTGTAAATAATGTGACAGTTTTTGTCCTGGGTTGGTCAGGCAGCTAAATTTATTAAAGATGGTTGCTAAGTACATACATACTAAATGACAGCCCTGTAATGGTTAGTGCCTTTTGGTCAAGGCAACATACAAGCTGCAGACTGAAGCTTCTGACAGGAATAATAATGACCCATAAAAATGTAGTTATTAATAATACACACTTCTTGGCGCTTACTGTCTCAGATGGGCACCAATGATGAGACCAAAAAGAGCTGAAAAAAATATTCTTTTTCATCTCTATTTAAAAGCATCCATTAATTCCTGTATATTACATCAAAACTGCATAGGAATATTTTTTTCAATTAGGTGACAAAAACAAGATAAAGACAGATGCAGACATATGTACAAATGCATACTGTTAATTCATGTATTTTTTAATAACAAGTCCCTCAAATGGATTGGTTCTTTAGCCTCCTCCCCAATGCAGGAATTCAAGTACCATCTGTGATAGTTTTCAACAATAAAAATGTTTTAAAATTAGCTGCTGTGCTGCACATGCTGGTTGTCAGCTTTACACAATTTTCATTGGACCAAGTAGTCATCAGACGTCTTTTTGTGAAAATGTCATAATCATCATTCATTCAAATGGATTAGTAGCAACAAGAAGTTTGAGACTGTCATTAAGTGGTAAGAGCATTTGCCTCAAATGCTGAAGGTTGTGGGTTCAAACCCTGGACTAATAAAAATAAAAAGACTAATAAAAATGGCACTGAGTGGGACATCATGGTATGTGTCTGCAATATGATGCCCCAGTGTTAGATATCACTATAAACTGCCACATAGTGATATGACATAAAACTTGTTATGGCTGAATAAAAAAGTCCCCAAAACACTCAAATTAAGAGACAACTAGAAAGTTTCTTCCAAGTGCTTCTATCTTTATACAGAATGTATTTGCAACTCACTGTTTTAATTGTTTTTATGCACAGAATAGTGAATCACTGATAAGTACATGTACAGTAGTGTATAGTTGACAGAAGTAATAACTAATAATAACACAAACAGGTAATGACACTTTGGTATTCACTATACACAATCAGAATTTACATTACATTAAAAGACCTTAATCCTTGTGCTAGCTTCCTGACATGAGTGGAGTTTTTGAAAGACAAAGTTGTTGTCCCTGTGTGAATTTCCACCTCAACTAGACAGAAATGGTTGCCTTTTATAACAATACATTTCTGAGGCATGGATTCTGTTCCAGCCAATGAATGCAAAAAAATGTATTTTAGCATTTTTAAAAAAATATTTAATGGGAGTGGTATTTAATATTGTTCACGTTAGAAAGTACACAGAGACGTCAATATGTCCATATTTATTTCACAGAGTGACTATGGATAATTGTAAAAAGGTTTAAGTAACCCGAGTGCTGCATCTGCTAAATGATATTCTTAGATGACACCGAGTTAATTTAATTACTAAACATAAAGTGTTGGTGTGTGTATGTGTATTTTTTCAGGTGGACAAAACTATAACACCTAAATCTGTCAAAGAGAAATGTTGAAAATAATTTTAAGCAACACTTGCATAAATTCAGAAATGCTGCATAAATGATGAACAAAATCGGTCAACACCCCCCCAATTAAACACAATAGCGGTTGGAATACAATTTAAAATCTTTATCATTTAGCAAGGCTAATGAGTAATACATGTATTTTGCTCAGCTTCCTGTATTTAACATAAACAAAACCACACTGAATCCACAAATAACAATGTTAGGATTATATTGCTAATTTTGGGTTCTGCTAAGTATATGATCCATGTATCCATAGTAAAGATGCTATCTGGAGAGTAGTGGAAAGTACAAATAAAGGGAGAGGATTCTTGTTCAACAGTGATAAAACTTTTCAACTTTATAATGCCTTAAAAATCCAATATGTTGATGTTGTTGTTGTAGGGTTTAACACCATTTTTCAGCATAAAATAGGCTATATATGGTGGCCAGTATTAATGGTTGAGGAAGAACCCTGGAAAACCCAGGGAAGAACCACAGACCAACGAGAAGCTACTGGCAGACTTACCCACGTTAGCCGAGTCTGGACTCGAACTCACGAAGACAGAGGTGAGATGGCAGTGATTCGTAATGGTCAGCGCTTTAGACCACTCGGCCACTTGGGGGCCCCCCAATATGTTGATCGTATCAACCTATTTTCCACATATGATTTAAAAATGGGTCAAGTGGTGAAATTTCATCCAATCATATGCAAAGTCACTTTGTGTAGATATTGTGTATACTCTATATATACTTGCTTATAAGAGATGAGACTAACTGCAAACTGCCATTATATCATGTGCCAGGAGATCTGATGATCTGAGTCTAAAGCAGTTTGCTTGGAGTACTTAGCAGAACAACCAACACAGACCTTGATCTGTAAGCGCATTATGATATGGTAGATAAGGATCTTTGTTGTTTGCAGTTTGACATGTCTTATAAGCAAGTACAAATGTTAATAAAGCTTAAAGATATCTCAATGATATAAGCCTATTTCACCACTCTGGTGGTCTAGTGGTTAGAGCATACCAAAGACTAACAAAAATGGTACTAACAGCTGCCTCGCTTGGTGTTAGGATAATGTGACTGGGTGGGACATGATGCTACATGTCTGTGGCATGATGCCACTATAAACTGCCACACTGCAGACATGTAGCAATATGACTGAAAAATTGTTCAAGCTATGTTAAAAAAAATCACAATTACAAATAAGCCTATTTACCAAGTTTAATCAACATCAGAAATAGTCTCTCAAGGGTTGACAGGCAATATGTGTGAATCTTGCTCATAATGTGTGGTGGGCCTGATATAAGGTGTTGATTGGGCTTCTTCCATATCAAAATCATTAGAGACAACTAGAACAGGAAGTGTATCATCTTTGTCTAAAAAGCTATGTACAGGAGAAAGGTAGGACCTGACTTATGTCCATCAAATCAAACATTGGTGTTCTCAGAGTCAGTGCCTGTAACTCCTTGTAGTGGGTAAGGGCTATGTTAGATCTGTGAAATGATGAGAAGATGGTCTTTACCAAAGGTTTATATGATGACATGCCTGCAGCATTCCTGGTTGGTGCTATCTGATAAAGGTTCATAATATGCAACATCTACTCTGGGTCAAGAGATGAAATACACAAAACACCAAATTTAGTGTTTCGACAATAATTACCAGTAAGAGAAGAAATATATAATTTGTACTATGTTAGTATTGGGTTTCGGTTAGTTCAAGCAACTTGTCCATAACAAGCTGTAATTTGATACTGAGTATAAGGGTATCCCAACCTCTTGGGGTTGTGATACAGAGTGGCAACCTATGTGGTCCCTAAATTAATATTCTGATAGAGTAGTTGTAGTGGTGATGGGGACCAGCATTAACAATAAACAAGGAGTAAGAAAAAAAAATTTAAAATCAAAATATAAAAAGTTGTTTAATTTCAGTCCAAGCATGTGAACTCACAGATATTAACTTTCTCTACATTATTTGAGTTGTGGATCAAATAACTGTTCTCAGTGCCATGCTCACTTTTGATGGTACTCCAAAAACTAAATCAAAACCTTAGTACTATCAAAAACAAGATTTTTAAAATAGCTGATGTGATGGCCATAAAGGATGTTAGAGGGGCACCACTTTATTAAAAATAAACCAGATCCAGTCTATAAAGTTTGGTGGCAATCCACTAAATTTAGGCGAACTAAAGATAACAAAATTTATGGCAATGGATGAAAGATTAAAAGGCATCACGTAAGCTATTTTGGTGTATGCCCAGTCACAGAGAGAAACCATTCCAAAGTCAAGCAGTTTGAAATGTTGGTCACTAGTGACATACTTTAACAAACTGGTATTGTACCAATAAGTTTCAATATACGAAGTAACACAACACTCAGTGGCCAACTGTACTTGAGAAATTGATCACGCTACAAAGTATAAGAAAAATTTAACATCAAGGTTAATGTCTCAAGCTTAATGACCTTTCTCTGTGCAAAAAAAAGGAAAAAAATCATCATTCCAAATAAATATAATGATAAATTCATACTGAAGTTACATTCCAAAATACGAAGAGGACGAGATGCAAAGGTAATGAAATCAAAGGAAATTAATGAAATCAAAGGAAATTAAAAACTTGTACTTAGATAAACTACTTTGAGCTCTATCTTCTGCCACAGTGAACTCAACCAAAACTTTGTCCCCTAAATAGCCAATGCTGACCAAATGTTATGCACAGCCATGCGATCAGTGTGGCATCATTTGTATAATGTCATTAAAATCAATGTAGGTATTAGGGGTGTAGCTTTGCTTTGATGAGCTGAAAAGTGAAGGTAAAAAGAGAAGTTTGAGTGAGAAAATGTTGCTTTCATCTTCCAGACACTAATGAGTTTAACTGGCACATTAGGTAGCACTTGCTTAAGCCTCATGTACTTAATTTATGAATGAAATTTCCCTTTTAGGAAGGGTCTTATAAGCTCTCTCTCTCCATGGGAAAAACAATCCACTTCAAATGGTGGAAGATTAAAGATCAGATGAACCTTTACTGGGGAGGAAAAGTCATTTCCTACCCTATCTCCTCACTTTAGAAGCTGCTAAATAAAATTATAAAGCTCATTCTGGACAAGAAGTCTAGCTGGATCATCCCCTGCTCACATATGACTGAGAATGGGGATCTGGGACAATCAGTGGAAGCTGAGGTTTGTTAAAAATCTGGTTGGCAAAAGAAAGAAATTATTATTATTATTATTATTATTATTATTATTATTATTATTATTATTATTTAAAGTGGGTAAAACAATTAGCTACCTTGAGACCCTCATACAAATTGGACTCATAATTCCACTGAACCTCACACCACCTGGATGAAAGAATAGAGCAAGTAGCTTGCTAATTCATCACACAATACCACCAAGCAAGAAAACAAGTTTGAGGACAAGGTTCTTGAAGAAAGCTTCACCCAATGATTCATAGTGACATCTTCTTTGAGATGGCAAAATGTCCATTTCAGATGCAGGAGGTTACAGGTTTAAACCTGGTCCAAGTCATACCAAAGACTTTTAAAAACTAAAAGCTGCCTCATCTGGCACTGAGCATTAGGAGATTTAGTGTTAGGACTGGTTGGCCTGGTGTCAGGAAAATATGACTGGTTGGAACATGATCGTACATGTTTGTGATATGATGCCCCAATGCTAGACATTACTATAATCTGCCACACTAAAGACAGAAGAGCCATAAGACTAAAATTGTTAAACCTACATTAAAAATCCAAAATACATATTGTCCAGGGGAAACATTTCTTGCTGTTGAGGGTTTAACGCCATTTTTCAGCACATGATAGACTTTGTAGGGCAGCCAGTATTAATGGTGGAGGAAGAACCCGGGGAAAACTCCAGAAAGAACCACTGACCCACAAGAAGCTACTGGCAAGCTTTCTCACATTCCCACATTGGTCGAATCTGAGACTTAAACTCACACAGACAGAGGTGAGATAGCAATGATCCATAATGGAGAGCACTTTAGACCACTCGGCCACTAGGGGGCCCCCAGGAAAAAATGTAATAGCTATATGGGTTTTTAACTAACAAATAACAAAGTACTTTTTTTTCCTGTTCTGTAAATAACTTTCTCTCAAATCTCTCTTCTTTTTCAGATTTCTCTGACAATGAAAACTATAAGGTTGTACAATTGTGTGTGAGACAGACTGTCATTTTCTTTTATGGCTAAAAATTCACCTATGATGCTATTCCTTAAGTGATATTGTCACACTTCCAAGTCAAGAATTCAGAAAACCTGACAAACCATGAATTTACTTCAATTTATGCTCTAGAGAAATTAGGTCAAGGTATCAAAATAGGCAAACAACCTAACACAATAACACATGATAAGGGTTGCGCCCAGCTGATGGCTTCACTATACATATAATTGCATGACACTATGAAGATATATGGGAGCCAAAACAATAGGATACCAAACCAGCAAGAAATTTTTTTTGCTTCCCCCTCTCTTACATGATATCTGTTAGTAAAACATGATTGCAGTAATCTTGGCATATAAAAACCAGACTTTTTTGGACCCCATTATATAGGCTCCTAACCTACATAATCAGTTCAAGAAAGGGTGCTAAATTCACATGGAATACTATCACCTTGGGACTGTTAATATAATGGACTGTCAATATAGTGGACTGTCATGTAGGTCATTAAAATGGTAGTCTGTCTGAAATAAACAGGGTCCTGTCACACATTTGTTAATTGATTAACTGCTGCCAAGATGGGTACATAAAAAAAAAATAGTTGTTTTAGGTTTAATACTATTTTTCAGTACATGATAGGCTATATAATGTGACCAGTATAACTGATGGAGGTAAGACTAGTAAGTGCCAATGACCCATGGGAAGCTACAAGCAATGTTTCTCATATATCCACAATGGCTGACCCGTAGACTGGAACCCATGTGGACAGAGGTGAGATGGCAGTGATTGGTAATAGTGAGCACTTTTGACCACTTGGCCACCTGGGAACCCCAAAAATGAAGGTATCAAGGATATTCCAGAGTAATTTTGTTGCAAATTAATTTAATATAATTTAATATAATTAAATATAATTTAATATAATTATATATAATTTAATATAATTCATAACAAGATTACTCAGGAATGTCCAAATATTCCATAGTAATAAAAACTGTGTAAGTACCAGCATGGCTGAAAAATACTGTGGTACATGGCACTGGGTCAAAATACCATGGTAAATCAGTATGTTGCTATTACAGTGCCAACCTCAACACAATTAGGGTGATGTTATAACAAGAATCCTTTGTGGAAGAACTCATTAAACTAATCTGCAGATATAAACTATATGAAGTGGAACAATAAATCCATCTGAAGATAGGCAAATGAGAGAGAAATGTGTAGAAGAAAAACAGTGATGACTCTTCATTGTCTTGGATAATAATTTTAAGCCATATTTACTAAAGATAAGATCATGATTAGCATTATTGTTTCTTGAAAACAGATTCTACTCCTAACATCATTCTGGTACTGGAATAGTTCAAACAGATTCTACTCCTAACATCATTCTGGTACTGGAATAGTTCAAACAGATTCTACTCCTAACATCATTCTGGTACTGGAATAGTGCAAACAGATTCTACTCCTAACATCATTCTGGTATTGGAATAGTGCAAACAGATTCTACTCCTAACATTATTCTGGTACTGGAATAGTTCAAACAGTTTCTACTCCTAACATCATTCTGGTACTGGAATAGTGTAAACATATTCTACTCCTAACATCATTCTGGTACTGGAATAGTGCAAACAGTTTCTACTCCTAACAACATTCTGGTACTGGAATAGTGCAAACAGATTCTACTCCTAACATCATTCTGGTACTGGAATAGTGTAAACAGATTCTACTCCTAACATAATTCTGGTACTGGAATAGTGTAAACAGATTCTACTCCTAACATCATTCTGATACTGGAATAGTGTAAACAGATTCTACTCCTAACATCATTCTGGTATTGGAATAGTGCAAACAGATTCTACTCCTAACATCATTCTGGTATTGGAATAGTTCAAACAGATTCTACTCCTAACATCATTGGTATTGGAATAGTGCAAACAGATTCTACTCCTAACATCATTCTGGTACTGGAATAGTGTAAACTGATTCTACTCTCAACATCATTCTGGTACTGGAATAGTGTAAACAGATTCTACTCCTAACATCATTCTGGTATTTGAATAGTGCAAACAGATTCTACTCCTAACATTATTCTGGTACTGGAATAGTGTAAACAGATTCTACTCCTAACATCATTCTGGTACTGGAATAGTGTAAACAGATTCTACTCCTAACATCATTCTGGTATTGGAATAGTGCAAACAGATTCTACTCCTAACATCATTCTAATATTGGAATATGATTCATTTCTCAAGGCAAAATGTTGAAATGCAGCTGTGATTCAAAGTTGAATGAAGCAATGGGATCAGCTACTGGTGAAGCAAGATGCAAGCAAAGCCTAACAAAACAAAATTTTAATACTCCTGGATGAAGCAGTATGGCTTTATGCAGCATTTTATTCCTTGCACATACTGCAGATATCATATCAACATTTGTCACTCTAGACTGTATGACATCTGTCATCATATTAACATTGCCCATCATTCAGGACCATGCATAAATACAAAGCTCAGCCCCAAAAGGAACCAACATGTTCAAAAATTCTAAATGACTGACCATATAATTTTAGGGAAGTCTGGGATCCATAAACACACCTGCATTAAAAATGGGATTGTCTTGTTTGTACACAGATGTTTTATTAACTCTAAGGTTTATGGAATGCATACCTATGAGAATGGCACAGACCAGCAGATCTGACAAAATATTCTGTGAGATTTGAGTAAACTTTGTGATATCTGATTTTGTTAAGGTCACCCCCTTTTAATGAAATTAGGAAAATATTGTCATTTGATAAGTTTTATATTTTATCACAAAATGGAATAATGTACACAACCGTGAATGAAAAGTGAAACTGATTGTGACTGCTTTCCATCTTAAAGTTCACTCAAGCATTCATCTCATTCTGTAAACACATTAAATTGGATCCAATATATCACATATAAAATCAACCTGAAACCTTTATTTTCCTGTAATAAATTATAACTCCTACAATGAGACTGACTTCTGCTTAAAAATAATTGATGTTCTTCCTCACACCAATGAGACACCACAAGTATCTGAATGTGGTAGAATCCCTTTTGCTACCTCATAGCAAACTCCTACACTACAATGCATTCCATTATTCTGACAGTTATTTAGTCTGGTATTGATTAAAGAACATGTCCAGAAATTCAACAATGAAGCAGGAAGCTACTGAAGTCAAGGACAATTAACAATTAGAAAAGCCTGGAATAATACCTTTTTTCATGATGCTACCCATATTATGACACATTCTTCATTATCATTGATTTAAATTGTTACAATGCACATGCATAAAAGTTTTTTTTCCATCATATTAATTTACCTTCATTGGGGATGTCATGCCATGTTCAAGACCTATGATGCTGGATTTTACCTGACATTCATATGAACATGATAAATGCAGTATAACACGAGGCGCAAGAGGGTCTGGTATCACTTACCTAGCTTAAATAACTTAATAGTTGACCGTAAAATTCTTTTTTTAAAGATGAAGGCACTGTTTCTTGCTTTTATTTATAACTCAGTCATCCAAGAGCTTGATCATATAGACCTATTTACCAAGTTTTAAAAAAATGGAAGGTAGTGCTGTTCCTCAAAGTTCACCAATGATCTTGCTGAATTTTCTAAGCTTATAAAATGAACTTTATGCATCATAGTAAGAAAAGAAGAAATTGTAGACTCAACCCTTGGTAGTCGAAGTTGCAACCTCCTTCCCCAGTAGTAATTAAGGCTTCCATGTTTACAAAAAATACAAAAATTTACACAACCATTCAGAACATATTTCTGTTTAAATGTGATTAATCTATTTTCTTGCCAGAATTAGCAATTTTGAGGCAAACACAAATTTTTTTCCTTAAAGATATTAATAGGAAATGTAACGTCTTTTTATTTAAGTTCAAAATGAAATATTTTCCACAAAAATATGTACTACTTGACAAAACTATTTACTGTTTGCCTTAGTTAGAAAATTCAGCAAGGTTAAGATAATTATTAAGGAATATGGACTGACTGATGGTACTAACGACTGCACAAATGACGTCAAATGTTATAAAGCAAGTCTCAAACATCCCTCCATATTCAGCTGAACCATGGTGGCTCAGTGGTTAGAGTACCAGATTCACAATTATTGGGGTATGGGTTTGAATCCTATAAATGGACCAGCCTGAGTCAGCTGCGATGGTGTGTCCTTGGCCAAGGCACTTTACATAAATTGCCTCGGCACTATATAACTTAATTCTTCTGTGCCATAATGCACAAAAAAAATGACCCAAATCATACCTTTATTATGTAAATTTCCTTAAACTTCTGTTACACATGAAGACCAAATGTAACAAAATTTGTGTTCCAGGACTATAATGTAAACCCATTTCTTCATTTTAACTGCGGAGTGTTGAAACCATTTTTGATATTCTTCAGGGAAAACTGCTATTGTGGATATAATGGATGTCAACTTGGCACCATTTTCATTTAGGACCAAAATGTGATCATACTTAGAAATCTTTGGGTGGAAATTCCATGCTGATATGACTTTTTGTTTTGAACAAGGAACAATAACAACATTTTCATTACAGATGCCATGGTGGCCATATTTAATAACAGATTTGCACCAGTTTTATTTTGAACCAAAGTGACATAATAAGAAACATTTTGGTGAACACACATGTCAGTATGACTATTCATCTTAAAAAAGAAATGAAAACAAGATTTTCCAGATGACAAATGTGGTGGCCATACTGGAGGTCTTACCAGCATTTAGGACTAATGAGATCATGGGATGAATAAATTACTCCATAATAAAATGATTGTGACTTACTATTCTGGCTCAAAACATAATTGTCTTTGACAAATTTTACCATTTAATGCTCAGAAGGCCAAAAACAGAATAATGCACAAGAAGCATAATAGCATTGAAAATTTCTGCTATAAAAATGTCAGTCTTACTTAAAAAAAATGAATCTAGGCACCAGTTTGACTGTGGAATGTGAGCACCAAAGGTGTGAAGGGCAAGCACCTTATCATGGTATTTTGTTAAGTATTTTTACTTTCTTGTGGCATTTCTTTCTCCCACAACAAGGTTAACAATACTCATCAGTAATTACACTCCAGTCAGGAAGATCTGAGCTCTGATGCCACCTCTGCCATGAACAGTGTTGTTACAGATGCCAAGGTATCCAAAATATACAGCCACAGCTGGCATTAAAGTTTTTGCTTCAAATAACCTATTAGCATTTTTTTAATACATTAAATATCTCTGCAAAGTTACAATTATTATTGTCAAAAGGCTAAATTTCACAAAATGTCAAACAAGATGAAACATTTTTGTTTAATTTTTAAGGATTTAAAAAAAATGGTTCTTTACAATAAAGAACATCAGTATATCACAATAAAATATACCTAGTTTATGGTACACTCTTATGGCTTTCTTAAAAAGTTAACATTATAAATCACCATCAGTATTTTTCATATTCAGTGTCAATGACTGATTGGTATGATAGTACTCTAATTTCAACAGGCTATATCAAACACTAAATGCTTAAGTTCATATTCTGATGCAGTATATTAGTCATCATCAACTATGTCCTTCAAATGTTTCAATTTAAAAATGGTTCCAGATTACATCTATTGTTGTTGTTGAATTGTCTCCTATGGTAATTGGAGCACCCCTATACTTGAACCAATAAAAATCTTGGGTCCTACCTAAATAAAATTAAGGTTGATAAGGTTGCAGTGAAGTACTAGGCATGAAGTCTTCTATGATGCAGCAAATAGGATGAAACTAATATAACACTAACCACTGACTTATACTGAGGTATGGTTAAACTACCATATATGCCTGATTCTAAGACTAGACCCAATTGCAAACTGCACATACCCAGATCTGGTGTCACATAATGTACCAGCAGATCTGGGTATGTACAGTTTGTTAGGTCTCTGATCTTCGCAGTTTAAGTGTATATATGTGGTATACAATGATACAACTATAAAATTAGAGTATGCAGCTTATTGTAGTGCCAATGCCACTCCTTAATCAAAGAATGAATTAAATGGTACCAAAACTGAACTATATCCTGTGCAAATTTCATTCAATGGGTTACAGGTACTGTTAAAACTGTACCAAGTCATTCAATGGGTTACAGGTACTGTTAAAACTGTACCAAGTCTAAGTTAAGAACAAGACATTAGCATTACATAAAAAGTTACAACACTACCATCACAACAGAGCACTTCATTATAATATTGTTCCTTTTATCATAACACGTATGATGATGGATCCCATTTTATTATATAGAAGTAAAATTACATCAATAGTACATCTCATATGGTGGTATATTTCATGACTCCATTCCATTATAATGATGTAGTGTTGCTGTACACCAAAATTTTTAAAATTTCTGGCCAAAAAACAAGCACATGTTCCAAGATCACATATATGGTTAAAATGGGATAATAAGCACCAATGCCATCTGATTAAAATCACATCTTTACTGTACTCATATTAAGATCTGACAGCTACCACTCAGAGGTCATGTTCTGGTGACTTGTTATTGTATTATAATTGCTAATTTTATCAGCCAATCAGATGAAGTCTTATTCTGTGGTGTTTGGGAGATAAAGCGGTGTGGCTAAAGAGCACCTATGTGTTCAAAATAATTTGATTCACTTTCAGACTTTTGAAAGCTGCATTTCTATTGGCTAATTCAAAGGTCACCAGAATATAAGCCCTAAGCAGTAATTGTTAGATCTTCATGTAGACCCTGGAGATTTGATTTTAATCAGATTGTGCACTAAGGCACATTAGAACTCACTAGTAATGCAGGTGTTCCATAGAACTTGCCACAAAATCTGCAAATCCATCAATAAAAGCCACAAATAACAAAGGTAACTTTTGGGCACAATTTATATTTCTTCACATCCAGGAACCAACAACGTATTTTGTTTTTTAAATTTAGAAAATATACTTAACTAGACATACAACTTGATATAATCTACATGTTTAGTATACATTAGCTCATATCTTGAATTATGTCACTTGTCCTTTAAGGCTTCTTTTCAGAACAGGCTTTGCTGTATGACCTTAAGATTCCCCACCTGCTAGGGTATTTAGTTAAATGTCATCTTAGTGAAGCAGGATACATTTTATAAGGCTGGCATGATTATATACCATACCTTGTATACTACTCTCTCAATAACTCCCAAATTCTCTTATAATGCAGTATCTGGAAATGAGCTTTTTTTTTTCTCTCAAAGAAATTGGTATTAAAAACAGGCTGAAAGAGAATAAATTGCAATCAGAACTGATAAATAAATCCTTTATACATTACTTGTTTTATCATCAAAAATGATAATCAGTGACTGAAAAATCAGAATCAAAATTATGAAATTCACAAGTTTTAATATGAAATCTCATATTTTATTAGCTTTCATTGCAGATATATTTCTCAATACACTATAAATACATAATGTAAATGATGAACCCACCTATAATACTGATATATATTATGAAGTGGATATGGTTGTATCCCATACCCTGTATTATGTACTCAGTACAAAACCACCCCTGGATACATTTTATAAAGTGGATATGGTTGTATCCTAAGCCATGTCTAATGTATTCAAATACAATATCATCATGTACATAGTGGTACATTTGTATGGTTCCCCAAAACAAAGTGACATTTATTTTTCTAATAATGAATAGATTTTACTTTGAGTCATGCAGGGAGCTCATCATCAAGACCAACAGATAAAGGCAGAAATTGCTGTGTAGACAGTAAATTCTTCATCTTACACATTCTGTTTTTCTGATATGACAGAATAGCCACAACAAGCCCCTGTAATGCAAGCTGCTTTATTGATTATTTTCATAGATTATTACTGTAAACCTGTAAAACATATTATGGGCTCCTGAACCCAAGGAAATCTGGAATTCATGCAACAATTTCTCTGAAAATGTCAGACTGTATTTATTGTAGCCTTCTATTAATATCTCATGAAGGTGCTCTCATTGGCATTTGAAAACAATGAATCTGTTGCCAAGAAGAGATGCAAAATATGTCTTTTATGACTTGACATAACAATGGAACTGAGAGCCAGAAGGAAATCAAGGATAAAAAAGCATACCTATTGCTGATGTATATTTAATTGTTTGTCAGTTTTTTTAAATTTTTTTAAAAATTCCATTACATGCTATTGTAACTGTTTACTGGTCTTGACCTTGTCCAGAATTGAGTTCACTTCTGTTTGACCTGATTTACTATTTTTTTATAATTTTTTTAAAAAAATTTCATTGATGTAAACAACTAATAATTGCTTCATTATCCGCTATGGGTATGAGTCTATTGACCAAATTATTATTCAGGTAAACATTGATTTGGGTCAACATTTGGGGATTCCAAAGTTAATTTTATAGGGTATTATGTTTTAAATAAACAAGGCTCATTAAAATGTGCTAGAAGGTTATTTTCCATTAGGTATTGGTTGCTGAGGTCAAGCAGAGAACTATATTATCTTGTGACTTCAAAGATTTTATCAGTCATGCATTAACATCTAGCACTTTTTTAAGTTATATTATGTTGTGACCAGTTTAGGTTGAATTTTACTTTCTTCAAATTACTGAATTCAAGTGATTATTTCTCTGGAAATACAAAAGTGCTCTGACAAAATTCTTGGATAAGACATTCGTTGGAATTTATACTCAATTCAAGCCTGAAATAGTATTTCTGGGATTCAACAAGAAACTGCTGACATATCAGTATGATGCAGGCTATGGATTATTTTTGGATTTAATTTGCAATACTGTAAGTTCTTTTCTTTTTCCTTATTTTCACTTTGTATTCTAGTGAAATAAAGTTTTTGTTAAATTTTACAAAGCTTAGTGTCTTCACACTTTTCTGATTTTAAGAGCATACACTTGTAACACTATACATAATTTGCCATCTTGTTTTTTTTAAAAATATCATTTGGTAGTCCTCTGTAGAAATCAAAGCATAAAGTATTCTGGTGCACATAGGTTACCTCAAACTTTCTATCAAAGAGATAATAGTTACGGTTAAATATATCTTTAAAGTTTTGAATTTATTACTCAGTTTTTCATACTTTGAAGATCAATCTTTTCAAAGTTCTTGAATTAAAATGAGCAGAATGCATCATGCATAATATACGATCTGATATTCTATACAATCATATGACTACAGTGCTATAACATATTCACAATGCAAGAAACGAGTTATCTAGTCATGGCATAAACCCCACATGTACAAGGTCTCCTTCAAAATGTAAACACCTCACACTTCTGATCAAGTAATCATTATTTTTATTCTACTTATGCAAGTATTCCATGGTTTAGCACTCTCATTTATGCAATAATTTCTTTCCATGGTAACACAGCTGAGTATCAAAGGACCCTCTATTCAGATTTGCTTGACATGTGTACTAAGTTTGGTTGAAAGATTTTGAACAGTCTAAATTATGCCCCCCAAAATTATAATAATATAGGAAAAAATACAGGCCTGGAAGAAGTGGGGAGTCGGTTTATTGTGGTTTGAAGTCTAAACTCAAAATTTTTCAAGACTCTTTTGTCGACTACCATAACAGCTGTAAATATTGGGACATGAAAAAGTAATCTTTTTCTGTGTCCTAAGATGTATATGTCTGAACACTTACTGAACTGTTGTAAACTACTGTGATTGCTTTTATTATTATTTTCAAGGTGCATATTTCTGATTTCTCCAACATTAAATTAAATAAAGACTTAATAATTCACAGGTGGGTTCAAGTTTACCCAGGAGACCAGGCTAGTACTTAAAAATCATGCCAAGCATCAGTTTGATCCTTGTTTATGGTGCTTGTACTGAATTTTACTTTTTGCTAAAAATTGACCATGATATCACAGCGCCCGGATGCCACCACATTGTTTTCGGACAAAGCACCGAGAGATGCTCGGTAACAAGTAGCAATTCACAACATATAGTCAAAATAAAGTTGTTTTTATTCGCACTTCCCTCAATATGTAATGTTTTCATATATTCTACTATAATATATGAGTATCTACAACAATAATTTTGTACATTTTACTTCTTTGTTATCCTTTTGTATTGTTTTCAAATCTATGTTGAGTAAAGCTCTTGTATCTACACACTAAAAGAATATATGTGTGTATGTGTGTGTGTGTCCCAAATAAATTTGATGAAACTAGAAATATTCATTTATATGGACTTTGTTTCCAATTCAGTTTGTGTGCAAAAGGTGTATCATTTTAAGGGTGGCTGTCATCATTAGGGACAGCTGTTTTTGTATTGCTGTTTCCATCAACACATGCATACAATTATGCTTAACAATTAAATGTAATTGTACAAATCTTTTAAGAAGCCCCCAGTGGCCGAAAGCAAAAGCACTGACCAATACGGATCACTGCCATCTCACCTCTGTCTGTGTGAGTTTGAGTCCAGACTCGGCTAAGGTGGGCAAGTGAGAAAGCCTAATATTAGCTTCTCGTGGGTCGTTGGTTCTTCCTGAGGTTTTTCAGGGTTCTTCCTCCACCATTAATACTAGCTGCCATGTATAGCCTATTTTGTGCTGAAAAATGGCATTAAACCCAACAACAACAACTACAACAACATATCTATTAATTAAAGAAATGTACTGTCCATATAACATAAATATAATCAACCAGCGCTGCTCTTTTAACACCATAACTCTAATGAACCTAATGCATAATGTTCTAAACTGTCATTCAAAATTTTGATTTACTTTTGTAAGACATTCATTGAAATAAACATATAAATTTTCTCTCCTTTTCTCTTAACTTTGTTACTGATTAACATATCAGAAGCAGGAAAGGTTAATAAAATTAATAATGCATAATACAAAAAAAACCAAAAAACAAAAACAAATAAACAAAACAAAAAACAATACAAAACAAAACAAACATTGATACATTGTTTTAAAACTTATAGAATATATATGCAACATTTCTAGATTCTACATGCATAATATCCCATCAACTAAGCAGAATGTATTTGAATGCACTAAACAAATATATTCCCTTCATACATCCCTCTCTATTTATATGTTAAAACATGAATCACATATAAGAATACTTCACTGATATTATTTAATCGAGGGGAAAGGCTGGCAGTTCCATTGGAATTTTCATCTCAAAAAATATTCAGGTATATTTATCAGTAATGAAATGCATGGAATTTGTGTATTATTTGGTTCTAGAAGATAAATTATAAGATTTATACAGTCTGCAGGCTTAAGCACCACTGTAACTAAATATTGGAATTCACGTCTATATTCAAATGAATAAATTTAATGCCTAATACATAGTTTTCAGTAAGAAAAATAATACGAATAATATCATCGAAAAGATGCCTGAATGCTATTACGCCAGCTCACCTTGTCTAAATAGCTTTTTTTAGAAAATTATATCACTGCATGTAACATTTCACAGAGGTAAAAATTATAAGCGCCATTACCAAACATATTGGATGCAGATTTTGCTTTATTCATTATTTTGACCAAATTGTATTCTTCCAGATAACTCTTCAGCAAGTAAGTTCTAGCTATTTCATTTACCTTGATCCATGTGCTCTCAAGCTGCTCTTTTTCAATGATATAAGCAACACTACAAAGATAATCTTTACGAAAAGGTACACACATTTAATGTGCAAGGCATAACAAGCATAACTGTTCATAAATGAATGGTAATAATAAAGGGTAAAATTCTGAATATAGATCAACTAAGATCATCATCATACTGTGTTTTACTGAACAAAATCATAATTGTCCACACAATGGAAAGCTGGACAATTCCGCATCTCATTTGTTTATAATTGGTGGATTTGTCTTTTGTTTTCCCACAGCAATACAGGCCAGTTAATTATTAAAACCCTGAAAAATGACTTGGGTTTTAAGAGGGAATTTTATTGGAAACTTTACCAGTACTTTGATGTATAACTGTCTTTCACTCTGTAATATTGTCAGGTTATTACAGTTTTCTAAAATGGGGTGTAAGGTCACTTACATCAAAGCAAACTACAACTCAGTCTTTTATTGTACAGTGTAAAATTTTCTAAGTATTATCTCTGAAACTTTATTATTGTATTTTGGATTTATCATTAAAGTTGAGTGCAGTAGTGACCATGATTCGAATCCAAGGGAAGTACTTCATTCAGTGTGTGTTCAAAACTTAAAACAGACATGCAGTGACGCCATATGTAAATATGCTCACTAACCCAATTGTTCTTCATTGTTGTCATACTGGGATGACATTTTAATGATTTAGGTATTTACAATTTTAAGGGAAAATAAAAACAATTACGCGTGTACTGATATAAAGCATAAAAAATTGAATCAAAAGGTACAGGTAATGTAAGAACAACCTGCAAATGCTTATTCTTGTCATCATCCGATCAAGTCATACACAAATCTGAATTAGGCAAAAACAATAAATAAGACACAAAATTAAATAAATTGAATGACTTTTTAAACAATATATATTATTTCTAATGTGATAATCATACATGACAACCCACAGAAAGTTTAATAAGGGTAATTTGTACTTATGTAAGTTTGCCTAGAACTTATCCTGTCCATCTTGGATTTTGGGTCAGCTTTTACATGGGTCATGCACTTTTCAATGTTTATACCTATTCATTTTTAGGTGTTTGCTGATAGGCAAATGAGTATATATGGTAAACAGATATAGCCATTAGTGTATATATGGTAAATAGATATAGCCATTAGTGTTCTGTGAACATATTTCTAGTTCATTCCATGTCTGGTGAATTGATTGACAGAATCATAATCAATTAGTTTTTGAGAAGATTTTGTTGAAATGTCATGATCTGCTTAGATGGTAATGTAATGAAACTATATTATAAATGATAATGTATATGTTGCAGCAATTGGCTCATTACCAGACAAGTTTCAAGCCATCTGTATCACAAACCATGAAATTGCAGCACCGAATTTACACCATGCAATGTATTTCTGATCTTTTCACAGGAACTAATGTTAGGTATTGGAAAATGTGGTGAAGCTGCTAGATGACAGACAGCATTAATTAAGTTGATATGAAACCAGGAGCTGTATAATGAATTCATGACATTCACAAAATGTACTGAATAGCTGCCATCTGAAAAAAACATTAAGAATATGTTCATGTCTGAATAAAGTATTATGTACCTGTGCATCAGCCTGGGAGAAATGTCATGTACCTGTATATGTCTGTCTGTCTGAGTAAAGTATCATGTACCTGTGCATGTCTGTCTAAGTATCATGTACCTGTATATGTCTGTCTAAGTATCATGTACCTGTGTATGTCTGTCTGAGTAAAGTATCATGTACCTGTGCATGTCTGTCTAAGTATTATGTACCTGTGCATGTCTAAGTATCATGTACCTGTGCATGTCTGTCTGAGTAAAGTATCATGTACCTGTGTATGTCTGTCTGTCTAAGTATCATGTACCTGTGTATGTCTGTCTAAGTATCATGTACCTGTGTATGTCTGTCTGAGTATCATGTACCTGTGTATGTCTGTCTGAGTAAAGTATCATGTACCTGTGTATGTCTGTCTGAGTAAAGTATCATGTACCTGTGTATGTCTGTCTGAGTAAAGTATCATGTACCTGTGTATGTCTAAGTATCATGTACCTGTGTATGTCTGTCTGTCTAAGTATCATGTACCTGTGTATGTCTGTCTGAGTATCATGTACCTGTGTATGTCTGTCTGAGTAAAGTATCATGTACCTGTGTATGTCTGTCTGAGTAAAGTATCATGTACCTGTGTATGTCTGTCTGAGTAAAGTATCATGTACCTGTGCATGTCTGAGTAAAGTATCATGTACCTGTGCATGTCTGTCTAAGTATCATGTACCTGTGCATGTCTGTCTAAGTATCATGTACCTGTGCATGTCTGTCTGAGTAAAGAATCATGTACCTGTGTATGTCTGTCTGTCTAAGTATCATGTACCTGTGTATGTCTGTCTAAGTATCATGTACCTGTGTATGTCTGTCTAAGTATCATGTACCTGTGTATGTCTGTCTGAGTAAAGTATCATGTACCTGTGTATGTCTGAGTAAAGTATCATGTACCTGTGTATGTCTGTCTAAGTATCATGTACCTGTGTATGTCTGTCTAAGTATCATGTACCTGTGTATATCTGTCTGAGTAAAGTATCATGTACCTGTGTATGTCTGTCTGAGTAAAGTATCATGTACCTGTGCATGTCTGATTATAATGTACTGTGTATGTCTGAGTAAAGTATCATATACTTGTGTATGTCTGAGTAGAGTATTTACCATATATTATCATGTATGAACTCATATGTGTACCTGTGCATGTCTGACTAGTGTCATGTACCTGTGCATGTCTGTCTAAGTATCATGTACCTGTGTATGTCTGAGTAGATTATAATGTACTGTGTATGTCTGAGTAAAGTATCATATACTTGTGTATGTCTGAGTAGAGTATTTACCATATATTATCATGTATGAACTCATAGGTGTACCTGTGCATGTCTGACTAGTGTCATGTACCTGTGCATGTCTGAGTTAAGTATCATGTACTTGTGTAAGTCTGAGTAAAGTGTCATGTACCTGTGCATGTCTGAGTGAAGTGTTATGTACCTGTGCATGTCTGAGTGAAGTGTTATGTACCTGTGCATGTCTGAGTAAAGTGTCAGGTACCTGTACATGTGTCTGAGTAAAGTGTCATTTACCTATGCATTTCTGAGTAAAGTGTCAGGTACCTGTTTAAGTCTGTCTAATTAAAGTATCATGTACTTGTGTATATAAGTAAAAAGGTCAAAATTTAGATAGGGCTGAAATTCTACTGCCTGAAAAAGTGTCCAAAAATACAGATAAGGCCTTTATTTCCTTTCTAACTGCTTAGCTTTATACCATCTCTGATATTATTAAAAATGTTAAGACTGTCATATTAGCTATTAGAAGACTTCTGGTGAAAATCCAATGCCAATGGGATCATCCATTCAGAGGACCCAGAGTGTTCTAAAGCACTAAACATTATGGATCACTGCCATCTCACCTCTGTCTGTAATGGTTTGAGTCTCTGGCTTGGCCAATGTGGGTACATGAGAAAGTTTGCCAGTAGCTTCTCAAGGGTCCCTGTGTTTTTTTCAGGGGTTTTCCTGGGTTCTTCCTCCACCACTGATACTGGTTGCCATGTATAGCCTATCTTGTGCTAAAAAATGTGTTAAACCCTACATCAACAGCAGTAACATCATCCAATTAGAAGAATAAGTAACCAAATTTTCAAGATGTTCATTGCAGCAGCTTTATTGGACCTATGCTGGACATGTCTACATTAGGACCAACTAGACATGTCTTTTTGTGAAAACTACATGCTGATGTGACCATCACTTATGGAATAATGCTAACAAGATTTTTAAGATGGCCACAATGGTGGCCATACTGGATGTCAAATCAGCATCATTTTCTTTCAGGAAAAACAAAACAAGTTTTCTGATGAAAAACCCATGCTGATATAACTTTCAACTTAAGAGTATCAGGAAGAGTTGCAAGACTGCTGACATGGTGGCTGTATCTGATGTCAAGCAAAACCATTTTCATTCTGGACCAACTAGATATAAATTCAAACTTCAAAAGTTCTGGTTTTTTTCAAAGCTGATCACTTCTATTTAGACATTATTGAAACCTGCAAAATTTACTTAGCTCCAAAACTGAAAAGCTTAACAATATGCAAAACTACCTGTACACATCTGAAATGGAAAATTTGACAGTGGAAGTGCTTCAACATGCATGGTCAATTTTATGCTTTACACAAACACATGTTAACAAATTCATTTTACTGGATGTAAGATAAACTAGGCAACTGTTAGTACAATATTTATAAGTCTTTGGCATGACTCAGCCAGGGTTTAAACCCATGACCTCCCACATCCAAGGTGGATGCTCGAATCACTAGGCCACTGGAGTGGTGAGTGATGAGAGAGAAACCTTTTTTTCAGCACATGATGGGTGGGTAGTCAATGGTGGTCAGTACAACTGATGGAGGAAAGGTGGAGAAAATGATCCTAAGAAGCTGATGCTAAGCTTTTGCATATATCCACATTGGACATTGGCCAAGTTGAGACTCAAAACTGCAGAGCTGAGATGTCACTCATCTGTAACACTGAAAGTCTTGGACACATGGCCACCTGGGACCCCCCAGTGAAGAATCGTGGGTGCTTATTATTATTATTATTATTATTATTATTATTATTATTATTATTATTATTATTATTAATAACAATACAGGGGTTGACAAATCTATAAACAATTCATTGACACAGTCTGCCAATTAGTGGGGCCCCCGAGTGGCTGAGTGGTATAGAGTGGCTGAGTGGTCTAAATCGAGCTGTCCCTTACTACGAGCTGTCCCTTACTGATCACTGCCATCTCACCTCTGTCTGCGTGGTGTTGGAGTCTAGGATTCGAGTCTAGGATTCGTGTGTTGGAGTCTAGGATTCTGCTAATGTAGATATGTGAGAAAGCTTGCCAGTAGCTTCTCGTGGGTCGGTGGTTCTTTCGGTGATTTCCGGTTTCTTCCTCCACCATTAATACTGGCCACCATGAATAGCCTATCGTGTGCTGAAAAATGGCATTAAGCCCAACAACAAACAAACAAACTGCCAATTAGTAACAAGAATACTGAGAAAAGAACTTATAGATTTCATAATTTTCTTTGTAGAAACCACTTCTTCTTGCAGCAACAGTAGCCATGACTTATAACCTTTTGAATCCAAAACTGACAGGCATTCTTAGGATTCTACTTAACCCAAAGAGCAAGCAACAAACAATGTAGATGTAGTTATCTTACTAGAACCATTTTCCTTCTTTCAGTCAGTGACCTAAACCTTTGATTTTTTTATACACACACACACATTAAAATATTTTACTTGCCTAAAAAAAACTCTTGCTCAAGTAGCTCTTTAAAAAAATGTAAAACCTGATAATGTTAGTGACCTAAAATTTGATCACATAAACATTATTCTGTTATCTAAGCTCCAAGTAGTTACAAACTAAGACCAGTCGGCTCTCCCTCTGGTGAGTATTAATTAGCTCTGAAAAGTGAGAGCTTATTGATTGTGATATGAAAAAAACATATGAACTTCCAATGAACAAAGTTAACAATATTCTTGATTGAACATCCCTTTCATTAGAGATAAACACTAATCCATTTTGAAATAGCACTCATCCATGCTTGGAAAAACCACATTACCAATGAAAAATGTTGACTTCCCAATTCAATTTTTTACTGTGTAATGTGGCATTTTGTAAAAAAAATCTACTTTTACTTCCTGAAGTAAAAAGTTGGTGTCATTAAATAGAAATGAATATACACAATTGTTTCACAGCAAAAACATACATTTTGGAACAGCAAATATTGTGAATTGGAAACTAAAATGTCATTTACATGGACTGCATAGCTGTTGTATATGCCAAGAAAAACCATGCCCCTCCCTATCTCCCAAGTGCACCTATAAAAATAGTGTATTAAAAGATTTGAAGTCTCACAATCACCGTTACTTATGTTAAACTATATACACTGATGGCTACAGACAATTTAAGTTATGGTTGGTCTCCTTTCACAGGTGTGCTAATTCTATACTGTAAGGTGTGGTGCATATAAGGATAGAGGAAAGCATACTTTGCAACAAATCTCCGTTTAAATGCTGACAAAGTGATTACCCAGGAATAAAACTGCTCTCATAGTATTTCTAGTTACTAGATACTTCCACCTGTTGACAAGTTAAACCCACCTCAAGGTTTAAGGGAGGACCAGTGATATCTTTAAGGCTGGTTTATAACAAAGTGTTCAAAACAACATGTCCAATTGGAAATATTTAACAAATAATGTATTAAATTACTGTTTTATAATTTTAATCATTGTCACATCATGACATAACCAATGCAGCAGATTTCAAAAACAATTTTTTTTTAAAGTTCAGCAGCATACTCAAAAATACATTGATTAAAATCAAATCATGAGTGAAGGTAAACTTGTAAAGAAAGATATCACTCATGATGACACCCTATACTAACAATGGAATATCCTATATACTTGCTTATTAGACACACCCTATACTAACAATGGAATATCCTATATACTTGCTTATTAGACAAGTCCAACTTCAAACTGTACAGACCCAGATCTGTCAGCACATTATGCTGGCAAATCTGGTTCTATGCAGATTGTTATCAGTAATCAGTAAAACAAAAGAGATCCTGATCTGCAGGCACATTATGCTACAGAAGACCATGATCTTTGTTTTGATTTGACTTTCTAATTGAATACAAACAGTACAATCAAGCTGCATACAAAATGTGGGTCCAACATTTAGTGACCATTAAATAATGATGTAGGAAGCTGATAATCAAATTCTACTATAATTATATGAATACAGAACTGCACATACAAATTTCTTAAATCCAGTTATAATAATTATGGGAATTATAGTGTGGAAACAAAAGGGGCAGGTTCAACAATCCACCTCATTCAAGGTCCTGTCAATATCAGGCTACCTAACAAATATGGCCAAAACCAAATTATATAGGAACTATTGTGTAGAGTGAAAACAAGTAGTTCTGTCAGGGGCTATAACTCCACTAAATAATCATGATGATGTAGAATGACAACTAATAACAGCCAAGGTTTCATCAGTATCAAGTTACCTATAAAATCTGGATGAAACTACAGAGGGAGACATTGTGCTGAAATGAATAAAGTGGGTGGGTCTGACAACCTTGAGTTATGACTGCTACACAGTTTGTCAAAACTGATATTACAACCAAGCAAGGGTCTCAACAAAATCAAGCTGAACACAAAAATTTGGTAGAAATCCAAACATAATTATGGAAGTTACTGTATGGAAACGAAAATGGGTGGATCTGAAAATCATAAACTATTAATGCTGTTTAACAATGATAATTAAACTCAGCTAAGTTTGGTTGAGACACAAAAAATAATTAAGAGAATTAATAGTGTGGAAATGAGATTAAAAAAACAACACAAACACCGATAATTCCATGCAACTAGTTTCGCATATAATATATGCTTCTTCAGGCACAAAATGTTTTGAAATAAAGGGATGATGTCTTTACAGGCTAAAATAACAATTACATCATTACCTAACTTCATAAGAAATTACGTCATTAGGTAAACAATGCATAATCACAACTAAACAATGCATAATCACAACAACTATATATATATATGACAGGATCTAAAAGATACACCAGTCTCTAATGAAACCTGAATCAGTAAAATAATAAAATATAATAGAGACAAACAGTCATACATACAATTATAGTGTTATAAAAGATATACAATTTCACAAATTTGAAATTTTACATAATAGTTCCTATATAATTTGTGGTTGACAATTCAAGCCCATATGTATGATTTTAAGCAAATAGCTGACACTCTAACCACTCAGGCTACCTGAGAAATCAAGAAGGATTGTGTTACATTGTGAAATTGTATATCTTTTATAACACTATAATTGTATGTATGACTGTTTGTCTCTATTATATTTTATTATTTTAGTGTGGAAATGGAAATGTTTGACAAACAAGACAATAAATCAGCTAGATCATAATGCAGCACTGACAAAAAAAAAGCCAGAAATGGTTTCACCAAGAAGCTGCATACCAAAGTCAGTTTTACAATGTAGTAATTGGTATCAGGGGCTATAACTCTACTATCTGCTAAATTATAACACAGAACACTAACAACGGAACTTAAGCCAAAGTTCTCATCAATATATAGCTGCATACCAAATTTGATTGAAATTCATTAATAATTACATGGAAATGACTTGGGATGGACACGTTAATTGGCTTATGGATGGACTGCCAAAAAGACAGATGGATGGATAGATCTAATTTAGTAGCACCCTGCTCTACTTTGTTAGAAAAGGGTTGGTATAAATTATTAGTGTATATTTAATGTTCATAGCTATCTGAATTCTTACACATAATCAGTCCCCACAAATAATAATGAGGACATTTTAAAGTTTTTCCCACACTTTCTATTACTACATGCATTTTGAAATAAAAGAAATATTACTTTTCACCTAATCTTAATAAGTCTGTTGTTGTTGTTGTTGTTGTTGGGCTTTCAGCACACAATAGGCTATTCATGGCAGCCAGTATTAATGGTGGAGGAAGAAACCGACCCAGGAGAAGCTACTGGCAAGCTTTCTCACCTATCCACATTATTTGAATCTTAGACTCAAACCCACACAGACAGAGGTGAGATGGCAGTAATCCATAACGACAGTGCTTTAGACCACTCTGGGCTCCCCCAATAAATCTGTCATACAATTCATCTGCAAAGTTGCACATTTATCCAGGTACTAGTTTATTGACATTAACCACAATTGTTTCCAAGTAAGAACCATCTAACTGCAAATGGTGCACACCCAAACTCCATTGTCATATTATGTACTGTACATCTGGGTCTATGATATTTTATTTAAGGCCTTAGGCCCTGATCTACTCTCATAATGCAATGACAGGACTGGGTCTTTTTGCTAAATTGTAATAATATAGACTGAAACTAATCTACCATTATAAAATACACAAGTAGTGAAATGGATTTTTAAATTCTTTACAAAGCTTTATAACAGTCATAAAATTTGTTCTTTTGTCTGGAATTGTTGTGCATGATATTGTTACCCTATTTTTCTAATCTAGCAATGTCACACTTCCTTCTTAATTCTTGTCTAAGTGAATGTCAAGTGGAGGTGTGATTTGGGTTTTGAACATAGCTTAATAATTTGTCAGTCATATTGCTATGATGTCTGCAGTATGGCAGTTATAGTGATGTCTAGCTCTGGGAAATCATACTGCAAACAGGTAACATGATGTCCCACCAGTCATATATTATCACAACACCAGCCTGACCAGTCCTAACATAAAACTTCTTAATGCTGAGTGCCAAGCCAGGCAACTGCTAGCACCATTTTTATAAGTCTCTGGTATGACTCATCTGGGTCTGAACCTTTGACCTCCCCAATCCAAAGCTGACACTCTAACCACTCAGGCCACCTGAGAAATCAAAAAGGATTGTGTTACATTACAAATTACTGTCATGACAGGCCTGGCCAACTAATATCATCAATGATAGTTGAATGTATTTATGCAGTAGCATTTTATAGCACCTCAGCAATATAATGACTATATGGTGCCCACAAAATGTAAAATTACAAATAGTAAAAAATGTTTCAACAAAACTTGAGAAAATAAACCCTGTCCAATAAATGTAAACACAAAAGAAATACAAAATAAAACAAAAAATGTGAAGATGTTAAAATTTGGTAAATGTACTTAAAATAAATGATAAAGATAACATGTAAAATCCTAAAAAAAACTTGTCAAAATCTGCAATATAAAATACAATCCCACAAACAATGTTATTCTCATGTAGAATGTTTTCTTTATGCAGTTTATGTCAAAATATTTGTCTTACTGGGTGGAAATCATTACACTAAACAATGTGTTCCACTGTCAGTGGAAGGTATGCTATGCCCAGTTATATCTGTGTGTTAGGTATACACAATCAGAAGGTATGTGCACATTAGGTCTGTGTGTTAGGTATATGCAATCAGAAGATATGCACAAATTAGGTCTGTGTGTTAGGTATATGCTATCAGAAGATATGCACACATTAGGTCTGTGTGTTAGGTATATGCAATCAGAAGATATGCACACATTAGATCTGTGTGTTAGGTATATGCAATCAGAAGATATGCACACATTAGGTCTGTGTGTTAGGTATATGCAATCAGAAAGTATACACAAATCAGGCATGTGTGTTTCATATATGCAAATATAAAGTAAACAAATGTTAGGTATGTGTGTCTGGTATATTCAATTAGGAGGTATGCACAAGTCAGGTATGAGTGTCTGGTATATCCACTATGGATGCATTTACAAGTTAGGTATGTGTATCTGAAATGCACACAACCACCTATTCTCTACAATTTTGTTCTATGTAAAGTATGTCACTCTTTAAAAATGGATTAGATGTTCTGAAGTTTGTTTGGGGAGTTTTCATTCCATATATTTTACTAAGAATCAAGAACAACTTGATTCATACATCTCAAGTTAATCTATGGAATCTTCCATTCAAAATAATGAGTCAAACACACTGCTAGCTAATGATCAGGGGTAAAAAAAAGCTAAATTGATAATAATTCAATGTCAATACTAACTACTGTTATCATGAAATAAAATCATGGAGAATGCAAGTAAAGCCCACAATCAAAGCAATGCTATATACTATGTACCTTGAACCCATTGGTTACACGGCCAAGTCAACTTGTCACAGAATTAACTGTCTTCCCATCACAATAATTTATCCAATGTATAAGCAAAATTAATCACCAGGGTTTTAGGAAATATAATCAAATGGAAAAAAACCCCAAAGAAAACAAACCCATTGGCCAAATGGAAAGATTTCGCTTGGGACAATGACCCCAAATGTTAATGGGGCAAATATGTATATCATCCAATTAATTATCCAAGTTTCAAAATAATTCATCCTGTGTAGGTAGCTTCATGAAATGCAAACAAATACAAATTTAAAATAAATCTTATGCAACCTTTCTGTTACCCTGACAATGAGTCCAACATTTAAAAAAAAATGCAAGTCAGCATATATTTAATTGTGGTTGACAATTCAAGCCCATATGTATGATTTTAAGCAAATAACAATATCTTTTGTTGGCAGTCATTGACCTTAGCACACAGTTCAGGCAAACATCAGTGTAACCTGACTAGGTGTTTTTTGGACAGTGTTGATGCATGCATAAAATTTAACTTGGCTATTTAACTTAGCTATCAGACAGTATAATCAAAAATATTAATTCTACACCATACAGGGCAATGTAAATGAAATGATTTTTGTTGAGGTTTTTAACCTGATGACAGTTCATGCTTACAATATCCATGTACTGTTTTTTATTGGTATTGTAGAATGTAGTACAGTAATGTATTGTGACAAACATCCAGCACAAACTAGGCAGAGAGTTCCAGATCATATGGACAGCCATTGTAATCTAGACGGTATCACGGTACCAACTGCTTTTCCATAGACCGCAATGCTAATGTTTTGCAAAATAAATATACTTTCTATCCTACCTCAGCATGCATGTCACACACTGTCACAGAGAACAATGTTAGATTTTTAATTTGATAACATCAAAAATAGATACTCCATTGCATTTAAGAGAGATAACTCTGCTGGAACTAGACAGGGGTAAGAGTTATCTAGTTACACCGGACACATTTTCAGTCATGTGTACCACATTTTAAAAAAAATCTTAAAAAATACAAAATGTGATCTAGATATGAATTAACATAATTTCTCATGTTGCCAAGAGGCTCAACTTTTTTAAAAGCCTAACAGAAAGTACAACTCTTACATAATGCACCAATCACAGCTAGTTTTGTTGTTTTTTTCAGAATGCAATGTTCCCTACACCTTAAGCTCTGCCCACCTGGGGTTGTACAATTGGTACCTTATACCAGACTGACAGTCCTATGACATATGGACAAACAACCAGCACAATATGTGTTGACAGTCTCAGACCATGTAGACAGACAGCATAATCATGGATGACAGTCCCAGACCATGCAGACAACCATGACAATCTAGGTTGACAATCTCAAAATATATGGACAAATAGCCAGCATAATCAAGGTTGAAATCCCATATCATATGGAAAAACAACCAGCACAATCTTGGTAGACAGTTCCAGACCATGCAGACAACCAGTACAATCTGGATTTGAGCTCCCAGACTATATGGACAAAAGACCTGGATAATCTAGGCTGACCGTTCCAGACTATATAGACAAACAACCAGCATAATCTAGACTGACTGTCCCAGACTATATGGACCATCATAATCTAGTCTGACAGTCCCAAACTATATGGTCCAGTATAATATAGTCTGACAGTCTGGATTATATGGACCAGTATAATTTAGACTGAAAGTCCCAGACTATATGGATCAACATAATCAAGGCTGACAGTCCCAGACTATATGGACCAGTATAATCTAGGCTGACAGTCTCAGACTATATTGACCAGCATAATCTAGGCTGACATTCCCTGACTATATGGACAAACAATCAGCATAATCTAAGCTGACAGTCCCAGAATATATGGACCAGTATAATCTAGGCTGACAGTCCCAACTATATGATCCAGCATAATCTTTGCTGGCATTCCCAGACTATATATGGACCAACATAATCTAAGCTGACAGTCCCAGACTATATTGACCAGCATAATCTTGGCTGACAGTCCAGAACTATATGGACCAGCATAATCTAGGCTGACATTCCCAGACTATATTGACAAACAACCAGCATAATCTAAGCCGCCAATCCCAGACTATATGGCTCACAGTCTTGGACCAGTATAATTTAGACTGACAGTCCCAGTCTAATGACCAGTATAATTTAGACTGACAGTCCCAGACTATACCGATCAACATAATCAAGGCTGACAGTCCTGGACTATATGGATCAGTATAATCTAGGCTGACAGTCCCAGACTATATGGACCAGCATAATCTAGGCTGACAGTCCCAGACTATATGGACCAACAACCAGCATAATCTAGGCTGACAGTCCCAGACTATATGGACCAGCATAATCTAGGCTGACAGTCCCAGACTATATGGACCAGCATAATCTAGGCTGACAGTCCCAGACTATATGGACCAACATAATCTAGGCTGACAGTCCCAGACTATATGGACCAACATAATCTAGGCTGACAGTCCCAGACTATATGGACCAACAACCAGCACAATCTAGGCTGACAGTCCCAGACTGTATGGACCAGCATAAGCTGACAGTCCCAGACTATATGGACCAACAACCAGCATAATCTAGGCTGACAGTCCCAGACTATATGGACCAGCATAATCTAGGCTGCAGTCCCAGACTATATGGACAAACAACCAGCATAATCTAGGCCAACAGTTCCAGACTATATGAACAACAACCAGCAAAATCTAGGCTGACAGTCCCAGAATACATGGACATACAACCAGCAAAATCTAGGCTGATAGTCCCAGACTACATGGACATACAACCAGCAAAATCTAGGCTGACAGTCCCAGACTATATGGACAAACAACCAGCATAATCTAGGCTGACAGTCCCAGACTATATCATACAAATTAGAGAATAACATGTTTTGGAGGAGTTTACTAACCTTATGACATAGTTCATGCAGACAACATACTGTGGTTTGTTGTTGGTGTTGTAGATGATTGTTGCTCTAGTCTGAAGCCAGACCCAGTCTTTGTTCTTTCCCAGGAAGCGATAGTAAGTACTAACTGAAGTCCCTTTGATGATCACTGAAAAAAGAAGAGACATGAATTTGGAATTCACCTGACAAGAATAGAACATGAATGCAAACATAATGTAACATTATTTCAATCCTTTTCTGACATTACATTCACTAGCAAAAACATCCTACTTGAACACAAGAACAGAAAATTTTGTAGTACTGTTATGTCATGCAGACAGAAAAAAAAGAGACATCAATGATTTATTGACAATTAAAAATGTTACTGTAATTACTGAATATGTAAAAGGTGGCAAAAATATTTATTACATTTGCTATCTATAAACATATTAAATTTTTTTTTTGATGTGCTAAAACAAATGGGGGAGAAGAAAAAAAATCACTTCAGAAAGGAAACTAGGTACCTGCAATTGTTGTTATTATAGGATTTAATGCCTTTTTCAGCACAAGATAGGCTACACATGGCAGCCAGTATAAATGGTAGAGGAAAACCCTGGAATGAACCACTGAGCCATGAGAAGATACTGGCAGTCTTTTTCATGTACCACACTGGCCAAGCCCGAGTCTCAACCCACACAGACTGCATTGAGATGGCAGTGATACATAACAGTGAGCACTTTAGACTACTGGCCACTCAGAACCCCCAAGAACCTATGATAAGGTGCTAACTGTGAATTAGGAGGCAGTTTTTATAGCTTTACATCTTGGGTTATTAATGGAAAACACATTAATTGCCAAGCTGTTGTATTATATATATATATATATATATATATATATATATATATATATATATATATATATATATATATATATATATATATATATATATCCATTCAATAGAAAATGCTTCAAAAAATGTATTAGAGCTATGTGCTTTCTTAACGAAATGCCTGGCAAGTAATCTCCCATTCCACTTTTAACCCTGTAGAATTTGTGATCATCAAAATCAACCTTATAAATGCGCTCAAATTTCATTGCTGAATAAGAAATGACAACAATCTAAAGACTGAAACAAGGATGTATTTTCAGTATCATGGGTGGAAATACATGCATGACAGTCAGTAATTAAGCAAAAAATGTCAGAGACTTCTTACAGGCAAGTTCCACACAAATCTAAGATGACAAGACACCATAATGACAGCTACTTGAACAGATTTTTCTGCAGCAATAACATTTAACTTACAACACTAGCCCTGAATTCATTCAACTGTCATGGTTTTGAAAACTGTGAATCTATTTGAATTTCATTAATAAAAATCTTTGAATCTATTAGAATTTCTTAAATATAAAACTAATAATATTAGAATTTGATTAATAAAAAAACTGAATCTATCAGAATTTCATTAATAAAAAACCTGAATCTGTTAAAATTCCATTAATAAAAAACTGACCGATAATTAGAATTGCATCAATAAAAAAACTGTGGCTATTAGAATTTCATTAATAAAAAATGTATGAATCTATTGTAGGCAACTGCTTAACAATTTTCAAACTTTATCTGCTATATAAAATGTCACTGCATATTTTTCAAAGTTTTCACATTAGTCGGTGCAAATATAATTTTTATCTCTTTTGTTTTAAGTACCAACTATACTAGGGTATAAGACAAGTCCAAAAGCAAACTTCAAAAAATCAGATCTGATGTCACATGATGCAATGGCATATTGGGGTTTGTGGTGTTTATTAGATGTAATCAATAGAACAAACAGCAAAAAAACATGACTTGCAGGTACATTATACTATGGCAGATCTGAATATTTGTTATTTGCAGTTTGATTTGACCTCTAAGTGAGTTTATATTGTAAGACAATATATCCATCAAGTAGCAAGAGTAGAATTCAAAGTCTTACATTAAGAAGTTTAATGAATGAAAGGCCAGAAAACTCTGTATTTATTCTTCTGGAAGAAGAAAAAAGAAACCAAGACAGAAATGCAACTTTTCATATCTCTCCTATATCATTTGCATTCACTATTACACAATTGTCTGATTACCATAATGGTCTCCACTTTCAGACAGTACCCATCATGTGGCAGCCTGCACAAAACGGTGATCCTAAACTTAAGACAGAGTGACTTGAACTTCAAAACACAATACAAGTCATCTTAGATACTGTTCCAAAAAATAAGTTTAGGTAAAAAAAATCAATTTAAAATTACATGGCATTAAGAAATTATTTTGGCAAAAATTGTTTTCATGTCAAAAGTCCAAAAAATACACCACTCTATACTCTTACTGATAAATAGTCTATGTGAGTATTTCTTATTGACATTATAAGGATCAGATAGTATATGTGAGTATTTCTTATTTACATAATAAGGATCAGATAGTCTATGTGATTATTTCTTATTGACATAATAAGGATCTATATGAGTATTATTGACATAATAGGGATTTGATAGTCTATGTGAGTATTTCTTATTGACATAAAAAGGATCAGATAGTCTATGTGAGTATTTCTTATTGACATAATAAGGATCAGATAGTCTATGTGAGTATTCTTATTGACATAATAAAGATTAGATAGTCTATGTATTTCTTATTGACATAATAAGGATTAGTCAATGTGAGTATTTCTTAATGACATAATAAGGATCAGATAGCTTATGTGAGCATTTTTTATTGACATAATAAGGATTAGATAGTCCATGTGCTATTTCTTAATGACATAATAAGGATCCAATAGTATATGTATTTCTTATTGACATAATAAGGATTAGATAGTCTGTGTATTTCTTATTGACATAATAAGGATTAGATAGTCTGTGTATTTCTTATTGACATAATAAGGATTAGATATTCTGTGGGAGTATTTCTTATTGACATGATAAGGATTAGATAGTATGTGGGAGTATTTCTTATTGACATGATAAGGATTAGATAGTCTATGTATTTCTTATTGACATAATAAGGATTAGATAGTCTATGTATTTCTTATTGACATAATAAGGATTAGTCTATGTGAGTATTTCTTAATGACATAATAAGGATCAGATAGCTTATGTGAGCATTTCTTATTGACATAATAAGGATTAGATAGTCTATGTGAGTATTTCTTAATGACATAATAAGGATCCAATAGTATATGTATTTCTTATTGACATAATAAGGATTAGATAGTCTGTGTATTTCTTATTGACATAATAAGGATTAGATAGTCTGTGTATTTCTTATTGACATAATAAGGATTAGATATTCTGTGGGAGTATTTCTTATTGACATGATAAGGATTAGATAGTATGTGGGAGTATTTCTTATTGACATGATAAGGATTAGATAGTCTATGTATTTCTTATTGACATAATAAGGATTAGATAGTCTATGTATTTCTTATTGACATAATAAGGATTAGTCTATGTGAGTATTTCTTAATGACATAATAAGGATCAGATAGTTTATGTGAGCATTTCTTATTGACATAATAAGGATTAGATAGTCTATGTGAGTATTTCTTAATGACATAATAAGGATCAGATAGTCTATGTGACTATTTCTTATTGACATAATAAGGATTAGATAGTCAGTGTATTTCTTATTGACATAATAAGGATTAGATAGTCTGTGTATTTCTTATTGACATAATAAGGATTAGATAGTCTATGTGAGTATTTCTTAATGACATAATAAGGATCCAATAGTCAATGTGAGTATTTCTTATTGACATAATAAGGATTAGATAGTCTGTGTATTTCTTATTGACATAATAAGGATTAGATAGTCTGTGTATTTCTTATTGACATAATAAGGATTAGATACTCTGTGTATTTCTTATTGACATAATAAGGATTAGATAGTCTGTGAGTATTTCTTATTGAAATAATAAGGATTAGATAGTCTATGAGCCTATTTCTTATTGACATCATCTATGCAGTCATTTCTCTCCAACAAATTATAAACGAAACAAGCTTTGTCTTTGATTCTGATTGTTTGATCAACAATTTGCAATGTATTAATTTTTTTAAAAAAAAAAATTAAAAACAAGACTTCATGGTATTGTTTTGTATCAAGTTGTAACCGCTGACTCAAACTGAAACAAAATGTTTTGAATTGCTAATCAATGTTTGTTTACAAATATATGTATCAGTGTTGTAGATATTATCAAAAAAACATAATTTTCAGGTCAAATTTAAAATTGTCTAATTGCATATAAAGTGATATGATTTAAATGATTAGATTATGCAAATGAAGACTGCTAATTTACCATCTTTAGTAATGCCTGCATTCTATGGGCATCCTCCTATCAAAAAGACAAACAAATACTACTGTACAAGCTTTTAACATCAACCACCCATTCTCCAAAAACCCATCATGAATATACAAAAAGAAAAACATTTATTTATTTTTATTAATTTGATTCCAAGTAATTAAACAATATATTCTTTGTGATGGTTATGAGACTATACTCTTAAAATAAGTAACTGAAATAAGTGAAGACAATAAGCTTTGTAAAATTTAACAAATAATTTATTTCCCTAGAATACATATACAAAGTGAAAAATGTGAAAAAAGAACATATGGTATTGTATTACGAATTAAATCCAAATATAATCCAAGAATTAAAAATACTAGCCCTAGAAATAAAAAGTCTTGAATAAAACTCATTTCAAGTTGCAAAGATATACAAAACTGAAGGTGATGACAAGTTAGTTATAGCCTGTGAAGTGCTGATGTGTCTACAGTCTCTAGTCAAATTTTAGAAATATTATTCCAGGTTTGAATTCAATATAAATTCAAAAGAATGGCTTAATCCAAGAATTTTGTCAGAGACTTGTGCATTTCCTGAGAAAATAATCAGTTGAATTCAATAATTTTAAGAAAATAAAATTCAGCCTAAACTGATCACAACATAATACAACTTAATGTGCTGAATGTTAAAGCATGACTGGTAAAATCCTTACAGTCACAAGATAATACAATTCTCCGCTTGACCTCAGATCACAATTAGCATTTTCGAAAAACAACCATTACCCAATAGAAAATTACTTTCTAGAATAATCTAATGAGCCTTGTTTATTTACAACACAATAACCAACAAAATGCACTTAGAAATCTTCAAAATCCTGACCTTGATCAACATATTTACTCCTGAAGAATAATCCTAATAATAAGCTCATACACCTAGAGAATAATGAATCTATTATTAGTTGTTTACATAAATGAACTAAATAAAAAATTTAAAAACAGACAACCAGGTCAAGCAGAAATGAACTCATTTTTGGACAAGATCAAATAGAGCATAAATGTTATGTTACAATAGCATCTAATGAATAAAAAAATTAAACTAACAAACACACAATTAAAATTTAAATATACATAACAATAATATTAAATTTAAACATAAAGTGGCATCTGATAATTACAACAATAAATTTCATGATACATCAAAACTGCTATGTGATGACAATTACAGGATTTGAGATTGCAAAGATGTACAAATTTGAACATTAAAAATACAACGTTTTAAAGAATAACAACTCTGTATCCACTTTTAACTTATTATGACCCCAGCTCTTCAAAGAGATCTTTCCTTTTTGCTAAAAGTAAAGAAATATCTCTCATGTAATTCTCAAAGTCCATCTTTCTTAACACCAGCTTATGTCAACTGTCCTTCGATTCCAACATGCCTTTCAATTTTCATGCGACAGGAACATCGGAACCATTATCTAGATACTTCAATTGTGCTGGACCACTCTGGTGGCCACATGGTAAACACTCCAGCCCAGTTTGATCTATGTTGTAGAGTTCCAAATGGGTTTGTTCTTGGACCTGTTCTTTTCATTTCTATACACCCAGCCACTCTCAAGTGTCATAAATCATCATCCACTATCTCACCAATTGTATGCTGATGATGCCCAAATATACAAATCTAGCCATCCAAACGAAGTTGAATCTACCATTCAAGGTGTGAGTGAAATCATGGAAGACATGTAACAAGCTGCAGATGAATGATGATAAAACTGAAGCCATCCTGATTACAAAACAAAGACTTTCTCATTCACATCCTTTACCTCAGACAATAAATATTAGCAACACCAACATTAAATTCAAGCAGTCAGTACAAAATCTCTGTGTCACTCTTGACAGTACTCTCTCATTGCATCAACACGTCATGAACATATGCAAGGCTGTATATCTTGAACTGAGATGCATCAGCTCCATTCGCAAGTATCTATCAGCTGATGCCACTAAAACACTTGCTTATGTACATTCAAGACTGAACTATTGTAACTCAATTCTGTCTGGTTCATCTCAATATCTACTCCAGAAACTTCAAAAAGTTCAAAACACAGCTTCTCAGATCAACCTTAGAGTACCACGATCAGAGCATACCTATCCTCTGCTCTCTAACCTACACTGGCTACCCATATGATCAGAATTAAATACAAAATTTGTTCTATGAGCTATGTTTCACTGACAGGCTCCAGTCCAACATGCATATCGGAGCTCATTCATGTGTACACACCAGCAAGATACTTAAGCTCCTCTTCTGACACTCTCTGACACTCTACTCTCATCATTCCAACTTTGAAAATGAAATCAAATAGAGAGCACTCTTTTGCATACCTGAGGGCCCAGCAATGAGGAAATAAATGACAACTGCACTTGGACAAAAAGACTCAGTGATCTCATTTAAGAGCGCTCTAAAAACTCACCTGCTTCAACTGCAAGAACAGATGTTAAGAACTAATGGTGCATCCTTATAAATTATCCTTACCTTAAAAATGTATGTGTTTTGACGTTTCTAATTTCATAATGCTTGTTTTTCATTTTGTTTTTGTAATCATATCATTATATATGTTTTTTTTTATTCTCTTAAGTGTTCTCAAACACTGTAAAGCACTTAGAGCTTCTAAAAATTAGGCGCTATACAGAGTCCGTGCTATTATTATTATTATTATGATTAGAATGTCTGCCTCTGATGTTGGAGGTCATGGGTTCGAACCCCAGCTGAGTCAAACCAAAGACATAACAAAAGACACAAAAAAGGTACTAATGGCTGCCTGGCTTGACACTCACCTTTAAGATGTTCATGTAAGGACTGGTCAGTCTAGTGTGCAAGCTTTCCTATTTCAATTTGTAATAACTTCATTATGTCATTTTGCACCAACTAACATAATTTTAGTTACAAATATCTTCATGTCCTTTTGGTACTAAAGAACATGAATAATTTTAATTTGTAATAACTTCATCATATATATTTGGCACCAAAAAACAATTTAAATCTGTGTGTGTGTGTGTGTGTGTGCACGTGTGTGCATGAGATTTGGATTTTTAATGTAGGTTTTAATGATTTTTCAGTCATATTGCTATGATGTTTGCATTGTGACAGATTAAAGTAATGTCTAGCATTGGGGCAGCATGCTGCAGACATACATCGTGTACCACCCAGTCATATTATCCTGATGCCAAGCCAACCAGTACTAGCATTAAACTCTTAATACTGAGCGCAAAGCAAGGTAGCTGCAAGTATCATTTGTATCAGTCTTTGGTATAACTCAGCTGGGATTTGAACCCGTGACCTCCCACAACATAAGGCCGATGCTCTAATCATTAAGCCATTGGAGCATTCTTTAAAACTTAATAACATCATGCTCATTTGGTACCAAAAAACATGCATTAATTTCAATTCATCAAAACTTCATCATGTCTATTTGGCACCAAATAATATGCAATAATTTCAATTCATCAAAACTTCATCATGTCTATTTGGCACCAAATAATATGCAATAATTTCAATTCATCAAAACTTCATCATGTCTATTTGGCACCAAATAACATAAAATGTCAAGAAAGAGACATATTTTGCTTTATCTGCAAAATATGGTATAAACTGTCAGCTGAACCACAAAGCAAATAAGAACATTATGTAAGCTGCATGTTATGGCAAGTTACAATTCATACCATATTAAATGTTTTATTTCAGTGTATGAATTCTTGCTGAGGGATTCTGGTATTTTGCTGTTTATAGAACATGGGACTCTCCAATAATATTAATAGCTGTGTCATCATATTATTCAGATGAATAGTGATTAAAGTTTAAATCAGACTGTGAAAGGAATGTTAGATAAATCAGCCTGTGAAAGGAATGTTAGATAAATCAGCCTGTGAAAGGAATGTTAGATAGATCAAGCTGTGATAGGAATGTAAGATAAATCTGCCTGTGAAAGGAATGTTAGATAAATCAGCCTGTGAAAGGAATGTTAGATATGTCAGCCTGTGATAGGAATGTAAGATAAATCAGCCTGTGAAAGGAATGCTAGATATGTCAGCCTGTGATAGGAATGTAAGATAAATCAGCCTGTGAAAGGAATGCTAGATATGTCAGCCTGTGATAGGAATGTAAGACAAATCAGCCTGTGAAAGGAATGTTAGATATGTCAGCCTGTGATAGGAATGTAAGATAAATCAGCCTGTGAAAGGAATGGTAAATAAATCAGCCTGTGAAAGGAATGCTAGATAAGTTAGCCTGTGAAAGGAATGGTAGATATGTCAGCCTGTAAAATGAATGTTAGATAAGTCAGTCTGTGAAAGGAATGTTAAATATGTCAGCCTGTGAAAGGAATGTTAAATAAGTCTAAGAGTGAAAGGAATGTTAGAAAAATCAGCCTGTGAAAGGAATGTAAGATAAATCAGCTTGTGAAAGGAATGTTATATAGATCAAGCTGTGATAGGAATGTAAGATAAATCAGCCTGTGAAAGGAATGTTAGATAAATCAGCCTGTGAAAGGAATGCTAGATAAGTTAGCCTGTGAAAGGAATGTAAGATAAGTCAGACTGTGAAAGGAATGTTAGATATGTCAGCCTGTGAAAGGAATGTTAGATAATTCAGCCTGTGAAAGGAATGTAAGATAAATCAGCCTGTGAAAGGAATGTTAGATAAGATATCTTGTGAAAAGAATGTTAGATAAGTCAGCCTGAGAAAGGAATGTTAGATATGTCAGCCTGTGAAAGGAATGTTAGATATGTCAGCCTGTGAAAGGAATGTTAGATAAGTCAGCCTGTGAAAGGAATGTTAGTTAAGTCAGCCTGTGAAAGGAATGTTGGATATGTCAGCCTGTAAAATGAATGTTAGATAAGTCAGCCTGTGAAAGGAATGTTAGATATGTCAGCCTGTGAAAGGAATGTTAAATAAGTCAGCCTGTGAAAGGAATGTTAGATATGTCAGCCTGTAAAATAAATGTTAGATAAGTCAGTCTGTGAAAGGAATGTTAGATATGTCAGACTGTGAAAGGAATATTAAATAAGTCAGCCTGTGAAAGGAATGGTAGATAAGTCAGCCTGAGAAAGAAATGTTAGATAAGTTAGCCTGTGAAAGGAATGTTAGATAAGTTAGCCAAAGAAAGGAATGTTAGATAAGTTAGCCTGTGAAAGGAATGTTAGATAAGTCAGCCTGTGAATGGAATGTTAGATAATTCAGCCTGTGAAAGGAATGTTAGATAAGTCAGCCTGTGAATGGAATGTTAGATAAGTCAGCCTGTGAAAGGAATGTTAGATAAGTCAGCCTGTGAAAGGAATGTTAGATATGTCAGCCTGTAAAATGAATGTTAGATAAGTCAGTATGTGAAAGGAATGTTAGATATGTCAGCCTGTGAAAGGAATGTTAAATAAGTCAGCCTGTGAAAGGAATGTTAGATATGTCAGCCTGTAAAATGAATGTTAGATAAGTCAGTCTGTGAAAGGAATGTTAGATATGTTAGCCTGTGAAAGGAATGTTAAGTAAGTCAGCCTGTGAAAGGAATGTTAGATAAGTCAGCCTGAGAAAGAAATGTTAGATAAGTTAGCCTGTGAAAGGAATGTTAGATAAGTTAGCCTGTGAATGGAATGTTAGATAAGTCAGCCTGTGAAAGGAATGTTAGATAAGTCAGCCTGTGAATGGAATGTTAGATAAGTCAGACTGTGAAAGGAATGTTAGATAAATTAATCTGTGAAAGGAATGTTAGATAAATCAGCATGTGAAAGGAAAGTTAGATAAGTTAGCCTGTGAAAGGAATGTAAGATAAATCAGCCTGTGAAAAGAAATGTAAGATAAATCAGCCTGTGAAAGGAATGCTATATAAATCAGTCTGTGACAGGAATGTTAGATAAGTCAGCCTGTGAAAGGAATATTAGATAAGTTAGCCTGTGAAAGGAATGTTAGATATGTCTGCCTGTGAAAGGAATGTTAGATAAGTCAGCCTGAGAAAGAAATGTTAGATAAATCAGTCTGTGAAAGGAATGTTAGATTAGTCAGACTGAGAAAGGAATGTAAGATAAACCAGCCTTTAAAAGTAACCTTAGATATATCAGCCATGAAAGGAATGTTATATAAGTCAGCTTGACAAAGGAATGTTAGATAAATGAGAGTGTGAAAGGAATGTAAGATAAGTCAGCTTGTGAAAGGAATGTAAGATAAATCAGCCTGTGAAAGGAATGTTAGATAAAGCAGCCTGTGAAAGGAATGTTAGATAAATCAGATTTCGAAAGGAATGTTAGATAAGTCAACCTGTGAAAGGAATGTTAGATAAGTCAGCCTGTGAAAGGAATGTTAGGTAAATCAGCCTGTGAAAGGAATGTTAGATAAGTCAGCCGGAGAATGTTAGATAAGTTAGATAAGTCAGCCAGAGAAAGGACTGTAAGACAAATCAGCCTGTGAAATACTATCCAATTCAGAAGGCATTTCAGATATGGATGGCTCAATGACTGTTTAGTGTCTCCAATTTTGAACTTTGATCTGATATGAGAAATTTAGCGGAAGATTTTCAGAATTTTGTCATTCTGGATACAACAGCTGCATGCAGAATACTGCCAACATAGCAAACCTTGACCTAACATGTATGCAACATTTTATTTCTAGATTTATATAAAAATAGTTAAAGAAAGAATATTTTTTTTAGAATTTTTTTTACAAAGATTAGATTCTGGTTCTGTCAAAATTAATTTACCCATATTTAATTTTCAAAAGAAACAAATTTTCACACCAGCATATTTATTTTGTTTTGGAATATGCAGTGTGTATGCCTTTAATTTCAGTATTTACAATGGTTACTTTGTACATATCACTCTGTGTGCAGAAGTTGGTAAAAAGTAGTTCTCTGTCCAATTTTTACAGAAATAAATACTGATTATATGGTTACATTCTGACCAATGGAAATCTTCATTTCATCTACAAATAATGCAATTGCAATTATTTTGTAAAACTTCATCATGTCCATCTAAAATCATACATAATTTCAATTTATAATAACTTCATCTAATAGTTGACACCAAGTAATGCATACTTTCAATTTAAAACAATTTCATCATGTATAGTTACCACCAAATAATACCATTTCAATTTATAATGACTTCATCATGTCCATTTACTACCACATAACATACTTAATTTCAATTTGTAATAACTCTACTATATCCATTTACCACCAAATTTTCAATGATAACTGAATAAATGTCACTTTAATTACATGAAGAAATTATCTGAATGAAAAGAATAAGCTATATGGTAAATGCTATGCTAATGAGAAAACACATATGGTTCCAGCAACTAACTCATCAGCTGTAGAGTGCAAACTCAAGTCCCTGGTACACTTCACTAATATCTCTCATGAGTAACTGAATAACATCTCTTGGGTCTACCTGAATAAAATCTCTCCAGAGTACCTGAAAATCTCTCCAGAGTACCTGAATAATATCTCTCCAGAGTACCTGAATAATATCTCTCCAAAATACTTGAATATCTCTCCAGAGTACCTGAATAATCTCTCTCTAAAGTACCTGAATAATCTACAGATTACCTGAATATCTCTCCAGAGTACCTGAATATCTCTCCAGAGTACCTGAATACTATCCATCTGGCAAATCTGTACATAAAAGCTGAAGGGTCTAAAACTGCCAGAGAGTCATGACAAAACTTCATCTGAATAAAGTCTTTTTCTGGCTTCATATAAATACTTTCTGGCAAAGAATTCCAATATGCTGTTTGTTACTATAATCTTAAATATTTCTTACCAAGCCTCATTTAAAAATATTCAAAACATGCACCGACTGCTACAAGAAGAAATATTATGATGACTTTCTGTAAAACTCCCAGTTAATTAGGGTTACATGTTTTAAATTACTACATCATATAAAATGATAAATTATAAAGTTAACCAACAAATCTACCACATGTGCTTGCTTACAGGAAATATCCTTATTTTCTGTAGAAAAAAGTGCCTGCAGATATGTGTCTATGCTGTTTGTTTTACTGATTACTCCTATTAAACTGCAAATCCATTGGCACATTATGTAACTGCAGATCCCAGTCTGTGCAGTTTGCAGTTGGACTCAACTTATAAGTAAGTATATATGGTTACAATCAAAAAATGACTCCTATAATTATTACTGACAAGCTGCACAAGGACTTAAAAACAGTTCCTTGCTGGATAATTTGTGTATAACTTCACTGAAAATAACAGAGACAAACTGACCCATATACACTGTGGTGTAAACTTTCTATCAGGTCAGCATCTATATTGTTTGCTTTAAATTATATAAACAATCTGCACCAATTATTTCTGGGGGAAAAATAATGAAAACTTAAAACTACAAATGTCAGTTCATTTGACTAAAATTTTCCTTGCTGTGATATGAAATAAAACAAACCTAAAGGGTAATGAAGGGGGGAGATAATTCTACATGCCAAGTTTTTTAGGACTGATTTGGGAGAATAGCATAAAAAATATTTTGTTCAAAATTTAATTGTGAAAGTGCACACTGTAGCAAAACTAAGTAAATTAATTACAATGAATAATAGTTACTCAACTTTATTAATTTTCTTATCTTATTTTCATTCTTCTTCACATAGTTAAATTTGTATATCCAAGCACTGTTGAACTAGCATATTTCTTTTTTTTACAGTGTATTTTCTTTCATTTCTGTTTGCATAGGTTTTAACATGGTACCAATTATTATATTTCCACAGTTCAAGTACTGTTTCCTACTGGTCAGGTTGCCTGCAAACTGTTATAAAAACACACTACTTAATATGGAAATACTGGTGAGAAAAACAATTTTAGGTGTGTTGATGCCACAATTTGATTGGTTATTAGGAAGATAACTTGACTGATGGATTACTATAGTTGTAAACTGTCTAGTGAATGTTGTTTTAGTTAACAATGCCTCTGCCTGGCAGATGTTGTTTTATCTGCTTGGAAGATGCAGTATTTGCTTGAAATAACTATTATCAGCAGATTTGTGACTTGGATTTTTGTTCCAGAGATTGTAGCCAAAATCAACAGATTAACAGACAATTTGGGAGATTTGGCTCTATAGGGAATGCTGAGATGTGGATGATGTGGTCAAAGCCTGGCACAAAAGAGAAGAGTCCTATAATAAACTTTCAATTTGGACATCCATCAATACAATGATGATGTCACCATTCATTCAGGAGAAATGATTTTTCAGAAGGTCAATTCAGTAGCCATATTGGCCAGTAGATCAGCTGGCCACTCAGTAGCCATATTGGCAATTAAATTAGCCCTTTTTTATTTAAGACTAACTGGGCATAGTAATATTTGTCTTCTGGTGAAAAGGTCATTGCAATATGACTTTCTGTTTAGTAGTACCAATAGCATGGTTTTCAAGATGGCTGCTGTGGCAGTCATATTAGACCTCAGAGTAGCCCATTTTCATTTAGGTTCAACTAGACACCCTAGTAAAGTGATGTACTGATATTATGTACTTGTGACAGAGTGACAGGTGTAAGGCAAGTTGTTTGTATTTGCAACATGCACATATTAGACAGAATGTTGGCATACCTGTATGCTACTTTCAGGTCCTATGGTTGAAATATTTTTACATATCATATTGTACTTGTGGATACTATACATGCTCAAAGCACATAGCTGATCAAAATGATTGCTATCATGTACTTGAAAAATCAGTCTGAATTGGTCCAAAGTACACTAAGTTTAGAATTTAAAAGTAAAAATAAATTTTGCCTGATAAGGCACTACCAGCTCCTGAAGTACAATTAATGAATTGAAAAATAAATAAGAAGTTTTAAAAATTAAGTTCTCTTTTTCTTAAAACAATTTCACTTTGATGTAGAAAGTGAAAATGACCAAGTGCATCTAGCAGCTTTTGTAAAAATCGATTCTCATACAAAGTATGAAATTGCAGACTGTCACCTAAGTCTATTCGTAAAAACTACATGTTGATATAAGTATACATTCATCAGAAAGAACCAAATACTGCAAGATGGCCATCATGTTGACCATACTGGTCATGTCCAATGGGCACCATTTTTATCAGTTTTGTTCAATGACCAGTTGGTATTAGAGCTAAAACACCCAAACAATTATATTATACCTGTTATATTTTTTGAAAAAATATAAATTATCTTTAGTAAATAAAATGAAATATCCCGACTTGAAATAAAATCTCAGAACCCCTCACCCCTCAAATATTAAATAATCAGATCCCAACTCATAACATCAGTAGCCACTACAGTGCTTCCAAAATACCAGTTTTTTAACTTTGTCAATTTTAATGAAGTTTTAGAGATCAACTGTCTTTTTCTTGTGGCAGTATATTAAATATTTGTTTACTTAACAGTTATTAGAAAGTAATATTGGTACTCATATCAATCTTTAATTAATAGTTACCAGAGCTAATAACAAGGAAGAGTTTCTGTTGTACTGATATGAAGTCATATGGACATAACAGGTATAATGAACAAAACATAAACAATGGAGGCAAAGATTTTGTTGTCCAATAATTGTTGATTATAAAAGACCAAATTTGTCTTCCCTGACTAAAGATGGAATAAGGTCATTAAAATCACTAGAGGGAATAAGTTTTATTACACCACAGACAGCATATGTTAGCTTCAGGAAGCTGGCAGGACACTTGTGACCTATATTTCCAATAACAGGAAATTACTACAATCTTCTTTTGTGTGCTTTGTCAAATATTGACACTGAGTCTAACACACACAACCATGTGATGTCATCTGTAATTTAGTACTGTCCCTTTTGCACTACATGTTCTCCATTCTATGACTGGCCCTCCAACTAAGCACCTGCCAATGGAGGTCTATGTTGTGAAATATTAACAAAGTTATTTGTCTGTGTCATCTGCAGTTTGAATCCACTTATTAAATGGTTAAGTAAATCTATGGTATATAGCTCTAACAGAACTAAAATCACCAAACTAAAATTAATAAGTTCACTCAAAGGTCATGCTCATTAGATGAACATGATAATGAGCATGCAAGAGAATATATGCTATGCTAATGCTCTATCATACTTCCAGTAAACCTGGAGGTGTTCCTTTCACCACCTGGAATAATCATTCAAAGTTCATTCATTTTCACACACTAATGCTTTAAATAGTGTTCCAGGCAGTATTGTACTAAGGCTAAGAAGCCATGGTTCAACCTCCCTCTGCTAGGGTTGGAAGGTCATAATACCTATGCCAGGTATTGGCTAAATGTATCGTCAAGAACAAGCCATACTTAAAGAAATCATTGCTAATGTGATGAAAAAAAAAACAACCTAAAACAATTAGCACAGCATGAAAGACCAAGAAGAGAAAATTCTTTTAAGTCAATTGTTTCATTAGTTGACATGAATCATTTACTTCAGTATTTTCAAATTTTCAATGAATGATTTCATGCAAATCAAGGTAAACTAGTCCAATATATTATAATATTTGTTCCATTAATGGTCACTTTCATGATGAATAAGGATTATAGTCACTAAGTACCGGGTTTACTGGTTTATGGTTATCCAAGCTAAAGCCTTTTCTCCAATCAGATTCAGTGGGTTTTTGAAAATGGTTGGTTAGTTTTCAATGGTACATTTAGTTGTTGTTGTTGGGCTTAATGCCATTTTTCAGCACATGCTAGGATATACATGGCAGCCAGTATTAATGGTGAAGGAAGAAACCCCTGAAAGTACCACTGACCCACCAGAATCTACAGGCAATCTTTCTCACATATCCACATTTTGCAGACAGAGGTGATATGGCAGTGATCTGTAACAGACAGTGCTTTAGACCACTCTGCCACCGGGGGAGGGGGGCCCTTGTACTTTTAGTACTTACTGGCTATATCATGCTGAGGAACTGAACCCTGAATCCAAAGAACACAATGAAGCAGCTGGCCTAGGTTGTATTAGGCTGGTATTGAACCTATTCTTATATTTTCATGTGAAAATCCTGTGTTTTCCATCATAGCATTTGAAGTCTGATTGTATGTGCTTGCATAAGTAATTCTTGCAGCAAAAAAGACAGGTATTTTGTGAGTATGAGCAAATAAATGGAAATTGCATTACCTTTCAGGCATGGAAATTAATATGTTGCCAAAGACATCTGACTTGCCACAATTTGCTTCTTGCAAAGTTATGTCCCTTGTACTACCTTGTCAACAATGCTAAAAACCTGCAGCATCTCTCACACATGCTTTTAAGCTCACACAGGGTAAAATAGTTTTAAAAATGTCAGAAATGTAGTTTACTGAAGCAAATTAGGTTATCACAAACTTAATGTTGTCTCAAATCACTGATATATTTTTGCAAGATGTTTTTCATCATTAGTCCATGAATGCAACTAAAACTGAGAGGAACTTATAAAGAGGGTGGTGGGTAGGGTTGGTTTGCTTAAGAATTACTTTCTATTCATTTGGCTTTGATTCCATTCAGAAGCAAATTTGGTACATAATAAATTGAAATTTTCCACTTTTTGAAGTATCACATATTCTATACCACACAATGAAATATACCTACTATTTTACATAGGAAAAGAAAATATTTTAATGTTTCCCTTCCACATTTCTGAAGGGGCATACTAAGGTGCCATGGTATGGAGGTAAGAGTCATAAATCAGATATATTTAATGTATTTTTTTGAATGACCAAATTTGAATGAATTCTTTACAGTTGTCTCTTTTTTAATGGCTTAATTTTATCTAATTATAAATTACCAAAATATTTTTAATGAAAAAAATGAAAAAACTCAGGCTTGGACATTTTATTCCTATGAATATGGGTGTGTGTTTAGCATGGAATAAGGCTTTCTAACACTGGTTATGGGTACACATTAACATATTAAATAGTCATAAACGCTGGCCCATTACAATGTGTTATTATGGAATAATTATGGGTTCCATAAAACTCACTTTTCATGGTCATTTCTTCACTAACATTGCCACATTACTTATTCATGACTAAATGTGACCAGGATTTCAAAATGGCAATATATGGTAATTTTCATTAAATTTTGGGGTCACATGAATTGATCTGCATTTTAATGAAACCATTGAACAATTATTTCTTTATAATTTTCTTCTCTTCACAAACACATCTCTTATAACATTATTCTGCTGACAGGCTACAGAAATAGGAGACCACATTAGAATTTCAATACTTTTCAGGTGGCCTTCCTTAGGCAATATTAATTATGTGGGAGTCATAGATTGGACAGAGAATAAATCTTACCAAGGACTCAATTTATTCCAAATTAGAAAGTAATCCATTTGTGAATGACAGCACAAATTATATTAAATTACATCATTGATGATATGCAAACCTAAGTAGGTATTAAAATCAGAAATATTACACAAAGTTTTGCACTGTTCCTTGTTGTCAGCTTATTGCATTCATCTAAATAAATCCGACATACCTGATCCCTTGCTGGATCCAGTGCATTTCAAGGCACTGTTTTTCACCATATGATTTGTATTCTTTATATATATATATATATATATATATATATATATATATATATATATATATATAAAGAGAGAGAGAGAGAGAGAGAGAGAGAGAGAGAGATAGAGAGAGAGATATGCAAACACACACATATACACTCAAGAACCAACTACCACAATTGTAATGCACATTGAGGATAAATTTTATTATATATAAACACTCTGCTATGAGGATCACCTGCTGAAAACAACCAGTGACCATGAATTCTTGGCAAAATATGCATTTCAAGACTGCTATGAATGACCACATAAAAAAAAACAGATCAACAGACCTTAATTTAATCAATTGTAAACAAGAGAGCTCTGCATACATGTATGCATGTAGTATGCACACAAATTGCACATTAAATAACACTAGAAAACCATAAGGCAAGATAAACACCATGAACCATTATTATTCCTTTGTATCAATGACCACATAAATAGTAACGACTATTCAAATACAGTATTTTTTTAAAAATTGGCTATGGACCAGTTGTGTGAAATTTATAAGTCCCTTGCATGGTGTCATTTGTAAATTGCAGTAATTGCAGTAAATTGCAGTAAACCAGACTAAAGTACATGTCACTTACTGCACCTGTAGTGCCAAAGTCATGGGAATTGCCAGTAAGATTAAAATTTTTTTTATCAAAGGCAGTGACCGATGGGCATAAGCAGTCAATTTAGAGGTTTGTGTTTTTTCTTTATCTTTGTGAAAACCAACACATTTCCTGTAGTGATAATGTCTCAGTGATAACCTTTTGAAAGGGCTTCAAGTAGGGTTGAGTACATGGTTTCTCTATCAAGTCCCATTAACACCTAGAGGTTTTTGTTATTTTCGACTGAAATGCAAGTAGGAAATCAGTTTAAATACATTATAATACATCAAATTGGAAGACATTTCTGGCTTACTTGATGCCTATTTGTATTAGAAACTTTGATTTTCAGTGGCTCTTTTACCTGAGCATAAGGGTAAAAACTGGACATTTTTTTTGTGCTAAATGGACCCATCATTTTAGTGTAGAGACCACTCTACATTCTAAATGCCTATCTTAACCTAATTTTTGCAAAGGTTCACATGTCTGTGTGCAATTCAGACTGGTCTGTCTTTGATCTGAAGCCAAAATGTCTAAAATCTGGACACAAAACCAGATCACGAGCTCAAGAGAATTTTGGCTGGAAAAAACTCTGGACCAAAAAGTGACGTTTTCCCCTCTGTATTTTGTAGTGCAATAAGAACATCCATATTATTTGGTATCATTGTAAAGCTACATCTGTCTACCTTTCTATAATACTACCCACTTTATTGTGTCGCACATTGCCTTAACCCTAGAGAGTTCAGAAGTAGGCGACTACCTCCTGTCCCTAAACGTGGCGCTAGGGGTTAATGAGTTAAACTTTAATGCCTGCAGGTGAATGAGGTCTTCCTCTTTAACACTAGTAAGTGAGAATTGTTTCCAGATATTTTTAAAAAAAATTTATTATTTCTTTTGTTACACACCAAGCCACCATTTGTTTACCCAGGTGCAGATGGTAGCAACCTTTGTTTATCCAGCTATAACGCTGATGATTTAAACTTCGTCTCAAATTTTTTTATGGTTTCTTGATGAGTTAATTATTTGGGTGTGTGTGTGTGTTTCATTGGTTAAATAATATATATTTATTCCATATTTCCCCAAATTCTGATCAAAATCGAAATACATCTGGTCATTATTATATCAACACAAATAACAATGGCAGAACCTCTGATGAAAAAAGAATTTTTTTTAAAAAATCCCAAAAAGTATATGCTCAGTCCTTGGTATCTAAAGTTTGTCAAGCTATCTCTATGTGTGCTGTGTCACAATGCTAAAATGCCAAAATATACACAACTGAAATATCAGAAACTCAATAGTGGATGGAATCAAGTTCAAAAGAACATGAATATGCATTATCATTCCAGTGAAAAAAATTTTAAGCACTTCCTAAATTCGACTAGATAGCACTGAATTTGAGCAGTTCTGGCAGGCAGTCAGCAACATAAACCTATACACAAAAATTTAAACTTCAATGCGGTCTCAGTGGAGTTGTACTAACTTTGCCATATTTCAATGATGACACTTGAAGGACATTTTCTCAGGAAAATTCAGGCGGACACCAGTGAAAACATGAATCAAGTAATGATACATAATCTGCCAAGAGCTGTAATCAGAAATGATGAGGATTGCTGCAAATGTAATTATTATGACTCTATGGTCTTAAAATAAATAATATCAAAGAGTGAGAAGCAACAAGTTTTGTAAAATTGAACAAATAATTTATTTCCCAAGAATGAAAATGTGAGAATGTATAAAGAACTTACTGTATTGCAAATTAAAACCCAACTAATCCAAGAGTTACTATCACAAGTCCTAATGAATAAAGTCCTGAAGAAACTTTAGTGGTATTCCAAATAATTTCCACTGCAGAAAGTAATGATGTGCCTGTAGTGGCCTGTGATGTCTAATGTACTAATGTACCAATGGCCTGAACTGTAATGATGTTCATAGGCTTTAATTGAATCACAGTAATATAATACAAGTTTCCTTGATTGAATTCACTATAGCTCCAAGTTAATGTCATTTTCCAAGAATATTATCGAGCACTTTGTATTTCTAGAGAATAATAAATAATTTCACCCAAAATAAAATCTGGTTACAATAATACAAATAATTTCTATTCAGATGTTATGGCAATAAGTAGTAATTACAGCTAAACAAGATCATAAAGCTCTCTACTTGACCAACTCATAATTACTTAGTGATAATTATTAGCATTTTCTGAAAATATTATATCTTAATGGAATTTTTTTCTTCTAGAACAATCAAATTATAATATAAAATGTGGTAAATATCATGCACACCTGACAATTCATGGGGAATTTCCAATGAATTAAATCTTTTAGTGAAAACCTGACATCAAAATTACCATCTGCTCAGGAGATTTCACAAAATGTTCAAGATAGCCAGCATCATGGCTAAAAAGGGTGTCAGTAAAGCACCATTTATGTTATGAACCAGCCAGATAAAATAGAAGATTTCAGTGAAAGCTTCATTTTGATACAACAATTTGTTCAGAAGTAGCTATAACAACTGTCATGATGGCTAGTAATGTTGAAAGTCTGACTGGAACCATTTTCATTTAGAACCAAATAAACAACTTTTTTGGTTAAAACGCTGTGCTAACACAACCATCCATACATGAGAAGTATTGTATATACTCACTTAGTTGATTCCACTTGCAAACTGCACAGACCCAGATCTGCCATCACATAATGTTCACACAGATCTAGGTCTGTTCAGTTTGTTAGGAGTAATCAGTAAAACAAATAACATAGACCTTGATCTACAGGTGCATTATGCTATGGCAGATCAGGATCCTTGTTGTTTGCAGATGACTCAACTGAAAAGCAAGTACAAAGGGTAGCAATAATAAGAAATTTGGACTGTCACCAAATCAGATTAACATTTATGACAAACTACATATCACAAAAGTATTCTAGATAAGTATGTTGGATATCAGACTGGCACTATTTTCATTTAGGCCCATCAAAACATTATCTTTCTGAAAAAATTCATGTTAATACAACTATCAATTCAGACAAAGTATGGATTGCATGGTTCACCTTTGTGGTGGTCATACTGACAGTGTAATGAGTACAGGAAGAAACATTATACCAAGTTTCTTTCAAGGGTTTGGGAGAAGTAGAAATAATAAGCAACTGCTGGCAGACCATAGGTGGACAACAATTGCAAATCCATCTCATCAGCCTGATTGTAATCTTTGACCAAAATGGCTAAAATTGAAAATAATGAACTGCTGTGAATAGCACAAGGAGAGAGAGAGAGAGAGAGAGAGAGAGAGAGAGAGAGAGAGAGAGAGAGAGAGAGAGAGAGAGAGAGAGAGAGAGAGAGAGAGAGAGAGAGAGAGAGAGAGAGAGAATTGAAAATAATGAACTGCTGTGAATAGCACAAGGAGAGAGAGAGAGAGAGAGAGAGAGAGAGAGAGAGAGAGAGAGAGAGAGAGAGAGAGAAAGAGAGAGATATGGTTGAATGAAGACTGAATGGATGAAAACATCAAAAGTAATGAAACTACAACAAATGCATATCTTCCTTAGGATTAATATTGTAACAAAATTTCACATGAATATCAAGAAAAAAAATTGTGTCAGGGAAATGTTACAGTGGATCAATGATGGCTGAACAACAAACAGTATTATACTGTTACAGTGGTCTATAAATTTGAGAGAATCCACCTCAGATGCAGGAGGTCATGGGTTTGAACTCCAGCTAAGTCATACCAAAGACTTACAAAAACAGCCGATTTGCTAGGTGCTCAGTATTTAGAGATTAGTGTTAGGACTGGTCAGCCAGGTGTCAGGATAATGTGACTGGCTGGGACATCATGCCATATGTCTGCAGTATGTATGATGCCCCAGTGCTAGACATCCCTATAAACTGCCACACTGCATTGTAAGTGATATGATTCAAAAATTGTTAAAGCTATGCTAAAAATCTAAAACACACAAACAGCAATATTAAAAATATTAAAACTGATAAATGTATAAATAACAAAAGGCATAACTAAAACACTAGTACACACACACACACACACACACACACACATATATATATATATATATATATATATATATATATATATATATATATATATATATATATATAGACACACACACACATACACACCATGATTCACAAAGAGAAGAGTTTTGAATTGATACTATGGAAATAAAAGTGTGAATGAGGAATGAATTCATGAAGGAAAGAGAGACAAATAGTAAAATATATAAGCTGTAGAACTGTGACTAGCAAAAAAAAGTGAACCATTAGTCTAAAATGTAAATGGTTTAGTCTAAAATGTAAATGGTTTTGGAGATGTACTTCATATATGAAGTGTGAGGATAGATGGAAGCCTTCATCCAACCAACTTCAATTGGCAAGAAATAACAAGATAGTTCAGATTGCTGTAAAAAAATACTTTAAACCAATTAGGAGAAACAAAGATGTATCAAGAACTAATAACATCTACTGAAATACAAGAATATATTCATGGAGATTGATTGACTCATGCAGCAAAATTCAGCTATAATAATTTAAATAATTTTAGGTAAGCTACTATTATCCCATTATAGATATACATATTAAGTTGTTGTTGTTGGGCTGAACACCATTTTTCAGCACATGATAGGCTATTCATGGCAGCCAGCATTAATGGTGGAGGAAGAAACTGGAAAATCACCTGAAAGAACCACCGATCCACCAGAAGCTACTGGCAAGCTTTCTCAAATATCCACATTCGCTGAATACATGTTAAGTATATAGTGTGTTAAGACTATAAGCATGCATATGAATAAAAGGTTTCAAAAGGAAAGTATTCTTCTATACCCAATATACAATACCAACCTGAAGGTGTCAGCAATAAATCACATCTAGTAAAGAAGATATTCTGAACAACAGCTGTATCCTTTTCCTGCTACTTTATGTCATGCATTACACATACATGCCAATTGCATGCAGATATGCAAGTGGATTAAAGTAAGACAGCCCAACTCTGCACTTGCAGCTTGGGGATAATAAATCCTCTCCCTCTTATCAGGAGGTTGTTATATATTGTGTAGGAACAATTCCAGTAATTACTATGAATTGTGAATAAAGTTGTTGAAAAGCACGTCCATGACACAATTTAAATCCACAGGAGGTAAAACTACCTGATGTGATTGGAATGCAATTTCCAGTTAAATCTTCAAACCAAGTTAAATCTTCAAACCCGCAAACTATTATCAAAAAGGACTTGTAGCAAAATATATTTAGGTTCTTCACATATTACACTGCAATGATCCCTGTATTAGCAGTTAACTGTGTAATATAAATCACAACGAACACCAAAATGGAGTTCCCACTAGCATAATCCAACATAAATTTAAATATCATACAGCGTTTGATCACAACAGTTCATGTTTCCTCAAAAGACCTAATTCAATATTTGCAATGAATATTGCCTGGACTGTACCAACTTACAGCATTATAAATTAGCATATTTGAACAGAATAAATGGACCAGTACAAAGCTGTTATAAATATTCTGAGCTGTGTCAAAATGCAGATTAAAGTATTAAAATATAATATTCATACAAAATTAATCCATTAAAAATACACTTCTGTCATAAACCATGATTTGGAGACTTTTATACTTGTGTGGTCAGTGGCTAAAAGCATGCCAGTTTTATAATCCCTGACAATTATCACCTGTGCAGTATACACCTTTACTTTGATCTTATTGATGATTTACAAATTTTATAACTGATTGTCCAATATAACTTTATTGTGAAAATGGGCATTGACATCTGGTAATCGTTATTTTGTGGTTCTGCCACACTAAGGACATTGTAGTGAGGTGATGTTTTCTAAATGACCAAAATATATGATGAAAATTACAATACCCCATCAGTATTTTCTCCATTACACATGACTATCGAAACCACACCATATTTCATGAATCTAAATTTGAATGAATAATTAATATTAATATATTAATATTAATATTTAAATGCCAATACTGACCAAGTACTTGACTGCTCAATCATATACCAAAGTGCTAATGTATCTGCCATTCTGTATTTAAGGAATGGGACAATTTCATCCATTAAAGTGCATTAAAGTTATTTATCACAAAAGCGTGTATAAACAACCGCAGTCTATTAATTACTTAGTTAATATAATAATAATAATAATAATAATAATAATAATAATAATAATAATAATAATAATAATAATAATAATAATAATAATAATAATTATAATAATAATAATAATAATATTTATAATAATAATAATAATGACAATGATGATGATGATAATAAAGACTTTATTTAGAGGGTGACTCAATTAGTTACAATTAAGAACTATTCCACCCTGAGGCCCTCTATTATGTGCATATAAAACACACACACACACACATGCACACACACACACACACGCAAATATACAACTATAAACAACTATTCTTATAAATGCTACAATTGCTGTATAAGTAAAAAACAAGCACAGAAAGTGGGTGGGTGTAATAAGAAAAGTGGGTGGGTGTAATAAGATGTACTTCAATAAGTACACAATTACTTTAATAAATACACCATTTTTTATCATTTCATACTATTGTGGAAGGAACAGATGACTGGAGCTGATTTAATATCATGCGGAATGTTATTCCAAAGAAGTGTATCTCAAAATTGAAAGGAATTTTATGAATAACCTCTTGTTTGGCTTGGGTACTTTGTAATGTTGTCCTTTTAACAATCTTTGATTTGGGGTACCAGTAGATTTTTCTTTCCCTGGAAAATGGTGTTTAGTAAATGGGGGCAGATTTTGTAAACACCTTGTATAATATTTTGGCCTTTCTTTGATGTAACAGTAATACTCTGAACATAAGCATTGCAGTCCCAACAATTTCTGATAAAGAATTATTCTACATTCCCTTTCCTGGAGTCTGGAAATTTTTCTTGCATTTGTAGCAGTTGTGTTCCCCCAACTTATAGTAATTAAATGTGGCTGAATGTAACTTATGTACAAAGTAACTCTGTAATATAATGGAATGTAGACTTTCACTCTTTTTAGGAGCCAATAATAAGAATTTATTTTCTCTGATATATAATTTATATGATGTGATAATTTCAATTCTACAAATATTCCAAGAATTCTGTCTAAACACATCAGTTTCAGATCAGTGTAATCGTAGATGTAGCATGCAGCATATCAATTTGCAATCTTGCTCTTTTCTGCTGTGTAGTGGTCAATGTTTGTTTTGTCCTTATAGAGGATCATATCATTTTCCTTGCACTGTATTTGAAGTCTATTTAGAGCAGTTTGAAGTTTTTTTTTTATTAAACTTTGGCTTTGTTTCTTTGAGCATCAAAGTAAGCAGTGTCATCAGTATACATGTCAGTTGATGAGACTGCATCTCCTATTTTTAGGTTATTTAGCAACAGTACTGAAATCAAAATGTTAGACCAGGCTAAAATATTGTAGCTAATACAGAAATTTGAACTTTCCACTTAACAAACTGAACATTCCCCTTAAGAAATGCTTAAGTGGGAATTTCCCATTGATGTGAAAAATCATTGCATATGAAAAATATATCATTCTGAATCAAGATTAAAGATTTGCAATAAAATGTTGTATGTACATGTGTGTGTATATATATATATATATATATATATATATATATATATATATATATATATATATATATATATATATATATATATATATATTAAGAATTAAAAATATATACCACACAGAACAGACTGTGCTATCCCTGGATTCTGTAGTAGAATCTTGATAATAGTGGGCAGAATTTAATAGTTTTAATACAAACAATTCTATCATACAGGTTAGAGAAATTAAATTCGTACTCTACGGAGTTTCGAACCCAGGTTCGCGAGTAAAAGTGATGGGTGCCATTTCCTCGCGAACCTGTTTTCGAAACTCCAATGAGTATGAATTTAATTTCTCTAACCTGTATGATAGTATTGTTTGTATTAAAACTATATATATATATATATATATATATATATATATATATATATATATATATATATATATATATATATATATATATATATATATATATATACATATATACACACACACACACACACAGGGGTTCATAAACTGACTGCAGTGCTGCATTGTAAGGGAGACTTGCATTTTGTTTAACACTAACAGCTGATGGGGGGGACTCAATGCTAGCAACTTTCTTTGATGTAAGAGAATTATAATTGCCTTTGCACCAGACAAAATTGGTATATGGATTTTAATGTAATTGGATACTAGACCTCATGAACCAAATTAAGTTAAGAAGAATCTCTCAAAGGAGGTTGTACTGGGTGAAATGAATTTTACAGGAATTCAAAATAAGACCTTTTAATTTTTGAGTGTTTAAACCATCTCTGATATCCTTCAACAAAATAACAAAATTTTCAAATTCAGTGTTGTGGTACACATTTTGATGTCAACTTGGCCTCTTTCTGAAGTAAGATAAGATGTCATTAGAATTCTTTTGGTAATAGTTCCATCTCATATAGTTCATGCATTTAGAGAGAGTACTGAAGACAACACAGCTTTTATGACAGTCAACATGGCAGTCCTAACGAATGTATATGGTTGGCACCATTTTCAATTACGACCTATTAAGTATAATATAAAGTCTATTGCTTAAAAACTCCATGTTGATATAATCATACCTTCGGAGAAAAGCTGAGATATTATTTTCAAGATAATATTTTCAAGATTCCATTCAGGAGGAGTAACAATAACATTTTCAAGATGGCTGCTGTGGTGGCCATAATGGATATCAGATTGGCACCATTTTCATGTTAAGATCTATTGGACATCATAAGAAGTATTCTGGTGAAAACCCAGCATCAAAAAGACTTTTTGTTCAAGCAGACCTGTGATTTAATAAATGGCAGTCAATGTGGTCATCAGCTACACATAATAAGTATTTTAGTGGAAACTCTATGTTGATACAACTATCCACTTAGAAGAGGTAATAATAACAAGATTTTCAAAATGACTGCAATGGTGGCTATACTGGATTTCAGATTAGCACCATTTTCATTTAGGACCAACTAGGCATCACAAGAAGTCTTTCAGTGTAAACCCCATTTTGATAACTGTCCATTTAGGAGAAGCAATAACAAGATTTTATAAATGGCTACCATGGTGGACATAATGGATGTCAGATCACAATCAATTTTATTTAGGACCAACTAGACACCATAAGAGCTCTTTTAGTGAAAACTCCATGTTGATAATACGTTTCTGGAGAAGTAGCAATAACAAGATTTTCAAGAAGGCTACCAAGGTGGCCATGTTGGAGATCAGATCAACACCATTTTATTTAGGACCAACTAGACCATGGATTGAAAGTGTTTCAAGGCAATTCCCTAAGTAATTCAGGAGGGGTTGGGGTAACAATCTTGTACTGCTGTAATGAGGGACAATGGCTGATGGACAGATGACAGATAACAGACAAAGGACCATCCCATAAGCTCTTCTGGTCAATGACTGGTAAAACTAAAACCAATTTAACACCAGTACTCACAAATTTGTGCATCAGTAAAGTTTGACTAGTCACCTCTCTGTATCAAAACACCATCATAAGCCAACACCAATGAATTAAGCCTCCATTGCTAGAACTATTTTCATAAAGCTTGATGATTCCTCAAGATATAAATTTTAAAAGTTACCATACACTTCTTTATAAATACAACATGACTCTTGACTGATTAGCAAACCAATCCATAAAGAAAAAAAAAGTATAAATTAAAGAAAAAGAAATGAGAAATACTTATAAAGTTTGTTTTTTTAAAAAATGTAACACAGCAAGTTTTAAAGAACAATCCTTAAATTAACCAAAAGCACAATCATGAAAGACAAAAGAGTTGTATACCCTGTGTGATTTGAACAAGAAATTAGGTTGAGCTACACCAGTCATGTATTGTAGTGTCAGATGCAATTAACTTCTCACTTAGCTTATCATTGTGTTGAAGGACAATTAGATTCTCAACAGCTGTCAAACCTCTCCTCCCCAACCCCAGCCAAGTTACTGATTGAGCACTGATAATACCAGTATCACTCTCTACCTTGTGAAAAAAATGTTATGGAATGGTAATCAACCCATTATCTCATGAATATAAAAATAAGAATTCTTTATTTCAGAATGCATGCTACATTTATCTGAATTAAAATGTGAATGTATTTTTTGAAACACGAAGAATATGGGTGTCTTGCATACAAATATAGACTCATATACAACTGCTGAAATGTGTCCATCATTATCAAAAATGAAATTATGCAAGATTTTCAAAGAGCAATTTGTTCCATCTATTATCCCCAAGGATAAAAATGACTATCAGAGTTCCAGAAATTTCAAGGTCCTGTAGTTACTATTAGATATTCTTGTCATCAATGAAAACACATACTTCTAATAAATTCTTCATATTCTTCACAAAAAAAAACATACACTATATACCACTTTCTTCATATTTCATGATCTGATAACTCACAAATCCAGTTATATCTTGGGGTTAGCCAAAGGTCCCATACTTTAAAACTATAAACTACAAAAAAATATGACACCTTTCTGCTGAACATGAAGAATATCGTGCTCAAAATTAATAAATGGAATCTTGATATACTGCTTGTTGTATCAAGTAAAATGGTAAAATGTACCTGGCAATTTGAATTAACTTAACGAAATCCACAACTTTCAATAAGAAGTTTAATATTTTGTTAAAGATATTAGCACACCATTAATAACAATATTCAATAAAATTTTATCAATGAAAATGTTAATAATGCCTACTGAAAGAAGCAATTACAAAAAAAATACCAATTATATAAGTTTTGTAAAGTCAAATTTATGTTTCAGTTCTATCTTTTAATTTGGTGTGTAACCATCATAAATGCCATGTGCCCTCTTGTATTCAAATATAAAAAAATGTAATCTACCATAATGGCTATGTCTGCCAGCATTTCTATGAGAACTTAACCAAGTACCAACCATTTATTTTATATCTTATTTTGTAATGTTGTGGTTTTACAAAGAATTAAAAGCAGACCTGCTTTGTATTTCCATGTTAATAATGTTTGTTCTCTCAAATCAAATAAAGGGAGTGGAATTTAAAAATGCTGAAAGGCATGCAAATCCTATCTGCATAAAAGCTAATGTTACAGGTTGTATGTTGGGTCAACTCATTTCAATTGATCAATCAAACAATGTTAAAAATATTATTGTCTATGTAATATAAAATTAAACTACCTTAAAATTAGCCTATTCATTCATTTATACTTATCAAAGATAGCAAGGCAACCAAGAGAAATGAGTACTTGCAAAATAAAATTATTTGTTTCACACATATGATTTATTGTCAAGAAGTGAGTTTTAAAGCTGGTAGTTAACTTAAAATTCTTGAATTGGTACTCAAAGATTTCCTAAAAAATGAAAACAAGTTTCCCAAATACTTGCAAAGAAATCATGGCATCAATATTTTACTAACAGAACAATAAAAAAAATTAAATTTCAATGTTGATGGTCTTTTCATGAAAACAAATCCTGTTTGGTTTAGAACTGAAGAAAAAATAAAAAGTAATGACATAACATGCAATGTTTCTGCACGCACATGAATGTTGTTTAGACCAGCTGGAATAATGTTAACAATCTTTCAAAGATTGGGCAACTTGAAAATAAAGATTACTTATACAAAAAAAGCAAACAACTTCATTAGCAAAAGAGATTTTCTGATAACTATCCATTATGTGATTATAAAATGTATATTCATCCATTAAACAGCCCTCTTCCCCCACCCCCACGGTTTTCTCGATGTCGAATGGGGATGGCATCACTTCTTCATTTACTGGAGGTCCTTCTGTAACTCATTATAGTTTCCAGCTGTGCACTAGTTGTCAAGAGAGGTGTAATTTGCAATGTTTAAATGAAGACTATTTTTATAGCCAATAACTAATTTTCTTTTCAATATTCCCTAAATTTTGTCATAGAGAGTTGTAATACACTTAGCAACAAACTAATTTGAAAAATCTTATTTTGCTATTCAAAGAACAATTTAAAAATGTAAATAAAATTATATTTGTCAGAGTACACAAAAATCTGTAAAGTCTTCATCATTTGACAGATCAGATTTTCAAATATAGCCCAAATATGGGCAATAGCTGATATGTAAGTGCATGACCACAAAGAAGTACAGGAGAAGATGGTAAGATGAACAATGTTGATTTAAAAAACATGCATACCGATGTTTGATTAAATCATACCTGAATGTGTAACATTCATTTATCTTCAATAATTTTAAATTGTGGTAGAAAGATTTATCAATGACATATCATCAGCAAATTAAATTGTAAAGAAAAAAAAGCTCTTAGTATAAAATGAGACCCCATGTAACATTGATTTAACTTACAATTTCAATTGTTTATGCCTGTATTAAATAACAAAGGCAAAAGAACACTTCTCTGTCTCACTCCATTAGTTACATAAAAGAAATTGGATACTGCACTTCCCTAATGCACCTAGAACTGCTTGTCATACCAGTTAATGAGTGTATTAACTATGCAGATGGGTATTTTTGATTGTAAGTAACTTCTAAAAAAGTGTCCAATGATTGACCCTATTTTCATAATTCATTTTTCCTTCCTCATGTGAGCTGAGACCAACTGACTTTGTAAGTCAAACTGAATAGTTCATGTGGACATGAATCAATACCATGAAGTAGGTCAGAATGGATAGTCATTCAAATAGGGTGATGGTCTAAACATACTAGGGTATGCAATATTCTCATATAACTTTTAGTGGAATGAGCAAACTGTGAGGAGAGACAATGGTCCAACCATCATACAGTATTAAGCAAGTCACCAAGAAAAGTACAAGTTGTTGTGTAGGCTACTATATTTTTTAAAATTAATATAACATAACTATATTCTTCAGAAAATTGGTGATGTACATTTCCAAAAATTACTGTATGTGAGTGTATTATAATTACAACCTATTATGCCATAATCACTTGGTATAATATCATTTTTTACAATAAAAGTAATTTTACAACAATAACTGTACCAGGTGGCTGTGGTCTAGTAGGCTTTCACTTTTATAAATCAAAGATATCTCACCTCTTCAAAGTGAGTTTCATGTTTGACCAATGTAGTTATATAAAACAGTTTGCCTTCTTAAGGGCCAGTGATTCTTCCTTGGGTTCTCTCTGTCTCTGTGTATACTGGATGCCTTGTATACAATATCATGTGCCTAAAAATGGCATTAAGCCCACAACAACAACAACTCAAGAAAATGACAAATTCCAAAAGTTTTCACTAGATCACAAGATAAATGGAAATTATAAAAAAAACAAAGAGGAATTACCTGTCTTAACTTTAACCTATTAATCTCATATTGTAATGGAGTTGTACTTCTAAAATACTTGAAAGATCTAAGATGTAATACACCTGCACCATCATAAGGTATATGGATGGGTATGTCTTGAAATGACTGAATTGGTGAAACACCTGATCCAAAACATTCCTCAATCAGTGATAAAAGACAGGCTACTGTCAAACAGCCACAGCTCTGACCAATGTCAGATACACTGCTAAGAAGTTCCCACATTCTGGATATTTCTATTTAAAGAATGGCACTTACAGAAAGAGAAGTGTAGTCATTATGTACTTGAGGATATGGTTTGGGTAGTCAATGAATCAAACTTGTTAAAGTTTACATAAATATAAAGACCCAGAAGAAATCTAGCTAAAATAGAAAAACCTTTGGAAAAGTTGAGCTACAGAAACCAAATGCAAATGGACAATACTGGGACATAACTGATGTGACTGATGCCACAGAAACTGAATAAAAACTAAAAATTACATGAACTTAATGTTCATGAACAAGACTTCTTTAATTGATATTTATTTCTAGTGTTTATACCATTAGACATTTATTGTCATTTTCAATGAATATTTCATTAGATATGGCCTTATTTATTGAGAAAATATTTTTATTAATAAAATCTTACAAAATATGTTTTCTTATTAAAATGTGTAAATTTCATAATGATAATCCCAAATATCCATGCAACAACTGGATTTTGTTTTTAAAAAATATGAGTGATATATCAAGCTTTCATTTAAATTTTTTTTACTGATTTTTTTCCCTTGGTCAGCATTTAGAATCCCAAATGTTTCTATTTCTATATGGAAAAATGGGTTCTTCTTTGTTTTAATTGCACTTCTAACACATCAATGGGCTATCATGCTGACAAAATGGCAGTTATAGTAAATTAGCAAATATAACACATGTTATCCAAGTTTTTCCCTACCACCCACCTATCAGCCCTGAGAGATATATGTCTGTGTGTTATACAATTTTTACTTGTATTACCACTTTAAAAGACATGTTTCCTATTTAAACAAAAATACCAAGTTCAAAATAGTAAACGAGTCTGATGTTGATTATATAGCTATGTTTTACATTTCAGCTAAATTGTTCAAAATTTAAAGAAAATAAATTTAACAAGAAGACAAGATGAACATCATAAAATCAACATCTTCAATTTAATAACTTGTTAATTTATGAAGCGGCAATGTTCTATAACGATCCACAAGTTCTAACTGCAAAATATGTTACAATACATTCATCAATAAAAATAAAGCAAATATTGCCAAACAAATTCTTTATTTAAATTAAGTGTTTTCTTTTATTATGAGATACTGTATGTTTTTGAGTGCTTCATGGTTCACCATGGTATTAGTTGTTGTTTTTGTTATGGGGCTTAACACCATTTTTCAGCACATGATAGGCTATACATGGCAGCCAGTATTAATGGTGGAGGAAGTAACCAGGAAATCACCTGAAAGAACCACCGAATCACAAGAAGCTACTGGCAAGCTTTCTGGAATATCCACATTCTAGATAAATCCTAGACTTGAACCCAGGTAGACAGTGGTGAAATGGCAGTGATCCATAACGGACATTGGACCCCTCATGGTATTAGTTACTTAAAGTACTGTGTAACAACGAGGATATTATGAAAAGAATATATTGCACAGGCTGGTAGATCTTGTTCTTAAAGAGGTCACAGTTAACCTGATTAATATTACAGGTAAAACTTACAGTTGGAGTGGCAATTGCTGACTTTTGGAGCATCCAGTGGATTATGGAATTGGTATGCACTCTTCCCTATCACTTCACTTGGATCATATCCAATCAAAGTAGCTATCCTGAAAAGAAACAGTATCAAGACAGAGATAAAATACTACTGCCAAGTCAACATATACACTTATCATCCTTACATGAGCTCACAAACAATGGGCATCATGGAAGCTTATTGGTATCCACTGAAAGCTGTAAACAGACACAATGTTATCTTTTTCAGCTGACATACATTTTTCTTTTTGACATCCACTGTCTTAAAGGGATGGTTCAAGACAGATTCACAAATCAGTATCTCATTAGCATTTGTATACCTTTCAATCAGAGACCAAAAAAATACATTATTCTGACCTGTAATCTCAGTTGACTATAATGAACAAATACTGATTGAGATAAGCAATTTTTTACCTCCAAAACTGATTCAAATCCTAACTACAAACTTCCAGGACAAAAAAAATTGTTATTTTAAAAAAATTGTCTCATTAAAAAAAGTGTGTGCAAGTTTGTAGTTTTCTTAGTTCAATTCTTGCAATTGGATCTTCTTTATTTTCATCATTCAAACAACTGGTTATTTGGTATTAAGATGTACATGAAAATCTGTAGGCCAATTAAATGACATTCATCTCATTTAAGAAACACCAAGCATAATTCTCATCATCTTATGTTTTTGGAGATATTCTTGCAGACACTATTTCCATCACAAATATGAACACACAACAACAATTCTACAATTTTGGCAAAGCTCCAAATGCAATCGCTAAATTTCCATCTACAATTTTCAATGTAAAAAGAGATAAAAATTGATTTAATAATTAGATTTCAAAACTGGGTTTGAATTCATTCCTTATAGAATTCCTGCACCCTCTTCTGGATTCATCTATTCTTGTGTCTAATTGGTTGTGACACTAAATCACTTTGTAGCAAGGTAGTGCCTGAATGAACATGAGACTGACTGTTGCAAGATCTAAATCTGTTTCCTAGTTCTCTCTTGTTTACATGATTCATAATAAATGTATAGTCCCACCTACCTGACTATGCAACCAAGGAACCCAATGTTGCTGACATTCATATAATCCTTTTGATTATTCACAAATGCTGGGAATTTCAAGTTGTCATATAAATAGTTGATACAATGTCCTAACTGTTTCTTATTTAATGACAAGTTTGGAAAATCTACATAATGAGCAAAAATGCAACTGACTTGGAAATTGAAAACCAGTATCTCTTTTCTCCAACGTACACAACATATGTCATCTCAATGCCAAGAAACATACAAAATTATTCCAATGAAAATCGTATTGCTCTTAAATCTTTTCTTTCTTCTTTCTTCCAGTCACTGAACAATCAAAAAATCATTCTTCTCCTACACTGGTACAATTGTATCTATCAATAACCACAAACTATCTCCCCACACTATTGCTGCAGCTGCTGCCCATTCTAATGATGAGAAAGCCAGACAATGTATTTCCATGCAGACTGGATAATGAATTCAAAGATTTTACTACAGTACCTGTCACAGCTGATATGGAACCAGACAAGAATATCATATATGGCATGTACCTGCCAGCAGTTAATGTTTGGATGCGCATTCTTTGTGAAAACTGAAATATGAACAAACTACAGCCATTTAAGCTAAAATCTTAAACAGAGAAACTTGACTCTGGTAAGTGAAGGGGCAATCAGGACACAGTTCCTGTAAATGATGTTGAATTCAATAAATCTTTTTTAAGATTTCATTAATCTAAAGGTACACAATAAATTTTGTCAATCTAAAATATTCACATGTGTTATGTTAAACTGCAGAACCAAATGAAAACAACCAATCAGATGACATCATTCTTCATAATTATAGTGTGGAATACTGAAGAAAAAAAGAACTATTTCAAGGTCTCAACAGTTAATACCACATATCCAAATCTGGTCAAAGTTTAACAATGTAATGTTGCTGAAGACTGCTCTGATGGCCTAAGTGGTTAAAGGATATACCTCTGATGCAGGAAGTCATGGGTTTGAACCTTAGCCAAATCATATCAAACACTTATAAAAAAAATGATATTGCAGCTGTCTCGCTAGGTGCTCAGCATTAACTAGAAGCTAGTGTTAGGACTGGTTGAACTGGTGTTAGGATAATGTGACTGGGTGGGACATGATGCCAAAGGTCTGTAGCATGATGCCCCAGTGTTAGACATCACTGTAAAGTGGTAAAGTGCCACACTGCAGACATTGTAGCGATAAGATTGAAATTTTTTTAAAAGCTGTGTTAAAAATCCAAATCACATACTCGAACACGATGTTGCAGAAACTAACTTCAGAATGATGTGCAGTCTGGGGGACATAACACCTGCAAATAAAACAGTTAAATGTTCCCCTTTCAAAGCCTCATCAAATTTCAACTAATATCAAATCTGGTTGAAGGCATAAGGCATCAAACCTTGGTAAAGGGATGCTATGGAAAACCAGTCAAGAGCACAGGCAATTTGACTGAGACAAATTGCTGAAAATACTTTTAAGGAATGCTAGGAATTAAATTTATTAAAGGTCTCATTAATATATGGGCCCCATACTACATTTAGTTGAAATGTATCCACTCTTGGTAAAGTTGTACAGTGGAAACCAAAGTCAGAAGGACAACAGGGGGATAAAATTCTATTGTATATAATGCCACAAAATGCTGAAAATAACCTCACTGCCAGTGTCATCAAAACTACATTTTAAGAATTTTGTTTACATCAAAGAAACTTTGGTCAAGTCATAAAATGCTGCTGAAAAGAAAGTCAGATGTTCAATCAGGGGGCACAAGTTTTATACATTATGTTGAAGAATGCTGGAAATCAAACTCAGAAAGTTATTCTGCAAAAAGGATATGCAATTGGGGAGCATAACACTTGTAAATGATACAGAATGCTGGAAACTGACCTCACTACAGGTCTCACTGATATAATACTGTAGGCCAAATTTGGCTAAAACTGAAAACATGTTGGTCCTGCAGAAACCATAGCATGGAAGACATGCAATCAAGGCCATAACTCCTGTAAATGATATCATGGAATACTGAAAATCAAACTTATTCAATTTTCCCATCAATTCAATACAGACCTTCATGCTAATTTTCCCAAAGTCAACAATCCTTGAGAAAACTGTGCTCTGGAAATGAATGTTTGATTTGACAGGCAATCAAGGATAAATCTCCTGTAAATGATGAGAAGGCTAGATAAATAGAACTCTTTTGAGGTCTCATAAATATAAAGCTACATACCAAATTCTGTTAATATCCAACAATTTCCAGTAAAATTGTCTTGCAGTGAAAGTAACTTTTAAACAGATTGATTGGAAGCCCAAGGAATGTGATTACTACAGGGTTTTACTGATTTCATCAAACTGGACACTAATGACAAGAAGTACACATTTTTTTTTCTATGACTGTCTTTATTATATGATATTAAATACTTTTTCATCAAATATAAAAAGCCTCCCACCCATTTTTTAGTTAAACATATCAAACATTCAAAAACACTAGCTAAATGAGACATTTTCAGCAACATGTAACACAAACAATACAACAAAACCACATACCATTTTACACAGTGTACTTGTGATGAAAAATGCTTAGTCAACAGATATTATTCTTTTATAAATTTTGTTTTATATATTTTGTCTTGTCATTTGCAAACCAATTTGCTCCAGTATGTCATCTGGACATCATAAAAAAGTTTTAACTTTTAAAAAATTGAGAAAAAAACCCAAACAAAAAACAAAACAAAATAAAACCCAAACAACATTACTAAATTGTTATCATCAACTGATAAATTTATAAATGAAAACCAACAACAGAAATTAATATTTTTATTACAAGAAATTCCTACACACATATATATACGAACAGGATGCACCTCCCCCATTCCAAAATCCAAGTCAAAATGGACACTTCTGAAGACATGGGCAACAAGTTACACAGCAGGGCACATTTCAAGAAATGAAAGTAATGGAATGGGGCAGGGGTCTGCCCTTCATATGATAAATTGGGGGCATTCAGAAAGAATTTAATACAGAAATACTTATAGAGCTCAGTAGTTTAACTTATGATATTTGTGAAGTTTTTTCTTCTGGGCAGGAGAGACCTTCTTTTCTATGATGTATTCAAACACAAATATGGCAGCAAAGCAACTACTGTGGATGGCCATATGATGTTGGATCTGCCATTTAATGTCCTAATACCAGAAATGCAATAGGCGTTGGCATGATGTCCGCTGAAATCAAAGTGCATCATCTTATGGAAGGCAAACTAGGACAAGGCCTTACAATCAGTAACCATGCAACCAATAAGGAATTAATGTTTATAAAGGGATAAAAATTTTCAGTTGATTTCTGTTTTGTGTTGTTAGTATCTGTAGGAGACATTTAGCTAGACACGTGTACGATTAATTACATTTATGGGAACCTGGCTAGATAAGTACAACAAGATCACTGTTGTGGTGCTTACTAATGTCAGTTCAACACCATTTTATTTTAAGAACCAGCTAGACATTATAAAAAGGCTTTTATCAAAACCTCAAGTTGACCATTAATTAAGGTGGAGTTATGTGATAGAATGATTTTTTTAAAAAAGCTGATCACTATATTAGCCATTTTAGATGTCCAAACAGAACTATATTTATAAGATGTCTTCTGGTGAAAACCCCATGCCAATTTGACTTTCCATTCTGGATGAGAAGAAATAAGAAAAATTTAAAGATGGTTGCCATGATGCTCATATTGTGTTTCCGATTAGCATCATTTTCATTTTGGACCAACAAGACCTTATGATGAATAATCAGTGAAAGTTTCCTGGCAACCCTGCAATTAATTTTGGAGTAGCAATAACAAACTTGTGCTAAAAGATGGACAGTCATAGAATGATGGACAACAGGCATGATGCCATCCCATAAGCTCTTCTGATGTATGACCAGCAGAGCTCAACAAAAGAAAACAAGAGTTTTAAAGAATGAGGTGTCTAGTCTATAAACCATGCTGTAAAATACTCTTACATATCTTGCTTGCAAAAATTTAACACAAAATCTGAACATTGATTATGCTGTCGCAGTCACAGCAAAGAGGTGATTTGCTGTCTCTATCAACTCATGCACACAAAGACAATACAGGAAAAATCTAAGTCCATGGTGTTTATTTATGATTGTAAATCCTTTGCCAAAAAGAACACATATATAGTAGCCAACAATATACATATAGTATGTAGTTGCTCTAAAATGAAAATTAAATCATATTGAGAGACTTCAGATTTTATTCACTTGCACCCCACATACAAATTTCAAGAGTGTAGGAGAAAGAGTCCAAGCTATTGAGATAAAAAAGGAGCAGATTTTACAATGATTATAATTTAAAAAGCTCTTATCAAATCTGCAACTTTTTTTCCATTACTTCACAAAGGAAACATTTATTTGCTAAAAATGTAAGAAAGACAAGTGACATTAGGAAGTTAAGCATGCAATGATAGTAGACAAAAACAATAAGAGTTCTCTGCAAAAAGGATTGGGACTGAATAGTTGCATTTGATCATCAGCCATCTAAGATTTTCCATCTCCTTAATCAGGCTATCATCTGCAAAAGGAATGTTTTAATCAAAGGAAGTCAATATTGAAAGTTGGGTTTTTTTTCCACCTCTCACTTTCCCAAAGCATTTACCCCATGACGAAAACTCTATGGAGCATGCAGACATGAAGTTTGGTATCAGATTGGGCATCCTAACTGGATTACCATATATAATAGCTTTTAAGATGAGTCCAACTGCAAATACACTGGCAGATCTGGGTCTGTGCAGTTTGTTAGGAGTAATCATTACAACACAGATCCTAATCTACAGTTGCAATATGCTATGCAGATCAGAATCTTTGTTTTTTGCAATTTGACTCAATGTATTAACTAGTATATATGGTACATGCTGCTTAACAAGTATATATGGTACATGCTGCTTAACAAGTGTATATGGTACATGCTGCTGACTACAAGATTTAAGACCTAATTAGCATACCTCATAAGATCTTCAGGCACTGCAATACCAGGATTCTTCCTTACTTTTGCATTAGTGATCAGCATTTTAATATCATGTTGGAAGCAAATATAGTTCAGATGTCACATACACCTGTTAAAAATATTTATCTTGTTCTGTGGTGTATCTGTATGTTCTGATAAAGTACTGTTTAATCTTGACTCTTCAATGTTAAGAATAGTAACTAGTCACACAATTGTAATGAACCTCGACACACAGATAAAGCAAGTGCTCACTTTCGAGTCCCTCAATCAAACAGTTAGGTAATTAATGAATAATCTAAATAATGAGCCTCTGTTTCAGGTTCAGACAAAATGTGATACAAACATTTTTTTAGATGTAAACCATTTAACTGTGTTGTCATCACATTAGTAAATATTAATCTGTTAAAAAAGGATACAATGATCTGCCATGTCAAAAACTTTCCTGAAATCTACAAGTACAGATATTGTTATTTGATTATTAGCAAATGCTTAAAGCCATTTTTCAGTTGGGAAGATCAAGGCAGTCCCATATGAATGATAATGTTTAAAACAAGATTCATTAGGGTGAAACTGTAAGCATTTGCTTAAATATGACATGAACAATTAATGGATATCTTTTTCAATTAATTTTGACAAGTTTGGTCATCAGTTATCTACATTTTCTTTAAAACCTGATTTGTGGATAGGCATTACTATATTTTGCAGTTTTCCTTATTTTGTGGGAAGAGAAGTTGCAATACTTGAAATGATTGTGAATGGAATGCTTTCTAAGTAGATGAGTCAATGCTATCAGGGGACCGATCTGATCAAATCCAAGAGCTTTCTTGGTATCAACTTCAGACAAACATTTTTTAAACAAAGTTCTTTGATACTGGTGGGATAGTGAAAACATACCCTACTAGGAATTTAGCTGTTGCAGAACTTTTTAAATTCAAAGTTGTTTTCTATCACTGATTTCTATCACTGGTTTTTTTCTATCACTTGTGGTAATGCTGATGTAAAAATCATCTGAAACATTTCCAATATCAACATCAGTGAAAACAATATCATTTCCTAGAAAAGAGTGAATTTTAATGATTTTTTTTGGTCTTTCCTAATGAGTTTGCTGAAATCATTCCAAATAGAATTTGAGTTGCTTTTTGTTTACAAGCACTTATTGATAAATTAGAGTGGGTTTTTTTTGCTTGTTTAATCATACCTTATATTTTATTTCTCCATACCTTATATTGTGCATGATTCCTGCCATCCTGAAATGGTCTCACATTTTCATGGCTTTAACAATTCAGCTATAAACAAATTGGCTTGGATTTCATTATCAGCAGAACAAACAACACAGACCCTGATTTGCAGGTGCATTATGCTGTAGAAGATCAATATCTTTGTTATTTGCAGTTTGACTTGACCTATAAGCAAGTATAGATGGTTGGTTTGCATAAATGTGGTCAGTTAAAAAAAGCTTGATATTTTTGTTACTCTTGTGAGTTCATTTACAGCTGCTGGACAAATCCTAACAGTCAATAACTTCCACCCAGATGTGCTTTATCAGAATTCTAAGTAAATCCTTATGAACATCACCAAGCATATATTTTTCCTTCCTGTGTGCAAGAATATTTTCTATTTGTTTCTCAAAATCACTACACCAAATTGCTTGGAAGGAAGATGACCTAATACTGAAATAAACTTCATTATTATCTTCTCTACTGTATACAATTCTCATTCTCTCTCTCTCTCTCTCTCTCTCTCTCTCTCTCTCTCTCTCTCTCTCTCTCTCTCTCTCTCTCTCTCTCTCAAAATCACTATACCAAATTGCTTGGAAGGAAGATGACCTAATACTGAAATAATTTTCATTATTATCTTCTCTACTGTATACAATTCTCTCTCTCTCTCTCTCTCTCTCTCTCTCTCTCTCTCTCTCTCTCTCTCTCTCTCTCTCTCTCTCTCTCTCTTTCTCTCTCTTTTTCTTGGTTTATTGGAGCCTTGACAATAAATCAGATTATCATTTTATCATTTTATCATTACTGTTATCAATTTACAAGTTTGAGGACTAATTGAAACCAAAGTTTCCTCAAATTTGTAAATTTCTTCTTGGAGGACAACATAATCTAAATAAGGTCCATTTTACCTACCTGTACATTTAAGTGACTTATGTTAAAACCCTTTTTATTTAGTTTAATCATCATTCAAAGAGAATCTACATTTTTCTTCATTATGACATGTTTTCATATTTAAATGTTCACATATATCAGCTTCTGTGAAGTCACTTATGGAAGCTGAATAACCTAAAACTTTTGAAATTACAGTATATTGAATGGGTGGAGTCATCAGTCTCACTAGTAAGTACATTTGGATTTAGAGTATTTATTATAAATGGCATTGTTTGCCAAATAACAGGGGATCTTACACTTTAATGAGCTTGCTAATGATCTTGATGAATTATGCATGCATTCCCATTTCAATCATTAACATGCACAGATGTTGCTCTCCATTAAACTATGGAGAACTTGAGTTCAAGTGTGACATGAATCAGAAATATGACTTTCAGAGTGGTAACAGACTCTGTCAATTAGAAGCTAGATCATTAGTATGCATGGATCTTGCTAATATTTGACCTTGTCCATGATAACAATGATGTAAGCCAATTAAAACAGGATCAGATCCATGACAGCTAGACTAGTATTGATCGAATGTTACAATTTGGGGATTTAAATTTAAATGATGCAAGCAAAACCTCATCTCAATTTGAAAAGTCTTAATATAAAAATACATATGCAGATAAGATGGGTAGCCTCCAATTTTATCTAAAAGGTCATTGACACCCAAAATATTCACGATATAAGACTATTTACAAAGATTAGTTGGGGGCCCCGAGTGGCCGAATGGTCTAAAGCAGCCGAGTGGTCTAAAGCGCTGTCCATTACGGATCACTGCCATCTCACCTCTGTCTGCGTGGGTTCGAGTCTAGGATTCAGCGAATGTGGATATGTGAGAAAGCTTGCCAGTAGCTTCTCATGGGTCGGTGGTTCTGTCAGGTGATTTCCTGGTTTCTTCCTCCACCATTAATACTGGCCGCCATGAATAGCCTATCGTGTGCTGAAAAATGGCGTTAAGCACAACAACAACAAAGATTAGTTAAAATCTTAAAAGATTAAAAGTCTCCAGAATGATTAAAAAAAGTCAATCACCTCATAAACATGCTTCTCATAGACATGCACAAGTCTGTCTCACTTGTAACCAAACTCATCCAACATTTTGATGGTATTAGCTTATTTACCACATTTTATTAAAATCTGGTAAGAAAAATAGTCTTTTCATTGGAATGAAGTTCAGGCAATGCAAGATCACTTCAATAATCTTGTTCATAATATAACAGATATAATACTTGATCAAATCAGAGTGGAAATGGGTTTTTTACCAGAGTGGTAAGAAGCTCAGCCAATCACTTGCAGGATCACCTCATTAATATGCATGGGTCTTGCTGATTATTGACTTTTGGCTGAGATTTAATTCCATGTTCAAAGTCTGATAAAAATTGGATCAGAAAAATAGGCTCTAGAGCGGCAGCAAACTCAGCCAATCAGATACAATATCACCTCATTAATATTCATGATTTATGATCTTTATCACATTTGTCCAAGCTCTTGATGATATGAGCCCACATTCCATCTTTGATCATTGGAACAGAAACATGCATAGGGGTGATATGATAAGCCCATATCGCAATATTGATAAAATTGGATCAGAAACAAACTGTACAAAGACACCATATGGCAAGTTCACTTGGCCTGTGGTCTGGTGACCTAAACAATTATATTGTAACCTTCCATGGTCACCTTCCTTGCACAAAAGCCAGTGTTCAATTTTCCCTCCACTTCATTCAAACTTTACCAAAGAGCAATTTTCCTTAAATATAGCCAAAATATTTCCAACCCATTAGTGGCTGCTTACAAAGAATTGCACTGTGAACTGATGAACCATTAGTTATAGTGAGGGATGTATTAGAAGTGTGCAAAGAAATTAGGTAAAAATGAAGTTAGAGTAAGACACATCAACTGAAACCTTGAAAATGTCAGATCTGCTGATTATACAGTTAACTGGAACCTCATAAAATAAGGGGAAACAAAATGACTGCCTCAGTTTTAATGCCACATGCTGTGTTGAATACAGTAGAACATGTCTTGAAACACCACCTCTTTTGTGAACAAATTATGGTCTCTAAAGACAGGTGGTCTCTCATAGCAGGTAATTGTGTTATATAATCACTATATATGTTCATTGAGAGTGTGGTCTCTTAAGACAGGTGGTCTGCATAACAGTGGTCTTTCAAGAGAGGTTTTACAGTAATTGTGATCAATAATGTTTCTAATGTGACAGTGATATAAAATGTTGAATGACTGAACATCATGCAAGTCATTCCAAATGTTTGTTGATTCATCAGTAATGAAAATTAAAGATTTGTATTAAAGAGTAACAAATGCTATTACAGGTTGAAAGAAACAAGTATTTTCCTATTTGTTCCAATCTGTTTTTCAAATATGTGATGTAACTTAATATACATATGTTGATGTATTTCATGGAACACCTACCTAAAAAGGCCTTCCATTGCTCACCTTGCTGACATCTAGGTAAAAGCCAAATGCAAAGACAGTTGATAGGCACCCTTGGTGAACCTGTGATCTCAAGCACTTGCCTTTACCTATCACTGCCATTTTACCTTTGTCCATATGGGTTTGATTCTCAGGCCAATTTGTGTATATGAGAAAGCTTGCCAGCAGCTTCCCATGGGTTGGTGTTTCTTACCAGGGTTTCCCACCCCTCCATCCCCAAGTTTTTTCTTCCAACAGTTGTACTGGACACCAAATATAGCTTATCATGCACTGAAAAATGGCAATAAACCCGAGAAAACAGCAACAACAAAAACAATAGAAACGGTTGATGAACAAATTAGGATCAGAAGCAGCTTCCCTGCTGAAATCTAATCAAATGTTGACCAACACATATATTGTCAAAACAAAATGCTTTAGTGTTTTCTATATATGTATCTTTAGTGATATTTGATAACAAATCGGCTTCATGTGTCCAATGCTAATTTGCCATTATACCTGGATGCCCTCTGTCACAATTTGTTAAATTCTGTTGAGCATATTTTTCAGAGAATACAGTTTAAATGTTTTTATAATTTTTGTACAAGTGGCTATACCTGGGGAGATCAGCATTGGCTGTATAAAAATTATAGCCATTCATGCCTGTATGCCATCTGTCAAAACTGGCAAAGTTCTGTTCATCAGTTATGATAAATCAATTAAATGTCTTTCATTCCAGTTTTAATAACAGCTACCATATTTTATGGTGGTTTGGCACCATTTGTACAATTTGAAAGACCTTAATTCCAGGTTATTACTCTCAAATATATAGTCAAATTTGACTTGGTAGATTTTGATAAAATATGTAAACATTTTCTATCATTTGTAATGTCAGTCCAAAAGATGTGAGCAATTATGAATGGCCTTGATGCCAGAATACTCTTTGTAAAATCATGTGCAAATTGGTCAAGCCAAATGGACAGGTGAGCTAAATTAAGCTTTGAAATAATAATAATGATATAACAAAATTAACAATGGCTTCATTTACAGAGGTTATTTTTGTATAACTAATCTAACTTGTAGCACTATATCATTTACATTTTGACATGAATTCTCAATGACTCATAAAAAACCTCTCTCCCTCCCTGCAATTTTTTCTGTATATAGATAAGCAAAACAAGACTCCCTCTAAGCAGCTAAAACTCTAATGGATGAAAAGAATTGCTAAGAATTCAAGATAAGACCACTTCAGCCTTGTGACTGTACAGTGTTGAAACAATCTCTGATATTCTTATTCATGATTTTCAAATTAGCTACTGTGATATACATACTAGATGTCTGCCTGGCACCATCTTTATTTTGAACAATGTAGACATCATTTGAAGTCTTTTGTTGAAAAGCCCAGGTCTAAAGATCACCTAACATTCAATTCAAGATAAGACCAATTCAGCCTTGTGACTGTACAGTGTTGATTGTTGTTGTTGTTGAGTTTAACGCCATTTTTCAGCACACGATAGGCTATTCATGGCGGCCAGTATTAATGGTGGAGGAAGAAACCGGGAAATCACCGGAAAGAACCATTGACCCACGAGAAGCTACTGGCAAGCTTTCTCACATATCCACATTCATCAAATCCTAGACTCAAACCCATGCAGACAGAGGTTAGATGGCAATGATCCGTAAAGGACAGTGCTTTAGACCACTAGGCCACTCGGACCCGTTCAGTAGTGAAACAATCTCTGATATTCTTCTATGATAACATGATTTTCAAATTAGCTGCTATGCTATACATATTAGATGTCTGCCTGGCACCATCTTTATTTTGAATAATCTAGACATCATTTGAAGTCTTTTGTTGAAAAGCCCAGGTCTAAAGATCACCTAATCAAGGGAAAAGTAGGGACTATGAGACATCTGAGATAGTCCTCGTGGCAGCCATACAACTGGCACCATTTTTTTGAGATGCAACAAGGTATCATGGCAAGTCTATTGGTCATAACCCAATGTTAATATAGCCATCCAACTGGAGCTGAGTAAAGGCAACACTATTTTTATGGCATGACTTTTCAGTAGCAAAAACAAGAATTTCATGATGGCTGCTTTGGTAAGGACCAGCTGGACATCATATTGAAAACCTCCATGCTGATATCACCATCCAATTAGCAGGAGTTTTGATTAAAAGATTTTCAAGATAACTGTTGTGGTGGTCATAGTGGTCATCAGACTGACAACATTTTCATTTACAACCAACCAGGCAATATAATATATCTTTTAGTGAAATATCTACTTTGATATGACCATCGAGGAGGAGCAGTGAAAAGATTTTCAAAATGGCTGCCATGGTGACCATTTTGGACATTTTCACTTAGGACCAACAAGACATAATCAGAAGTCTTTTGGTGAAACTTCATTCTGATATTACCATCCATTCAGGAGAAGTAGTAGTGATAACTTTTAAGATGGCAGTCATGTCAGCCATATTGGATGTCATACAGCACCAGTTTCATTTAGGATCAATAAGATCATGGAATGAATGTATGTATAAAATCTTAAGTCATTCCACCAAGTAGTTTAGCAGGAGTACTGACAACATAATAAGCTATAATTACACTTGTATTTGAACAGAGCCAAATGTATCAATATGGTTGCACTAGTTAATTCCTTAAGATAGTGATTTAAAATGTCACCACTTCATCAAATGCACATGACAATGGCTGTACTACCAAACATCATGTAGCAGTTGTACTGTACAGAAACAATATAATGGGATCAAGAAAATAAGATTTGGACAGAAAAAATAAGATTCAGAATTAGGTATGTTTTACTTAACATTGAAAGTTATTTTTAAACATATCAATGCAAAGTTCAAAGAACAACCACACATTAACCAAATATTTAGGAGTAATCCATGGTGTGTGATATTGGTATTAAAAAAAGCTGATTTAGGTACAGGTTTTACTGATATGTTGGCATTTATTATACATTGTAATCAGATGGAACACAAGCAACTATTGGTTTATGTCACTGTTTTTGAAGGACTATTAAGCAATTTAAGTTCTAAACAAAAATAGCTGTCAAAATACACTGAGTAAGCATTTCATTTGGTTCCCATAGAACCTCTCACAACAATCATCATAACAGTCAAATGTCTCTTATTCCATTTGAAAAGATTATTGTATATCACATTTATTATTATTATTACAATGAAATCTATTTAACAGACAAAATTTATACATAAAAATTTAAATAAAAAAAGGTTTAATTATGTGTCATTTCTTTCACACAGAATTCTGCCATTTAGCATTACCAATATTTTTATTAAACATTATTTTGTTGTATAAAGTTATCCCTTGACTAAATGGGAGTGCCACTTCACCAGCATCCACCTCGTCTACAGGGCCAGTGTGTTTTTTGGCACAAATTAGAGTGTACAAAGTACCCTGCATGGGCAGCCATCCATTTTGATGCAGTATGTGCCCATCGTGTTGGACAAAAATGTCAAATTTATCCCTCACATGTGCCCATATTTTAATTAATGTGTTCAAAACCAATATTTAATTGATAAAGTAATATGTCAGGATTTCATTACTGAGGTAATTCATGAATAATGTATATCAATCATATCATGTACAATGATATCATTATGAACAAATGCTGAAGTTTACCAGCAATAGGCTCAAAAATGTGTTAGGGTTTTGGGCTAAACAGAGCTGTTGAAATATCATTCTTGATGATTACAACTGGAGGTAACTGTCAAGATCATAACTTGGTCAACATTATCATCTGTGTATTCACACTCAAAATCAAATGAACTCAGAATATAACACAGGGTACCAGGTGAAGACTAAAAAATCATGCAAGTGCTATGAAATTTGCATGCTTTCTCAACTGCTAAGCTAGTCTAATGAAAAACTGTGTGCAACGAAACATTTTCTGTTGGGTCATGGTAGAGCTGACCATCATTTTGTTAGAATTGTTAGGATTTCTTTTATTTAAGGTTCTTCACTTTTAGTTAAGCCCTTCTTAGGTTTCTAAGGTCAAAATTATATTTTAGGTTTACCAACGTTTTTGAGGTCTGCTTTGAACCTGTATACCATTTCACATAATACAAAATTAAAACTTGAGACTTTCTGATTCTGAATCTTCAGCATTTAAAAACTAAAATACTAACTCACCTGTGATCGCAGAAGGTGAATCGCATGTCCATTTCATGCCTACTCATGAACATGTTTCCATCCATTCTGATCTCCAAGATGGAAGTTGACTGAAGTGGACGACACACACACAGCAGTCCATCCATGGACACCCCACCAGGCTTTCCCACGCTGGGGTGCACCTTCAACTTGCCAATCCATTGTACCAACTGGAAAAAATGTATTTTTAATTGTACCAAACTGTGAACAATTATTTTGAATCAACCAATTTTTCATCTGTACAGCATCTTATTTGCAAAACAGAAAGAATACCGAAGTGTTGCATCACGTGTTTTGAATTTTAAAGATGGTACAATCAGGAGTTTAACCTGTATTATCCTTGGACACTGTCTACCATGTGCATTTTCAAAGAATCAGTGTGTTTGTGCTGTGTGATACAAGGATCAAGTTTAATTTCCTTCATTTATTTATTTTGAGAAATACTGATCTCATGCAAAAACAGGAATGTAAAAGAAAGTTAAATAAAGAAAACTTTACTTAAGAACATCAAGAAACATTTTAATCCGAAAGGTGAGAAAAACACTCAAACTAGAGCTACTTCCATGGACCATGACTGTCCATGGCAAAGCCCTATGCTTTTTCAAACATCACTCCCATTCCCTTATCTGGGCTGTTATCTAGAGGTTATAACATGGTACCAACATATGTATTCACTGGCATATAGTTTGGCAAGTGAATTATAACCTCCGACTACATCCCATGTAAGAGACCCCAAAATTCTTATTTCACTGGTGGATGGTCAACACACTGCATCAGGTCTACTTAGTTTGTAGAATTTTCACAATGCATTTTAAGATTAAATGTGGCTTTGGCTTTGACAGTCCATACATTTTTCTGCTTCCACCCCCATGTCACAAAAGTACATAATAATAAAATTTATGACCTTTAACTCATTAACCCCTAGTGCCACGTTTACGGGGCAGGAGGAGGTAGCCTTTTTCTGAGCTCTGTAGCGTTAAGGTCATGTGCGACACAATAAAGTGGGTGGTATTATAGAAAGGTAGACGGATGTAGCTTTATGATGATACCAAATAATATGGATGTTCTAGTTGCATTACAAAATACAGAGGGAAAAACGTCACATTTTGGTCCCGATTTATTTCCAGCCGAAATTTGCCCTTGGTCGTGATCCTGTTTTGTGTCGGGATTTTAGACTTTTGGCCTCAGATCTAAGACAGACCAGTCTGAATTGCACACAGACATGTGAACCTTTGCAAAAAGTAGGATAAGATGGGCATTTAGAATGAAGAGTGGTCTCGACACGAAAATGATTGGTCCGTTAAGCAAAAAAAAAACCTCTAATTTTCACTCTTCCGCTCATGCTCAGGCGAAGGAGCCAATGAAAATCAATGTTTCTAACACAAATAGGCATTAAGTTAACCAAAAATGTCTTGGAAGTCGATGTATTATAATGTATTCAAAAATATCTCCTAATATCGATTTCCTACTCACATTTCAGGCGAAAACAACAAAAACCTCCTGGGGTAATGGGTTAAGAATGTGCTGCAATGTTTGAGTGCTTACATAGGAAGTAACCAAATTTCCTTGCCTTAAAAGAGACAAAATCTGAGATCACAAGAAAAAAGATTAAACAAAAAACTTGTCTGTGATACATGAGCTCACAAGATTAAAGATTAAACAAAAAACTTGTCTGTGATACACAAGATCACAAGATTAAAGATTAAACAAAAAATATTGTCTGTGATTCATGAGAACACAAGATTAGCTTGTCTTGATACATGAGATCACATCAAACTGGAGCATTTGTGCAGCAATAATTCTAATAATAAATATATTTTTTTGTAAATTCTTCCTGATAAAAATGCAAAATATTATTTACTAGCAAAACTTCTTTAAGATGTTATTGTCACAATGAAAGTCTAACAAAATAATATGTTCACCAATCTAAATTGCTGCTTTATTTCTTTCAAACTTGTAAAAAATAAGATTTTGTTTTGAAGGTACAAAAACAATTTAATTACCTGGAACTATTGGAATTATTATGCTGCAACTTTTCTGAGTAAAAACCTTTCTAAATGGGTGACAAGTAAAACCAAAATATTACATGGTTTCCAGGCACAATATAAAGTAATCAGGTTTATTCACATGTGTCTTGACACTTAAGCATCTTCCAATTAAATGACCTGCCATGACTGACATGCTCTTAATGGCTAACCTTTGTTGCAGCAGACTGTTATAAGCCCAAAGAGTTCCAGTGGTGGATAAGTTGTACAAGACTATAAGTCAATTTTGACATGATTAATGCATGCTGTCTGGGTATCCCTTGACAGTTCATACTAGAACTTTGGAATATTCCCTAAATATTAACATATTTCATGTGCTAAATTTTGTTTACTAAATGTCCATCAAAATTGATCAGTTTGAAATCAATCCTAGTATTTTAAAAGTTGGGAAAGCACAAAAGGTATAATGCAGCAAGGCATTTTTTACATGAATGTAGCAAAAAATTAGAGTATAAATGGAAATATAAATAAAACAGGATGTCAAGAAAAAACTACCATCAAAAGTTGTTCACCAAACTGACAATATATTTCAAACACATTTCTTGAAGAATTATTACTACAAAGTAGTTTTATTTTATGAATATTAGTTCTCTATTTTCCCTTCTAGTAATAATGGTTTAAAAATATAACACATTATAAATGTATGTAACACAATAATACATACTTGAGGGCTTGGCAAGTATCAAGTCTCCACTATGGAATGCAAAGTGAAACAAGGGAGGAATAAATCCCGGGTCCTATAATCACTATCACTCACAGCAGACAACACCAGTATAAATGACTGTGAAGGCTGACCATGTCTTGTCCTTCAGCCACATTCTCAAGGTCACCCAGTATTAACAGTGAAACACTCTAATGATCTTGGTCAAGGTCAGTGAATTTCTCTTGGCAAATTATGAATGCATATTTAACTGTGTGTGCAGTCACTGTCAGAAAATTCACCAGGCTGTGTTCATCTCTGCCTGTATTATTCATAATGGTAAATGATCATCATTGTGACTCTACACCATAGGCTTATGCTGCAAACTAAAGCAGCAGATGAAAGAATATACTGGTGAAATTTTTGAAACAATTTTTATCTTTTTCTAAGGAAGACCTCTCTCTCTCTCTGTCTCTCTGTTAGCATGTTTAAGACCTCATAATCCTAGAAAGTGATCAATTTCTTTGTAAAGAAACCAATCACTCAACTCTAGTTATAGGATCACAATTGTGGATACAACCTTTCCTGTGTGAACTTGTAGCTCATATGGCCCTGATTTTTGCTACATTCACCTTTGCCCTCTGCAATTGCAAGATCAAGTTCAACAAATTTTTTCATGAGTAAAGCAGAGTAACATGAAGAGTTTTGTACCAAGGTTTACCATGGAATTTCTGAACATATCATGGTACATACCATGGTATATCACAATAATACTAGGGACCAGCATAAGTTCAGAAGCTGGAGCCTGATACAATTTTTAAAATTTCTATCTGCCAGAAAAAAAAAATCTTGTGCTGATTCATAACCCAATAACATTATCTTATATCATATTATATTCATTATAACATTTGGATAAAAAAGAAAAATGAACTACCCAAGCTAAAAAAAAAAAGTCAACCCCACCCCTCTCCTACAATTAAATGGTTGGTATCTCATAGCAGATAAATTTGTTAGGTGCATGTTATTTGTTGAATATGTTGTAATCTAAAAACTCTAAGTTTACTCTGTGAAAAACATCTTGCTGAAATTATGCAATGTGCTAACAAAATGGAAAGTGCTGACACTGAAGCCAACCATTTACTATCTACACTATTGATATAATAGGCAGGGAACACCTTGGCATGATGATTATCAGAGGGCAGGTAAACATAAAACACAATAAATGTGAAAAAACTTTTAAATACTGTACACAATATTCAAATTCAAACAGAAAATAAATGCTCTCCTAAAATGGTTTTGGATGATTCCTTGTCATAGAAAGGAATACAGATGCTGAAAAATATTAACATGTACTATTAAACAATTGAAAAAAATTAAATTTTTCTTTTTAATTGTTCCAAAATTTAGATTTGACCCAACTGTCTTTAACAACATCCAATTTGGGCACCACGCTGGCATATGTGATGTGTGTCAAATGTGGTTAAAATGATCATAAATATTAAACCATCATAATACCTTTAAAATCTGAAGAAAGGTTTAAGATATATAATTTAGGTACTCATCAAGGAAAACGAGGGAGCTGACAAAAGAAAGAGAGAGAGAGAGAGAGAGAGAGAGAGAGAGAGAGAGAGAGAGAGAGAGAGAGAGAGAGAGAGAGCAAAACAAAGAATAAAACTGGTTAGTTTATGTTATAGATTTAAAATAATTTTTCAGCACATCATAGACTATACACAGTGGCTGGTGTATTTGGTGGAGTAAGAACCTGGGAAACCCTGGGAAGAACCAATGACCCAAAGGAAGCATGTGTGAAGCTTTCTCCAATATCCACATTAGTCAAACCAGATACTCGAACTCTCAGGAAAAAAGGTAAGATGTCAGTGATCTGTAAAATCAAACATGTTAGACCACGCTGCCCAGAAATAATAAGAATGTTGAAAATGAGTTGTCCTATTTCAAAGGGAACAGATATCTCTACTAGAAAAACACCTGTTCGTTAAAACTTTGCTTTCAGATTTAGCAAATAAGAGTTGTTACAGTTAATTTTGACCAAAAATATCCTTGAATCTGCTGTATTTATTTTCTTATATATACAAAGGTCAGAAAACAAGCCAAGATCTGAGGCTTTTGCTTTGGACCATATTACGGCACTTCTTTCAAATAAATTGCATGACTTGCTTTCCTTTTTTATTCCTCCAGGTCTATTCATGATCCATAGTGACTAGGTGTAGCAGAGTTGGTTACATTTTATAGATTTCCTCATTTCCCATTTTACTGCTTTTGTGAAATTCTCTACACAGTAATCTCTGCATTAGCAGTTCTTTGTTCAAGCGATTACATCACATCAGCATGCATATTGTAGTTTTTCAGTCTAGGTGTATTCACAACTTAGATATATTTGACCCTATGAGACATAACTCATGTTTGGCTTTCTTTAAATTTAAATCCCTGTTTATACTCAACCATTACAACAACGATTGGTTGCTTGCTGCTGGTGTATTTCTACAGCTTTGGTGCATACTACGGTGGGATGGATCAACAATCTCTACTAAATTGTATTCAAACCAAAAACCTTAAGCCATCCCCTATAAGGGCTCTGGGGCAGCCTACTACTTTATCATCTTCCAGATCTTCCTTGCTGCTATGTCCTGGAGTCATGCCCATACGAAAAGAAATTACTTAATTGCCAAATTTTCAAATATGCCAAATTGGTGGTGCATGATTCTGGGGCAATGACTTCCACAACTAGAACAACCTACACTGCAACTACCTCTGTCAACTACCAAAACTTCTATACTACTCAATAAGGAAATATGAATTACTCCAGGAAAAACCTTGGAGCATCCTCGATGAGTAGAGCTATCCACCTTATGTTTCCTGGTTATGTATTGTTTATTTGTCTGTTATTTGTGGCCATTCCAACAGGTGCTAGGGAAAATATAATAGCAAACACCTGGGTGGAATCCGGAGCTCTGCCAGCCTATGCGGAGTAATGATTTACTACCATGGCTTATACTGTTTTGTCTTTATATTTGTCTGTTATGTTGTTTGTGTGACAATTGTTACCATTAAAACAGGCGCTAGGAAAAATATACTAGCATACACCTGGGTGGGATCCTGAGATCTGCAAGCCTATGTAAAGATCTTCTGCCATGGTTCTTGTTGTTAGTGTTTGTTTGTTTCGTCTTGTTTCTTTGTTTTTTTTCATCATGTGGGGCTCTACGGGCCTTGCTGGAGTGGTGGCTCTCCTTGTGCTCTTCTTCGTGCTGCTGATTTGGGTTGTAATCTTCCTTTGCGGATCATATGAATGTCAAGGTCTTAAGGTCGATAAGGCCCAGCCTTGAGCCGAGTGCCTCCCCATAGACCCGGGCTGATAGCCAACTACATGGGAGGGTAATGGAGTCCCACCATTCGGGTGGGGTCTCTGATCTCTTTGGAGGCTGTAGCAGTCAACAGGCAAACGCACATGCATATATGACTATAATTCCCTAATGAATGAAGGCAGGTAATAGCTGCACCAATTTTTGTAATAAACATCTTTTAAATGTAACCAGTGTTTGTAAATGATTCAGTAGAAATTGTTGTTTTTGTTGTTTTTCTGGGGTTTGGTGGCGCTCTACAGTTTCGTATTTAGCATAGGGTTAAAATTTTAAAGAAAAAGAGTTTCCCTGGGTTTCCTCACTAGTTATACTGGTTATTTAAAAGAGACTTTGTATATCTTAGGTGTTGTTCAAAGAACCTTTAATTCCCTTTATTTTGATGTATGATTGATGGGTGTAATATGGGTTAGAGAATATACAGCTTGGCCTTACTCCAGATGTGCATCTTTCAAAAACGTGCTAGCTGTACTTGCTCATTTTCACTTCTCGAACTTCAGAGGTAAATTGTAAAAAAAAGAGCCGATAACTTTTTTTACATTTTATGTATTTGGTAATTCAGTCATTGCACTTTTAGAAGCTGGTATTATCTAGTTTGGCAAAATTCATTTTCCATATTTTAATAGCTGCCAAGAATAGTGTACTTTAGACAAATTTAGGTTGATTTTTGGAGCACAAGGGAGCAGTCATTTTAGTTAGCAGTGTCCCAAGATCATTTAAAATTTCCAAAAGTACAATATCCAAAGAAATTTCATCCACATTACATGAAAGTAGTATATAGGTATGCCAACATTCTCTGCACTGTGCATGTTTAAAATGCAAACAACTTCACCTTACATACATCACTCTCTCAAAAGTACATAATAACTGGTGAGCGCCACCATAAAGAGAATATAGGTATTATTATTGTATGATTTAATTTTGATTGTACGACTGAAATATTTAAGTCGCAAGCATCAAAACAGTCCTTTGTAATAATTGTCATGTATTTCCCCCCTCAGAACAGCATTTATTAGAGTCAGAGTCTTAAACCGGTAGAGCCCCCCCTCCTTATGATAAAAATTGAACTATTTTAAAAATGCGCATTGCATTTTGTCTACATAGCAACCAGTGTTATGCTGATAGACAGGAACATGAAACTAGCCATATTTATTCCTGAGATGTCAACAATAAATTTTACAGTTATAAAAGGGATATAACAGGTGAGGTTCATAAAGGTCAAAGGTCAAAGGGTAAATATTAACTAATTCTTTGATATGGAAGAAAGCAAATTTGCTTTGTTATCATTTATTTTTTAATTTCATTGCAAATAAATGAAATAAAACATTTTCACTATGGAATTCTTTTACTTAATGCAACATTTTTCAATTTAAGTTGACTTTATTTCTATATTCTAAGACTTCTAATTTCCCTATAATGAAGGTCACTACTCACCCAAACATGCCTCATATCAAATTATGTATGCTAGAGCAAAAATAAGCATAATTAGCTTATTTTCATGAATAAAATTATTGTTAATGTACCATTTTACTCAGAACATCATACATAATAATATGAAAATAAGAAAAATAATTTCATAAATGTTTATATTTGTTTTTAAGGTGGCGCTCTACAGTTTCGTATTTAGCATAGGGTTAAAATTTTAAAGAAAAAGAGTTTCCCTGGGTTTCCTCACTAGTTATACTGGTTATTTAAAAGAGACTTTGTATATCTTAGGTGTTGTTCAAAGAACCTTTAATTCCCTTTATTTTGATGTATGATTGATGGGTGTAATATGGGTTAGAGAATATACAGCTTGGCCTTACTCCAGATGTGCATCTTTCAAAAACGTGCTAGCTGTACTTGCTCATTTTCACTTCTCGAACTTCAGAGGTAAATTGTAAAAAAAAGAGCCGATAACTTTTTTTACATTTTATGTATTTGGTAATTCAGTCATTGCACTTTTAGAAGCTGGTATTATCTAGTTTGGCAAAATTCATTTTCCATATTTTAATAGCTGCCAAGAATAGTGTACTTTAGACAAATTTAGGTTGATTTTTGGAGCACAAGGGAGCAGTCATTTTAGTTAGCAGTGTCCCAAGATCATTTAAAATTTCCAAAAGTACAATATCCAAAGAAATTTCATCCACATTACATGAAAGTAGTATATAGGTATGCCAACATTCTCTGCACTGTGCATGTTTAAAATGCAAACAACTTCACCTTACATACATCACTCTCTCAAAAGTACATAATAACTGGTGAGCGCCACCTTTAACGCCATTTTTCAGCACACAATAGGCTATACATGGCGGCCAGTATTAATGGTGGAGGAAGAAACCAGGAAAACAGCGGAAAGAACCACCGACAAACGAGAAGCTACTGGCAATCTTTCTCATATTCACATTTGCCTCAGTAGAAATTTATAACATGTAAGGTTTTCTTTTGTCTTTATTTTTGGAATGGAGGATTCAAAATTAAACAGAAACCCCTTATTTGACCATTAAATCTGATTTCTTTCACAAACTGATCTCCATTTTTCTTCATAGTTATTAATTACCATTCACTTGGATAGTCCATTTATATGAGTGCTCAATACACTCTTAAGAAAAGAAAAAAAGGAGACATGGTGCCACTGGGGCTGTCCACTAATAATAATAAGAGGCTAACTATATAACTGAGGGGTGCTGGATATTTTGGACAAACAGGATATCTCTTTCTTTTAACTCAAGTCCTTTTTCTTTAACTTAAGTTTCTTTATTTTCTCCAACATATCTAAGCAAGAATATTTTTATCAGATGTCTGAGAGCCAGAATTTTTTGTAGAGATTAATTAGATAGGTAATCATTAACAATTTGACATCAATTGACTCCTTGGAATCCAAAACCATGGAATTATAAATAACCAATTTTATTTAACTGAGCGACTGTCCCATGGAGTTGATACCCAAAAATAAAATATGTTAAAAAGCTCACTGGAGAGTGTTTTTTTTATCCTATCAAAGCCCAGAATATCAACGAAATTCAAAACACTTTCTTTGTTGATACTGTAAGAAGTTCAATAAAAACAGCACAAAAATGATCCTCTCATTTACAAATCCAAAAAGGCATCACCAACCAACTTTCAATTGACTACCCTGAGAGCTGCACAATGGCATTTTCAATGGCCCAAGGGCCGCACCACCTTTGTTATCTCTCATAACACCTTGTGACACCAATCATTTTGTGGGCCACAATCTAGGCAGGCTGCATGTTTGAGACCCCTAACCCATACCATGAGAATTCCTTTTAAGCATAATTTTAAGGCTCTACATCTGGTGGAAATGATTGCCACTTTTTTCAACTATCAGTTTGGCAAGCCTGGATTAAAAGCTCACAAAGGTCTACTGATTTAGTACCATAAAATTATTAATTAATTTAAAATACATTTTCTATATGACAATGTCCACTACTTTCTGACATTCTCTGTTTTCTATTTTGGGTGGGTTGTTATTGTTGTTGTTGGGTTTAATGCCATTTTTAGGCACAAGATAGACTATATACATGGCAGCCAGAATTAATGGTGGAGGAAGAACCCTGGAAAATCCGGAAAGAGCCACAGCCACAGATCCATGAAAAGCTACTGGCAAGCTTTCCCACATAACTATACTGGCCAAACCGAAAAGACTCAAACCCATGCAGACAGAGTTAAAATAGCAATGATCTGTAATGGTGAGCACTTTAAACCACTTAGCCACAAGGGGCCCCATTTTGGGTGGGTACATTACTTTGGCTCCCATGAAAAACATTAAGAACAATGATCGGTCTACAAGTATTTTGATTACACTGTGGAACTAAATAAATGACTTAATTTATTGTTTGTGTTCTCTGATGTGGTCAAGACAACATTGTTATAAGCAGGTACTCGTTTACTCAGTCATGAGGAAAATGGAAACATGAATCATTCAATTTAAATCTGTACATGTATTTTGACAGTGTCAACATTAGTATCAATGGTGAACATGGACAACATATTCCATTCTTGAAAGGAAAAGTTATGGTGAAACTACATTTTTGAAAATGATTCTCCAGTGAATCTGTAACCAATAAATCCTTTGTACCGAGGACAAGTCTTCTTTTTACCCCTTTTCTTGTGATAATATATTTGTATGTAAGGGAATAGTATGTATACAGTGCATGTATGAACACTTCCAACCCTTGTGTAATAGTATGTCTGATGACAGGCTATAAAGCATGTCAATAAACACTTATTACTGTGTGTGTCATAGTATGTTTGTGCAAAAGTATATGTCTATGATCACTTCTACTGGTTTTTTTTTTTAAAAAAGTGTGGGCTGAATTCAATTGCATTCATAATGTGTTTGTTTTGTAATCAAAATGCAAATGCTGGATTGTAGGGCATTTGCTTGGGTTGCACATATGGTGTGTGTTTGAAAAGCAAAAACATTTTAACATTGCCATTCCTGTTAGACCCCATTAGAACTTTTGACCCCATCCCAGCTACAGCATGTTAAGATCAACCACTTAAACCTATAATTTCATGTATGACCCCATAGACTCCAATATGTTGACCTAAAGCCACCTATTTGTTACCTTCACGTGACATCACAAAATGTGTACACTTCCATATCTGCCATTTTTAGATCCCTGGCCATGCAAACCAGCAAGTAAGAACACCATGAAGGAATGCCTCATACTCTGCATAAGGACATCCTAATGCATCAACTACATGAGACCAAATTTGTGTAGTTTCCCCTTTTTTTCTTAAAGTAAAACATTGAAATTTCAACCATTTTTGTTATTCTTTCATGAACAAATAGATAAATCAATAAGCAGATACATAAATGAATGGAAATATAAACAAGTAGAAACATGTAATGATTTTCAATTTTCATGGGCTGAAATCAATCATTTGGTTATTGTTAGAGTTAAAAAGCTAATCATTAATATATAATTTCAAAGTTCTTAAAGCATTTCTAGAATGTTCAGTTTTAATATTTGACACCAAGTCATGTTCTATTAGGCATGTGTCTCATTTTAATACCTGGAAGATGAAACCTCTTTGAACAGTTCTCACTTTATCATCCTTTATCCAAGATCAATACCTCAAATATAAATATTTGACTGTAGTAATTAAAACTGGTTTGTCTGCTATCTTTTGCAGAAGCAATTGCTTTTGCAAAAAGTATTTGTACATAAAGGTTTAGCATAATACACATGCTATGAAATCCCAAAGATCATTGTTTAGAAAACTCATTCAAGTTGACAATCTTGGGTACACCATACAAAATTTTTAAAACCAATCACAATACACCACTCCCTCGATAACTCGCGGACATTGGGATCCAAAAAACATCGACCGCGATATAAGCGAGGGCGCGAGTTATCGAGGGACCTATAACAAACAACAAATATAACAATGGAATCGACGCATAGGGAAAAGGGGTGGGGTGGCTTGGCATGTTGAATACTCAATTAATAACCGCACTAAGATTAACAGTGGATAAATATCTTTTTGTATTGGTGTACTTTGTTTAGTTTTTCCTCACAGAGCAACATTAATTTCAGGATAACTTACAGTATATTGAGGAAATCATCTAAACATTCCTCCTGGTTTCCGTTTGCTTAGCACATGTACTTCACACGTGTATTACATCACTTATTTTTGTGGTGAATGGTATACATTCCAATTTTATTGTTTGATTCAAAGTAGATGTTTTTTTTTCATATACAAATGATTGACACACTTCGGAAAAAACAATGTCGATCGAACGATGTGTAGATTTTTATTGCGGTAGAATTAAAATGGAAGGAAAAAATTCACAAGGTTTAACCATTGCCAACATGAATTTAATAGGTCTAAAAATTTAAAACAACATAAATTAGAACATGATAACACTTGCGGATTGTGACAAGTTTAAGAAATATCACTTCACATTTTGAAAAAATGCAAATTTCACTATGGATTCTATCTTTACAGTCAATACCATATTTTCCATCCTATAAGTTGCTCCTCCGCACTTACCATAATCACGTCTTTGATACCGCTGGTCATTGCATGCGACTTGGTAATTTCCAACTTCGTGTAAGAAATATCATACAATTGTTTAAGAGTTATATAAAAATCAGTATTACAATAGACTTTGACTTTGCCTTGAGTCGTATTTAAATTGTTGAAAGTCCATGACCTGCAGCACGCTGTTCCACAATCCATTTTCGTAGATTCTCCTCGAGAACTGGCCAACTTGCTTTACCACTACGATTTCCCTTTTTGCTTTTTTTTTTTGTTGACCTTAACTCATCTTCTTTTTTCTGCCAGTCACGCACAATCTACTCGCTTACGTTGAATATTCTTTCTGCTGTACGATTTCCATTTTCTTTCACAAATGCTACAACGTTTAAGTTAAATTCTGCATCATATTTTTTCTAGTTGTTGGTGCCATGATAAATGGCACAAATTTAATTTAAAACAAAACTTATTGACTTTCGCTAATATAACAATTTTAAATCATACGTTATTGTGAAATTATATTTTATTAATGCTCCATGGTATGAACGGTACGTATTTATATATCGGTCATTTCCACAACCCAAGTGAACTTCAAAGCACTTTATAAGCTACAGTGATTTTAATACATTAACAAAGACATTTTGAATTCACCTAACAATTGAAACTGTTCACCAGCTTTCCAGTTATTTTTTTTTATTAATTACCGGTACATTGAAGTTCTCTCCATGAAGCCAGTCTTGGCTTAATCCAGAGTTTAAAACTAGAGCAATCATCAGAGGAAATATTCATGCTATGTTATTTTTTAGAACAAGCCATTGCGAAACCAACCGACATTGTGTGTTTTATAAACTACTATTAAAGTAAATTATGAAGCGCTAACAGAGGTCTCGGAAACGCTTTACAGTGACATAATTCATTGCTTAAAAAAACAAAATAATCCCAGTTCTGCATTCAATATTTATTTGAGTACATCAAAAGAACATGACCCAATAGCTGGGAGGCAAGTTCAAAGGACTTTGACTAGCAACTTGGGTGGGAAAATGTGCTGAAATTTACAGACAAAAAGATTCTAAGATGTACATGCCGATTAATAAAGGAAATACAATGGCAATCGTTATTTCAATATTTTTTTATTTATTAATAACAACAAATTTTAACACATATATAACTAAATATTTTTTGACTATTTAATTTGATAATCTTATAGTCTAATACTTACGTGTACTGTATGTAAGTTTCCAGCAATTGGCTTGCCCGTATACCGGCAGATGCATTTTTGCTAAAGCACAGTATCACTGCGCATCAGTCACAGTCGTTAAAAAAAATTATTTATCGTATAAGTTGCTCCTGCATATAAGTCTCACACGTCATTTTTATGAAGAAAAAAACCGAAAAAAAGTAGCGACTTATACCCTGGAAAATACGGTAATCACCATTTTCGATGATAAAAACATAACTATGTATCAAGGTTAAATTTGCCAATTTACAATTTCTTATCATGACTTTTTTCATGTTTAACACATTTTAAAATATATTTTCCTTGGGGAAAAAAAAATCGGGAGCCATGCCGGACACTGCGTTATAAGCGGGTTCACGAGTTATCCGGGTGCGAATTATCGAGGTTCACGAGTTATCCGGGTGCGAATTATCGAGGGAGTGGTGTACTGTCTATTTCTCAGAAATAACTGCATTTTGATTTGATAGTAATATGCGTGGTTGAAGTTAAAGTTTACTATCCCCTCTTTTGATAAAAGACAAGAAACTTCCAGCTTTATTTTCTATTCTGTATTATGGGGCACATCAATTCAAGTATAATCAATGCATCATTTTGAAGAAGTAAAATCCTTATCAATGATTAAGTCAGATTTTCATCTTGAATATACACAGATATTAACAGATATTAACCAAAGGTGTGTGTAATATGGGCTAATATGGGCAATGCGCTAATGAATACTGGCTTCTACTCTGTCAGAGCATCCAGTCAGCAGTAGACAACGGAAACATCAGAGGCATGTATATTGGCATAAAGAAAGCAATGGGTCCAACGAAGAAAGTGATAGCTCCACTGAAGTCTTCTGCAGGAGATATCATTCATGACAAGGGCAAACAGATGGAGCGCTGGGTGGAGTACTACTCCGAACTGTATTCCAGAGAGAATAACGTGACCAACAATGCCCTCAACGCCATTGGAAACCTCCCTTATTTGACCAAACTGGATGAGAAACCTACTGAAACAGAACTAAAGCTGGCATTAGAGAAACTGACCACAGGTAAAGCCCCAGGAAAGGATGGCATCCCAGCAGAAGTCATCAAATGTGGCGGCAGTGTGCTGTTCACACACCTTTATGATCTTCTCTGCCATTGCTGGGATGAAGGTGCAGTGCCTCAGGACATGAGAGACGCTAACATTATAACCCTGTATAAGAACAAGGGCGATAGAAGTGACTGCAACAACTACAGGGGCATATCACTTCTCAGCATCATGGGTAAAGTCTTCGCTAGAGTCATCCTGAACATACTGCAGACGCTTGCCGACAGAGTATATCCAGAGTCTCAGTGTGGGTTCTGCGCAGAGAGGTCCACAATCGACATGATCTTCTCCATCAGGCAACTGTAGGAGAAATGTAGGGAACAACACAGACCCCTCTTCCTGGCTTTTATAGACCTCACCAAAGCATTCTATCTGGTCAGCAGAGACGGACTCTTCAAAATCCTGACGAAGATTGGATGCCCTCCAAAGCTGTTAAGCATGGTCCAATCCTTCCATGAAGACATGAAAGGCACAGTGCAGTATGATGGCTCATCGTCCGAACTATTCAATATCCACAGCGGAGTGAAACAAGGCTGTGTCCTTGCCCCCACGCTCTTTGGCATCTTCTTCGCTGTCCTGCTTAAGTAAGCCTTTGGGATGTCCACAGAAGGGATCTACCTGCACACGCATTCAGATGGCAGACTGTTCAACCTGGCTCGACTGAAGGCAATGAGCAAAGTAAGGAAAAGAACCATTAGGGACATGCTCTTTGCAGATGATGCTGCTATAGTCACTCACACTGAAGCTGAACTACAATGCCTGATTGATCGCTTTGCTAAAGCATGTGATGAATTCGGGCTGACCATCAGCCTAAAGAAAACCAACGTGATGGCTCAGGACGCAGACCCTCCCAGCATAACCATTAACAACTACAAACTAGAAGTAGTCAATGAGTTCACTTACCTTGGCTCTACCATCACCAACAACCTCTCACTCGATGCCGAACTCAACAAGCGGATTGGAAAGGCATCAACAACTCTCTCTAGATTGTCGAAGAGAGTGTGGAACAACAACAAGCTGACATTAAACACTAAGATCACCGTGTACCGTGCCTGCGTGCTTAGCACTCTTCTGTATGACAGCGAAACTTGGACCCTGTATGCCTCTCAGGAAAAACAACTAAGCGCCTTTCACATGCGTTGTCTCCGTCGCATACTTGGGATCACCTGGAGCGATCGTGTGACAAACAACGAGGTGCTTCAACAGGCCAAAATTCCCAGCATGGTCACACTCCTCCGCCAATGTCGCATCAGATGGCTGGGCCATGTGCATCGAATGGATGATGGACGGATCCCCAAAGACCTTCTCTACTCAAAGCTTGCCTCAGGCAGAAGATCAATAGGACAGCCACATCTTCGCTTCAAGGATGTCTGCAAGCAGGATATGAAAGCTCTTGGAATAGAGGTCAACACCTGGGAAGAGCTTGCCCTCGACAAGTCCAGCTGGCAACATGCTCTGTACACAGGTCTGAAAGCCACTGAGGAAAAGTTATGACAGCTCGCTGATGAGAAAAGATCTCAGAGAAAGAGGATGCAGTTCCAACCAAGACCTGATTCATACTTCAAGTGTATCAACTGCAGCAAGGATTGCCACTCCCGTGTGGGACTTTATAGTCACAGAAGACGCTGCACAGCTACAAACTAGGACACCTTTAATGGGCGCATTTCCATCGTCTCTCGAGACTAACGGAAGCCTACCGTAACCATGTGTGATATGGATTATAACGTAGCTTTAATAATTTTTCAGTCATATCACTACGATGCCTGCAGTGTGGTAGTTTATAGTGATGTCTAGCACTGGGGCATCATGCTGCAGACATGTAGCATAGTATCCCACCCAGTCACATTATCCTGACTCCAGGCTGACCAGTGACCAGTCCTAACACTAACCTCATAATGCTGAGCACCAAGTGAAGCAGCTGTTAGTACCATGTTTTCTAAGTCTTAGGTATGACTTGACTGGGGATCAAACCAGCAGCCTCCTGCATCCAAGGTTCTAACCACTAGGCCACTGGAGCAGTCTGAGTTGTCAAAGGTTTGTTACAGAAACAAGATAGCAGAGCTAGGTGCACACAGTGCATTGTGGGTATTTGTGTACATAATCATGATATCCATGAATACTACCCATATAATAATGATATGCCCCAAAATATGCTCATACAACTAATCCTGTTCTCCCCTCCAAATTAAATGGACAGCCTGTAATCTGGAATGGTCAATAAGGAAAATATACCAATAAGACTATCAATATTTGGTATATTTTTATATCTGTGCAACAGGAAATATTTCACAATTTAGTCATTATTATATTATTTTGAGATACACATACAACATTCCTTTCATAGGATTTTGCTCACCTTGTCATTCAGCTATACACATAGCCTCCAGCACCTTATATTTAGAGCAATGCATCTATGTTCACATGCCATTGGCATATATATTAAATTTTAAGACATGCTGTTTATACTATGTCATTAAGTTTTACAATATTGCATGATATTCTTGCAAAGTGTTACACTTCTACTTTTATGCAAAGTTTTACACTACTGCTTGATATTCTTGCAAAATTTTACACTACTACTTGATATTTTTGCACATTTTTTACACTACTACTTGATATTTTTGCAAAGTTTTACACTACTCTTTCCGATTCTTTTTATAAATATGGTAAATTTGTCTCAACATCATAATTTTGTCCAACAAATACAACGATATCCAAATCTGAAATTACTTATAAAAAACTGCATGACTAGTTTTCACCACATTTAACATCTTGGCATCAAGAACTATGCTTACATGTACATGCAATTTACCGCAAACAGTAAAAAAAAAATCATCCATCTTTTGACTAAATTTATGAGAGAGCAAGCATCAAAATAATGATGACTTGTAAGTATATATATATATATATATATATATATATATATATATATATATATATATATATATATATATATATATATATATGGTGAGAGACAGAAAGATAGAGAGATTAGTGTAAACCCTTCTGAAACTAAGTTCTTAGCTGAAATGGAAACCACTTGAGGGTTTCAAAAAGATCTGTTGATGGCGTATTCTAAATCACGTATATAAATCAGCATCAAGAGTAACTCTAGTTGCTCTTTTTATAAATTTCAGTAATCTTTTCAGTAGTCTGCCTTGATTTTCTGTACCACTATTACAACTTTAGGTGTGGCATAAAATACACATTCTTAAATATCATCTTTTTTCTTAAGGGAGATAAGATTTTATTCTGTTAAAGAAATAAAAAATTTAGTTAACTTTTTTAATGACCTTATCAACATGCATTTTCCAGCACAACATACTTTCTATTATGATGCCAAGTAGTTTTCATTTTCAGACTAATGTATATCGATTTCTTTTATCATTACTTAGAAATCATTCTTCTCAGCTTTGACTTGCTCAGTTAACTATGATCAGGGCTTTAAATCTGGATGAATTTAAATATTCTGCCTGCACCATTTATTTTATCAAATCTTAAGCAATGCTTAGAGATAGGAAAATCCCATCTCTGAGATCAGAGGAAAATCCCATCTCTGGGATCAGACAGTTTTATCAAATTATCATGAATACTTAATGGTGATATTTGATCTCAGTTTCAAGTAATTTCTGTCTCAAGGAATTCAAGGCCTGAGGGGTGCCAATCTGACTTGTATGTAACTGAGATCTATGACAATCTGATATGAATCAGACTTGTATGTAACTGAGATCTATGACAATCTGATATGAATCTGACTTGTATGTAACTGAGATCAATGACAATCTGATATGAATCAGGCTACTAATTTTTTTTTCAAGGTGTCTAAGATTATCAAAGCTTTAACAGTTAATCTTGCCGACTTGCATCAGAACATTTTCTATTTGCCTGAGTTTTGAGAACTGTTTTGGGTCAGTGGTTAGCATAATGGATTCACAAAACATGTAATTAATCTGAATCCTGCCTGGGTCAAACACAGTAGCTTCTTTTGGCAGGGCTCTTTACTACATTTACCTCAGCAATAAATAGTCTTCCACATGCTGATGTGTTATTAAACACAAATATTTCAAAATTATTTTTTAATTTGATGATACCCAACTTGATGGCACTCATGAATATGTAAGTGAGAAATCAAAATTATCAAAATTGGATATGTATGAACTAAGGAACAAACCTGGAATGTATTGGTGTAAAGTAAGTATGGTCACCATTGTGATATTTTGGCTGCTTTTGCTAATGTCATTATGACAGCTTGGGTTTGTGTGGGACTTGAGAGCAGTTATTTGAGTATTAAGAATATATTACAGTTAGACAGGACTTACTGTATAGCCAGAACTTCGGACCTTTGCTCCAGGCTTTGGCAGGCTGTACTTCATGCGGACATAGAAAGTTCTCTGTAAATCTTCTTCTTGCCATATGGCTGTAAAACAAATGTAAAAATAAATTCACAGGTTATTAATCAAGATTGTTTATCACAAAATAATATTAATAATATTATACATACAAATTTTACCTTTTGTTGTTGCTTTAGTCTAAGAAAGATCAACAATGGCCCTTACCAATAGATGCAAAACAATGGTCCAATAACACCATAATTAATTTGGAACAGTTTTAAACAGAAAAGCTTCTGTTGGACAATCAAAGTTATGGGACTGGGCATTCATAGACACATATTCATCTCAATGATAATTATGTCCAACATTCTTTGGAAAGTTACACAATGATGTAAAGCTGGCAATAAGAGGCATAACTCCTGACTGTAATGTCATGGAATACTGAAAATAAACCCACTGAAGGTCTCATCATAATAAAGCTCCATACCAAATCTCAATGAAATCCTACAAACTATGGTAAAGTTGTGTTATGAAAGCCAAAGTTAGAAGGATAATTCAGGGACACAACACTGATCTACATAATCCTGGAAATTAAAGTCATAGAAGGTCTCACCAGTATAAAGCCATGTATTAACCCTTTCATCACTAGGTAACTTTGTAAGCATAGAGTCCTCAACACTAAGTAACTTTGGAGTTGTAAAGCAAAATGACTTGTGGACTTTGAAACAATATAACTTTGCCAATGTTAAAGATATCTGGCTGGATTAGGTGTCAAAATCAAGGTTAAAAATCATATTTTATGACTAATTCAATAAAATGTGCATATCTATTAGAACTGTTAAATCGCAGGTACAAACAGGTAAGACAACAGGTAAAATACAATTATTTTATTACCTCTTAGGAAACATAGAAAGTTCTCAAAACTTGTTCAATTGACCCTAGATGTACTAGTGAATAATCACAGCAGCAGCACAAGTCTTTATTTCATGGTGTCCATAATATATAAAATTCTATGAAATGAATCAAAATGATCTCAAAGGTGAGATCTGTCCACACACCTATATTGTTCTGCCACGTTTGATTGTCGCATTGAAGTTCATTAAACAGACAATTTTTCCAAAAACTTCATCTGAATAGAATATTTGAAAATATTCCGAAGCTTTTTTGGAGCCATCTAACACTCAGGTGTGCCCAATTCTGTCAGAAAACTGAAACAAATCTCTTTGGTTTTCCAGCTTCGTCCAAACAAAACCACATGGAGTGTACAATTCCTCTGGTTCAAAATCTTCAAAGTTCTCTTCATCGTAATCACTGTCACCCACAAGTGCATTCCATTATCTCTCCATACATCTTCTCTCATTTTCATCCAAATTTACCAGGTCGAAAGTATTAAAATCATCTAATAACGCTTATCTTAAATATCTTTAAACGCCGCCATTTTGGATACAAATTTCAGTATTCGGAAAACACGTTGAAAGTTCCTACTTTGTTCTGGTGGCGCTCACCAGTTATAATGTACTTTTGAGAGAGCGATGTATGTAAGGTGAAGTTGTTTGCATTTTAAACATGCATAGTGGAGAGAATGTTGGCATACCTATATACTACTTCATGTAATGTGGCTGAAATTTCTTTGGATATTGTACTTTTGGAAATTTTAAATGATTTTAGGACACTGCTAACTAAAATGACTGCTCCCTTGTGCTTCAAAAATCAACCTGAATTTGTCTAAAGTACACTATTCTTGGCAGTTATTAAAATATGGAAAATGAATTTTGACAAACTAGACAATACCAGCTTCTAAAAGTGCAATGAATGAATTGCCAAATACATAAAATGTAAAAAAAAGTTATTGGCTCTATTTTTTACAATTTACCTCTGAAGTTCGAGAAGTGAAAATGAGCCAGTAGAGCTAGCACTTTTTTGAAAGGTGCACATCTGGAGTAAGGCCAAGCTGTATACTCTCTAGCCCATATTACACCCATCAATCATACATCAAAATAAAGGGAATTAAAGGTTCTTTGAACAATACCTAAGATATACAAAGTCTCTTTTAAATAGCCAGTATAACTAGTGAGGTAACCTGGGGAAACTCTTTTTCTTTAAAATTCTAATCCTATGCTAAATACGAAACTGTTGAGTGCCACCTTGATATTTCTAGTTGTATACAAGCTAAACTCATGAGGTAATCCAAATATAACATCTACATTACAAGATGGAAGTTATTAGAGGTACCCCGAAAGTTATTTAGTCGGGTACTATAACATTAAAGAAGAACACTGCCCCAGACCGAAAAGTCGGTCCATAGTGTTTATGGACTTAATTCCCCCTGACCGCTTTTCTGGTCCACAGTGATGAAAGTGTTAACTTTGGTTGACATCCAAGGAGACAAGAAAATCATGGGCTATAACTCTTGAAAATGCTGTACTGGAATGCCAGAAATAAAACTTATTAGGGTCTCATCAATATCGAACTGCACATCAGATTTGAATTAAATTAGCAAAAAACAATAATCCCCTGATTGATGCTCAAATAAGTGTAAGAATTTCCAGGAATTAAAGATAAGACCATATAAACCACATATTCCTTTTAACTGTCAAGTATTGAGCCCATATCTGATATTCTCCAGCAATATCATGATTTTCAAATAAGCTGATGTGGTGCACATATTACATGTCAACATTTTCATTTAAGACAGAGCATGCATCATCAAAAGTTTTTTGGTGATTTCATAATGAAAATGCATTCAGAGGGAATATTAACAATTGATTTTTAAGACAGTCATTGTAGAAACCATATTTGATGTATAAATGGCATTTTCATTTACAACCAACTAGGCCTCATCAAAAGGCTTCTGGTGAAAATCCCATGTCAATATGTTTTATGTTCAGGTTTGAGCAGAGAAAACAACATTTTCCAAAATGACTTTCCATTCAGGAGTAGCAATAACATGATTGTCTAGATGGAAGCCATGAGCAAGCTATGTTGGATGGCAGTTTGGGACCATTTTCATTTAATTAAGATCAACTAGACATCACACCAAGCCTTTTATTGAAAATCCCATGTCAATGTTTTATGTTCAGGTAGAGTTGTGAAAACAAGATTTTTAAGACAGCTGCCATGTTGGCCATACTGGATGTCAGATCAGCACATCATCTGGGATCATCCCAACATGCAATTATGAGTTAATTGGTTACTTATATAGGACATAATTACCAATGCATTGCTCAGATGCAGTTCTTAAAAAAAATTAAAGTCAGTAAATCTAATGAGTCATTATGTTAGGTTAATATCAGGATACTTCTCAACAGAAAAGGTTACTTTGCCTCAGGTATTTTGATAAAAAGGTCCATTTGTTGACAGAATTTCTTATCAAAGTAAGGGTTCAGGATGGAAAAACCCAAACAATGAAAAAAATCATATTCAGAACACAATAGCAGGCTTCATTCTTGATAAGTCTAAGCAAGTTAGTCAAGGATACAGTGCAGCAACAGTGTAATGATGGCAAAAATGTGCACTGTAGGGGTGCAGATTTAAAGTAAATATGATTAACTTGTGAGTGGAAGCCAGTGTTGGCTCACTGCCCTTCATTTGCATGCCTGGATACTTGGAAGCATTTAGCCAACCTTGCAAAATTCATATAGTGGATTCACTTTTCATTTCAGCAGTCAGACATAATTGGAAATCATTCAGGATCCTTGAGATGTACCCCCCCCCAAATTAATGAACCACATGAGGTGGTTACATATTATATATACTTTGACTTTTGAAGGTAGTCAAATAAATCAGACCTAAAACCCTTACTGATATTGATCAACCTTTCGGTTGTAAAGGATTTATCTTTTAACTGTAATTGCTTTTGCAGAAGTTGATTAATCCAGGCTAACAGCTTAAGTTACTTGCACACTGTTACAGGGTTTATGTTTGATGTACATGTAGTCATGAGCAGCAAACAGTTCTTTGAAATCAACCACAAAAAGGAAGATATTCAGAGCAAGTTTACATGGAATATTATACTATGTCAGGGTTGAAACAATTAGCAAAAGACAATAAGAAGTAAAACAAGGCATCCTAGGAGATAAAGTTTGTTAAAGACCTAAACAAGAAGCTGCAGTCTGATTTGAGCTCAAATATGCCGCAGTAAACCAACTGTCTAGTTGTCAGAAATCCACACAAAGGATATTTTTTACTGTTTTGGAGAAAATCTTTGCTCAAGATGAAAGTCAAGCTGACTTGGCAGTCAGCATAATGGCAATTTTATGGAAGAGATTTTAGCATCTCATCAATATGTCTGGATCATGCATATAATCAAAATCATTTTAGAGACTGAAGATACATATTCCAAGCATGAACAACATCTGATAAAAAATATTCTAGCCTCCTAATTGGTTACAAGACCAGCCAATCAGATGCAACAGATTACATTATTAATATGCAAGGACCCAGGTCATTATCAAACTCTTCCAATTCATCATAAAAGCCCACATTTCAAGTTTCATAAAAATCATATAAAAAATATGGCCTCAAGAGTGATAATAATGCAAGTCAATCAGATGCAAAATCAACTTGCTTTGTGCATGAATCTCACTTATTATCAAAACTGCTGAAAAAAAATTGATATAAAGTTGTATTAAAATCAGATAAGAAATATGGACTCAGATGTGATAACAAGTACATGAATGACAGATAACAAATGATGGAAACTGGGCCATAAACAGGTGAGATGAAAAGTTGGGTTTAATATACTTCCATGATCTACAAATTAACTGGAGCACTGAAATATGGCCACATCTGCAAAACTTGATTAAAGTGCCACCTATGGTAACATGTTTCCAATTGCACTACAGTACTTTACAAATCGGAATCAAGTCTTGATTCATCATTATCATGGTCAATGATCTGAGAAGAACATTTCCACATCCTGTAAAAAATATTACTAAAATTTGGAGTTCACCATGTGCTTGAATAATTTTAACCTGTGTTCATCAGCATGGTGAGGCAATGCCATACATTTGCCTGTGGCATCAATGTCAAAGTTCTGCATTCAACAATGTCAAAATTCTGCTTCAATATTTCTGCTTAAGTTTTTACAAGTCTGATATAGGTGAATAGATCAACTCAAGGACATACACATGTGAAACACTGGGCTCTGAAGAATATGTGTTCTATATATATATATATATATATATATATATATATATATATATATATATATATATATATATATATATATATATATATATATATATATATATCAAATCATGGACAGACACATGGAGACTGGGCTCTGTGACACACATGTACACTGAGACATTAGGCCAATTTTCATCCTCCAAAAGCCTTGGAAATAATAGTGATGTTGGATCTCCAACAAATGAGATTAATTAACTGATGTTTTACTATTAATGGACCACCCACTACAGAGTTGGATGATTAAATTATGCTTAAAAATAAATTCCTTTTAGCTTCCGAAAATGTATTCTACTTTATTAAAGAGAAAATGATAGACTAGATAACAAAGGAATTCTTTATTTCAGATCACATGGTCCAATGTCCATACAATCTAAATTAAAGGTATTTTAAGACTCATCTACAACTACATAATGTCTTGGCATAGCTTTGGTTGTGCTGCTGAAGTCTCATTGAGTATAATATTGGACTGAATTGTTCAAAGTATCAACATCAGGTGGCAATGCAAAAATATGACCAAGTCTGTTCACATAAAAATTTAATTGTATTTTGAGTCTCTGCTTGTAATGATATTAAATGTCCACTGAATATTTAAGTTTCCATGTCCTTCAATAAAACTTATGTGTCTGCATGACTGAATGATACCCCGGAAAAATCTGACAGATCTAAAGTGCAACATTGGACAGAAACAGATTAAAGATAATTTTATATTATTTGCAGATTTATCACTGCCCTTATGCTTAAATCACTGTCTAATCTGTAACCACCTGAAATTGAGTCTGTTTTACTGCTTTGATATCACTGTCCAATCTGTTTGTAACCACCTGAAATTGAGTATGTTTTACTGCTTTGATATCACTGTCCATTCTGTTTAAAACCACTAAAAATTGAATCTGTTTTACTGATTTGATATCACTGTCACAATATGTGTCCACAAAAAGTTTTACTACATGATCATACAGCAAAGAGTTCATTTTTTTTTGCACAAAACAAAGCAGTTCGCTCACTATTATCAATAGACTGCATACATTAGTAATCAACTGTCATATTTGTAGGGTTTAGTCTTGCTGACCTTGGAAATCTTTTCAGTACACACTTCTTGCATAGGAATATATCTCCTTGACACCTGTAGATGTTCCATAATCTTCACAGCATGACTAACTTAAAATTTCCTGGGATAGATTAAAATGCCTCAAACACTCACTGAGGCACTCTACCAGACATCTTTAGAGAAATTCCATTATTATTTCTCGGTGAAAGAAAAATAAAAAAATAAAAAAATTGGCTGTGCCAGCATAGAAATCAGTCAGGGCTATTTTAACTGCATCCAAACTGCCTCACTACTGATGTGTAATTAAGTGATGTTTTGGTTAGATGCATGGATCCTGTAAATTGCCAAGCTCTGAAGTAATGCACATTCATGTATATTATGTATAATTGTTGAAGACATACAAGGCATGGAAGGGATGTCTCTACAAATGAACTGTATAAATTAAAATGTGAAATGTCATTTACTTCAAGATCTGAGGATGCATAGGGTGATGCAGACATGTAAATTTTCTCTTGGGCAGTTTGCTTCACAACACAAAGATTCTCCTCATCAGTCATGGCAAACCTCTGCCTCTTTACATGCTAGATTTTAAGTTCTTATCATAAATGTAATTACTGTACTTAACAAGATTTGTTGATTCTGTATGGGAAGCATAAGGATTGTTTGTGGGTGGACATCAACAATGGGAAGCATAAGGATTGTGGGTGGACATCAACAATGAGAAGCATAAGGATTGTGGGTGGACATCAACAACGGGAAGCATAAGGATTGTGGGTGGACATCAACAATGGGAAGCATAAGGATAGCTTGTGGGTGGACATCAACAATGGGAAGCATAAGGATTGTGGGTGGACATCAACAACGGGAAGCATAAGGATAGCTTGTGGGTGGACATCAACAATGGGAAGCATAAGGATTGTGGGTGGACATCAACAATGGGAAGCATAAGGATAGCTTGTGGGTGGACATCAACAATGGGAAGCATAAGGATAGCTTGTGGGTGGACATCAACAATGGGAAGCATAAGGATTGTGGGTGGACATCAACAACGGGAAGCATAAGGATAGCTTGTGGGTGGACATCAACAATGGGAAGCATAAGGATTGTGGGTGGACATCAACAACGGGAAGCATAAGGATAGCTTGTTGGTGGACATCAACAATGGGAAGCATAAGGATTGTGGGTGGACATCAACAATGGGAAGCATAAGGATTGTGGGTGGACATCAACAATGGGAAGCATAAGGATTGTGGGTGGACATCAACAATGGGAAGCATAAGGATTGTGGGTGGACATCAACAATGGGAAGCATAAGGATAGCTTGTGGGTGGACATCAACAATGGGAAGCATAAAGATTGTGGGTGGACATCAACAACGGGAAGCATAAGGATAGCTTGTGGGTGGACATCAACAATGGGAAGCATAAGGATTGTGGGTGGACATCAACAACGGGAAGCATAAGGATAGCTTGTGGGTGGACATCAACAATGGGAAGCATAAGGATTGTGGGTGGACATCAACAATGGGAAGCATAAGGATTGTGGGTGGACATCAACAATGGGAAGCATAAGGATAGCTTGTGGGTGGACATCAACAATGGGAAGCATAAGGATTGTGGGTGAACATCAACAATGGGAAGCATAAGGATTGTGGGTGGACATCAACAATGGGAAGCATAAGGATAGCTCGTGGGTGGATATTCACAATGGGAAGCATAAGGATTGTGGGTGGACATCAACAATGGGAAGCATAAGGATTGTGGGTGGACATCAACAATGGGAAGCATAAGGATAGCTTGTGGGTGGACATCAACAATGGGAAGCATAAGGATTGTGGGTGGACATCAACAATGGGAAGCATAAGGATAGCTTTTGGGTGGACATCAACAATGGGAAGCATAAGGATTGTGGGTGGACATCAACAATGGGAAGCATAAGGATTGTGGGTGGACATCAACAATGGGAAGCATAAGATTTGTGGGTGGACATCAACAATGGGAAGAATAAGGATTGTGGGTAGACATCAACAATGGGAAGCATATGGATTGTGGGTGGACATCAACAATGGGAAGCATAAGGATTGTGGGTGAACATCAACAATGGGAAGCATAAGGATAGCTCGTGGGTGGACATCAACAATGGGAAGCATAAGGATAGCTCATGGGTGGACATCAACAATGGGAAGCATAAGGATTGTGGGTGGACATCAACAATGGGAAGCATAAGATTTGTGGGTGGACATCAACAATGGGAAGCATAAGGATAGCTCGTGGGTGGATATTCACAATGGGAAGCATAAGGATTGTGGGTGGACATCAACAATGGGAAGCATAAGGATTGTGGGTGGACATCAACAATGGGAAGCATAAGGATAGCTTGTGGGTGGACGTCAACAATGGGAAGCATAAGGATTGTGGGTGGACATCAACAACGGGAAGCATAAGGATAGCTTGTGGGTGGACATCAACAATGGGAAGCATAAGGATTGTGGGTGGACATCAACAATGGGAAGCATAAGGATAGCTTGTGGGTGGACATCAACAATGGGAAGCATAAGTATTGTGGGTGGACATCAACAATGGGAAGCATAAGGATAGCTTGTGGGTGGACATCAACAATGGGAAGCATAAGGATTGTGGGTGGACATCAACAACGGGAAGCATAAGGATAGCTTGTGGGTGGACATCAACAATGGGAAGCATAAGGATTGTGGGTGGACATCAACAACGGGAAGCATAAGGATAGCTTGTGGGTGGACATCAACAATGGGAAGCATAAGGATTGTGGGTGGATATCAACAATGGGAAGCATAAGGATTGTTTGTGGGTGGACATCAACAATGGGAAGCATAAGGATTGTGGGTGGATATCAACAATGGGAAGCATAAGGATTGTTTGTGTGTAGATATTAAGAATGAGAAGCATAAGGATAGCTTGTGGGTGGATATTAACAATGGAAAGCATAAGGATTGTTTGAGGGTGGATATTAGCAATGGAAAGCATAAGGATAGCTTGTGGGTGGATATTAACAATGAGAAGCATAAGGATAGCTCGTGGGTGGATATTCACAATGGGAAGCATAAGGATTGTGGGTGGACATCAACAATGGGAAGCATAAGGATTGTGGGTGGACATCAACAATGGGAAGCATAAGGATAGCTTGTGGGTGGACATCAACAATTGTAAGCATAAGGATAGCTCATGGGTGGACATCAACAATGGGAAGCATAAGGATTGTTTGTGTGTAGATATTAAGAATGAGAAGCATAAGGATAGCTTGTGGGTGGATATTAACAATGGAAAGCATAAGGATTGTTTGTGGGTGGATATTAGCAATGGAAAGCATAAGGATAGTGTGTGGGTGGATATTAACAATGAGAAGCATAAGGATAGTTTGTGGGAGGATATTAACAATGGAAAACATAAAGACAGCTTGTTATGGGTGGACATCAACAATGAGAAGCATAAGGATGGCTTGTTATGGTGGACATCAACAATGAGAAGCATAAGGATGGCTTGTTATGGTGGACATCAACAATGAGAAGCATAAGGATGGCTTGTTATGGGTGGACATCAACAATGAGAAGCATAAGGATGGCTTGTTATGGTGGACATCAACAATGAGAAGCATAAGGATGGCTTGTTATGGTGGACATCAACAATGAGAAGCATAAGGATGGCTTGTTATGGGTGGACATCAACAATGAGAAGCATAAGGATGGCTTGTGGGTGGATATAACAATGGAAAGCATAAGGATAGCTTGTGGGTGGATATTAACAATGAGAAGCATAAGGATAGCTTGTTATGGGTGGACATCAACAATGGGAAACATAAGGTTAGCTTGCTATGGGTGGATACTAATAATTAACTTATTTATTTATGATTTTATTCCTATAACCTTTCTTCCTTTCTTTTGAATGAATATTACTGTATCAGACTAAACCCATTAATCAGCAATTTTTTGGCAATAAAAAAATATGCTTAAACAACAAAACAAGCCAATGAGAGATCAGCACAACAATTCAGACATTCAGTCAAATCATGTCTGCTGATCAAGGTAAATCCCAACAATTATCAGTGAAAAAATACATTTTCATAACAAAACCATAATGGGTTTGTATGTAAATATGCTTCAATTGAAAGAGTAAAAACAACCATGTACTATCTAACTTTTAAATTTCACTCAGTATAATTGATAAACTGCCAGTCCTGTATTTTTGTGCACTTCAATGGCATATAATTTAAATTTATGCACTATGTAGCACTTAGCTATCATATAATCAAGTGCAGAAATGATGACACAGATGCCAACCAGCAGAGGAATAGTATTGCTAGAATAAGAAATAAAGCTGTCAAAATTAACAAGATTTCATCAAAGGAGCCGATGATCTACTGGGGAAAAGAATTTCCAGGAACTGAAGATAAGACTATTTCTTCTTTTAAACAGTTAGGCATTGAAACCATCTCAGATATTCTTCACTGCCGTCAGGATGAGTAACGATAACAAGATTTTCAAGATGGCTGCTGTGGTGGCCATGTTGGACATCAGATCAATACTATTGTCACTTAGGGCCAACCAGACATCATGAGAAGTCCTTTAGTGAAAATTTCATGTGGATCATGACCATCCATGGAGGAGAAGAAGTGATAAGATCCTCAATATGGCCACTGTGGTGGCCATACTGGTTGTCCATGCAGCACCATTTTCATTTAGAACCTATTAGTCAATGGGATGAAGTTGTGTATAAAGTTTCAAAGCAATCCTTCAGGTAGTTTATAAGTCCTGAATAGCAATAATAAAATATGTGATAAAGGTCAGACAATGGACAACAGACCATCCCATTAGCACTTTTGGTAGATGACCAACAGAACTAAACATGAAAACCCAATCTGTGATAAAGAAGTCTATTATCTATGGAATTAATACCATTATATATTTCAATAGCACACACTAATTAACAAAAGCCAGGAAACTAAATTTACATCTTTTCTATTTGAACAGAAGATGCCATCCCTCATATACAACAAATTAAAGAGATCAGATGGTATGGTGCCAGTTATACATTGAGCATGCATGCCAGACTCTTGCATCTCTCTTGAAGGTTAACTTGACCGCGGCCCTACCCTGGCAGTGACCGTGGCCACACTCCAGGACAATGGATGGCATCCAATGAACAAATCTGATAATTCTTGTTACTAGAATGCTGCCTATAAAACCAGGTGCAATTAAGTAAAGTATTTTTACAGGAGATGTTGTAAATAGCAATTCCATATGGATGATTGTGGCAACCATATTTGATGTTAGATAGGACCAACTAGAAATCATAGGAAGCCTTCTGGTGAAAACATTATGCTAATATTACCTGCCATTCAGAATAAGTAATGATAAGATTTTCAAGAAGGCTGTCATGGTGGCCATACTGGATGGCAGATTAATACCATTTTCATTTAAACACTGAAAGAATTCCTTTCATTGAAAAACCCCATGTTATTATGACCATCTATCTATTCAGAAGCAGTGATTTTCCACTATAGAGGCCATAATGGACATCTTAGTAGCACCATTTTCATTTGGAACAGACAAGATCTTGGGATGAATGTTTGTGTAAAGTTTCATGGCCATTTTCTAAGTAATTTAGGAGGAGAGGTAATGATAAGCTTGTACTAATGGATGGATGGCTAATGGACAACAGACCATCCCAATTCTCTGGTCACTCAGAATTTTGTGTATTGCTGACTTTCATACCGATTAACATTGTGCATATATTACACACAGCATAATACTATCCCATCATCCACACTTAAGTATTCTGGAATTTTATGCTGTTTGAGACATATCCATTTATCTGCAAGGGGTCTATTTTGTTTCTCAGTTGCGTGATCTTTAAAAGCTTTAAGTCCAGACTTTCCAGCAAGGGCTCTCTGTCCAGACTTTCTAACCACATAAGATGTTTTAATGGTTCTTATTAGTAGATACCTGCACAACAAATGAGCATCTGTAAGTGATGGCTGCTTTCTCTCTTTTGATTTAATAATGCCTACTGGGCTACATTGAAACAATTTTGATTTAATCATTCCTACTGGGCTACATTTAAACACTTTTGATTTAATCATTCCTACTGGGCTACATTTAAATACTTTCCAGACACATTTTACATGACAAATACAAAGAAAGAGCTTACCACAGGCTGCTGTTCACTGACACTCAGACGGCAATGATCATCATGAATTAACATTGGCATACATTGCAGGTACCAAATACAGATGATATGGACCAATTACGCTAATTGCTTATTAGAGACATGGGTAATTATGGGTGTGCTGCCTGTCAGGAGTACAATCTGATACTGAATACAATAATGCTAAATAAAATCAAAGTCTGATTGTAAATACATCTTCTAATAATTTCCAAGCCAAGTACATATACATGTACAATGGTTTTCATAAAATGTTTTCAGCTGGTAGATGTTAAAAATTCAAAAACAAAAGCGTTTTAACTTTTAAGATTTTAGTAAGTGGTCCCATATAGGTTACCATATTAAATCCAGATCTGCATTGTTATAACAGGGGGACAGCTGTATAGAGGCACTTTATAATAAGGGACTACTGTATATGGATGTATATGGTTATATGCAAGAAGAAAATGGATCCAAATGTTATCTGGAACCAAGCAAAGCTTCTTAAGAAGTCTTTTAACTCCAAACCCCATTCCATTAAGAAGTAGGGACAATGAGATTTTATAAAATGGATATCATCCTGGTCATAATAGATGTCACAGTGGAACTATTTTCACTTGATGCCAACTAGACATCATAAGAAGTCTTCAAAAAAAACCCCAACAAAACCCAATCTTAATTACTGTATAAACATGCATGCAGAATCAGTAGTGATATCAAGACTGTCGTGATGGACACAATGGTGGTCAGTACAATTTCACTTAGAACTAACTATATGTCATAAAAGGTGTAGCAATAAAAACTCCATGCCAATATGAACATTCATTCAGGAAGAACAGGTAACAATATTTTTAGATGGCCACTGTAGCTGGATGTCTGTCTGGCAAAATTTTTGTTAAGGACGACCTTGACACAATAAAAAGTTTACCTAGGAATAAAAATTTCTTACAACTTCTAAATAAACTGGCCAGAAAGGGTCTTTTGTGTAGGTTAATAAATATCTGTTACTGAAGCAAAAACTGAAAGTCACTGTGACCTTCGGTTGTATGGGTATATGCCAATGATCAAGTGCCATCATTCAAATATTAACAGTGCCCAATATATGAACAATAACTTTCAATCATATCACCTCTTATTGCAAAACAGGTAAAGAACTCTTCAAGATACACCCTTCACCAAGTGTTATGATTCAAGGTAGCATAGTAAGCAAGCTGGATGCCAAAATTCAACACAGAATAAACTAAATGCAAAAACTAACTGAAGCCAGTAAAAGATGAAACCTAAGTCATATTGAGTTTTTATGTTGTAAGGATGTGGTACTAATATAACAAAGATGCATATTTTCATGTGCCTGCAAAATGAACATCAAACACAAAACTAACGAAATCAGTGAAAAATATGGGCCCTTAATGACCTACTATTGAGATGTGGGAGCAGTACTCATTAAGATTAATCACCTCACCAAGAATCATTATCCTACACAGGATCGTTTGCAGCAGAATGCAAGAGATCATTAGCTAAAAAAAAATTGATCTTAACTAGTAAAATGTCAATATGTATATCAGTTACTTTTTATTATGAGTGTGGTACTAATAGTGATGTATATGATTATAAGTTTATTGATTAAAGCATATGAAGCTAAAACACAAATTTTTACCAAGGTCAGTGAAGCATGAAATATATATCACAGTGACCTACTTTTGTCATGTGGGTGTAATATAATCATTAGGATATATACCCTCATCAAGCTTCATGAATCCATGTATTGCAGTATGTTTCTAGAAATTAAAGGAACTATGTGGTCATGAGTTAAAGCAAAACCTAAGCATATAAATAGGGAAGTATAAGTAGGTCACAATGTCCTTCTTTTGCTGTAAGGATGCAAAAGAATAAAAGAGCTGTTGAATCATTTGGTTTGATAACTCTTGCATAAATAATGATTGATAAATAAACTTAAAACAAAAATAAAATGTAACCAAAGATCATATAGGAATAAAATATTGGTAACAGTAACCTACTATTGTAATATGTGTGTAGTATTAATTTATGTATCCCTCACCAAATTCATGAATCCAGGCATAAATGTATATGTAAAAAGTTTCCAAATATACTGAATCAAAGATAACAAGAGACATCACTCATTTGGCTTTGATAACAGTTGACCATTTCATTTATCAGGCTTATGTAAGATTGTCAGAACACAACTTAATATGCAGTCTCTTTTGCTTTGATAACAGTTGACCATTTCATTTATCAGGCTTATGTAAGATTGTCAGAACACAACTTAATATGCAGTCTCTTGCTCACAACTAAATTCATCAAAGATGATTCACTAAGTTTTCTAGAATGAGGATGAGAAACGGAGTCTATATATTATGATATTAACAAGAACAGCCAAAGATATGGTATCTCATTTAAATAAACAGATCCCATTTATAAACTAGAACCTGTCCGCAACAATATTAATATCAGCTTAAGATGGAGCAAAATTTGAATGAAATTCAGTTTCCAGAGTGGAAACATGCTTAGCCAATCAAAATACAAGATTATTTCATTGACATGTGTAGATTTTGCTCATCATCAAAGTCATCCAGCAATTTGATCCAACTAATTATTTAACAAGTTTGTTCAAAATCTGATCACAAATATCGATGCTAGGATTTTGACACTCTTAGCCAATCAGCAAGGTCACAGCAATAATATATAAAAATTTCACTCACAATTATACTAAACAAAGATTTTTTTTGATAAAAGCCAAAATACCAAGTCTGATCAAAATTCTATCAAAAAATACAATCTCTGAAGTTGTATAAAAATAATCTCCAAACCAGATGTAAAATCACCCAATAAATATACATATATCTTGCTTATAATTAAAAACAATCATCAAACTCTTTGTGGATATTAGACTTTTTACAGAGTATAAATTGGGTAAGAAATACAGCCTCTCGGGTAATTTTAAGCCCAGCCAAGCATATGCAAGATCATCCCATATTGTGTAGATTTTGCTCATGACAAAGAACATTATATATCCTGATGTTATAAGAATTTTACCATGATTGGCAAGTTGTGATCAGAAATTGAGTTTATAAAGCATAGGCAAGACCAACCAATCAGATGCAAAATCACCTCTCATTAATATGCAATGATGTTGCTCATAACTGCATTCATGTAAGACCATAAAAATTTAGCCCTATTTACCAAGTTTGATCAAAACTGAATCAGAAGAACAGTCTATTGCACGGTAACAAACTGGACCAATCACATGTAATATCATGTCAATGGCTTCCAAACACTCTTGAAATTTTGATTAAGATCATAAAAAACAACAAAATATGGTTTCAAAATGGAAAAAAACCTCAGCAAATCTAATGTAAGCTTACATCATTAATATGCATGGATATTATTGATCATCTAAGACCTTGATGACATAAGCAATTACAGTAGAACTTGTCTTGAAAGACCACATCTTCTGCTACAATGCAATGATCTCTAAAGACATTACTTCTTCATTACAGGTGAAACACTATATAATCAATACATCTGTGCACAGACATTCTGGCCTCTCCAAACAAGTGTTGTCTCAAGAAATATTTTACTATATTCATACTTCCATTAAATGCAGAACTGAAATGTGGCTTCCATAGTGGTAACCTGCTTTGTGAATCAGCTTCATGGTCAAAGTATTAGGACCCATGAATCTCACTCATAATTGAACCAGTAACAACTTGTTATGCAAGCCTATATGACTAATGTACATGTACAAGATCTGCACATTTAACCACCTCACAGGTGCTACAAAACCCACCCCAAACTGTTTGGGAAGAAATAATACTTCAAATGTAGTGAGGCTGCATATATGTATGACTTTGTAATAAAGACACTTGACAGATGCCATGGATCATACAGTAGCTCTCCTCTAATTCTTTGAGGTAAGCTAAAACTGACCAAATAAATCCTGCACTCAATTTTAATCCAAGTGCAGAGGTGAAACTGGCTGGAATCATACCATAGGTGTGTGAATAGGAGATCATCAAAGATTAAATTATAGGGCAGATAAAGGAGGATACATTGAGGGAGGATGGTATATATATGTCAGGGACAAACCTTGCAGAGCCCCTGGTACAAATATTCCTCCCCACAAATTAGATTTCCTCATCCTGTCAACATATTTTGTTATTGTTCTTTTCTTAGCCCATCACAATCATTATCTTTTGGCAAATATGTTACCATTACCTGTGTATACAGAATATTTTGATCCTAACAAACTGTACAGACCCAGATTTGTTGATGCATACTATGCTGGAAGGTATGTGTCTACATACTTTGCAGTTGGACTTGACTTATAAGCAAATATATACATGTATGAAAATTTGTGTCATATCTGAGTGTTACAAAATGTGCAATGAAGACAAAAAAAATTAAGGATATCAAAGTTGGATTCCATATTAACATTTATTCCTATGGTGTACTCATTTAGAAAGTATCTACTGGCAGCCCAAAGAAAAATAGATTAACTTGTCAACAACTGTCTGGCTCTGGCAGGCAAGAAAATGTATTCATCAAATCTGTGATGAAATGAGGAGGACTGGCATAGAAATTAACTGTTTTTTTTCTGTAATGATATATAAATCATGTCATAAAAAGTTGTTATGTTAGTTACATATAACTGCAAAATGTGCCATATAAAAGCATACCTAACCAACACATGCTGTCAAAGCAAATAAAATGAATTATCATCACAAGTTGTAAGAGCAAATAAAATTAATTATCAAATAAAAGTTGCAACAGCAAATATCAACACTAGCTGTAAGGATAAATAAAATGAATAATCAACACAAGCTGTAAAAAGGGCAAATAAAATAAATTATCAAAGCAAATAAAATAAATTATTAACACAAGCTGTAGTTATGAATATTTAATTTAATTGTTTGTCTATTAGTTTAAAAATTTTCTTATTCAATTACATGTTATTAAAGTGCAACATTGTTTGCTGGACTAAAATTTGTCCAAAATTGAGTTCATTTCTGTTTGAACTGATTGACCTTTATATTTTTAAAATTTCTGTTATGTAAGCAGCTAATAATAGCTTCATTATTCTCTATGTGTTTGAGCTTATTATCAGGATTATTATTCAGGTTGATCAGGGCCAGAGTTTTGGGATATCTGCAGTGTGGCAGTTTATAGTGATGTCTAGCACTGGGGCATAATGCTACGGACATGTAGCATGATGTCCCACCCAGACACATTATCCTGACACCAGGCTGACCGATCCTAACACTAACCTCTTAATGCTGAGCCTTAAGTGAGGCAACTGTTACTACCATTTTTGTAAGTCTTTGGTATGACTCATCAGGGTTTTGGAGATTCCCAAGTGAATTTTACAGGCTATTGTGTTGTAAATATACAAGACTGAGATCATTCTAGAAGGCTATTTTCCATTTGATAATGGTTGCTTTTAGAAAATGCCAATTGTGACCCTGAGGTCAAGCAGGGAACTATATTATTTTGTGACTGTGAAGTTTTTACTAGTCATGCCTTAACATCAGGTACTGAAAGTTGGATTATGTTGTGACAAGTTTGGGCTGAATTTTATTTTCTTCAAAGTGTTGAATTCAAGTGATTATTTTCAATGGAAATACAAAAGTGTTCTGACAAAATGTTTGGATAAAAACTTTCATTGGAATTTATACTGAATTCAAACCTGGAATAATATTTCTGTGATTCAAAATGAGACTGTTGACACATCAGTACTTTGCGGATCATAAACTGACACATCACCACCTTCAATTTTGGTTTGGTTCTCTTCATGACTTGAACTGAGTTTTATTCAGGACTTTTTATTACTAGGACTTGTGTCTTTAATTCTTGGATTATTTCTGTACTGTAAGTTCTTCATTCTCATTTTGTCCTTTTGTATTCTAGGGAAATAAATTATTTGTTAAATTTTAATTGTTGTCTTCAGTCTTTTCTGTTTCTTATGTATAAGAGCATGGACTTGTAACACTCTAAAATGGGCATATAAAATGAATTATCAAGAGCAAAACAGATTAATTACCAAAACAAGCTGTAAAAAGGGCAAATAAAATTAATTATTAACACAAGCTGTAAAAAGGGCCAATAAAATAAATTATCAAGGGCAAATAAAATAAAATGAATTATCAACAAAAACTGAAAAAAATGGGAAATAAAATGAACTATCAGGGGCAAATAAAATGAATTATCAAGAGCAAATACAATGAATTATCTACACAAGCTTCATGGGCAAATTAAATGAATTAACAATACAAACTGTAAAGGCAAATAAAATGAATTCACAGATACACTACTGTGTGCAGAAAAGTCTTTTTTTTGCTAAATACTGTACATCATACCTCATAGCATACCTAGAAAAAAAACTGTTTTTCCTGGTCTATAAATATTTATTACTGTTGGGTTTCTTCATTTCCACACATACACAGAGTTAATGTATTGGTGTCATGCTGGTGTCTAAAGGCTTATTACTGTAGGGTTTCTTTCATCCATGCATGTACTAAACTAATATGCTGGTGTCTACATATTTATTAATGCAGGGTTTCTTCATTTACCTTAATTTCATTTGTTTGCATTTGCTGATATTTAGATCAGGGAATTAGAAAATTTTAAATAACCTTTTTGAAAGTCTAGTATATTCAAGGAATTCACATTAATTTCTCAAACTCAGATGAAAAATCAATAAATATCATGCATCACTGTTTAAGGAACTAAAATTATATATTTATTTAAAACTGATATATTTAGAAAATTTTCATTTTATATTTTTTTAAGAACACAGAAGATTATAATCTCATATCATTTTATACACACAGTTATTTGAATAAACTTTAATTGATTTAATCCAGAATGAAATGTCATATATTTAGTTTTTATTCTGATTAACCCTGACAAGCAAATCTGTCATCTCAGCATTATTTAGACCCAAACTTAAATTTATGATCCACCTCTGAAGTGATATAAATCATGCCAAACAGATATATTTGTTAAATCAGTGTTATGCTTCAGCAAGTCTTTAACTCATTTCTTTTCCCTGGGTTTGTATGTTGTACCTCATCCCAAATAAATTTTGTACATTTATTTATGTACAAATTTAGTTCAACTGCAAACTGCATTGATCCAGAGCTGCCAATGTATAATGTGCCAGCAGATCTGCATTTAAGAAGTTTGTTAGGAGTAACCTGCAGAATCAACACTGACCCTTATCTGTCAGACTACATCATGTGATGGCTGACTAGGATCTATGATGTTTGAAGTTGGAATCAACTTATAAGTATATAAATCTTTCAGAATACTCTTTGTGAAAAAGTGGAGATAAAGAAGTACTACCAATATATATGCGCTGGCAGATCTCGATCTGTGCAGTGTGTTAGAAGCATTCAGTAGAACAAACAACATAGACTCTGATCTGCAGGTGCATTATGCTATGGCATATCTGGATCTTTGTTGTTTGCAGTTTTACTCAACTTGTATGTGAGTAAATATGATATGAAAATAAAAAAAATTACAAAAAAAACCTGTGCCAAAAAGGAACATTTTTTAACAAACATAAAATAGTATAAATTTTATGTAAGTTACTGAAGAAAAATAAAACTGATGTGTCATTATAAACTTCAACAAAAGAATGTTATTATTCAAATACTAGCTGTCCCTTTAGTCCAGGTTACTTCTATTCAAGATTGTAAACACTCAGTTCCACATCAAAATGCCCATTTTTGAATTCACTGTGCTACTGCTATTTATGCAGTAAGTAATCCATTTTCCACATAAATTGATTTTAAAAAAAGGGAAAGTGTGTGTGTGATTTGGATTTTTAATGTAGCTATAACAATTTTTCTGTCATATTGCTAAGATGTCTGCAGTGTGGCAGTTTATAGTGATGTTAAGCAATAGGCATCAGAAGTCTTGCTAGGATTTTAAAACTAGGAGTCTAGGACTCCTAATATGGTAAAAATAGGAGTCCCACCAGCAAAAGTTGCAGCCCAACTAAGCCAGAAATCACATACATGCACTTTCTTACACATGGCTATGGTCCATCCGAACTATTAGTTATAGCAACTTTAGCACAGTTCTGAATCTCATTGAAATCTTCATCATTTTTCCGTTTAACTACAAAACACTTGTCTAAATTTTGCAAACTGCATTTTGTCCACATCTCTAGATTTTGAGTTCACATGCAATATTTATATGGCAACATTCGAAAATGAAATCAATAACAGTGATTGCTCTGGGCTTTGCCAATGTTGCAAATTGCAATTATGTTTTATATATTGGCAACAAAATATACCTTCTGGCCATATTTTTGGCTACAAGATTTTTGGGTGATAAAAATGGTATATAAAGTCTTGAGTTTGGAGTGGAGAAATTCAAAGGCACCATGATAGGAAGCAGCAAACTTGGATATAAAAATGCACTGAAATCAATTGTTACCTAAATAAATCCTTATTTCATATTGACAAACCACTCTAACAGTTAACTGTTATGTCATAATCTGCTTATGCTGATCTCTGGCCTTGATACCTATGCTGTAATATAATCAAACTAGCCAAGCAACTGACTAGCTACAGTAGAGAGGGTGAAAGGTGAAATGACTACAGTAGACCACACAACAGTAATTTAAAAAAAAGAACAGAAAAAATAGTTATAAAACTGATTACCTCTGAAGCACTGATATATACTAAAGAATTTTTTTTAAAAAAATTGTGTCAATGTTCTACATTTTATTTGATGTTGCCGCAAATGCTCAGCACTAAGTAAGGCAACTGATAATACCATTTTGTATAGGTCTATGGTATGATTTGGCTGGGGTTCAAACCCATGACCTCCAACATCCAAGGTGGACACTCTAACCACATAGGCCACTAGAGCAGTAAATTAAAGGGACAATAGTGCCACTATGAATAAAGAATTGAAAAAAAAAGGGTGTCTGAAAAAAGAATGAAAAAACAGGTGAAATAGGAAAAACTAGAGCCAGTGGAACTACAGCAATGTTATGGCATTGAAAGAATACATGATAAAGATGCATGAATATGCAAGTACTTGCTTTTTTATGGGTATAAAATATGATTCATCTTAAAAACCAGTTTTCAATTTTACAATCCCAAAAATTTTTAAATAATAAAAAGCTTTTCAGCTTCAGCTTTCATAAAAATTATATTAATTAAATTATTATCATATTATGTATTATTGACTGTAATGAGTTGTATATGAGAACAGTTAGGCTACAGTTTTGAAAAAAAAAAACCTATTGCAGATTCGAGGATGTAGAACAGGCCTGATGTACCATACTGCTTGTCATGAAAGGCAAGTAGCAAAGGCAATGTTTTTCTGAGATACATCCTGCGAGCTTAAGACCTCAATGCTGCTGTTACGTGCAAAAAGTCATATATGCCATATCATCTGAATAATACTCTATCTTGAAAGATATTGGTCCTAAACATCATTGGGTTCCATTAAAACCAGATAATATTGAGATTTCATTATATTATGAACCATGTAATATTTCAATCAAACTGAAATATCTTGCCATTTTCCACTAGTGAAAGAATTAATCCAATATTTATCAGCGACATCAACCAATTTCAGTTGAAGCTGGCATACAAGATTTGATGATGTTGCCATTGTAAACATTAGAAGCTAACACAACTCAAAGTAGGGTTGTCTTCAGCCCATGTTAGTCCTTCAATGTATATTCCAGTTCCCCAACTGATTCATAATATTCACCAGAAAAAAGTGGGCCTACATCTCTTCATTCCCTCTTGAATAGTTGTTGTTGTTGTTGTTGTTGTTGTTGTGGGGCTTAATGCCATTTTGCAAGACACGATAGGCTATAAATGGTGGCCAGTATTAATGGTAGAGGAAGAAACCAGGAAATCCTTAAAAAGAACCAGACTCACGAGAAACTACTGGCAAGCTTTCTCACAATCCACATTTGCCGAATCCTAGACTCAAACCCACAATGCTGACTCAAACCCACATTCCTAGACTCAAACCCATGCAGACAGAGGTGAGATGGCAGTGATCCATAACGGACAGTGCTTTAGACCACTCAGACCACCTCCCCTCTTGAATAATCTGTGCTCCACATGCAAACTTTGTTATTAGATTAATTACTAACAGAATTTGTAAAATGTATCACATCACCATCTTTGGAGCACCCCAGAAAAAGATCGGAATTACGAGCAACTTCATGGACTAAATGGGCACATCTTAATACTAAACTGAATATCTGAACATCATTTAAACCTAAAATCTTGATTTCAAATAACAGTTTATGACAGATTGCTGTTTTAACAAATCATTTCCTTCTTTCCAAACTTTTGTTGGATTAGTGTATGGTGTAATAATTGATAAATGGCAGTATTGTGAATCACTGTATCTAGATATTTTCCTAATTCATTCCTGAGTTTTGCCCGAAGTGGGTGTAGGAAATACATTTCTGGAGTTATTTCTGACTGCATCCAAAAGCACCTGTTTCTGTGAGATTTTCATTCAGCTGGATGCTGTAGAGTACAAAAGACATGATTTTTGATTGGCTATTTCACCTATGCATGTACCAAAGAGTGAAAGTTGGACATCCTTTTAGGTGACCAATTTTGCTTATTAGACCAATGATTTTCCTTAGCCATTTTTCTTCTGCTGTAACATCATTGTCCTTCTCTATGATACCACCCACTAATAAATGATATGGATGTTACAGAGCTTTGTTGTAGGGTACTACTTCATGATAAATAAATGTAGTATGCATGAACAATGAGTTAAACAGGAAATAACTACTGTGGGCATTGGCCCAATGTATCCTACTGCAAAGGGTACTTACATAATTCTTTTCAGGGAGGAGGAAGAAAGTGGTAAGTTTAATGTATGTAGGACAAATCATTTTCATAAGAAAACTGAGGTAGGCACTAAGGATAAAATTGCTAGCAATTTTTTTCCAGTGATCAGGAATTTGTTTTAGTACATTGAAAGACTAAATAAGAGGACCAAGTATTTTTTGAAATATATCACCTTGTGAATGCAAATTCATACATATAATGAAAATGAAAACAGGAAAAAAGTAGACATATCCCTACATTAATATTTAATGTTACTGTAACTCAATAACAGCTATACTGTGCCAATTAAAAAAAGTTAAAAAAATATGAGGCCCTCTAAGTGAATGATCATCCACTGACTGAAAAGAATTATCAGGAATTTAAGATTTGTTATTAAGTTGTTGTTGTTATGGGGTTTATTGCCATTTATCACCCAAAGATAGGCTGTACATGGTCGCCAGTATAACTGGTGGAGGAAGAACCCAGAAAATCCCCTGGAAAGAACCACCAACCCATAGAAAGTTACTGGCAAGCTTTCTCAGGAATTTAAGATAAGACCATTTCTTCTTTTTTAACTGCTGAGTGCTGATATATGATCTTCTTCAGTGAAAGCAAGATTTTCAAATTGCCTTTTGTGGATGCTGGAATGGCATCATTTTTATTAAGGACCAACATTACACCATTCCAAACCCGACATCAAAGGAAGACTTATGATATGATTTTCCACTCTGAAGAAGTACTTGTAAAAATTTTCAAGATGTCTTTTATGGTTCGCTATTTTGGAAATGAGACTGGCCCCACTTCCACTCAGGGCCATATGTACATCATAAACAGTATTGTTGGTGAAGCACAACATCAATATGACCTGACATCTAGATGAAGTAACGATTACAAAATTTTCACGATGGCTATTATGCTGGCCAAATTGGAACTCATATCAGCACCATTTTCATTTACAACATCATAACAAGTAAAAACCCCATGCTGATGTAAGAGTAGCAGTATCAACATTCTACAGATGGACAATAGGACCAACTAGATATCATAATAAGTCTCTTATGAAAATCCCATGTAGATATGACCATTCATTGAGGAAGAGTAGCAAATAATAAAATTTTAAAGAGAAAGTCACTGTGGAGGCAATATTGAAAACCCAACCAGTTATCATTTTCATTAAGACCAACTAGACCAGGTGTGGTAATT